>OX401904.1:18066390-18798890 GCA_947859195.1 Drymonia ruficornis
GTATAAGCTGAGCTGAATATGGTAGGTACTGCTTCAGTTTGATCCCATAAAAAATCATTTTGTAAATCAACACCCAAAAGGGGGAACTAAAGGTAGAAAAGTACGGCAGAAAAATATGTTTGTACCCGATTGACTTGAAACTTAATATGCATAGGGTAGGTGAGGGAGGAAGGGGAAGACGTAATGTAGGGGGAAGTGGAAGGGGGAGGGGAAAGGGAAAGGAAAATTGAGGGGGAGGGAGCTGAAGGAAGAGAGGGGAGGAAAAGGGGTGGAGAAGGGGAGGGGGATTTGGGATTTTGGCTCTATATACCTACCTACCAAAACACGCATTCACCGAATTAGTACCGTGATAAAGTTTGTATGGCTCCAATAAAAATCGTCAAATAAAATTATTTTTATAAAAAAGCAAATACTGCCTTAAAAATCCCTGGCGCCCTAAAAAGTACTAAAAAGTCTTAAGTCACTTGCCCGGTTTTTTTTATTTTGAAGTCTACGCGGACGAAGTCGCGGGCAAAAGCTAGTTAGATATATGTATGAAAAAGAACATGGTCATTGTTTTTTCATTTTCATTGTTCTATCTACCGGTAAATAGTTGAACTACTCGCTTCGTTTTATGTCGATGTTAGTACTAGACCGACCACTCAGCCGAGTTGCTTAGGGCCAGTCTCCTTAGTAATTGGTCCATGACTAACATGAAGCTATATTAGTGAAACAGAGGAAGGTGTTGGAATATGTAATGCAACCTATAACTTAGTATCATAGAGATAGTTTAGTACATTGACATAATGTTTAGTATGCCTAGTGGCAACTGTTTTATATTGTCTTTGGTAGAACACGCATGAATGATGTGCTAACAGAATTTGTAGTTGAACTAAAGAAATAGATTAATGGTATAACATGTGTGTTTAATTGAAGACCCGAATCCCCCCACAGCTTCCAAGAACAGCCCAGATTACAAGCAGAAGGTTTATTGAATCTGACATAAATCATAACTTAGTGTACCGGTGGGTAGAAATCTTATTTATAAATTGGCATAAATAATTTGATGTTTAAAAATGTAAATGTTTCACTCACAAATGTATTTTCATAATAAGAATTAATTATGAATAGGTACATGTTTATTGGTAATTAATCAAAATAAATAATTGCTAATGCTTTTTCCTTCCATGGTGATAAAACATTAATGGTAGTAGATGCTTGTAACTTTTTGTAGTGTATGCAGCAGGTAGGTATATGAAGATAAAGCTCCTTTATCTAGATTTATGTAGCTTGTATAGTATGTAGATTCATTGATGTAGATAGATTGTAAAGTGATATTTTAGAAATATGTATAAACAAAATATTTTGTGCCTAATAGGTATAAACACATTTTAAATCCTCGAGTTGTTAAGAGAAGTAAAATATTCCTTATTTTATTTTAGATCAGATTTTTGTTTCTGCCTACATATCTACCTAAAAATTCAATATCTACATTCTTTTGTCCTTATATTGTACTTCACCATAAATAATGTTCAATGGAAAATATATTATGTCATGCGTATAAGAAGTAATTGTATGTAAGGGAGTTGATATTTTATATGAAGTAAATGAACTGTAGATACCGAATACTTACTTGATAATATTTTTTTATCTCATAATGTACATAGGTATGTATAATCAGACACTCGCATTCTTTAAGAGAAACAATAAAATGCTACTTACAGTTTCATGGACACTTGTCCTCCTAATCTTTATCTTTATAGAGTTTGTACCCATAATCTGACTGCGGTAAGTGCTGGTACTCTCAGCCTTCTTGGATTTCTTTTTACTACGAGAACTGCAAATGTCCAACATTGAGCGGGGCTTGCCACTACACGGTGTAATCACACGAGTCCTTTGCTCTTTCAAGTCTTTTCTACTCTTTTTTGTTGATAATTGACTAAGTTCATGACTGTATGGTTTACCACTTTGCCGTGGCATATTAATTAACGGTAACTTAACACTGCACTTGTTGAGCACTTCGTCATCCGAACTTTCACTCTCTTCTACTTCTTCCTCCTCTTCCTCCATCTCCTCTTCCTCCTCATCGTCTTCCTCTCGACACTCACTACTACTCACTAAGTTCAAGTTTTTCCCACCTTTCACTTGCGACAGCACCCTGTTTGATGAATGTGTTCTGTGTGAATTCTTTGAAGAGTTTTTTCTCCGCTTGCTCTCCGGTGGAAGACATCCATTCACAGTGGAGCTGTCAGAGCTTTTCCGGGAGTGGTGTTTGTGCTTCCTGTGCCGCGGCCGCGTCAGGCAGGACAATGTTCCGTTGACGACCTCCAGTTTTTTGATCGCAATTTCGTCTATGCTCTGTTCGAAGTCAGTTTCCAGCTTGACACAGGAGATGGAATCCTCCTGGTCATCTGAACTCTCGTCCGGGTTATTGGACGCCAGTTTGGGAAGGCGCACCTCCGGGAAGAGGTCCTTGCGAACGGTGAGCCTCGCGGCCTCGTAGGCGCCGTTCACGGGACTCGATCGACCAGACATGCCGCCCGCCTCCCGCCGCCCTCACCTACTACTTCTACAAACCACTCACCTGTCCGCGAAGTAAACAATCAGTTTGACACATCACATTTTCACTTTTGTGACCAAGCAATTCACCGATCGTTATGAGATGCCATGAATACCTCAATGATTGTTGGGAATCCATGTATTTAACATTATAATTTCTTCAGTTTGCACTTCTTGTGAGTCCCAAACATCTTTTTCTCTTCACATATTCGCATTTTAGGTCATCCATGTTCATGTAACGTTGTGATTGCGAAAAACAAAGTACAGATCATTTTCGCGGACACTTGTACTTGAATGTTCCACGATGACACATAAAATGTATGATATTTGAAAGTATGGACATAATACACACTTATTTTTAATTATTTTCGTCCACTACGAGTTGATGAAAACTGTTGACCTTGTTTAGAAGCATAAAATGTTTCAAATTTTAATCAACAGATGCAGACATTGTCACAAAAAAAGTTGTACTTGGTTTGAACACAGTAACCTTGGAGAAGCGTTTATTTAACACCAAAATCCGAATCAGAGGTGCCTGTACCCTGTAGCTTACTATAAAATGTATACATTTTGTAAAATTATCTTTAATATTATGTATGTACACCATTCATCAATTATTACGAAATCTTACAAAAAAATAATGATGTCTTAGCCAACTAAAAAAATGATGCTTTTGCGCTCATTTACCCCATTACAAGCATAATACTAAACGTCAAAGGAATGTTGTCTATTTCTTTTAGTAAATAATGTTTACTATTAAACAGAGATGGCAGCACGAGTTAATTTTACAGAAATTCAATACCTATACAGCACGATTTTGTACACTTTTTTGCTTTGCTTGCTTCTCTTTCTCTCTAAATCTTGTGTGTTCGATGCTGCTATAAAATTTATTAGATTTCAAGTACAATACATACATACTTACAATGGATTTGGTGTATTGTTTAGATTACTTTCACATTAATTGAAATGTTAAAGTGTGTGCGATTTCTGACGTGTGTGTTGTATGTATTGTGTGTGACGTTCATCAAAAGTGATAATGATAACCTACACGGTCTCTGTGTAGCAGGGTACATAACGGGTGAGTCATATTTATATTTATTACATATGCTTTATACCTACTTATACATATCGATGATCTCATACATAAAATTGAAATACTCGCTTACACTTCATTGCTATGCTTATTATGTTTCGTCAACAACAAAGTGCCAATGCTACCTGCCGTTATACATTGCTGGCTACTTCATTTAGAACTTCAAAATATATATTTTTTAATTTGTAGTACCTAATTACCTAGTAGTAGTAGTAGTTAGGAGTATACCGTAACCTACCGACCTACTTTAACTGCATTTTTTTTTTTCACTAAAGGTGCCTTCGTGCTTCTTCAACAATTCCTAGCCTACCCGACGTGCTTTTATCTTTAAAAATAAGAATAAGTTTTATTATAGGGAACACTATGTGATGCCTGTTTCAGAAGGCTTTTTGGCGGGAAGTGGAAAAGTCATGTTGTCATTTTTGTTTTAATTTCCAAAACTTGTGTTTTCGTGTATTATAATGTGTAATATTGGTGGAATATTAACCATTATATGGTCATAAATGTGCGTGAGTGTGGGCAATTGGAACAAAAGTGATGAAACATGATTTTCGGCTTCTCCCAAGCAGTCTAGTAATTTGTCAGTAAAGTATCCGCCACTTTACTGATAGGGTTTGGGGGGGTAGAAATAAGGTAGTTATAAGGTAGATTTAAGGTAGTTATAAGGTAGAATTAAGAAAAAATGTAATTGTATACTGATGTTAGGCTCCAAAGGGCTAGTTCCCAGGGGCCGTAAAACTAATCTTATAAAAAAAAAAAAAAAAAAAAAACCTGTTTCAGAATCGTCAGATAACTTTTATCCACCAAATAAATTTGATGTTTTGACAGTTTTCCTATAGAATGGGTAAATGTCAAAACTTATTTATTTGTGGATAAATGTTATCCGAAGGTTCTAAAACAGGCCCTCAGGGAACTTATTCATTTAGGTCTTTTAGGTTATAAAAATGTCTCTCAACTACACATCCCTGATTTAGGGTAGGTAAAGGCCCCTAAATATCGGGTGGTTCACTATGGGTTTTACCTAGATAAATGTACTAGGTACTAAAATACTAAACTAAAAACCGAAACCGAACCGAAACCGAAACTAAACTAAAAAACCCGTATTAAGGAGGGGCCCCACAGCCTATCTAAAGACAGGCGGCGCACAGCCAGAACAGACAGGCCATGGGAACAGTCGCATCCGTTGTGCCCGAGTCGGTAAGTTCAAAGGCGCGGCGCGATGGGGCCTGTCGGGGTACGTTGTTTTTTTTGGACAAGTATCTACCTATGATAAGTATTTCCATACATGATGTTATTTTGAAAGGGATGGCAGTTAGGGCGCGTCCTCGGGTACAGACCTCGACGGGCGCGGCGCGGCCTGTGTTCAAACGCGCCGTGGAACCCAGACGCGCGAGGCTCGACAGGACCCGCGGCGGCCAGCCGGGGCACCCCTTTTTTACACTACCCGATATTTAGGGGCTCTTCCTTATCCTAAACCAGGGAGGTGTGGTGTAGGGCCTGCTTCAGAATCGTCGGGTAACTTTTACCAACCAAATAAATTTGACGTTTTGGCAGATATTCTATGGAAAATCTGTCAAAACGTCAAATTTATTTGGTTGATAAAAGTTACCCGACGATTCTGAAGCAGGCCCCACACTACACATCCCCGCCGTATGTCATTACTTCCCTGAATTCGTTCCTTATCAGCGTCACTATCGAATGGTGTAATAATACATTTGTAGTTTTTTTTCAAAATCAATTAGTAGATTCCTTGCTACGAATATTGTTTTCAAAAACCCAATGATGCAGGTTTAGTTTTCGTCAAAATCGGCCCCGAGACTCCTTTGAGTACTTCCCGCTATTCCTCATAGTTTCGGATTTGGCCATCCACGCCCACCTGAAAAATTCACCTGTATATTGTGTAACCTTTCTGTACGAGTCCCTCAAGACTTTGCCCTTCAGTCTTTACACCATAGACATTGCTTAATAAACGAACCAACCACCATGAACGTAGACTTCAAACTTCCTTGCCAACCACAAAAACTTCAGTTGGTAATATACATCTAACCCCTAAGGGCCTTATCACACTAACGGTTTCAAAGCGGAGCGTGTGCGCTCCGCACCCGCTCCGCTTTCAAAACGCTAGTGTGATAATGCCCTAAAGTTTGGTATTTTTGGTGGGAGTTAGAAACTGTCCATCGCGAGCAAGATAAATTTTACGATTATATTGGGATTTAATTAATTCACAAATAAAGTTATTTGAAAAATATTACCTTCCTTGCTAAGGTCAAGTCAATCATTATGTTCCACATAATGAGTGAGTACTTGTATTAACTACCCAATCTTCAACTGAATTCATCAAAGCTTTCCACAAGACCTATTCCTTGGTACATTATTCTGATATTTATATCGATGTCTAATTATATAAATCCTAGTCGTTTTTGCATGTACCAGCCTATCTGCATCTGATGACGCACCTATTTGATGGATATAATTATCATGCAATATAATCCCAGCCAGCCAGAGTCGCTGTTTTATCAGAGCAGAAAAATGTAGCAGCAGACAGCAAAAAGACCTAAGTATTGCTTGTTTAGTACTTCAGGAGTTATCATTAAATACGTCACAAGTATTTCTGTTTGTTTCAGGTCCCTTACGCGTCCTGGAATAATAATACGCGTAATAATTGCGATTAGCGAAGTATACCTACCTAATTTGAATTTGATACGGTATATTGAATATCTACCTCGAGTGATCAGGTATCCGAGTCGGAGGCAGTGAGGGTGTATCGTATGTACATTGTGATGTTAGTGTGGTAGTGGCGGTGTGGTGGGTGGTGGTGAGGTAACGGGGCGAGGTGGCGCGACGCGCGAGTGATGCCCATCGCGGTGATGCAGAGGCATGGTAGACGCGGCTGCGGAGCGCCGGGCCGCCGCCGCCGCCGCGGTCTGCGATGCTACCTCCAGCCTCACCAAGTGAGTATTCTATGGAAATCACTGCAGTTGCTTATTGGTAAATTGTAATACCTATTCCTAGATGATCTAACCCGCTTATGTAGAGTAACAATTCTAGTCCACAATTTAACATCACGGTTTGAAACTTTTACCTATATAAAATCTGAGCACGATATAACACAAAATAGACTATGATTGATAGAAAAAATAAAGTCGATAACGAGGATTTAAAATATTTCGGAAAAAATAATGGTTTAGAAGCCTACTCAAAGTATTACTCGTATACTCGTATGCTAAAATAGTTAGAATTAATGAGTTTGTAAGTAATAATCATGGACATGAACCAAATTTTTGAAGACTGAAGAAAATTAGGTTCTTCCCCAGTGAAATTAAATGATTTACATGAATTTATTGGTTTGACAAAGCATGAGAGTAACGGCCATACGAAACCAAACATATATGATTAGTTACTTGGCAGTGAAATAAGAGTTTAATTGATTGATTGCCATTTAGTTCGTATGTCAGGCCATCATTATTGACCGTTGGCATCTCGCCGCTGACCCCGATGCTTTGCGGTCGTTTTATTGAGCTCCCATTTATTGGAGAAGCTTGTCAATAAGCAGTCTTCTGGCGCAAATGAAGTTACAAAGCTGTTTCAATTCGGATCCATTGGAATCAAGAGTGAGCAAATGCGGTGTCTGCGTGCACTGCATTGAAGTTCCGCGCATGTTTTGCGTAAGCCCAGGCCTACACCTCCTCGAGGTGATATTTCTTAAGACAGGTGCAACACCCTGATACGCATAAGCACAGAATGGTGCCATCATGTCTAGTGAAGGGCCACTTAGAATTAGTTATATCTCAATTTACAAAAATGCAGCAAGTTGGAATCTATTTATCGCATTCGCACGGCTGATGCTACGTCGTACTCGTTTGTTTGATTGTTTGATTGAGTGTAAGCTGAGCTGGGCACGCAATACGAGTTGGTTGGTTAATGAGAGCACCAATACGTCTCGTCAAGTCGTCACGGCTGCGCGTTATCAGGGCCGTGGGCGGCGATGTGTGCTACATCGACGACGCACCGATTTGCTAATGTGTGCGTCCATAGTAACACTTCCAGGAAACGCGAGTAGATTTCTCGGAACCGATTCACTGTCGCGCGCAATTTCAGCAATGAATGGTTGAACACACGTCTTCACGAACATTCCATCGGCTAACAAGAATTATCAGGGCATCCACTACAACGATATCTTATCTGCCATCATTTTGCTTAACCTCGTTCCCAACTCCTCGTGGTCAAATGCAAGTATTGATCGCAGTCTGCTGCATTTTAGGATGATAGTCCACTCGTTAAATTTCTTTGTCCAATTTCTATGCCCAACATTTGATGAAACTTCTTCGACGGATGCCCATTCCACTCGTGAAATATCTTTGCCCAATATTTCTTAGTAATTTTTTTTTTTTTTTTTATAGGACTGCTGTGGCAAAAAAGCGTACGGCCCGCCTGATGTTAAGCAGTTACCGTAGCCTATAGATGCTTACAATACCAAAGGTATTGCTCGCACATTGCCGACCTGAAGGGGAGTGGGATGGTGAATTTGCGTAGTTGAGAAAAAAAATCTTGAAATTTTAATCTTCTTTCGTAGTTGATCATCGTTGTTTGATCAAATATCGGTGTTGCTAGTAAGATGAAGTCATCGAAATTTGATCAAATTGAGCATTGGACAAAGATATTTGACGAGTGGAATACCAGCACCAACATGTTTCTTGTCCATGGATAGTGTCGCTTAAGAATATAAGATCTTCGGACGTGGCGTCCGGTCCCTACGACAACTAAATTCCCTAGCATGTTGGTGTTTAGTATGACTTGGTAGGTATCTACCGTGTCGATAATATAATAATGTTATCATTAATGTCCTGTATTCAAGGTTGTAGGTATTATATTACACGTACTAGTACCTAAGTAATATTAAGTAGGTATGTATGTCAACATACTATCTTAGCTCCGGTAAAAACTTAAAAAAATCAAATGTCAAAAACGAGATTCAGTTGGCATTGAAACTAAAAAAAACTTTCGTATTTAAGCTTTTGTTATTTATAATTTACAGTAGGTAACTGAAATAATAATAAAGATGAAAATACGCTTCCAAGCAAGGCCAAAAAAATGTTTGACAAAACTGATTTATACGTCATTAAATAATAATACCTAAAATAAGTAATAGGGCTCTGAAGAAGATAAGTGTATTGTGGAAGATGACCAACCAAATTTCCTCAATCTAATAAGTTCTTAGTAAGAACTCTTAGGTTTTATTGTGGCTTAGTCCTTTGTCCTTTTCCATAGCAAACGTTATCTCGACACCTGGTAGTCCAGTCCAGCCGTTTAACTCTTGTAGCTATCGGAATAAGCTTTATACACTAGCGCAATTTTTTAAAATCATTTTGCTGCTAATTTTAGACACCTACTTAGATACCTATTTGTTCCTGACATAAAAAAAAAAATATTTGTTGCTGATGCTTTTATAAAGAGTATTTGTAAGGGTAGAGTAGAGCAAGTAGTTCCCAGTTCGACCTATCGCAATTAGGTTCAGAAGTAAGGGACCATTTGGTCACCTCGCATCGACTGATCGCTTCGATGGTCGTGAAATCGGCTTGTCTTTGTTGGTTTGGCTGGTGGTAGATGCCGCTGCCGAATGCCGAGCGCTCCGTTCGCTAATTCGGTCGGTGACGAGCGAGAGGGGCCGCGGCCGGTAGCGGGGCGGGGACTATTTTCGTCTGGCGGCCACGTTTGGAAAAGGCGCGGTGACGTCACGATCCTCCATAGCGATGATGCCATCGAGCGGCCGCGACACGCACCGGTCGACTTGCCAAAATATAGCAGCACGCTCCCCACGATGTGCCACGATCAACTTTATTTTGGTCATTGTCCGACGACGGATGTTGTGTTAGTGCCACACGCGATGCATCAACGTTTGTGATTGATGATTGCCAATGCACTATTCCAAAAGTTATTTGTGTATGCATTTAGTGTCCATAAATTAAATAAAAAGACACTGTTGTAATGGTCACATTTTAGATAGTTCGTTTATGTCTTTTGTATGAGACCAAGAAAATCGTTTACGTTGGTTGACATAAATTGGAATTTATAATAATATATGAATTATCAAATCTCTTGTTTATTTAAAAAAATACATGCAGTAGACGTACCTACTCGAGGTTGCTAATGTGAAATGTGAATTAAGGCTCTGATGTCATCCCCGGGCGTTCACTTTTCCTACGTCAGATATTTCTGGGCGCTTTGCCCAAAAAACAACAACCCTCTGGCGCCAAGGTGGTTGGTAGGTTCTGTGTAGATGTAGGTTGGTGTAAGTTTCCCCAAGGAGGTACTTAAATATCTATTGCATAGATAATTCTTTATGATATTTTAATTGAAGTTAACGGTCTGTAAAAGTAGTAATGATCTAGTTACTACTAGTGTCCGACCGAAGATTCGGCACCAGTTTCGGTTTCGGCAGAAAACCCACCGAACCTTTCGGCCGCGCCGAAACTCTGCGTTCGTGAATTATCGCGCGTCACTCGGTTGATTTCGGGAGAGTTCGTGTCGCGTTGCATCCGCCATCGTCAGCTGTCAGATCGCCGGCCCGTCCGGCGTGATTGTTTTGTGAGTTTAGTGTTATTTCTCGCTTTATTGGCCTTTATTAAGCATTGAAGTTCTTTCCGTTGAGTTATTCACTCGGATTTATGAATGATGAGAATTAAGTATGTAAAAGAAAGAGGTTATATCATATTATATTTGATTCACACATTCATCATTTATTTATTACTTATGTTACGGTACATTTGTTTTAGGTTATTGTTGTTGGATGAGGTTTTAAATTATCCAAACAACTACCAGCTATGATTTAGCTGTGTGTGACCTTGTGATGTATCTGCATAATTTTTTATTGTTAAAATAATTTGCTGTTGTCCGTATATTTTTGAGAGTCGAACGTCACATACCTACCTATCTACTTAAGTAGAAAATGAAAACGGGGGTTAAATATATTACAATTACGATTGCCACCCTAAATTATAAAAAATATGAAAATCCCACAAAAACCCTAAATTACCAACTGCAATTAAAATTTAAAATGATCTCAATTAATGTTAAATTTAGTCTTAAGACTGTGCAGGCACCTAACGAGGCATGTTTGGGGATTATCTCCTCTTAGACGAGTGGGGTAAATTTTTTGAAAAAAAAATATCACCGCATTGATTGATCCCTCATCTTTAAAAAATAAGCAGGAAAAAAAGTGCTACGTGCTCTTTTACTATGTGAAAAAAAAAATCAAAGTGAAGCTCTTATCGTCTTAAAATTTCTATCTCCTTCTAAACGGCTTGAAATCTTTAATAATTTTTTTCAGCGAAAGATGGAGAAAGATAATACCTAAAAAAAATAAGTTTGATTTTGGTTATGCAATAGCTTTTCACGTGACAATTAATGATTTTCGATTTTTTCGCAACATAAGTGGGCGGGGTTTGTGCGCTCTCGACCAATCCAGACGGCCAAAACGCTCGGCCGGAAAGCGGGGCCTTAAACATGTTGTGATTATAAACGCAATCGAAATACTCAAATAATGAGGTTCTTTTTTATAATGTAAGTGTTGATCATTGTAAATTTTTTGTTCTAAGAAGTGTTAACATGATTGTTATTTTGTTTTTATTTTAATCAGAGCAGTAATATTAAAAAAAATATATATTAATCCCCCTCGCATCGAGGGGAGGCCCGTGCCCAGCAGTGGGACGTTAAAAGGGCTAAATTATTATTATTATATATCATATTATTATTAATAATTATATTTTCACATAATTAAATTATTGTTTTTTATTTCATTTAACACATTCTAACATTTCTAACTGTAATAAGGGTATAAAATAAGCCAAATTTCAGTAAACAAAAGATTTTTAACTTGTCTGAAAAAGGTTCGGTTTCGGTTTCGGTTTCGGCCGAACCTAAAACAGATGCCGAAGATTCGGTTTCGGTTTCGGCAGAAAATCCTGTTTCGGTCGGACACTAGTTACTACATAAATATGAATTGCTATCTTTGAGCCAAATACCTACGTTGTTGCGTTACTATTGCACGTGATTTTACACGCAATCAACATTTTCAAGGTGATTAAAACCCACCACAAAAGCAAATATTAGGAAGGGCACATCTTTAACACCTATGTCACAAAGTCATTTGTAACGTTGCCCCGTTGATTTTGTAACTGTTTGCTTTAATGTTTTGCAAGAAATGGTGTGGTACAATATCTTTGTACGTGTATTAGGTATACTACGAGTTACCAATAGCTAGAATAAGAATAATCATATTATGTAGGAAGCTATGTTGGAAAGAAGTAATACGCTTGTTATTTTACACATGAGCCTCATCTTTTTGTTATACATAGCTACTGCTGATATATCATAGCCCTTAAGTATAATATTAAAAAAAAATTGTTAATGTATTTTTATATTTTTAAATAAATTTATATAACTCTAAAGGTGACTACTAAAATGAATCACAATTTAAGTAAGTAGGTTTCTTCTGTGGCGTAACCCATTGCGAAGATGGTTCTCTACTTGGCAAGAGGCCTACAAAAGCACAAAAAGTTAAGCCATCTTAAACTTTTTCGTCAAAATAACTTGCTGAGCCTGGCGTTGTGGATATCACTAATAATAATATAGTGTCATGGCATAATGTTGTTTCTTAAAAAAAAATAACACAGCCGCTCTAGAGAATACGAAGCTAAACGTTTGGGTCACTTTGTCTATCCATGAAGAAAGCACGCCAGACGTATTGGCTACGAAAAAGTAATGTATTTAATTCTACACGGTGATTTGTATGTAAATAATACCGATGTTACTTTTTTACACAAAAAGCACGGGGTGAGGAAAAGTTTTTAGAACCTAATTACATAGTAGGTATAATTCCATATTCTGTAAAATAATATAGATAAATGAAATGTTTACAAGGTACAACGCTCAAAGCACCGAATTCACTGAGTTGGGGTCTACGTTCAGAAGAGATCAAACAAAGCGGCCATATCTTGAAGACACGCATTTTTCTCTTTATTAAAGTATAAATCGCAATTCCAGAAAATTGAAAACCGATTATACGAGTATCTGCGTGCCGGCATACAAAGGGTAGACGATCTTGCGATCAGGCTTTTGGGATCGTCATTGATCTTCCAATAAATATTTTGCTTAGATCTTTGAATCGGAGGGCTAGTTGCCACAGCGGCATACAAATTTTCGTATGGAAGTATGTTACATAGTTAGTGTATTGTACGTGGCTGTTATCAGCGTCGGCTCACGGCTGTCGGGGCAACAATGCTCGCTCCTTACCATGCTTGTTTAGCGTCGCTCGTATAATCAGGCGGTCGGTAGTCGCGATGGGGCCGCGCTCACAGAGTCGCAGCCGCGGTACTCCGCGCTCGCGGTGTGGTTGCGTTAGCGCTCGTCGCCAGCGGTCTCGTTGTACCGGCCGTAGGGTCGGAGTGTCGCTATCGTTCGCCGGTCACCAGTGCTGCGCGATCAGCTTCGGCGCGTGGTACATACGCGGTTACACTACGCTGACGTTTTAAGTTTCGCTAATTGAACAAACATGCCAGTTTATTTGCAGTGACGTTGTGTGAAACTGATTTATGAACATAATATAAAATAGTGGTGGAAAACTGCCATTGCTCTGTTTAGTTTATACGGGTGAATAAAACGAGGTACATGCTTATGTATGTCAACGATGGATCGCGGGTTACATACTGCACACTTAGCGATCCTTGTATTTTGAATGTTATCGGTCTGTTGGGAGATATAAAAGCCTTATAATAGGCTGAACGAGTGCTATGTTTTCCAACTCTGTGTGAAGATATAATTATAGTTTGGAAACTTAATTAATTGCTTAGTTTCTACGTTAAACGATAGTGAAAGAAGTTTGGCAAAACACCAAAGAGTCACGATGTTAGTCATTCTCAAAATGAATATTGCTTCTGTGCGGGTGCGTTTACTTGTTAATTATAAGGGATGCGGTGTTGTTTAAGGACCTACTGTGAAAGTAATTCAGAGACAAACAAACAACTCATCTGAGACAGGGTGTATAATAATACCTAGGTTCATTCTGCAACGACCAGGAACTGATCATATGTCATATATACATTCAAGTATGTGTGTGACGTGTTCTATTTATACGTATTTACGATATTGTACATAAGGAAGTGATACGGGCGGTGGGTTGATTCATTTTCAATTGCCATTTTTATAAAAGCCTCGAAATCTCGAAGCCGTCTGAGTGTTATTTGTATAAGGAACATTTTATAAGTTAATGTTGTCCTAAATCGTTGATTATGGTACAAATATTGAACCATATATATTATAATGTATGGATAATGTACCTAATGCACCAGTATCACCGTTATTTACAATATAATATCTTTATATACAGACTCTTCATAGGTAGTGTTAAAGTAAATACATAATGATATAATTGTAATAAGCATGTCTTTGTTAGACAGGGTATTTACAGTGGTTTGAGCTTTTTAAATATTTGCTTACAACATGCACATAAGTAGGTACATACATAATTTGTATTGTATAAAATACAAGTTACAAAACCTATTTTACCTTATTTATTTTGATCTAGTAGTTGATACAATTTCAAATAATTTAGAGGTCATATAATTAGTTGCAGACCGTGTTATTATGAGCGAATGATCTAATTATGTTTTATCATAGAATTCACTTGTCGAGTTGAATGACCAACGCAATTCATAAAATAAATTAGTACCTACTAAAATCTTATGCTAGATACAATGGATTTTATAGATAGCGTATTTTGTTGAAATATTACAACAGGTACTGCTTCTTTCCCAGATCTTTTTTTTTTCTTATAATAATTTAGTTGATAACTAGACAGGTACTTAGTTTGTTATTTTCAGGGTTAATTGCAAGCTTTTCCTATAAGCAGGTATAATAATATGTTACACATCGGGAAAACAAAATACTTAATTCTATAATGGGATTATTTACCTACTTAAGTATATAAAGTTATGACAACATAATCAACACTCCATTAATGTAATTTTATACAATCTAATACAATGTATGAAGCGAATGAATGTTCCAATTGGCTCATTGCGGAAGATTTACAAGATATGATGTAGGCATCCGCAATGTTTTCATTTTAGCGCAATGAAAATAGATATTTTCGCGATTCGATTTTGATTTATATACCGTCACCGGGCTATACGGACTGATGACGGACGCGGCAGAGGCGCGGATGACTTCATTGGTCATGTGAATGTAACGTTTTTTGTTGCCATTACTTGTGTACGGGCACAAAATAATAAAACTCAAAAGCTTTGCTGCTGTGGTCAAAATTATAAAGCTTTGTTTAGGCATCGTTTACGTTAATCCTGCTCAATTATAAAACTTAGTAGTTTGAATCAATAGAGCTTGATTCCTTACCTTCTGTTTCCGAAAAACTACGTGTATAGTATGAACGCTAGGTATCACTGGGTAAATGACGAATCCTTAACACGTAACAAGGCGATATTGAGAATGCGACATTTTAGATAAGATAGTAAAAATAAATTAAAATAATTCATGCACGATTCGTGATAAACTTTGTCGTTCCTAGCGATTTGAGTACATGAATATCGCTCTTTGTTTACTTACACACCAATTTCCTGCTTTGTTCATGCCTACTAATAAATAAGTAAATCATAACGTTATGGATCACATCATTATACTCTATGACTAATAGAAATACCTAATACGGCTACATAGTACAGTATCCGGAATACTTTGTATTCTATTTCGAGATTCTATCGTGTGAGGTAGGCGCCCCCATGTGCCTGCGGAGGTGGAATACCTAAATACTGTACGCTTCTCCAATAAACACTTGGACTTGGTAACCTAGCTATCTTTCGTCACACAATCGTGCGTGGAATTTAAAAACAATAAACTGGAATTTTAAGCAAGTTTTGGAAGGCTCTCTCCTTTTTGTCATTGGAAATCTGGACAAAAACTTGTAAACCAATGTATGTATTAGTAATAGGTACACGTTCAAAAGACGGAAGATTTATGTAAACAGAATTGCACGCTATGTCTCTTTTCACCCTTTGTTAGAGGTATACACAAAGACGTGTGTTGTGCAAAGATTGCGAGGATGTTCTGACTGAACCCGTTCTCTAGATGAGAACACAATCGGTGCGCCACAAAAGTCAAAGTGTGACCTCGGATCTCTATTGTTGCCGATCAATGGACAATACTTAGCTCGGTCCTCGCAGCGACTATGTACAATCGTTCTCAAATTACCGACCACATCCGCGTCCACAGCACGAGATGCCGTTAAACCTGTTTCGGCTATTATATACATGTTAACACCTAACTGTTTGGGAATAACTAGACGCTTTGTTTGTTTCTTTCAATGTGCCCGTTTACTTCTCAATAAGATATATGATTATAGGAAGGAAGTAATAATGCAGTTCGAGTGTGAAGTCGGTAACTTTCGTGAACTTATTGAATAGCTCGGCACATCCCGCCGCAGCCGCCGCCGGTCGATTAGCATCGCGTCATGAACTCAACGGCTGGTACGCACTACAGAACACACCGCCCACGTGAGCCGGGCGCGGGCCACCGACACCGCTCCGCATCCGTCCCGCACTGATTGATAAACCAATTTGACATCATTGCCGTGGGAAATGTGGGGACACACAGCGCTTTACGCTTCAACAAAGATACCGAATAATGGGCTATGATAAAGTATTATTGTTAGGTCGCGTCAAACGATGCAACGAGGTTAAATGAGAACACGAAAATCATATCAGCTAATAGCTGTGCTAATAGTATGTACCTACTCGTACGAGGCGAATGGATTTGTATTTTGTGACCGCGACATCGTACGCGTGGAATGTAACAAAAAAAGTTCGTTATGTTTGCTAAAATTAAAACTAGTCTAAGTAACATCAGCTATCTGCAGTCCCGTCAAAATCGGTCCAGCCGTTTCGAAGATTAGCTGGAACAAACAGAGCCAAATGAAAAAAAGTTATAAGTACCGTATATACTTTCATACGCATTTGGTAAAAATACCTTATTTTGACATTACGAACAAAAACTCCAATTTTATTTATTTGTATAGATTTGTGCAATGATAGTCATTGTGGTAATAATTCATTGTTATTACTATTTGTAGGATTATAGGTAGGTTGGTACTTTGCATGGGTCCCATGCAAATGGGATGTTTGTTTAACGATAATAAAAAAAAATGAGGCACACCCGTAGTCCGCTCAAAATAATACAATTTAAAATATCAGTAACATTTGTTGACCCTAAATAAATTCCAAAATGTTCCCAAATGTCATTCTGTAATCATAACAAGGTTACATCCTATTATTCTCATCGCCAATCATTTCGATGCTTATTGACTGGTTAGCAAAGGTGAATTAATGCTAATTGTTATGAAATTAGATAATAACTAGATGCCGTGGGCGACGTTAGCCTTGCTAGCAATATTAGTCGATGTTACGGTTAGTCGTTTCGTAGGTAGACCTTTGCAATAAGTAACTCCTCATAAGGTAACGCGGGCAATGCTGAGTCGGACAGATATGTATTTTATTTGCTACCTATATTTTTTTATGTGAATCGCAATGGATTGTATACCAGCAAGCATACACTTGTTAAATTTGGTATGGTCCTTAAGTTAATAAATCACTGCTTCTAAAAGCCTGGCTGATGTAAAAATATCAATTACAGTAGAGGATGGCGGTGTTGTAGAAGAATTGATGTAGTAGTAAAATGCACAAGATTGACCTAATTTGAAACCTTGCGTCGTCGGTGGTTCATCATGCCTAGTAGGTACCTAACAACTTACTTACGTTACCTGTGGATTTATTTTTTTACCTGACTACCGCGGGGTTATGTTTTTTGAGAGTAGATATGTATGTATGTATGCCCATTTATTAGACACGCTCTTTAAAAAAAAATACAAATTATTATAAAGAACAAAAATCCTGCCTGCGTGAAAAAGATAAAACAGGCTAATTAAAGTACTGCAGGCGGTGACAACCAATAATCAAATTTTATAGTTAGTGGGGTCTTAACGTTTAAATAAGTTGTCGCCGCCTGCAGTATTTTAATAAGCTTGTTTTTCTCTTTTTTACGCAGGTGAGTTTTTTTATACAAAAAATTCAACTGCACTGTGTCGAGTTACCTGAAGATAATGAGCACTGTAGTAAAAAGGTTCTCTGCTATAAGCGCATCAGTCATAAATGAATGTAAAGTAACATGCGTTAGCGGCGATCGATTTTCAATATTGACGTGTAGAAGCTCAGTAGAAGTGGTGCGGGCGCGCAGGCCGTTCTCTGCTGGTGGGAGGCAGTCAATGGTGATGTAAGAGCGGCTGGCTCCGGCGGTGATGTCAGCGCGCCCACGGCTCGCCACCGCTCCCTCCCCCCGTCCGGACCTGCGGTGCCGCCGCGAAGCCTTCCGCAAATCCGTGCACTCCTTTCATAATATTTACAAATTTCCTCCCAACTATATGTGCGGTACAGCTCATACTCGCTTAAAAATCTAAAGAAATAATACAAATTGAAGTCGGAAAAATATCAACGATAATCTAACACGATTGTGTACATTATTAATATGAAAAAAACATAACTCTCCTACCGAGGCAGTCGGGGTAAAAAGAAAAATGTAATGACGTGCTTAGAATGAATGCAGTACTTACTGCAATACATTTTCTCACACGAAATCGATGCCGCAATGCAGTCGGGCGGCCATCTCGCCAAGTAGACCGCAACACGGGTAATCTAGCTTGCAGATTAATTTATTTACTTTACCGTTCACTAGTTGTGGGTGTTTAGAATTATACAATAAAATCATATTTAGTCATCGTATTATGTATGTTGACAATTTATTAGATTAAGGTCAAGTTGTAGGCACATGGTAACGAATTAAGGTGACGTAGTCCTTGGGTGACATGCTAAAATGGATTGGATGGATACTCACCTTATATTATTTTAAATTCAAATTAGACCTCAGTATCTGAATGTTCGTGTGAGAAATGTTAATTTTATCGGTTTATTTATACATCTTACGTGATCTATTATTGCGACGAACCGTGGATGTCATAGGACATTTTTAAATATTTAGCTTACACTTATAAACACGAAGACCTTGATCGATATATTCAACTTTTAAAAGGATTTTCATGACTATTGTAATGTTGTATTCACGTTTTATTATTCCTTGCCAAACGCTCATGACTGATGTCAAATAACCTGTCCAAAATGTAAAATTATACTTATTTTAGGTAAAGTGATGATGTAATCGACATCTTTGGTTTCGGCATTGTTTTATTCACCCGTGTAAATCAAAATTATCTCACGTCATTTTTGGTTACTCTTATAGAATTGTGGTACATTATATTGAACTGAAATGGCACTGAATCGTGACGTTGTAAAAGGAGAGTTACAAAAGTGATTAACTAATATTGAAATAAATATACAATGTATTTAAAGAGGTGATAAAAGAGTGATGAAGTGGAACGGAAGAAAAATGGATGCAAACATACATTCAGTGTGGTGAAAGTAAAGAGGCTGATGAGATGAAGATGGAGGGTGGTGTACTCAGTGTTTCAAGCAATAACAATAGATTCCGAACACACCTTAAGAATGCAGCCAGCGCCATATGCGCGAGGACGCTGCCGAAGCAGAGGCGCGCGGAGCCGGCAGCGGTCGGCAGCGCCAGGCACCACACGTACCCGCGGGCGACGCCGCCCAAGCGGGCCTCCATCTCGTGTCGGATGGAGCCCCTCGCCTGCCCCCCGCCTCAGCACTCCACCACGTTCGACCCGCCCCAACCCATCAAGTGTGAGGTCATCGATGATCAGCCAACGAATAAGCACAACGGCCTAATCAAATGGAAAGGAACATTAGCTAGGTGAGTGAGAGCCATAAACTTTGTCATATCGAACACTTAAGGGACATGATACTTTTAGCATCAGCGATCGGCGATTTTGCGACTGTAGAGAGTCGACAAAACGCGACGCAGCATCAATTCAATCGCAAAATCGCCGATGCTAAAAGTAGCATGTCTGCTGTGGCCAAGACTCAAGACCATGCAGCTAATAAAATGACAAATTAGTAATATGAATTGAATGTGACAAACAAAACATGTGTCTCGTTATGGTCCATATTTTGATTTTAATAAATCATGAATATTTTGGTTGTAAAACAACACACATGGTCGTTATACACATTGGTAGGTAATGAGCGATTCTTGCAGTTAGGTCAACAACATCAGCATGACATCATGGCGACTTGTTTACCCAGGTCGCGGGGTGGTGAATTGATGCCGTCCATGAGTACGCCAATTGTTGATTAACATTCCGATTGTAATTAGTATTTACTTTTTCCTTGGTTTACTTATGGAGTGAGCGTGACATAATGCGATTAGAAATAAAATAATGGAAATAATATTGTATAAATTGTATCTAACGTCCGTTGTTTCGTTTAGGAATCTTGTTTTAATTAATATTTCGTAATTTTGTATCTTTAGAATCTCTTTCTCACAGTATTCTAAAATAGCCGATTCTACAGTTAACACACTGTGTAGCTGACCGCCAACTGCCATCGGTATTTTAATTTAATCTCATATTAGAAATTAACAATGACATCACCTTCATCTTATTATTTTTCCTTTTATGTAGTTACTGTTTATATTGTTAATTTTGTTATCGATTCCTCATAGTTTATAATGTGTGTGACCATCAACATAATAGGTATAAGGTAATAATAACCTGAGTCCTTTGCTATCGACGATTCAAATAAGTACACTACAACAGGTAACGTTCAAATGGTTACACATAGGTGCACTCATACATTAAGTGATACGTGGACGCGAACCCAGGTCAACAACTTGGAATGACGTCAGATCCAAAAGCTCTCTTAGTCATGGCCTTTATGCTTTCAGCAATAGCCTGCCTATTGTAAATATTGTGCTATGCAGCTATGTGGGTACAGTTCACGAATTAAATATTAATGTATCCATAAATAATATTGCAGAACGAAAAAATTGCTGAGGCTTATAGTTTAGGTATCAAATTTATAACCTAGGTCGCAGAAAGCCTATACAAAATAAACTATCTCTGACCTTCACAGACAAAAATAAATACATAACTAGATACGTAACTTACGGAATATTTTATCTGAGTCTTATACCTACGTACGAGTACTTACACTACTACATTTACAAGATATCTAGAGAATTTAATGTCGTAAAGTGTGTAAAACAAAGTACGTAGCGTACAAGCTACAACATAGACATTCATTATAATATAATATCTAATTTGGCAAACATGATCTCACACTTCTTTGTTGAACAAAACAACAAGGAGCCAAACACCGTTATCCGTCCGGAAATGGAGCGTAACCATTCTGATGCTAGTTTGGTGGTAAATAGCCTCCATCATTTTCATTGGCCTTGTTCTGTTAAACTAACCCTTAATCGACGTTTGATGTCAACTGCCAAACCGAACGAATACATAATCGAACACGAATAAAGTAAAATGCAACTCGTGTATTTATAAGCGTGTCTGTCAGAGCGGGACGTACGCGAGGCTCTCATTCGCACACCATGATGTCATGGTATATTTTCGTAAGCACTCAAGTCGGTCGCACGCGCTTTTCGTTTGTAGTTTTACTATCGGTATCGGTATTGTTTATGTCATTATTTTTTCCATGCCAAGGTACCTACAGCGTCGTCGTGGTTATTTGACGATGTGTTAAAATGGCAGAAAAATACTTAACAGTAAAGTAGGCAGCTTTGTATTGTAGCTAGCGAAAACAAACGATGATAGGTAGCGTTTATAGTGAAATCAGTTAATTATTTATTATTGTACAGGCCTACGGAGCATTTATAAATTGACATTTAAAGTTCTCTTAATGCGAACGCGAGAAAATTCGGCCGTTTATACAGGGTGGCCAATTTACAGTAGTCCAAATTTTTTTTTCAGTTGGTAGACACCCCAACGACTCATTTAAACTCAACATATGTTCCGCGAAAATTAATGGTTCAGAAGTTATGATTTTTTTATGTGTTTTTCCAAAAATTCCTACTTAATGAATGTAAAACTCTCTAGAACTAAAAATATTGCACTAAATCGAATCAAATTTGGTGTGAAGGTTCTAAAGACATGTAGCTAGCAAGCATAGAGCCATTTGTGGAATTACTTCAAAATGGTAATACGATGTTAGACCATTTGGTGGACTATTTTCAATTTTTGAATGATGATGCCCAATTTTCAAAAAATCGCTGACAAAAAAAAATCTATAGCAAATTAGCTAGTGGTCTTAAAAACTGCCTTGAAGTGTGAGAATAACATTAACAAAAAAAATACTGGAGTAACTGTTACAACTTCGTCAAAAATTAACATTGTATGCACAAGGTTGTTAAAAGCTTGAAGTGATTAATTTTACCTCAAACATAATTTGAACAAAATTAAACTTAATTATTATGAGAAAATCAATGAGTTTATCTTCTCATTAATAAATTATTATCTTATTTCTCAAATAGTCATAAGAATAATGGAGCAAACCCATGCATTAAGTGTGTAAGGTGCGAACACGGGTAACAATAAAACGGCATACATAATTGAAATGTTTATTCAAAATTAAACAATTAAAGGAGGTTTTCAAAATGTCTGCCTTGATTTCCAATACATAAACGACATCGTCGTAAAAAAATCATTTTAAGTCTATTAAACGCCCGTCGATTTTCTTTAATTTTTCCGTTGCCAACTGTATTTTTTGGCGTAAATGTCGTTCAGATGTAGTTATGTATTGAAAATCAAGGCAGACATTTTGAAAACCTCCTTTAATTGTTTAATTTTGAATAAACATTTCAATTATGTATGCCGTTTTATTGTTACCCGTATTCGCACTTTACACACATAACGCATGGGTGTGCTCCATTATTCTTATGACTATTTTAGAAATAAGATAATAATTTATTAATGAGAAGATAAAATCATTGATTTTCTCATTATAATTAAGTTTAATTTTGTTCAAATTATGTTTGAGGAAAAAATCACTTTAAGCTTTTAACAACCTTGTGCATACAATGTTAATTTTTGACGAAGTTGTAACAGTTACTACAGTATTTTTTTTGTTAATGTTATTCTCACATTTCAAGGCAGTTTTTAAGACCACTAGCTAATTTGCTGTAGAACATTTTTCTTTGTCAGCGATTTTTTGAAAATTGGGTATCATCATTCAAAAATTGAAAATAGTTCACCAAATGGTCTAAAACCGTATTACCATTTGGAAGTAATTCCACAAATGGCTCTTTGCTTGCTAGCTAGATGTCTATAGTACCTTCACACCAAATTTGATTCGATTTAGTGCAATATTTTTACCCGACTACGGAGGCGTTATGATTTTGACCGGTATGTATGTATGTATGTATGTATGTATGTATGTATGTATGTGCATCTGTTCCCACCTAACTTCCAAACTACTTGTCGTAATTTGACAAATGAGGTATCGTCAGAAGCGGCTTAATGGCGCGCTGGTTATAGGCTATGTGACGTCACATAAAATTGCATATGGCGCCCTCTAGAGGACATAATGTCATGAACTAAAAAAAAAACATTTTTTAATAAAACCGTTTGGGGTATCAAATGAAAGAGCTTGATGAGCACATTTCAAAAATATATATATTGTTACCTATAACTCCAAAATAATTAAATAAAAAGTAAGTTTAAAAACTAAAACCCGACTACGGAAAAAACGCGCTCTAAAAAGTATGAAACAAGAAAATATTCTCATCTAGAGGATAGCCGTGGTCCGTGTTCATGTGCCATTTGGCCCTAAAAGACCTACACGGACCACGGCTATCCTCTAGATGAGAATATTTTCTTGTTTCATACTTTTTAGAGCGCGTTTTTTCCGTAGTCGGGTTTTAGTTTTTAAACTTACTTTTTAGTTCTAGAGAGCTTTACATTCATTAAGTAGAATAATTTGGAAAAACACATTAAAAAATCATAACTTCTAAACTATTAATTTTCGCGGAACATATGTTGAGTTTAAATGAGTCGTTGGGGTGTCTACCAACTGAAAAAAAATTTTGGACTTCTGTAAATGGGCCACCCTGTATCTATCTGTTTATGAATCGACAAACACTAATAATAATAGTGATTAAAATTAAAAGATGGGTACACTACCAAAGTTATTTAATCAAATTAAAGCTTGATGCCTTCCGGCTGTCTGTTATTTTAGCAAATAATTAACCTAACGGCTGACGATTTGAGTCACTGCCAGACTGATCTCATCATTCATTTTACGTCATCATAAATCTTGTTTTTTTTTCTCTTATGAGTAGTCAATTTATTTATTCTATTACTTATTTGTAATTGAGTGCCTTATAAATTTCCGGGAAAACTAAACACAGATAACACATGTGCCATGTTATCTGTGTTTAGTTACACACATAAAACATGGCAAATCAAATTGTAATTATTAAAATTTCACCCATGATAGAACTTTTTCCAACAAATCCTAAGTAGGATACAATCAGACTAAAATAAAAGAAGTCTATCATGAATTAGACTTCAACGAATTTATGTCTTGTATATTTTTATTGACGGACTAGTTTGCAAATATGGCACCAGCTATTCCCTGGACATACAATTATTGTAAGATTATTGAAATAACGTTTAATTACTACCTTAATTTATCCGCCTTCTACAAAAGATTGAGTTTGCCGTACAATTTAAATTTTTCGCAGTACACTCCGTTTTCGTCATGCATAGCGTACTTCTCGTTGAATTTCCAATTCCACTTGATTTATCCTTAGTTTATCTTCTTGGAATGTCAAATTAAATAATAGTGTGAGTCAGCATCTGACCGTTTTATTTTATTAGAAGGGCCATTGATATCACATTATGTAAGTGTGACTAATGTATGGTCAAGTACTACCTACTTATAATTCAGTGTGACTATTTTTTATTACTCATTTCATGACGAGTCTAGAAAGTCCTCAGTCCACTTAACTATACTTATAAATTTATACGGTTAGCAGTAGGTACTAATAACATAAGTGCTCATCTCTGTCTCATTTTGAGCCAGAGCTTCCATTAAAAGGCAATAGATTCGTAATTTTATGAAGAAATTATGGAACTTCAGTCACAGGTAAGTTCGTTTGATCATACAGGACGAACTGTGTAGGTAGGTACATACCATAATATACCGTTCACTTATCGTTCGGGTCAATATCGAGAAGTCAAGCAATGCATCATCCAATTACAGAGAATCGCATACACAACTACTGACAGATGTTTGCTTCATAACTACAGTTCATGTAAAACTAAAGTTAGTAGACAGTTGGCTGTTCCCCGTACGTGCGTCTCTTGATATTTCGTCACAGAAGTAATCCTTGTTGATAATGAAATTATTACCACGCGCTGCTTTCACAATCAACATATTTTTCATTTTATCAGCGAGTTTGGAGCTACCTTGCCCATTTGGAGTTACCCATAAATGTGTTCAACTATTCGAGGGAAATTTGTGAGTGTTAAAATTTATTTAAATTCTGTTTTTATTTTTTAAAGCATAAGAAATTTATTAGATCTTAGGTTGTCATTCGGAAACCAAGTTCATTCGAGTACCAATCCTACACCTTCTACAAACCCCAGTTAATCTATCTAAATACCTTTGTAGTGTTCGTTGGCAAGTTATCAGCGTATTTTCACGTGGGAACAACTCGTATCGGCGGGCTCTATCTTCTTTATAGGTAACCTAACGCCCTTTGTTGATATTAGTCGGCTGGTGGGGCGCCGGAAACTATGTTTACAACCGCGGTTGCAGACGCTCGTATCGTATCGAAGAAATGCAGTGCTGATGCCACGGAATGAGCCGGTGACGAGCCTTCCCACAACTTTGCCCAAAGTTGCTTTACTATATCTATACTCTATAATCTACCGTATATTCTACCATGTATCTAGACGGTTACTTGCAAAACTAACATGATAAAAGATAAGTGTTCGTCTGCATTAAAATATCATAACTCTATGATCTCCAAAAATAAAGTATTATTAAGCCTTAGAATTTCGTAAATAGATAGCTAACAGATTTAACGCATTTGGTTTTGGTATGGTGTCCTTATTGCGCGTACGATGGATGTAACGATACGTGTCATATTCATTTATTTCGATTAAATTTTAACATAGAGGAATATATTTTTAATTTGGAACTGGAAGCCTCGGTTAGAAATTTGACAAACTCTCACTTAAGCGATACTCTTAAATGTACTCTCCAAAAGCATGAATGAATCAAAGATGTTTTTAATCTGATTTATATCCGTATTCTTAATTTATGATTGTCAGTAGAATTCTAGCAAGTCACTCCTTCCTTCCTGTAATTAAATCCGATGTCAGCTCTGTCTTGATTCTTAGGTATAGGTAAGTAGGTATAAAATTTGGTCATGGTTTTTATCTACGTTCTGTTTAGTTGTTCTGTTTTGAAGACTTGAACGGACTTTATCTTGTACGAATCCCAGCACAGGACCTACACATACCTATACCCCCAAAATAGAAAGTTATGATCGATTTGCACTGGCATTACGAATCACTTTTATTCGTAGAAATGCTTCCATTGTAGACTGGCTAAAATCTCTATAAATTTGGCAGATAGTATAGGCTTAGGGGGCGTCCATAAATTACGTGAGGCATTTAAGGGGGGAGGGTGTCGACCAAAATTTCACGTGGGGGAGAGGGGGGGGGGTCACGGCAAATCTCACGTTTTTTTTACCGCACGAAACAGTGTAAAATTGCACTAAAACTGGGTTAAATTAAGTAAAACATGTTTCTTTCCCTAGCATATAGCTTTTGAAAAATCTCACGTGAGATTAGAGGGGGTGGGAGGGGGTCGAGCAAAATCTCACGAAGGGGGAAGAGGGGGGGTGTCGAAAAATCTCAAAAATCACCTCACGTAATTTATGGACGCCCCCTCATTTGCTGCGGTGCCTTGCCTACACATTATATCCCGCGTCTTATTTATTTGTGAGGATTTCTGTATTTCGTGGTAAGGACTTTCTATGGCTTTACTTACATTAAACTTTGAAAATTGTATTATATTGTAAATAAGGATTTGCATAATAAATAAATCATTACTTACGTGAGTAAGTATAATGTACACAATAGTGTACATACGTAGTGCTGTCTGTTAGTCGATGACTTCTATGGGGATTGCGGTGTTCTGCTAATATTAATCACAATGATAATTGCACGATACGTGTGAAGTTGTAAGTATGTAGGTACATACCGTCATATAAAAGCAACATGAATGACTTACGCATCTGATTAGGTGTTAGGTATCTAACAATATTTATACTGCCGTCTTATCTTTGTCTTTCAGTTAACACCTATATTTGAAATGCGTAGCATAGCGCACGTTTACCTATTTATTTATATTGGAATCGTGAACTATGTATTATATTTTTTTCTCAAGTTTATTTTTTATAATGTTAAAAATAAAAATATCGCTGTACCGTGGAAGTGGATATTAAGTGATTATTTACGGTGTAAACAGAACTTACAATATGGGAATGCTAGTTAGACATAGGTGTGTGATATACTAACTTTTCTATTTATAAGGACCGTGACACGTGTTGAGGAGGCCTATGTCTAGTAGTGCTCGTCTTCTGTCTGGCTGATGATGTCTTTAATGAATAAATATCCAGCTTATTTCTCGTGTACTAGGGTGTACTATATATTATATTTTCCTTGCAGGGAGGTAGCGAGTGCATGGGAGTGCCGAGTGGGCCCGCCCGATCAGCCGGCGTCCGCCGATCGCGTACAAAGCCTCTTCAACGACATCGAACTATACCCCACTAAGACGCAGGGTGAGAAATGCTTATTATAATAACGGTCCGTGCTAACTTGGCATATTCTTGACCCTGATATTGGAGTTGATTCTGTTGGTACATAAAACTTGATTAAACTTACTGTATTGCCATCTTTCCTATTGTGACAAATATAAGCAAGTAATACTTTATAGCCATCAAAATTTGCCCCATTCTACGGTTTTCTTGTTTAGACCAAGTTACCCGAACAACACAAACGTTATTCCAGTGCCAATCAATTTCTGTAAAATTGTTTGTTTTGAACGTCAATAGGTATACGTTTTATTGAAAATGATAAAACTAACGATTCCTTAATAATAATGATTGCAAAGTCTATTCATAATGTGGTGGTTGACCGTTTCTTAACAACGAGAAAAAATAAATAGAAGTAATTATTTTGAGAGTAATGTCTTCATACAAACAGGATATTAATAGGTAAATTTATCTTATTTTAATAATGAAATAGATAATAAATACGTCGGATCAGAGGAGTAGGAAGTAGGTATGTTCAAAACACGTATCAAGAATCATGATTATAGTCTGGACCGGAATTAGGAAGTCCCCTGTACTTTGATAGTGAAGTGATGATGTCACCAATAACATTTGATTTTACGCTTTAGCTATATTATGAGTAAGTTTAGTATCAGTTTACGAGATAGTTTATCGTTTCTAAGGTTGTGTTTTGATAACGATTTTGTTATTTTCAATTGACATTGATTTCAAATACGTTGTGAAATACAAGATTTGAAATATGTTATCACGTAATTTGTTCTTGATACTACATAACAACAAAGTCTACAACTAAACTTGATTAAATTATATGTATTGCCATTCTTCTCATGATCGTAACGTATGAGCAAGATAGATATAATTTTAGATGTGTCAAATTCAGTTTCTTCGTAGTTTCTAGCCAACAATAATATAATAATTTGTGAAGGATTATCTTGTGAAACTTATTTTTTTTATATCTACAGCTAGTCTGTCCACAAGAGTTGATTAAAGTCATTATTATAACCCTCTGTTTTTTCCTGTAATAAGGACATTTGAGTAAACTTAATTAACTTATTAATTAGCTATATCGTACAAACAAAGTAACACGTAGCTTACTGTGAGTTCATGATATCAAAATAGATTCATTAAAATTATTATTTATATGCATACATGACCTGCTTATTTACGTACTTTAATATGTACCTAACCCACATTATATTAATTAGGAAATAATATTTTCCATTGTTTTACAATCTTTGTAAGTACGTCGCGACTTGATGACGGCTCATCGGTTGGATGAGCGATAACTCGGATGTCGTCATCATAGGCTGAATCAATGATAAATGTCAATAAAAATTTAGTTCCGCATCTCAGCGTATGTCGTAAATTGCTCCTACTAATATCCCAGCTGTGATGATGCCGCAACCGCATTGTAACAGATAATAATTTAACAAATTACTTTTGTTTTAAATTTCAAAAATAATATGATCGTGGCTGCACAATAAGAACCATCGGCAACAACTTTATATTTTTGAAAGCTATCGCGTCCCTCTGATATGTATTTAACAATGCTTTTCTTGGCTGTCCTTTTTGAGTAGATAGAATCGAACCCTTGCTATATTAAATAAGGTTGTATGTAATGACATGTAATATCTTTTCAATTAACAATATCCATCGAAAGAAAACATTTTAGTTCATAAACTGGAGGGATTCCATTTATTGTCTTAAATATAATTATGTAAGCCAAAAAACACGTGTGCAAACACATTCAGTATTATTTTATCAGGTGACGTTCTTTCATACAAAGTTGCTCCAAGATACCACTTATGTCTACTGTCCAATATATCACTCTGATGAGCGGACATGTTCAGGCGGCGATCGTATCAACTGAACAAATGTATTCGAATGACTATCTGTCATGTAAAACAATTTACGGGCTCGCCACTTTAAGCTTCGCCCTGTTTGTATATTTATTAACCATACCATAAATCTAACAACTGCAATCAACTCGCAGATCACTTACCTAATGACCAGTAACACGCGTTAAAGTCTGTTTTATGCCGTAGATAATATTTATATCTATGTGCCTAATTATGTACATATTTATTTGAGCCTTTGATTCTAAAGTGTCTTTTAATCTGATAGAATATCTACACTACAATAGCTATCCTCTTACAAATTATATTGGCTATTTACAACATGTTAAGAAAACCCTGTCCGAGCCGAAACCGGTAATTAGGTTCCCCAATCACATGACCAAAAAAAAAAAAAAAAAAATAAAAAACATGATAGTAAACGTATTAATGAACATTTAAAGTGCCATTTTTTTTGCCTTTTTCCCACAAAATGTAGCTAATTTTAATAAAAATATGATAACACCGTTACCGGAAGTAATTATGTTAGATCGTGTGGCGTCACCTCAGACCACAAACAATGTGATGACGTCATTTTATGAAAAAAA
Source organism: Drymonia ruficornis (assembly GCA_947859195.1). Lineage (NCBI taxonomy): Eukaryota > Metazoa > Arthropoda > Insecta > Lepidoptera > Notodontidae > Drymonia > Drymonia ruficornis. The sequence continues at coordinate 18,096,315 of OX401904.1, forward strand.
AAATTATGTAAACGGGGTATTTGTATTACAAAAAAATATGAGAGGCCTTTGCCCAGCAGTGGGACACATACTATGCTAAAAAAATAATTGAAAAATTAAAAAAAAAATAATTTAAAAAAGATTTTTTTTACAAAAATTTAATCTAATCTCGATACCCAACAATACGTTTTCGGGTCGGACAGGGTTTTTTTAACATATTGTATAGATAGATAAATATACTATAGGTACACATATGTATGATTAAATTGCAAGTCATGAATTAAATTTTTGCTGTATTTACGCTTTATTATAATTCACTTTATGTAATAATGCTTACTAATCGCATTGTTGTATAATCTAAATAAAATGTTTACCTAATCGATATCAGCAGTACATGTACATACCTACATACCAGCACAGTACACTACGTTAATTGAAGTGTTGATAAGCCGTTTTACGTCATTACTTCATCAGGCTTTGAGGTTTTATGCAGTAGGTAAAAAAAGAAATATTTCATTAAAATCATTGTAAGAGTATAGTGAGTAAAGTATTATTAAATAAAGCAGGTACTTATTCCTATCGGTATATCGTTGATTTGCTCTACCATTGATTTATTGAAGCTAGTTAATAAGTGGGTTAATATTTCCTTCCATTGGAACTCTAACCACCCCAAACGACTCGAAACGAGGCAGTCCAAAGACCGACTCTGTTAAGCAGGAAAAGCTTTTACGATATCCCCTTTAGATAGAAAGCAATACATTCTTATTATTCTAGAATGTATGTTGGATATAGTACACGAGTAAGTAGTCGAATACGTATGTAAGTATTATTTGCCATAACTGTAAAAGTTTATTGCCGATCAAAACGATTAATAGCGTAATCGTTTTATTTAACTCTCGGAATAGGATACTGGTACGTGTTCAATTACCGCTAGATATCCGCTATTGTTATTGTGTCAGGTGTGCGCGTGCGAGTGATCTCACCTCTATTGCTCACTGATGACCAACTGCAGCCGAATGAGTCCACGACTCCGCGTTTGATCCGCCGCCTCTTCGATATACTTGTACAGCCTGAGGTTATTCTTGCGACAACACTCTTATAGGGCCTTTATCAGAATCGTCAGATAACTCTTATCCACTAAATACATATGCCGTTTTGATAGATTTGATAGATCATGCAGCTGAAAAGATTTACGGGAGTTGGTAGCCAGGTTTCGTATATGATGGAAATATAATTTTAAAGGCTAGCACTGCAAGCAATGAACATAAAGCTCCGAGTTTTGTGACTTCTAAATTCTAAATCCTAGGTATTAACCAACTCAAAGCCCACGTTTCACCAGATAGTCAGAACCCAACGTGACAGGTGGTGAACCTTGTCGCCGTGTATACAGGAACTGACTACTATGACTTCTAAATCCTATGTGGTTAATAGTGGTTAAGGAAAAAAAAAAATCTTACTTATTAACTTAGCAAACGGGTTACGCTCCAAAATTTAGCCGCTCTTCTTACCGCACATCAAGTTGCCACATGCGCAGCATGGTCGTAGTTATAATTTATACAGCCATTAGTATCTGGGCAACATAAAATGCTTACATAGTAAATTTAACCATGAAAATACTTTTACTTTTCCAAGGTAGGCAGCATTCAAAGCGTAGGTAGAGGAAAATTTACGGAAAAACTAATAAAAAAACTGTTTTGTTTCATCTATACTTAACGATGCACCTATAATGTAACTTATTTTATGATGGAGTAAAATGCTCTTGACCATGCCCTTTTATTGTTTTCGGCTATATACCTCAACAATATATTTTCAGCCCGCACTTAACAATCCTCATTGTCTCGCGTAAAGCGATCATGTGTATTGTCGATACATAATTTACCCAAAAGTGAATAATGTTTTGTTTTGAACATATATTTTTCTCGCCGTGATTTCGTTATAGTTTTGGCAACGTGGTTATTGCCGGTCTTAACATTATATTGAAGGCATTCATTCATCATTATGACTAATATTTAAATGCTCGAAAATATATTGTTGTTTTGTATATTTTGACATTCTACGTATCCTTGTATTCAATTCAAAATAAATACTCACTGAGTTTATGAATACCTACTTTCCATGTTTGTGTTTCAAAATTGTTATCGTCTCACTCTATTCTATTTTCCCTTGTAAACGGTGCCATTGCACAGTTAGACGAGTCTCATCTAAATTGCATCCTTACAATCGAATAAACGTTCTCATTAATTTAATTTATGTATGACTCGCTACGTGATAATTGTCTTTGTTATCCTCGTGGCTGGGCTCGTAGTAAACACGAACCCGCTTCGTTGTACCTATTTATTATAATCGCCAGGTTACGCCAATTGTGCCAATCAACACAGTTAATTTTACACGACGCAAGAATTGAACGATCTTGATTCGGATTGGATAGTACCCGATGGTCATTATGTTAAAACGTTGTTATAAGCAAAATAAACAAAATTTATTAAAACGTACAGGGGCCTAAAAGCTGTAACTACGTTGTCCCTGAGGGCGCGTGGGCCGTTAACCTGCCATGAAAACTGTCGGTGACGTTAGGATATTCGATTCGTTGTAAAATTAATGATATCATTTGCGACCCGGATTCCGATTCGTATTATAGTGTTCACCCTTAATTAGGAATTTAGGAACATATTTGATTTCACATGCCATGATGAACACATGTTAAGTGATTCATAATGTTTCCAAGTGGAAGTTAAGTTATAACAAGAATTTTATGTGACTCTTGATTTCGTATTAACACCAGCTATTATATTTTTTCATATAAAACACAGGTAATTAAATAGGTGTTTACTGCGTCCGTACTCCGTACTGGCTTTATATACGCCATATACTTTACTGGTTGGCTCAATTGAGTAGCGAAGTTAATACAAAGACATGCATTATAATCATCAGAGAGGGATACAATATTATGTTCGACGCAAGCTTAACAAATTACCTCTCTACTGGCGTTTAGAATTTGGAGGTACTTATTATTTTATACCATCTTATTTTTTATTATTTATAATACATGTTTTTCAATGTCTTTATTACATCTTCTCTATGTATATTCGTATATTTCTAGAGTTATCTATAAGACTCATGAGATGACTCATCCCAGGAAACCCCCTCCCTTTTTATTATTGTGAACTTATAATTACAGTTTGCTATTTAACTAAACAAGTTGTTGTTGTTCCAGTATTCGAAATGCTGGTATGCGCGCGGCAGTGCGCCCGTCGCAAATCGCTCACTCTCACATTCGGAGAATTCTGCGTGTTCGCCGCTGAACTACGACGTTGTTCGAGGCAAGCGAGGCAGTAAGTATAACAATTTATACCTACTGTACACACTACAACAATCTCAAATTCTGACACTATTTTCTGTGATAGTAGCGTAGCACTCCGAGACATCAATCATCGACTTCTGTTGACATGCCAAAAAAAAGTTATCCGCAAATAAAACAAAACGGCCTCAATGTATTCGTCTACGCATGTTGGCACCTAACCGACAAAACATAAAGTTCATTTCAATACACATATTTTGTAGGCTTTAATATTATCTTCAAATTCGCTTGAAAACCATTTTCGTCATCAGAACCCTTTGATGGCGCACGGTTCAAGACTTTGTACAGAATTAGTCAGCAGTCGTTAGTCAGACGACTAATTATCCACACTGACCTACATTATCTTCCGCATTGCGTTATTCCAGATTTTTCACCTCTACTTTTCTCTCTATACAGTTTACAGAAACAAGTTACCGTATCAATTAAATGAGAAACTATTAAAATTTTAATAAACATGAACACAATGAATGACTTAGCACTTAGGTAGTAACTAATTATTAAGTAAATAATTGACTTCTAAGAAACTGGCACTAAACCCTACACACTTTCCTGTCCCTGAAACAATGGATAACGGAACTTGCTGAAGAGGAAATACAATTCAACGTCTGTAATAAATGTCCCACCGGAATCCTCAATAGAACCACAGTAATGATGACAAGAAAGAAGTAGGTATTTTAATATAATTAAAGGTTCAAGCAATGTCCTCATTGCACTCAATGTCCGCACCGACCACAACATGAATCAGGTTAATTTTACCGATGACGTAAAATATGATCAGTCGCCATCCCCGCTCTTGAGCCGAGGCCTGCTTTGACTACTTCTGACGCGTCCGTTGACCCTTGAATGCCAAACAATGAGATATTTGTCATGCACTGAATCATTGCAATGACAGCTTATAATTTCGCCCCTTTTGGAGGAGTTGTCATCACTCAATAGATTTATATTTTTTTCAGCCCATTAGGTGGCTGTAGCCTACACGAATTCAGTTAAACATCGAACGTGTTTTGTTTCTAATTTCAGTTTTCATTCGCAGGACTTCGAACAAACCGGAGTCGCCGCAATGGAACGTGGACAAGGAGCTCAAAGATAAGGAGAGCATTTGCAAACATGTAAACGGTAAGAAATTCTGTGTTTATAATTCACGTTGAGTTGACCTTCCGTGTTCCGCCGCGATCTAACTGGCTATAAACATTTTACTGGCTCTAAAAGCGAAGTCCGATATGAGACGTGTGCACGTAAATCTGCTGTGTTCCTGTCTCCCCTTGTCGTCTGAGGACGTGACATCGTATTACGGAAGGTCGATTATCCCGGTATGAAACAAATGGTGACTAAACGTTTCGCACGGTACCAAATCCCGAAATAAAGTCCCTTTGGCTACGTCACAAGATTTAGTTCATGATGTCTTTTTCCACTTTCCTCGTTACGTCTCGCCATGGTATCTTATATTGATTGGGCCTACCTACCTACATAGTTTAAATAAAGTTGTTACGATTACAGACGTTAGTTTTACGTCGTCTTACAGTTGCTAAAACAATTACATGGCATAGTGAGTGATACAATTTATCAAAAGATTTGATATTAACAGCTCTCTCCAATACTGATGATGACAGAAGTTATGTCCGTCCTCATAACATTAAATAGGAACAAGCACATTCGTGGGACATGTGGTCATCGCTTATTGCGTATAATGTATGTTTTAATTGTTCTGCTATTAATGCGATTGCCCTATGTTCAGTCATCGTATGTTGCTACTTATTTTGCGCACATATGTGATGCTCAGATTTGCGTCAATCTCCGGACGCATATGACTAATGTATAATATTAGATACAGTGCTATACATCATATTCTAAGCTTTTGATTTTTAGAAACAAACTTTATTCCGACTGCACAGGTAAATTTTTACTCAGGAACGTTAGATATTGATTTAGATACAAATATATAGAAAACAATAAAATAATTACAAATTTCGCAGTCTCACATGAATCCATAAAGGACAGAGGTAAACATGACTAAGTAAGTAAATACATTATCATGTGTGGCCTTCCAAACCTCTTCCGGACTTACTATAAACAGAGTACGGAAGCGCGAGTCGCGGACCGCGATGCGTTTCGCTCGATCGTACTACGCGCCCACGATTTCGGCGGCTTAACGCGAGGAAAACATAAGATGACACTGCTACGTACGACTACGGATACAGTCGTAACGTAAACAAACAAAACTGCGTCAACTTCCTTATCTCCAGGAAGAATCGCTGTGTCAAATGACGACTTCGTGGCAAAAACAATAGTTATTTTTCTATAATTTTCTAGTTAATTGGTTTATCAGTTTCCGGTGACGTACATAACTTACCTACACATTACTTTGTGTTAAAAAAAATAATTTCCCTGATTTTCTGAATAGCTGTTAGAATTGTGTGTATAAGGTTTCCCATTAACATGGATAATAAAATCGATACGGATAACATAGGCGGACTTGACACCGATAATCGTAATCGTTTACGGATGAATACAAACTACAACTGGTTCGCAGATCAGCTATAAGGTCCGTGTCATCAATGCTATATGAACACCATGTCTTTGAGATACCATAGAAATAACGGCATATTTTAAAATGCGGAATTGGCTAGTAGTTGAGCATGTGAGTGCCGCGGCCGCCAGTTGGCCGCCGACCGTTCGCGGGTGGACAGCGTGCATGCCGCCGGCGCTGCACGATACATCCGCAGTCATGCCGCCGACCACGATGATCGTGCCCTGTGCGTTGTCTATCTTCTTCATATATTTCTTTTATTCAATGAAAAAGTGTCCATTTCTCGACACCAAACCTTCGTGCTTACCGTAAAGTATTTATTACCTTCTCATATTGAAAATACGTCACGTTTATAACCTGAGAATGTTTTGTATCAGTTTCATTGAGAGGATATTATACAATTTACACACAGTGGATCTCGGTGTTTGTCTGGTGTTAGGAGTTCACGTCGAATTTGTGACAATTCAGGGACATTCTATTCAAGTCTCGTGTGTGCGGGTGGAGGCAAGCGATGTTCAGTGCGTTTGTTGATCTGGCGTTGTGTTTACTTTTTCGTTTTGGCATTGAACGAAGATCCCGAATTGGATTGATGTGTTGGTTGGCCACGTATTATAAACTGCAGTGTAAACATGAATGAGTACATACCTGTGCGTGTCGTTCCCTTTATAAAAATATAAAATGCTTTTTACAAAACTTATGGAAATAACGATTTGCCCCAATAATATTAACATTTCGTCAATACGTTTGTGCTTTTAAATCATAGCAACTCGAATTCATGTCTATACATGGTAAACATTTGTGTAGAAGTATGTAGGTGTCTCATGTAGTACAGGGTTCGACCTACATGGTGCGGCCCACGCACTCGATACTCATCAATCATTGCCAGGAGTACAGCTGGTTGAACGAACCGCGCTCTGGCCCTCACACCGCACCGCACTGTGGTGCTTTCTAATCTAAACTACTTACCTGTAGTGTAGTATCTACATTACTATTTATAGAACACACTATAATTGTATCGTGTCGATTGCTTGCATTTGCATATTAATTGATTATAACCATCTTTGGCATGCTTCTTTGTATCGCGTATTATTGTTTATTCGCCAAGTTTTCATGAATTCGTTGCTAAGATAAAAGCCATATGTTTTGACTTGAATAGGCGTTACTTGAATGTTAACTATCCGCTGTGGTTTGAGTTCATTTGTTGCGTGTCCAACCGCAGTACAATTGTTAACAATTAACAGTAGTTCTTTTGCGTGTCTCGAGTCCATCTTAGAAATAGGGTCAACTGATCCTATTACGTGCAAGTTCCAGAGTGTCAGAGTAAATATCGTACGCAAGGTTGAAACTGCTTGAGAGTCTTGTGACAGTGTACTTAGTTAGATTCTTTAAAGAAATATTTATGGGATTATTCATGGTATTGACGCACACAATGCGTTAGACATGGTGTTTGTTACAAAAAGCGTGGGTTTTGCTCTTGAACACGTGATAAGCCGAGTATATCTAGAATAGATTGATAGTGTGAGCTTATTAACGCATACCGGTTGTAAAATCAACACGGGAATTCTTCACCTAAGCTTATAATAAAAGTATCAATAGCATAAAGTGTTAAAGAAATTGCTCTAGTACTGTCAAGCGAGTTTATGTGGCAGTGGTTGACGTATAATGTTGCGCAGGCAGCGAGGCGTCACCGCCGCCCTGCGAGGTGTTCCTGGGCGGGTCCTGCAACCCAACCACTTGGAGATCAGACATAGCCATCCCGATGCTGAAGAAGATGGGCATAACTTATTTCAATCCGGTAAGTCACATCACATTTCTACGACATAAAGTAAGCATTGTTGTTATTTTTGTCTCGGTAATATCTCAAAATTTATAGGTGATATGTATTTTCCAATGTAAAATTTTGTTGGCTTGTGGCAAAATCACCCATAATCGGCCTTTATTATGTACATACATCAAGCAATGAACGATTGCACAATGCGTAGCTGGTCGTTTGTGCCATAATACGTGCGAGTAGTTAGCCGTCAAACAATACAATTGTACCTAATACGGACCCATCTCAAAGGCTTGATGCGTAGTTTAGAAGGAAGGTAAACATAGTGTGAAACAATTCTTCGAATTTAGCGATAAACGAGCTAGAACTCTTAAACAGATAGTTAAAAGTGTTGGAAGAAATTTAATTGTGGAATGGTTGTAAAAGAAAGAAGAAGAAAGAAAATATATTTCAGCTTATTTTTGCAATTCCGTTATCAAATGTTAATTGAAAAGTAATATTTCTGTAAGTGGATGTTTTTCTTTACGAAATTTCAACACGAGATAATTAAGTACAACAATAATGTGTGGGTGACTGATAAATATTCATTATATTATAATGACATCGCTCATTGGCGGCTGCGCTAACTTTAAAAGGCTCGAGATAATGAGCAGATAGAATTAGCTTGCGAGCATTAAATGCTTAAATATTACTTCCTTATTGACGAATATAAGAAAAGCATTGTTGATTGAGCATTCCAGAATAGTAATTTTCACATTCGACTATACGTACCTACTACGTTCTCAAGACGTACCTATCCATTCGTCTTTCAATGGCGTCATCGTGCCTATATGCGTCTTATTTAGAAGTAGTAAAAAAATATGTGGTCTCATCTTAGACCAAGTCCTAGAGCTCATTATTTTGTAAGTAAACGTTATTTCTGCTGTTCTATAAAAGGCAAATTCATTACCTTTATAGACGGCCTTTAAAAAAATGCAGATTCAAGTTGTCACTATCGATGTGAATATCGGGGAGCTGTTATCTTTGAGCTGTTGTATGCGTTGTGATAACGCGTGTCTCTTTGATTGCTTCGACGAATGATACGTGCCATCGAATATTGGGGAATCAGATATGACACGTCTTATTGAAATGCCATTACACAGAAAGTTATCGTCCTCAAATCTCACAGTAGATAAACTATTGTTAAAAAAACCTACTTATACATACATAATGGACATATAATGGATCGCGATTATTTATAAAATGAATGCAAAAAAATCTATTGAAACTAATATTTAAGGCTCGGTTAATTATTTGAAAGCTTTTATTTATTTTAACACAATTACACAAAGAAAAATAAACATTCAAAAGGAAACTATTAATAAAGAAGCTCGTCAAAATGCCAGTTAACGGCCATGATCTCAAACTAAGTTCTACGAAAAAATTTAAGGGTTACACGGTACAGGCTGCAATATTGAACAAAAGATAGTAATATGTATTAGATAAAGGGTGTTTTTACGGTGATCAGAGGCTGGCCTTTTACCATTTCTATTTACCTACGAGTAATGTGTTTCTCGCAAGATGAAGAAAAAAAAACCTATGGGTATGTATAAATCTGGCGAGCAGCGCGCCCGAGCATTCAGTTTTGACACCTGACCGCCGCTCGCGTATTTTAGACGCACCCATTCGTGAGATTGCCATGTCATTCGTTTAAAAGCCCTGCACGGCTAAACGAGATCCTGACTCAGGATTACTGCGCATGAATTAGTATGATATCATGCCGTGGCAAGACATCCATAATGGAACGGCGTGTTGTTGTCTAAAACACTTCCGTGGTTCTGGTAACAGGGTATAAGATTATAATGTTTTTGGCAGCAAGTGGATGATTGGTCAACGGAATTGATGGAAGTTGAGCATCGCGCTAAGGCAGCTGCGCGCGCGCTGCTGTTCGTGTTAGACAGCGAGACGCGTGCCGTCGCAGCGAGCGTGGAGGCCGCGCACCTGGCCGCCGCACCGCGCGATCTACTGCTGGTGCTGCGACCCTACACTAGGCACCAGACTATAGGCCACGAGGCCATCAGCGACCAGTGAGTGTGTAGTCCTTTAACTAAGCATATATTTTCAAATGGCTGGCCGACACGTACGCAGCGGTAGGGTAGTTGGTATTTACTCAACGAGCTCTTATGTCTATCTCTATGTACATTGCCTTCGTAATGCCTCATTCTAATATGTCAATTTGTCAATAACAGCGTCAAAGTCGATAAAGGTGGAAACACGATAATCTCGTTAATAGGTGACATCACTCGCCGCCAACACTGATTTATGTGTCACGTTACCGCTCGTGTGCCAGCTAGTTAAAGCGTAGTTTAGAACGAGTTTCCGTGTGATGCTTGCAGCGAGTACGTAGAGTTGTCGCGCGCCCGAGCCACGTTGCAAGAGGCGGTGGAGCGACGGGGGCTGCCCGCCTTCACGGACATTCCGGCGGCGCTGCGGTGCGCGCGCGCCGTGCTGCGCGGCGCGCGCACGCACCCGCGCCACTCGCTGGGCCACACCATCCTGCGGCTCAAGCGCGCCTACGACGCGGCCGGCGGCCGCCACGCGCGGCTGCCGCGCGCGCGCGCCGTCGACGCGCTCCGCGACGTCACGCGGACGCCGCGCGAGCTCGCCGACCGCTGCCTGCCGCCCAACTCCGACGCAGTGGACTTCGAGACCTTCTGCGCGGCCGTCGCCGAGCTCGCCGCCGACGCGGGTCAGTACACTCTTATTTCAAATCGCTCGCTCCGACTCTGTCGTATCACGCTACGGGCTATTTATGTCGTAGTTACTCATAAAATACATGCTGGGCCAATAGAGGGAAAACTAAAACAGCTTCATTCTTGAACGGTACGATCGCGTGGTTGAGGATAATACGGTGATGGGGGCTGGTGGTGTCTGTTGAAGGGTCTGCGGCGGGGGCGGCGCGCGGGCCCGGGGGCGCGGGCGGGGGCGGTGGCGTGGCGGCGCGCGTGCGGCGCGCCTTCCGCGCGCTGCTCCACCTGCTCTCCCCGCCCGCTCCCGGTGCGTCTGCGCACTGCTCAGCTTTCATCTCGACCGTTCATATTCGACGCTATGCGCTTTCTTTTCATGCCCTGATTACCAACTTTGCCACTGAACACAGTCGCAGTATCCAAACTTTTGGTCCTATAAAACGCACACTATAATATATTGCCAATTGGAACGAATGTCTAATTGCGTCGCGACCACTACTGGTGACCAGCCGCATTATTTGGTCGCCGATTAGTGGGAGCCGTTTCAGACGACCACGGATTGATAATAATTACGTTTCTCCGGTACTATTGTTTTCATTGGCAGCTTGACGCTCATTCATAATTCATATATTAGGTACATTGATGTAATTTCTCGTATTACGTGTGTTTTACCTAAAATATGTGACTTATCTTATCAGTTCAGTGTTCATTTCCATGTAAATATCCAGTCAGTAGTTCTTTGAACGGCGTTGCTCATTATTTGGCTTCGTTTTGTTTTTCTTCAGACGTTTTACGCACTAATTTGGAACACCATTTGCAAGAATGTTTTTACAATCAGTTTATCTGCAATAAAGTGGCATTGTAACACTGTAAATACACTATATTTTTTGTAAACAAACGTCGGCAAATAAGCGTACGGCTCGGCTAATGTTAAGCGGTTACCGTAGACAACAGATGCTTGAACAAAGGCCAAAGGCATTGCTCGCACTTTGCCGAGATGCAACAATGCAATTTAATATGTGTAAGTAACGTGTTAATTGTCTGGTTACAGAAAGTCGGAACGGGCAGCATGAAGCGCCGGAGTTGGCGGGGGCGGGGGCGGGCGCCAAGCCCGAGCCGCGCGGCCTCGAGCCCGCGGCGCGGGACCACAACGGCCTGCATGCCTACAACGCAAGGTTGAAGGCATACGGCAGAAAACTAGCATTATTCATTCCTAAGGTTGGTGCCCGGTCAATTTGAGACAAATTTTCTCGTTACGTGATGTGAAGTACCTGATATAGGAATGATACACTCTAGCTTTCAAATTCAATTTCCACCATTTCAAGGTTTTAAAAACTATTTTTTTTTTACAAATTCTTTGGGTTTTAATTGAACTGCAGACATTCCAGCATTCTTGTGTATCCAGGTCAAATTATTTTTATTCGCTATGGCTAAATCGTTATGGGAATATAGAATCACTCATACCGTAGAGGCATATTCACGGGATGCACCGCGACACCTTGATATGTCCTAGGTAGCAGACATACTTTGGCCAACAACATGATGTAGTCAATAAAAAATATACGGTAGCATCTTTCGACATGGGTAACTTATGTTTGTACGGTAGAACGGTGGCAGCCGTCCGGAGAGCGAGGGCGCTGCGGGGCTGGCGGCGGCGGCGGGGGCGGGGGCGGGGGCGGCGGGCTCGCCCGACAGCGGCGACTCCGTGTTCACGCCGGGCACGGAGCGCCGGCTCGAGCGCCTGCCCGCCATGCTGGGCGCGCCCACGCACGACGTCTACCTCGGCGGCACCTTCCCGGTAACTACCCACTACCCACCATTCACGAACACAAGTTCAAAACATCCATGCATACTACATAGTTTTCTCAACATTGACATAGCGGCGCCTTCCCGGTAACTACCCACTAGCCACTGTCTACCATGGAGTTCCAAAACATCAAAAATACATCACTTTCTCAACATCAATATAGCGGCACCTTCCCGGTAACTACCCAGTCCCACTAGCGACCCTGTACCACGGACATAATTCGATGTCCATTTTCCAACATAGTCGAGCAATCGTTGTTGAGTCGTCGGGTCACTGGAGATGCATGTGGTTTTCCTGCGTGCACGCTTTGACTCTTCAAGTGTTTCCAACTCAACTCTCTCAGTTCTTGTGACAGCTAAAGAGATCCAGTACTCCAGTACACAGCCCACCTGACATGCCCGTAGATTCATCGGTGGTGCCCATTCTAACGGCCGACGGTTTTGCAAACCATATGCCACTCCCAACTTTTCATTATTTGGACTATGTTGGCAACTCTGGTTCGTTTGCGAATCTTCCCTTCTCTGATTTTGACGCTCCGTGAAACTTTGAGCGTTCGGCATAAACTGGTATCGAGCGACCTTACCGTGCATTATGTATGGAACTAAAATGAGCGTGGTGTTTCAGTCGTCGAGCACGCGGCCCGAGGACTTGGTGCGGCGGGAGGGGTTCACGTACGTAGTGGCACGGGCCAATGACTACACGCGCATGTTTTCCGCACCTGCGCGTCGTGCCGCGCCCGCGCACCCCGAGTCGCCGCGCCGGGACAAGAAGCCGCGGCCCGACCGGCCCGAGCGGTGCGACCGGCCCGAGCGGTGCGACCGGCCCGACCGGCCCGCCTCCGTGGAGCTCCCCGACGCCGTGCAGCTGCGCGACCGCACGCCCGACGCCGACCGCGGCGACAGGCTCAGCGCGTCGGACTTCTACAGCGTCACGGAGGACATCACGCCCCAGCCGTTCAAAGGTAACTTGCCCAATAGGCATGTTTCCCAATATTTGATTCAGTATTTATTTCGTGATGTCGTGTTGATGTCGACCGTGATCCCAGACATAGTACAAAATCAATTGTGTCTCGCGTAGATCTGCGTTCCGGCATACAAAGATAAACTCATACGCATCAATATATTTTTTTGCATTTTGTGAAAATTATAAAATAATCACAAAAATATTCGCTAAGTATCAAAGTTTGCTAAAACTTCTAACGGTTTTCAAAACTTTAAACGTTTGAGTTTCCAACTTATTTTGATATAAAGTACATAATTGTAAATAACAATATTTGTCCACATCCAAATATCGGTCGTCGGCTCGGTGGAGTTTTCGCGTCGACCTCGAAATGAAAGAAACTGGATCTTACGCCTTCATTTTCCACACGCGATAACATCGAAGGTGAAAACGGCACTTTCACCGCCAAGAACGAGCGCGCGCTCGATACGTTGAATTAAATTATGTATGATAGTAAGGTTGAGTGGAAACGAGATGATAGCGTGGCTACCGTCCGTTTTTTCATATTCCAAGTACCTATAGCATAAATAAATGTAACCTGAGTTTATCGTGCGTGCTAAAATGCTTAAAAAAATGGATGATAGATCAGTTATAGATATAAAGTTGCATTACTTAACAGTCAGTGTATGCAGCATATTGCATTGCTTGTTCTCATCGCGACACTGGTTTGTCTTTGAATAAGACTTTAATTTTATACGACTAGGTCCGCCCCTCTTACTTTTGTGACGCCGATATTGCGTATCAAACCATGACAACACACACACACGCACGGACACACACACACACACACACACTCACACGCGCACACACACATACAAATTCATGCGTATCTGTGGGTGCACTACGCAGTGTGAAGCGTCCCCATATGTGAGCGTGTTGTGTATTCGCAGGCACATACGACGAGGACCTGCTGCTGGGGTCGCGCGTGCTGGTGTTCGCGCTGAGCGCGGAGGCGCCGTGCTTCGCGGCGATGGTGCTGGCCGCGCACTACATGGGGCTGCGGCCGCACGCCACCGTGCTGCTCGTGCAGCCCATGGACCCCGCGCGCGCCACCGGGGTCAGCACGCACCTTTATACCTACCTACTTTTTTATGGGACTGAGGTAGCAAACAAGCGTACGGCCCGCTTGATGTTAAGCAGTTACCGAAGCCGATAGATGCTTGCAATACCAAAGGAATTGGAGGAATTTTTGGCCACGAGAGAGGAGGGGTCTATCAGTCTGTTTCCGATCTCGCGATAATTTGCATTTGTAGTGACACTGCCAGAAATGTCACAGATAACTTCAGTCCCGTCCAATCAAGTCAGTTGTCTTCAATGGCGAAAGAAATGGTTGTCTTTCCTTCTAGAGCGTCGTCGCCTTGTAAATGTTCTGACTGTTTAAATTCCTTGTACAGTATAGCGAAGCGGCAGTGAAAGACTACAACCGCGGGCGGCACTACCTGTCGGACCTGGCGCGGCGCTCCGGCGTGCCGGTGTTCGACGACACGGAGGCCGCCATGCGCTGCGTCGTCAGCCGCCTGCGGGCCACGCTATAGCGGGACCTTTCTAATTATATCTGATATGCATCGATGTATGTTTGGAAATGGGTCAAATATCCGGTGATTAAACATCGATTTTAAATTTTTCGGTAGGCTGTCGGTAGCCCTCAATAAGCCGCTTCTGATTTGGTGATAGAATAGTTGAACGCTACGAAAGTTGAAGCGAATCTCATGTCAACGTCGCCGATCGTCTAAATTGTTGTGAACGCGACCTTATTTTCGTATACGTAATTCCATAGAAATGCTCAGAGAAGCGGCTCCGATCACAAGTTACGTAATAAAGACATCACAAATTATTCATCATAAAACGTCATAGTGTAAATTATTAATTTTATTTGCGTGGCGAAGAGTCTCATACGAGTGTACTTATTAATTTCAAGACGTTTAGTTTAGTACAAAGAATGTCTCTCTTACTTCATCACTCTCTATTGTATTATATTTAAAGTAATAATGTGTAGACACTAAATATATGCAATGATGTATGAGCGAGAATGGATGGTGACGGTAATAAGGTTGTCTTGATGAGGATATAACAAATCTCTGTGATGAATTTGTCTAGGAAAATTTTATAGGTAACGTTCAATGCATACGCATAGAGTTAGAGGATAACTATAAAAATTAGTATTGTTACAAAGGCAAGTCCAGTTATGTCAGCGTGTTAACCGAATATAATCATGACGCTGCGGGCGCACTACACGTCGCGTCGCGCGGTCATGGTCACTGACGCTAATGACGATATTGGTACAGAAGCAAAGTAGTCCTGGGAAGTACGTACAGTGGGTCCGCTAGCTAATTCTCCGTCGAATTAGATCTATATTTTATTGGCAAGTGCTTTCATAGACAAGTCATCTAGAAACTACTGTTTTGAAAAAGTACAAATATCTTGCTCACGTAGCAGTTTTAAGAGGTTTTAGTAGTTATTATTTTTGAATTATTTCAATGCAACGTAAATTTTTATATGATTAATCTTATACTCATTTTAATTATAATAAAATTGTACCTTTCTAAAATATAATATGCATCAGTGTTAACGCTTGCAAATGAATAATGATGAAATTAGGGCTTTGATGCCACAATTCCATACCTAATCTAGGTATAACCTATAATATTGCGTAGTTAGGTGGTAAAAATTAAATATTTGACCCACTGTCACTAAATAATCATTATTTAAATTTCAGCAAATGTTATTTGCTAGTCACACTCCCATTAACATTTTAAGTACTTTGTTAATATTGATCGATAGTACAAATATCTAATTTATAGAAAAATATGTCATATATTAATTAAATTGTAATTTTATGCCATGTACGCTTATTTTAAACTAAACATCACGTATGTAAATATAGAAATTTGTAATTATTTTTGTTTTTAATTTATCACATCTCCCATTAAGTTCTTGTACAATTTATATTGGGCTGAAATTGATGATTATGTACGGCCCCTTAGAGCCAAGATCCAAGCCAAGTGAGATCAATTAACGTTTAAAACGACGCGAAATAAATCTCCCAGTTTTATAATACCGAATCTTTGGTTGAAACTCCCCACGATCGATCATCTAGGAGATACCATGGTCAGTATATATTTCTTTTATACTACACTAAAACTTAAAATATCAATGATGAACAATATGTTGAGCCCATGTAACAAAACAAAGAGGTATATATTAAATAAGTGTTAGCCCGAATACCTAGTGTAAATTAAAATAGGGTTCGAGTTGTGCAGTATAATTTATTAAATACATAATTCATTTATGTAAGTACTACTTGATTCCCTAATTGTTAAAAAATTGTCATTTTTTGTTTGTCTTTCCTATGAGATTGTTCCTTAGCGATCTGTTGTTCTTTGTGTAA
Organism: Drymonia ruficornis; assembly: GCA_947859195.1. NCBI lineage: Eukaryota > Metazoa > Arthropoda > Insecta > Lepidoptera > Notodontidae > Drymonia > Drymonia ruficornis. Next base: position 18,112,870 of record OX401904.1, read on the forward strand.
AAGACCACCCAGTTCCTTGTTTTTCTCTATGATCTGCAAATTAATACTTCTGTGTCCATTCGATCCAGACGGGTACTTCATCAAAGAGGTATTTAATTTCAATATGTCCCGTTCAAGTTTCTTCTTATCTTCAGTAATTTTAAATTGTTCTATGTTCAAATCCTTGCTGGTAGATTGTCTGACATCCATCGCAGGTGCTGCAACATCTGGCTCATCCTTGTCTCCAAGTGTTTTATTGAGGAAATTGAAAACGTTTCTTCGTTCTCTTTCTTTCTCCCGCTCGTACGCCCTTTTGTTTCGGTCTTCCTCTTTCTTTTGTAATTTTTTTAACCTCTGCTCAACCTATAACAAAAAAATAAGAAGAAGTAGAACCATATTAGGACAACCAGTCTCTTTTTATAGAGATTTTCAAGCTGCAATTTCTATGAAATTTCTGCCGAAATTTCTATAAAAAGAGACTCAATTATTTTCAAAAATAAATATGAGTGTTCAGTTAGACATAAAAGATTCACTTATCTGTGTAATTCGTCGTGTAGCGACACTTTTATTTGAAGATGAAAATTAATGGCATTGTTAGTAGTGAATTAGTTAACACAATAGATGACATAATGAACCATATTTGAAATAGATGGAATAGAAGACGTTGACTACTTGTAGCATCAATATAAGTTTTAGTTGTTTTTGAATGCTATTATAATCATTTTCGGTTAATAAATAAATGACGTGTAAAATTTCTACGGCGTCGTTTAGAACACTTCTAAAGCACAATAATACAATTATACTATTACTGCGGGAAGGCAGCCCTATGGGATAGTGCAGGTAAAAAAAAGTAGATGCGACATACCGTTCTTTAGATTATATAAGTATGTGCATAATGCGTTACCTTCATTGGATCTTGTGCAGCATTTTTCTCGGAAATGGCCATACACTGGTCCAGACTCTTCCCCACGGGCAGCACGCGCGCCTCAACCGGCAGCACGCGGCCGTCGCTGGCCGCGCCCAGCCCGGTGCCCGGCACGTACCCCATCGCCAACATTAACTTGGACCCTATACCCTGACATACAAAAACGACCTGTTAATATTTACCTTCACACAGACCAATAAGCGATAGACGTCGCAAAGCCACCCTGGCCTTCTATACATCGTCAAACCATTTATTTTAATTTTGACATTAACGAATGTAATAAAAATGAATAATATTACTTTACATTATGGTTCATCTGGTTTATACAATTAACCATAGATTTGAAAGATGAGCCTTATTATGACGGAATAAGATTTATTTTTCTTTGCCATTATTAAATGTCAAAAGTAAAATAAATGGTTGGACGAAGTATGACATACTTATGCATTATCTCTGCGTGTGTGACTTTTTGCACTCGCCATCTTTTTGACGATCGCATTGACATTGCATTGCATTGTGAACGTTAGCGGCGTCTTGTATTTTTGGTCTGTGCCTATACAATATCATATCCCATTTGAAATGCATTTCATAAACTAATACATACTCACTCTGGTATGTTGTTCCCATCCGCCTATAGGTGTAAGGTTTTTATTCTCAAGACAGCTTTCTACCAATAAGGAATGTTGATTATTTGGTTCTGTACATTGTGCCTTGCTTTCCGGATACTCAGTATCGCTTATACTGTCATCTGATTCACTGTCATCATCATTCTCATCTAAAAGAAATAAATACATATAAACTCTCGAACCATACTATGAACTGCTAACACCCAGACCATAAATGATTGAAGGCCATTCAGTAAACCGAATAATCGACAAACGATATAATTGAGTCACCCTTTGACCGATTAGCGCAGTGGTTGCGGGTTTGATTCCCGCCCGAGGCAAATTTCGGAAACAGCTTTTCGTAATTTGCCCTGGTCTGTGTCACTGAGATCGCACCCAGTCCATTGTATGGTACCCATAGTACAAGCGTTTCTTAGTTAAACTAGCAGCACGCTATGATGGCCGTTTTGACATGTGGGGGAAGAAAATGAACCTTATTATAACGGAATAAGACTGGCCGTTTAAAAAAATAAGTATGTCAAAAAAATAATGCGAAAATGAATCTTATTCCGTTATAATAAGATTCATCCTCTCCCCCTCCCACATTTCAAACCGGCCATCCTAGGGTGCCGCTTATACTATAGTTGGTGTTTTAGTCTGGCGATATCTCATGAAAACCAATATATGAAATCTGTTGTGACTTTAGTAATGCTTAGTAGTTATAGAATACCTACTATTCAAAGGAAATATGTCCTCAATACCAATGGTAAACTCATCAGAGCCTAATTTCCTCTTATCTCCGCTTTGTGCTCCATGCTCTAGTTTTACTGTGCAGCATTTGTTATCTATATCAACATTTTTCACTACAGCTCTATGCCATAAATGATACTTTTCTGTAGACTTTTTTGTCATATTTATATCCTGCAATAAATACAAAACGTTTTATGATCTTTTACAAATAATTTAAACAATAATATAAGCTCACTTGTTTATTTCAATCCTGTACTGTGTATTTAAATTAAATAACAAGTTTAGACTTGGTGTAAAGGTTTATTACCTCATCTTCAGGTGGTTTTAATTTCAGTAAAATCCTACTACCAACTTTTAATGAATCAAAATTAGGTTCTATTGCTTCCTTTAAATTTGAAAGTTGTACTATGGCACCATGGGAATATCTGAGAACAAAGTTATTACGGATTTTTATAGTAGTAAAATACCTACCTGGATTGTTTAAAAATAATACAATTTGTTGTTATGACAAACTCACCTACATTGTTCATCACTAAATTTGCATTCGCTACCGAGGTAGTATGGACATGGCAACATTTCAGCATGTGTCGGATGAGTGAACAGAACACGAACCTGAAACAAAAATGTTATAAGAACTGAGTCGTGTGAAACCGCTGGATACAAGCAGCACAGGACCGGTTGTTGTGGGAAATCTTGGGGAAGCCTATGCCCAACAGTGGGCATCGTGTGGCTGATCATGATGAGTCAGATTTAATCATGATTTGTGTTCAAATACAGCACAAAAGGCCACAAAACTTAAGCCTATTATGTTTAAACACGGATCCGGACGAAACAATTGATTTTCTATTGTGCCTGTGATTGCCGCTTACAATGTCTTAAGCCACAATCAATTATAGGCACATTTTGTTGCATAAACTTGAAGAAGGATACAAAAGTGACAAATCTATTGGTACATACACACATAATACAAACCTGAAGATCTTTAAACTGATCATCACCTTGTCGAGGCACAAGTGCGCTGACCATTGCATTGTGCAGACTCGGCTGCCCTCCCCACTTGTGTGTGTGGTATACTGCACACTTCATACCTAGGAGAGATGATAATTCATCCTAGAATCAACACAGAACAAAATGTTACATAATATTACATAACATACATTTAATAAACTAGCTTCCGCCCGCGACTTCCTCCGCGCATAATTTATCCCACGGGAACCTATCCCATACTATCGGGATAAAAAGTATCCACTGTGTTTTAAAGCAGGTTATAAACTACCTTCAATGCCAAATTCCATCCAGATCCGTTCAGCCGTTCTGGCGTGATTGAGTAACACACATCTATCCATACAAACACCAAAACTTTCACATTTATAATATTAGTGGGATCACTAGCAATGCGATATGGTATTTTAAATTTCATACAGCTATAATGGTGCCTTTCCATCATCTGTGGTGTCAGACTGTGGAAATGGATTTGCTGATAGGCGCGCGCACATCCGCGAATCAACTTGTATGCGCACAGACGGTTGGCCCGTGCTCGTCCAGAGCTCACTGCAGCGCGGGAATATCCGCCCGCAGAGACTTACCTTGGCTTGCCTTACTCTGGATGGCTTACTTATTTACCTTGGCTTGAGTTTAAAATGGTTTTACAAAGTCTTTCTAGGAAGAAAAGTGATTTGTAATGGCAGTGCAAGTCAATCATAACTTTCTATAAATTTTCGGGATTACTGTTTATTTTAAGTTACCCATGATATTATACAGGTACCTACCTCAATATTACTATCTTCATTGTTATCCTCGCATGCATTGCTTACAGATTCTGATTGTTCTTTATTATCTCCATCATATGCACCACTCTTTGACATTTCTTGCTGTGAACAATTATATACTAACATGTAATGAGTATACATTAAAATTTCACACAGACAGGGAAATAATCCATCTCTCAATGAGGGGGAATGTGCCCAGTATATTGGCAATAGGCTCATCTTCGATTATTTATATTGTTTCTGTGTATCCCTGTTTCAGACACAGGCAAAAATGACAGCTAGTGAGACAATACAGTGAGCCGATTGGCCTATGCTCTAACCACTACCTCAAGCAGTTGTCAAATATCAGGTGCATATATCAGGATACATAAGGTATCTGACGATGCTGACACATGCCTGTTACCAGACCTGTTGTTTATTTGTTTGATAAATGATATAAATTACAAGTTACCAAACTTGTATTTTAATCAACCGATGTAACATACTTACCATAAATAAAGCATATTCATCATCAAGTTCATCTTTACTTTGAGTGTCTTCAGGGACCGGTTCTGTGGATGACAAGGCCTCCAAATTTTCTTTAGTCAAATGAATAAGTTGTTGCAAATCTGACTGCAAAGATAGCAAGGATTCGCGTTCCGTATCATCATGTGCTGAGCCAAGAGTACTGTCCACCATCGAAAGCTGAAAACGTACAATATAATAAGTATCTATCTAGCATAATATCGAGATCTGTTTGAGATGGAATAAACTTTGGAAAATAAAATACCTGTTCTTCATATTGCTCTAAAGATTTTTGTAGGTCTTCCATGGCATGGCTCGTCCAACTTGAGTACGAGTCAAGATTTTGATGATGTTTATTATTTACAGAAGGTATTCTATAACTTATTAGCAGGTACCTATTGAAAATAATTAGTAAATTACTAATCCAAGTTCATCCATCCATTTTTATGACCAATGTTGCCATATGCCCGATACCGAGACGTTTTGTTTTTAATTTTTTATAAATCTGTGACTATTTTATATGTCTGAAATCTAAAAAAAAATAATGCATTAGTTGATTGGCGATAAGTTTAATTTTCAGTGTACAGATTTTTATACAAATTGTACCGTTTAGTCGCGAATGGTCAAAATCGCAATTGGTCCAATTCACGCAAATCGCAATTCGTCAAAATAGCAAACCGTCAAAATAGCAAACCGTCAAAATAGCAAATCGTCAAAATAGCAAATCGTCAAAATACCAAATCGTCAATAGCGAATCGTCAAGATTTCAGATCATTATGTGTATTTTTCACGTTGTGATTTTGACCATTCGCGACGAAACGTTTCGACCAATTGCGATCTTGACTGTTTGCTAATTCGACCAATTGCGATCTTGACTACTCGCTTATTTGACCGATTGCGATCTTGACTTTTTGCGATTTTGACCATTCGCGACTAAACGAAATTGTACAGATAAATATTAAAAATGTTTAAAAATCTTCTATAAACCAAATTATAGTACCTTTGAACATAAACTACGGGCAATATTGTCTGATCCTGATTGTATACACATTGAGTCCCAAAAGGTAAATATCACTTCTTAATTAAGCGGATTATATCCGCCGCCATATTGATAGTGGTCAGTTTCATATATTTTATTAATCATAAAATTAATAGATAAGTATCGGTTATATTCTGATTACATCTGGCAACACTCATCATGACTATTTGACTGGAGGATCCAAAGTGCTTGTACCCAGGGCCCTACAACTAAAGAAAAACAATTTGGATGGCCATTTTTTTTTTCGTTTGGCTTCGCTTTTTACATTTAGCCAGTGTAAAGTAAATAATACAGGATGTTTGGAAGAGCGTGTGCCAAACGGTAACGGTGAGTAGCTAGGGTCATTGGCTATGTATTCTGGCCCAACTAACCCTTGCTTGCCTAATCGTTTTTTTTTTTCGAGACATTTTCAATTATTATGTTTTTTTGCCGAAAGTTGAACTTTTAGTCACGATAACTTTTTTTTTATGGGTGTCCCGGTCTACACTAACTGTAATTTTTATCGGGAGTGTATGCCTGTTCTACTAACATCGATATTTGGATTAAATAATGAGGAATAAAATTATTATGACCTATCAAAGTCTTGACAAGGGAAGAAAAAAATACTAAACTTCAACTTTAAGTTCATTTAAAAAAAAAACTAAAGGCGCGTCAGATCTTACAGTTGTCTCAAAACTTCTCAAGGTCATGCCCATTGTGGCGGTATGCTACATGCATGGAAATAATAATAAAAAACTCGTGAAATAAGCGATACTAAATTAAGGGGCCATTTGAGGGACATCAACAAAACAATGAAATCGGGCCAAGGTTGTCAGACAATGGTCCCGCAAGCAGGTAAAAATCTCAAGCGTGGTATTTATCGTTCTCCTGTCTCTTTCTTTCGTATGCACAATACGCGCACCGTTGATAACAATGGCTAAGTTAGATCATGCATCTCTTTTCATCACGGGATACGAACACTAAACGGTTTCACCGAGTTAATTTAGTCGAGATTTGACTGTCTCTGCGCTTTCACGTACTTAGTGACGTCGCGAATCCTTCTTGTTAATCAGTTACGTTTTTGTTGAATTGTTGTACTTTGTTGCTGTTACGTTTTTGTTAAGTTTTGAGTTTCGTTTTGACGTTGTTGTTGCAATGGCCACATACACCTCTCAAGAATACGCTGACATGATGTTAGCGTATGGTAGAGCTAATTGTGTGGGACGTGAAGCAGTAAGGATTTATGGCGAGCTGTACCCTAACCGGCGATTGCCTAGCCGCAACGTGTTTTCCAGAACATACCAACGTTTACGGGAGACAGGCAATTTAAATTTTCAAGAACCCAGAGTCGGCCCGAGACAGCATGATGTTGGGATAGATCTGCGAATACTTGCTGCTTTTGAGGAGGATCCCACAACAAGCATTAGACGGGTGGCTACGGAGCTGGGACTAAGCACATGGAAAGTGTGGTCAGTGCTTCGGCAAGATGGAAGACATGCTTTCCACTACACTCCAGTGCAAGGTAATTTTAGTACACGAAAAGCTTTAGATATTGCGATTATGACTACAATCGTTAAAACCTCTTTTGCTTCTGTGAAGGTAAAAGTTCTCATTGTTTTTGTTTTAGGACTCGAAGATAATGATTTTGGAAGACGTATGGAATTTTGTCGATTCCTACTGCACACGGACGTCGATGACAGTAACTTTTTAAGAAGAATTTTGTGGACGGATGAGTCCAAATTTTCGAGGGAGGGAATTGTAAATTTACACACTTTACACAGCTGCGCGCCAAAGGATCGAAACCCAAAAGTAAAAAGGCCGATGTCCTACCAACGCAAGTTCAGCGTGAACGTCTGGGCAGGTGTGATTGGCCAGTCGCTTATCGGGCCACACTACCTCCCAGACAATCTTGACGGGGATTCCTACCTAGAGTTCTTGATAAATGACTTGCCTGAGTTGCTGAGGGACATCCCAATAGACGAAGACCAGGCAATTGTTTTCCAAAATGACGGCTGTCCAGCACACTACCGGCTAACGGTCCGGGAGCATTTAGATATGTGTTTTCCCAATTCATGGATTGGGAGAGCTGGACCAATCGAGTGGCCTGCACGGTCCCCCGACCTGACGCCACTTGATTTTTATGTGTGGGGTCGTGCAAAGGAGTTAGTCTACAAAAATGAAATACACACCAAAGAAGAGCTCATTGAAAAAATAAATACCGCTTTTGAAGAGATGAAAGGAGAAATGCGGTTAGGAACCACGACTGCGGAAATCAGAAAGCGTTGCCGCGATTGTATTAGGGTTGGGGGAAGACACTTCGAACAAAATTTAAAATAAATTAATTTTAATTTAACCTTGGTTTCATTTAGTAAAATCCTTATTTCCTGAGTAATTTCGAGATTTTCCATCCATGTAGCATACAGACAGAATGGGCATGACCTAGAGAAGTTTTGAGACAACTGTAAGATCTGACGCGTATTTAGTTTTTTTTTTTTATGAACTTAAAGTTGAAGTTTAGTATTTTTTCTTCCCTTGTCAAGACTTTGATAGGTCATAATAAATTTAATTCTCATTATTTAATCCAAATATCGATGTTAGTAGAACAGGCATACACTCTCGATAAAAATTACAGTTAGTGTAGACCGGGACAACATAAAAAATAAAGTTATCGTGACTAAAAGTTCAACTTTCGGCAAAAAAACATAATAACTGAAAATGTCTTGAAAAAAAAAAACGATTAGGCAAGCAAGGGGTAGTTGGGCCAGAATACATAGCCAATGGCCCTAGCTACTCACCGTTACCGTTTGGCACACGCTCTTCCAAACACCCTGTATTTTAATTGTACAGCCTTAGAACCTTGTCTAGAACGGCTAGACCTAGGATACCCCCATAAACCATCAGTAAAGTTTACTGACAAATTACCAGACTTCTTTAGAGAACCAAAAATGTTTCACCAGTCACATACATTTAATGAACAAATAATAGGTATCATCTTCATCACTGTCTATACTTAGCTATTATTGAGAGGATATAAATGACTGGAGCCGCACTTTGTGCGCTCGCCCTCAGACCGGTGAAGTTGTTAAGGCCACTCTGGCCAACAACATAGTCATACAAAAAAAAAAAGGATATAAATGAGCAACTTAATAGTTGTAGGTACATAATACATCTATATTTTGGATACTTGGAATATCTATCCATCATATCTTAATGGCAATACATTACATTATGAACTAACTAAAGCCTTATACAAGTATAGGTCTCGCAATAAAACTTACAATTCAGTTAATGACTGAATAGTTATTTTCTTAATTACAGCTGCAATTACCTTTTTAACAGTTTCACCAGTATAAACTTCGTCTTGTTCAAAATTTACTGATATAGTCTGGAAGGTGTCATTCATAATATTCTTTAATTTATTTTCTATATCAGTATTATGTATATTTGTATTGCTTGATAAACCATCACATTTCTTTGTAAGATTCATTAGTTCTTCATTTTTTACAGCTAAACTACTCTCCAAATCGCTTATTTTCTTATGCAATACATCTTCATTGTCTGCTTGCTTTATTATTTCTTCATGATAGTTCGCCTTTATAACTTGAATTTCATTTTGGAGCGTTAATATCGCTTGGCACTTCTCCTTGTTTTCTTGCTCAAGGTTATGTATAGTGTTCTTTAATATCTCAGTCTCATTTTCTTTATGGGGCACTCTTGATGTTATTGTATCCACATTGTTTGTTTTTAATAACTCTTCGTAAACCTTTATCTTATTTTCATATTCAGTCAATAATTTCATTAAAATTTCTGTGTGTGCATTTGCACCCTTGTGTTCAAAGTTATTAACTTTATCTAATATAACATCTACCTTGTCAGTTATTCTACTCATATTCATCCTCAACTCACTATTGCTTATCCTTTGCTCTGACATAAAAATACCCATTTCATTACTAGAAGAATTACAATTGAAACCAGTTATCAAGTTGGTAGGAACCAACTGTCTGTTATAGTGTATAGTGTTATCTGTGGACTGGTCCATTATAGGTATGTTCCTTTTCTGATATGAACTACTTGGATGTTCAAACTGGGCACTATGTTCTATATTTCTCTTGACAATATTTTTCACCGGTTTGTGTCTAACTACTTTTGTATGGTCCGTAGCATTTGTGTCTGAAGAATCACTGCTTCTGTCTGGTGTCCATGTATTTGTAGGCAGCACCGAGTGTCCCATGGTGGCCATTCTATTTAAAATGGAGGCTTTTGTTTTCTTATTTATTAAGGAGTCAGTGTCACTTTCTAAATTTGTTTCTGTAGGTATGCTCACATCTTGCTCCTCATGTCTGGGTTCTGGTGGCCCTGCTTGTTCCATTGTGTTTGAAGATTGCTTAATAATGACTTCAAACTTTGTAAGCATTTCAACTATCTTCTTAGCATCATCTTCAGCAGTATAGATACTCCAGTACTTCTGGAGATTGTCATAGTAAGAAATGTAACAATTATTCTTGATGTATATTTCTAATTTCGGTGATATTGCTGTACAAGATAGAGTTGTTTTGTTGGGGTCATACAGTATAAGGTTGTGATCTCCAGACTTCTGAATTTTTATGATTGCAAAACCTAATTTCCCTCTTGATGTATATACATTATTGGACCTAGAAATGTACAAATTAATCACAGTTAATTACAATAGTTATTTGGTTGGTTAGGTAAAGAATATCAATTATATTCAAAGTGAAAAGAAACTTACCACTCATGCCCATTGACCGCACATGCAAATAAACATTCTGTAGCTTTCGCTTGTACAGCCTGATTTTGAATTATCTGTGGCTTTGGAGGAGTGTATTTTAATTTTTCGTTGTCTGTTTCTTTCTTACTTTGGGCAGAATTTCCAAAAATATTAGCCAGAGATGTGCTAAAACCAAATAATAAAAAAATTGTATAACAGCTGAAGATAGAAGATTGAAAAGCAAAGTGTTATTTGATGGGTACCTCCTACCAGCTTACCTTGATATAGGAGTGAAGTAATCATCATCGACTTCGTCGGTTTGCAGCATTTTTAAGAATAGGGTAGAAGGTATGGAAGTAAAATTCTGTTGACGGAATTATGAAATCACTACACCACTCGTACAACGATAATAATATGTCGCAGATAGGTATTTCTATAATAGTTAAATTAGGCAGTACTATTTACTTTCTCTGCGACACTCATTAACATAACACTAATGGTGCGTTCCATTCACTGTTAATTTTGTTAATTTCGTTATTTTCGATCACAAATCTCGTTCCACTCGCACCAACTTGTACTGAAAGTGATCATTATTCACGTTTTTAACAGTTTTTGTGGACGAAAATAACAAAATGAACAGTGAATGGAACGCACCATAATTAACAGCGAAGGACCTATTTGATAGATTGATTTATGACATTCGTTCATTCATTGGCCGTTTTTCGATTACACGGCACGGCACCGGCGACGGCACAGTGACAGCTATTTGCGGGGTTTTCATTGGTCAGTAACCAATGACAACGGGTCACTGACCAATGAAAAAGCTGCCGCCATGCCGTCGCCGGTGCCGTGCCGTGTAATCGAAAAACGGCCATTGGCTGTTTTTCGATTACACGGCACGGCACCGGCGGCGGCAACGGCAACGGCTGTCAGTGAAGGCGGTGCCGTTCTACGCTTTTCCACTAGCCGGCATTTTGGCAGTTGTCTGTCTTTGTCGCGTCATTGGCACAGACTAATAAGAGAACAAGTCTTTGGTCAGTAGGTATAGAGTAGTACCTATAAATAGGTGCGTAGTGTTAATATTATGCTCTTTGGGCAGTATTGTCGGTACACACAGAACATGGTCTCCTCCTTTTTAATACTAGGGTTGCCATGCCACCCCTACCTACTATATTATTATAATGAGTGTCTCAAAAGTACGAAATAACTATACGTAACTATAATAGTTTCCGAGTTACAGGCCTTCAAACATTTGTGACAACATCCGTGTGGCAGCCTTAGAACACCTGAGGCACCTGTGTAAACAGCATGCAGGAGTAGCAACCACTAATATTCAAGAAATAGATTTTTTTCAGATATTATAGTTTTTCAAACTTGGCGGGAAAAATATTTGAAAAGTACTCGAATTTAAATAAAAAATTTTTGATACTATCCAATTCTATTCTCGATACTGCTTCAAAATCCCAATTTTATTTCGTACTTTTGAGACACCTTGTAGTAGTAGAGTATAGAAGCACCATGATTATTTATATTTATTTATAAAATTTCAAGTACTCCATTAGCAATAATCTTGGTCGTTTTCATTAGCAAGATCAATGGTGTTGGTTTGTTGTGAATTTGAGAATGTAAATGTTCTTTTTGTATAGGTAATATAAACTTCATGCTACCAAACTTCAATTAAGACTGGCTACTTTCATTATAAATAAAAAGTATAGGTAGGTACGTCAGTGCCTTCTGTCACGATACTTTATTATTATTCTAGTGTCATGTCAGTTTACTTTTATAGTAATGTATCATAGGTATTTTTCTATAACAATATTTAAAAAATCCTGGTCTTCTTTGCCATGGCTGTCGGATGATGGGGTACAAGATATTCACGGGGCATATGCAATCACAAAGCTCCAGTGTAAACGCAGGAGGCTGGTGCATTAGCAACTAATAATGGTGATGGCGATATTAATGACGCTGAATCTGATTATGAAGACTTATGAAAACTATGCTTCGCTATAATTGGTACATATACCTATGTGTTTGCTTATATGGAAATTTGTAAAATAAAATTCATATTGTCTACGTATTATATATTTTTTTAAAAAAGCCTTGTCCCGTATTGGTTCGCAGGGAATTCTAAGAGTCTCTCACATTTACTTATTTTCTGATAATGTCACCTAAAAGATTTTAATTCTCAAATATCGTTAATAAATAGAATATCCAATCTTGCGTTGTTCCTTCTTCAACATTATCATAACTCGTCTTGAGAAACTAAAAAATTTCAATTTTTTATTTCAATGGTTTTGTCCCACCTCCACCCATCCTCCACCCATCGACATTATAATTTCATAAATTCTTTTCCTTCACATCAATGAGAGTTACTACTTTTTTTCTAAGTCTATGGATAGGATGCGCGCGACCCCCACTTGGCGTCGTCGTATCGCGCACACGCACACTGCTAAGGTTACATAGATATGCAAAACACCTACATGTGCAAGTTGCCGGCCGGCGAGGAGTGGGAAGCTTGCTGTCCCGGCACGGCACCCATAGATACAGACCACCCCATAGAGGTAGAAGAGACAACCCCATAGAGGTAGAAGACATCGACGTAATACCATTGAACATGACTGTGGACTACAAACTTTATTTTCCATTCATTTAATCAAAAATAATCCTTATGTGACGGTCTTAACGCCCACGATGCACGCATTCTAAAAACCGGTCCGAGCCAGATACCTATAACTGCGCCTTCTTTCCCTTTCTAACAGTACAACCTTTCATCCCTTGTGTTGCCAGTTAATATTTATTCGATCACCTTAAACTTGGTACATTTTCATGTTAAGAATAATAAAGAATAAAGTCGATTAATGAAATACCTATGGTAAAGTATAAGAATATCCTAAGATTAAAATTTCAAATATAAATAAATATCTGGAAATAAGTACTTACCTTCTTTAATAATTCGCTTGTAATTGTCAGTTCCGTGATGTCTATAGGAATCGTAGCAGAAATAAAATTAAAAACTTGAAACACAGAACGTCAATTTGCGTGACACACGACATTTTCAGCTAATTTTAAATCTAGAGGATTGTGCTGAATTTTCTCATAAAAATGGGTAGAATATGCGTAATGGAAGGGTGTAAAAGCGAATATTATCCGAATTAAGGATTATCTTAACATAGGTAAGTGGGTAACTATGTTTTCCACGTTAAGTACATTTTAGATGTTCGGGTGACATAAATTTCGCTAGTAAAAAGGACTATAATATTAATCTTATTATGTGTCTGTGTTAACTGAGGAATATCGTCCACGGGAACTGTTTGCAGCGATAAAGTCGCGCTTTTCGTTGCCGCACGACTAAATCGCTACTTTTTGAAGTCGGTCGCATTTGCAACGCGCGACAGACCACACGCTGGTAAAACGCGACGCTCACGCCGCGTTGTCACGGCTCGCCGGGCTCGCACACGGCGTTCGCGTCGTTCACACGCTCGAGGAACGCGCACGTCTAGGGCCAGATTAACCCTTTCAGGCAATGTAATTCTCGGGGCCCCTTTCCTTTACCCTTTTGTTACTTTTTAATAGTACATTACTGCCACGGTCTGTAATGAGTGTGTTGCTGGGCGCGTTGTTGATGGCCGAAAGCGCGGCGCAGCGCAGCTCCAGGGCTCCACAGCGCGGTCAGCATTGCAACCCTTGATGGACAATATAAAATAAAGGCCGAGACCGATGGTTTGTCGATTGAAATTGTTTGAAATCGGGACGACTTTTGTCTTTACACTTCCCGATTACTCCTAAGCAATAAAAAATAAAAAAACAATTTTGTCTTTTACAGATCCCAGGCGTGTAAATTGGTTACAACAAATACCTATTGGCTACAGAAAAATTACTCAAAATTCCGTCATATGCAGCAAGCATTTTAAGCCGACAGATTATGTCCCTAATTTAACACAAGGAGTTTTAAAAGAAAATGCCCTGCCCTCACTGTTCCTTTTCGTTAGCACAAAGGACAATGGGCAAAAATGGTCCAAATGTCCAACACTTCCGAGACCTACGTCACTCGATAGACCACTACATACTGAGTAACTTTTGCAAAGGCAGTTCAACAAAATAGGTTGTCAGTAAAAAATGAGTAGTTTAAAAGAATATATATATTTTTTTTATTTCACACTTAGTGTTATGTCTTATACATTTTTTTCGAAAGGCAACAATATAAATACACTTTCTAACATTAAATAAAAATAAAAAAAGCTGTCAGAAAGCAAAAAATGCCGTGAAACATATTTTATTATTATTATTGTTACCTGATGATAAGTGAAAAAGTAAGGTAACGCATAGAAGGTACCTGCTTATTTATTTTATAGAAGCGCAACATCAGAAAATACGTAAGAATGCTGCTGTTGTTGTTGTTGTTCACTTTTCATCAGGTAACAAAAATAATAATAAAATATTTTTCACGGCATTTTTTGCTTTCTGAAAGCTTATTTTATTTTTATTTAATGTTAGTAAGAGTATTTGTATTGTTGCCTTTCGAAAAAAATGTATAAACATAATACTAAGGGTGAAATAAAAAAAAAATAGTTTTTTAAACTACCCATATTTTTTTTACTGACAGCTTATTTTGTTGATCTGTCTTTGTAAAAGTTACTCAGTATTTAGTGGTCTATCGGGTTACGTAGGTCTCGTCAGTGGTGTATATTTGGACCAAGTCCCATACAATTTTGCCCATTGTCCTTTAATTTTGTCTTATGGTCTAATTAGTTGGATATTCTTAGGGTACCGTACCTAATAAGGAAAAAAAACTAAACCCTAATATGATCACTTTGTTGTCCGTCTATCTGTCTCTATGTCCGTCTGTCACAACTTGCACAGCCCAAATCAAACATAACATGTTAACAGTAGTAGGTATCTTTTATAGCATAGAAAAAGAGTAAGTATAGGAAAGATAAGTATAGGAAAAACCATAGATATGGAGAGCCTAGACAACGTCCAAGCGTGTGAAGTGTCATGTTACTTTATATTACAAAGTGGCAAAATCTACGATCTTAAATACTATTTTGTAACTTCATTTAGGTTGCCAAGATACAGACAGGCACTCGTGTGGTTTGGCCACCGCAGACTAATTTATTGTACCTACTCATGTTCTTAAGAAAATAAACATCCTTTTCCTTATTTTATTATTTTCCTATCATAACAATCTCGGAACAAAAGCACGTTTTCACTAGATGTCCATGGGGACGTTCTCAAAATTTCAAAATATTATGGTCACTCTTTTTGGCAAAGGAAACAACGTTCAGTATGGTATCTCGCTGTCGGCTTCACTTTTGCTGCTAAGTCCGCATTCCAGGTGTTAGAGACTTAAAACTTCCTTGGTAGAAGATTACCATCCATCGACAATATTTATTTATTTTATTGCTTCAGTAGTTTAAATCAAGGTCCTTCGGGGGCTTGGAAAGTTTCGGGTTCCGATATCCTCAAGAACTGACACATTTTGTAGCTTGTTTATGAAAAACCTGATGATGAAAAATACATAGTTCCAAATATTATTGATTCTATGCGTCACTAGTTTGTGCATTTACTGTTCTTACTATCCTGAAGATAAACCTCTTTCATAGACACAAAATTGCTCTCTATCTTTATGCTCTTTGTAGTGTCATCCAATAACTGTTTAATCTGTGGTGCCGGCGACGGCGCCGGCGGGAGTCATCGCCGTGCCGTCGCCGTCGCCGGTCAGTGGAAAAACGTGTAGTACATGTTCATACATTTATGCTTCACTGACAGCCGTTGCCGTTGCCGCCGCCGGTGCCGTGCCGTGCAGTCGAAAAACAGCCATTCGCAAAATATATTTATTTGCAAGATTGACGTTTATTGACCACGTGTTAATGTTTACATTTTTTGCCAGCTTCACGATGAGAAATTATTATGGGGTTGCCAGCTAAGGGTATTTACCCTATACTTAGGATTTAGGGTGAGAAGCGAGTTCTTTTATTTTCGAGACATTTGTAAGAGCATACCTAGTCTGGAATCTGGATACGCTAAAAATAATTTTGATACTTGTACTTAATTATAGGTAGGTAAGGCGGCTACTCACCATGCAATTTCATATTCAATCCGTGGATTCAATGTGTTTAAGCAGTAGTAGAAGAAATTAGTCGTTAATTTGCCTCCGCATCGCGCAACCTGTCAAATCAACTCAAGTTGAATCAACGGCTTAAAGAAATTGCACTGTGAGTAGTCGCTCTCAGTAAACAGATCATACCTAAAACAACGTTTACCCGATTGACATTATAAACATACCCCATAGACCTATATTGCAGGATAAATTAGTTGAGTTTTTGGTTAAAGAGAAATTGTTTAAGGTCTATTATACCTTGACAATTCTGTATAAGGAAATGAGCCGAGCGAGAGGGCCAATGTGGGATCGTGTCCTTTTCACTCAGAGTTGCCAAGCTAGGGTGACCATAAAACCACATGAATTTGTCGTCCACTTGGCGTAGTGGTTTGAGCGTAGGCCGCTAGGCTCATTGCATCGGTTGGTTGCGGATTTGATAATTCCCGTCGTCGGGGCAAATTCAGGAAATGGCCTTTCTGTAATTTGCTCTGGTTTGGGAACGCTTCCAGTCCATTGGGCGGTAAATATAGTTCAAGCGATGCTTAGTTTGAGACCATACGGTTGGTGTATTAGTCTGAATATATTAATTTATTTATCCATCGTTTACAATTTTTATTTTATTTGTACAGTTAAAATTGTATTATTGTGTGGACACCCTAGTAGAAAGGACCACTGTATGACAATAGGCCTCTCACTCGATTTGTGCAGCAGTTAGCTGTCTAGTATTTATTTAGGTTGAAGACATACCCTCATACATTGAGAGCCGGCTCTCATCTGCCTGGCGGGTACCCACTACCCAGCAGCAGCTGTTGCACTCCTAGTGGTTCTCATACGATGGGTACCCGATGGGCATACCCACACAATATATGGACTGATATAATATCCCTAGTTGTATGCCAGAAACGCCCGCACGCCCGAAAATTAAATTAAAGAAATCACTGTTTCACAATGTATGCCATTCTAGAAAAATAAGAGGTAGATGTTAAATACATTCGGTAAAAACTAAAAAATGTGAAAAATATTTGTTTACAAATAGTTGAAACTAACTTGAAGAAAAATGAGTTTTTGTATCTCGCCTTTAAAACGAATAGAAACTGTTTTGTTTTTTTTAATTTTCGGGGGGATTTCGAATAAACTGGGTGGAAATTCACATAGTCATCTGGCAACACTGGCCACCGTATAAGGCTGGCTACATACAGATCATGTGTGGCCGGCCTAAATCCGCCTAAATCCATCTTCAAAATAGACTCGGCCAATTAACAGAGAGAAACTTATACCAAAGAGAATCTTATACAACTTCACTCTTTATTAGGGTTGCGTACCCAAAGGGTGCCAATGGGACCCTATTACTAAGCGTAGGCTTAGGGATGGGTCCAAATTTAATAAGCTGATAAATTAGCAGTGCTAACCTGTTAAATAATTTTTAAGAAAGGTGTTAAATATAGCAGTCACAAATACCTATATTTACGTGTTACATTATCTAGGTAATGAGCGCTGTGAGTAAAATTTCAATTGTTTGTGTAGTGTTGTTTACATTTTAAAAAGAAAAACTCAAGAAGTACGCTAAAATGGATATTCAACGGCAAAAAAAGTGACGTGTATGTATGTATGTAAAAAAGTGTAATATGGAACATTTTTACAATAGCGATACCGCAAAAAAAATTAATGAATTAATTAAGTTAACAAGCTGCATGTTTTTAATTTAGCAGTTGCTTAAAATAGCTGTTAATTTAAAGTGTTAATTATTTTTAGCATTAGCATTTAGCAGTGTTATTTTTTTAACGTTTAAGCCCATCCCTACCTACGCTATCCGTCTGTCTGTCTGTCAGCGGGCTGTATCTCAGGAACCGTAATAGTAAGAGACTTGAAATTTTCACAGAATGTGTATTTCTGTTGCCGCTACAACAACAGATACTAAAAATAAAATAAAATTTAAAAATAAATGGGGCCCCATACAAGAAACGATATTTTTTACGTTTTTATTCTACGGTGCTACGGAACCCTGTATGTGCGAGTTCGACACGCACTTGGCCGGTTTTTGTTTATGGCAAAGAGAATGTAATGTGTGTTCTGATGACTATATCATTCAGTCAATAATTTTGACAGGTTTTGTTGACAGGAAAAGTTTGCTTAAGTCAATGTCAAACAAAAGTCAACATCATAGATCCACCAACCAAACCATTAACCAATTCCAATTTCCAATCCATCCACATTTTTTCTTGGTTTCATTTAATTTCGATAGCTTTCCTTTCATTTCCATCAAAATAAAGACATTGCAAGCAAGATACAAGGTATTCTACCCGTGTTCATCTCAATAGCTGTGATATTCGTTCTCGATCGTGTAACAATGCCAGACTCGTACACCTGTATAACATGCCAGGTGATATTCAAAACGCCTGAACTGCAACGTGAACACTATAAGGAAGACTGGCACAGGTATAATTTGAAGAGGAAGGTCGCATCGATACCGCCGGTGACCCTCGAGGAGTTCGAACTGCGCGCTAAAGAGCACAGGGAGCAAAGCCAGAACGCGAATCGCGACGAGTCACAGTTCTGCAAATATTGTTCCAAGTTATTCAACACAAAGAACGCGTACAACAACCATTTGAACAGTAAGAAGCACAAGTTATCCGAGGAGAAGTATGTGGAACCTGATCTCAAAGGAGAGGAACATAGCGCACACTCTGATACAGATAGTTTCGTGAAAGTCGAAACATCTGCGAATGCATCTACTGAACCAGGAAAGTTTGTTGTTGTTAACCCCAATGACTCTGGAGATGAGGATATTGAGACAGATTCCGAGATTGAGGAGGTATGTTCTCACACAAATATAATTTAAATTTATTGTGCAACTTGTTTTGAGGTTAGAGTACTTCTTAGAGAGGAATGAAAATTAATAAGAAAGTGTTTAGACCTCTGCTAACGTTCATCCAGAAATCCTACCCAGGCAGGAAAGCGTTAGGTTTTAGTACGGGTTTATGTTTTTATGACTACCCGTTGGTGGATTTTGCGGAATTATGGTTGGACCAATGATAATTCAAAAGACATTCAGATGAATCATTTATTGATCGTCCAGCAAGCAGATATAAGCAAATAAAATATATTCAAACAAATCAGCATCATCCTAAGTTATTTTTCAGCTGGATTCTGATGAATGGGAGGAATGCAGAATCAGAGGCAGTGACTCGCTCATCAAGCCGCGGGACTGCTTGTTCTGCGAGCACCACAGCAGGAACATGGTCAAGAACCTGAAGCACATGTCCGAGGCGCATTCCTTCTTCATACCTGACGTTGAATACTGTGCCAACGTCAAAGACCTGCTTTTGTATCTAGGAGAAAAGGTAAGAATACACAGCATTATGCACAGTAGCATATGGGTTAGTCCTGATTTGTGGTTGTGTGTAATTGGTTAACATGTTGGTTGGTTCCAATTTGCATATTTTTGCATCCATCATAATATATTGCACTAAGCCCTCATATGCTGCAATCACAATAGAAAATCTATTGTCTCATCCAGTGTTTAAGCATACATAGGGTTAAGCAAATACCTACAAGTGAACAACACAGTTAATATTCTTATCTAAATTGGTACCACTAATTAAATTTATCCATAATAATACCCTTATCAGTTCTAATGTTTTCTGTTATAATATATTAGTTTATTATACTTACAGTAGTAATTATTATAATTTTAAAAAATACCTACTTTAATTATTTATAATCTGAGTTGCAAAAAAACAGTAAATTTAAAAAGAAAACGGTTTAAAACGTGTTTAAACCATTGTTTAAAACGTTGATTTAAAGCAGGAGGAGAATAAAATAATTGTTTTAAAATGTTTAAAACCTGTTTTAAACACAGTGTTTGACTAGTCCATCCTCAGCGTTGCCTAATGGCATACATATAAGGCATCATCGAGGCTTTGAGCGGTTAAAACAGGATGATTTTTTCGTAACAACCCTGTTTATAATGCTGTGACAGAAGTGTGTGCAGCACTATTTTGAAAAATATAAAAAAAAACATAACTGCTTTATGAGTCTCCAAAACAGTGTCTTTCACTTTCTTATATTATTTCACAAAATTGAAATGCCCACAGATATCACGAGGGTTCATGTGCCTGTGGTGCAATGAGACAGGGCGCACTTTCTACTCCTTAGAGGCAGCTCGAGGGCACATGGTCGACAAGGGCCACTGCAAGATGCTGCACGAGGGCCTCGCACTGGCTGAATATGCTGATTTCTATGACTATAGGTAATAAAAACAACAGCCAAATACATAATTGCATAAAATCTTTAGCAAGGAATTATCGTGCGCGGCTCGCGCCAGCCTGCAAAATTCGCTTCCATGTTCCATACGTTGCTAGCAGGCATGAGCGGTATACGTTCGAAAAACTGCGCTAAGCGGTCGTTGTATTTATTTATTTTATTGTTTTTCAGTGCTTCATATCCAGACCAAAAGGAGGGTGAGGGCGAGGAGGGCATGGATGTTGAGGAGGAAGTGGAAGGCCCCACAGCACTGGAGGGCGATGACTTCCAGCTGGTGCTGCCTTCCGGCGTCGTCGTCGGACATCGCTCTCTCATGAAGTAATTTATTTAATACTTATTTTTTTCTTTATTGACAAACGCTCAGTTGCTAAGACAATCAGTGACACTGATCGGGTACCTTTTACGAACTCCGACCATTTTTTCAAATATATCGAAGTCTGAACGAAACAGATTATTGCTTTCGTACTGGGTTTGTAACAGCAGGCATTAGGCAGTTTTACAACTGTGTGTAAATGTTTTGGGGAAGTTAAACGACCTCTAAAAACTCATTACTATCGTTTGAAAAACATTACGGTTTTCCTCAATAATAGCACCACACTTCCGGCTAAGCTATTATAAAAATACCGACCATTCTTATTAGCTTTAAATCAATTATCACGTAACTTATAAGTGCCGTAAACCTTATACCTGATATTCTAAGATATGATTATCTTTATCATAATTCCAGATACTACAAACAGAACTTGTCTCAGAATAGTCAGGCTCTAGTGAAGAAATCCGACCGCAAATTGCACAGACTGCTCGGCGTCTACCGAGCTCTGGGATGGGCGCCCAAGGAACAAGCACTAGCTGCTAAGTAAGTGGAAGAGATGGATTTTACAGCGATTGTTTTATAGTGCAAAATAATAGGTTTTTATAAAAAAGCCGGTAGAGGCCTATGATCAGCTTTCGATTTCTTCCGGCTGACAATCCAAAAATGTCAGTACGGGCTAGCCTCAAGCTAAATAAATAAAGCATCTCTGCTACCTTTTGGTATAGTTGGCCTTCTGGCGCATTCCTGACTTTTTGGAACGAAGCTACAAGTACTCGCCTTGGTTGGCCCATTCGGTGTATTGCTGCGTGTCAAAAAAGATACAAGTTACGCGATAGAAAGATATACCTATGTATGTGAATATAATTATAGGTACGCGCTAGCGCAGCGCTGTGCTAAATAAATTGCACTTTATTGCACTTTATTGCGTTGTAGCACGAGCCGCTATTTATTTAAATATATGTCCTGAGTTGAGTGGAATTGATTGAAATTATGATCCTGATGAATAGATCATCAGGATCGTAATTTCAGCCAAAAGACGTCCACTGTTGGACATATGCCTCGCCCAAGGTTTTACACAACGACCGCTCCTGTGACACTATTTCGTATCGAATCTGTAAGTAAATTATAATTATTAGAGCAAAAGTCTAATGTAAACAATGATTACAGGAAAGCGCGGGACATCCACTTCATGAAGCGTGTACAGGCGAAATGGCAGATGAAGCTCTCATTGAGAGCTAACAAGTTCCAGAAACATTACCGCCCGCAAGTCAACTTCTAGACGAAGAACGTATCCTTGTTTTACTATTGTTATTATCAATGTTCTATTTAGGACATAGGTGTTCATTAATTAGCCCAAACTTCATGTTGTGAGTAGCGTATCTTATTCTCTAAACTGTGTGTAGTTAAAATTAGATATTGATCGTCAAATCACGACTTAACTAAATGTGACATATCGTATTTCCGTCTTGTTCCTACGATACGACCATGACAAGGATGGGGATACAGTTTGTTTAGTCATGTTTAGTTGAGTACCAACAAAATCAGCACCATAGTATAATTATTAATTTTGAAAAAACTTATTCCACTTTAGTACCTACTATTCTTTATAACGAAGGTTTTTCCACAATTAATCGCCATTTCGAAAATTAAAATTAAATACTTAGTGATTTCAGACATGTAAATAAATGTATGCCTTTTTAAAATTGTATATAACGAATGTAGGGAGGTATGTAATAGTACATGTGTTGGTTGTCGTGTTTGTGTGTGCTGAGCGTATGTTAGGACACGTGCAAATAATAATGTTCAATTTTACGTCGCAGTTACGCGTTTGTTATACTTGCGTCATTTGACCTTCACCAGCTGTTATGCCGCTTACACACTGGCAAGTCGTGGCCAGTGTGGATACGTAGTTTGTCTCGACGCGCATACTCGCCACGAAGTCTCCTCTATCATTGCAATATACGCACGTGTGGGAAGGCATTATCTTTATGTGTTATCTATCGGGCTGCGTGGCGATAGACTCGGCTAGCTGGCTGGACTGGCTTTTTTAATACACATCAAATGTTAGCGGGCGATAGTAGTCGGCTTCGTCACTTCGTCGTGGAGGTGTAGGAGTTTTGGGAAACTGGAGGTTATTTTTTCGTGACAAGTAGACGAACCTTCGTCACGCAGGTGTGTGAGAGGCATTACTACAAGTTTTGATAGGTTACGAAAACTAAAATCGGTATCTAATCTTTCCATAAATTCCACATATTCTTAAAGCTGCTAGAAACAGTTTTTGATGTTTGAACTAGTAATAGGTAGCCCGTAGTCTGCGTAGCCCTAAGTTCATGCTGGCCCAGACTGGGTAAGCGTGTGTAAGCGGCATTACAATGTGTAAAAAACAATACTATATTGTATTGTGATATTTTCTCGTAATGAGGCCTTTATAGAATATTGATGTGACCATTGTTAATAGTTAGAACATTTTTGAAGTGTCTTCGTTTTCAATAGATGAACACTTGTTCAGGTGCAAACTTATAATTAGTTTATTTTTTCTCATTCATGTTACACAATCATGGATTAAGAAAAAAATACTCAACAAGTAATTATACATGTAGAGATGTTTCACGCTAAAAATGCACGCCCCGTGAATGTTTGAAAATAAATATTTATTGCAACGATTTACACCGATCGGGTGTCGCGGGCACCTACGCATGTGCATCAAAACAAAAGAAAATCTATTGATTTTTTTTGGGACATTCCACGGTTTAAATAACAGGTATATAGCGAAATATACCTGTTCTTTAAGTAAGGCGTTGCAATTAATATTGGAATTATCACGTTTAGTGGATTGCATTTTTAGGGTGAACACCTCTATTACTTTTTGAGTTGTTGATGTAAACGGGTTGATGTAATAGATGCTATATTGACGTTCATTGTGATGATATTATTTTATTTTAGCATCATTTCACTTGAATCAATAAATGTTAATATTCCTCGATACACGATACCAATGGAATCGTTCAGTCCATTATATGAAATGAAATAAAAGATCGAAACGACTCTATGCTTTTATTGTGCTCTCTTGTTTCGCTGGTGCGACGTACTTAAATATGACATCCGCGGGTCCATTCGGCTGTGTTTGCTCCGGGGCGGTTTGGTCCCCTTGTCCCGGGGCACCTTGTCCAGGTATACCTTGTACCGGAGCACCTTGTCCCGGGGTGCCTAGAGTCCACGGTATCTTCACGGGGGTCCTGTCGATCTTCAAACTTATCTTGTACAGAGGGAACATGGTTATCTTTCCGTTGAAATATTGCGATATCACTTTCGATAACCCCTCGTTGATGACGTACTGCGAGTCCACGTCTGGTATTTTACTGATATAGTTGCCGATAATAGTTTTTATTTCGGCGTCGATGTCATCCTTTTTTTGTTCGAGAGCATTGGCCAGTGTGAGTGTTACAATAAACTGGAAATAATTTTAAACAATATAAAACAATATGGATAATGGCCGTAATGGATTATGGCCTGAATCCTCGCATTGAGGGGAGGCCTGTGCCCAGGAGTGGGACGTGAAAGCGCATTTTTTTATTTATTTTTATACAATAATAATAATTCAGCCTGCTGATTATAAGGGCCCCGGGTCGAACAATGTTTGTTATTTAAATAGATTCTAACAACCCTGTCTGGAGTTATGCTTAAACATTGGGAGTGTCTAAAACAATTGGCAAAAATGTGGGTGTACAATACTTCCCACCCCTTCGTAAAATTCAAGTTTGAGGGAAGAACTAACGGTAGGTATTAGGTATTTTGTCAAAATCGTGAAAAGCTTGGTACTCACCAAAGTCACAATCATCTTGAACACATTTGTTATGTCAGGCAATACGAGATAACAGTGTAGAAGCCATAAAATAATTATTTATTAACCTTTGCGTTACGCTTATTAAAGATTGCAATAGCGACAAACTAAATTGAAATTTTATTATGATTATAAATGTATTAGGTAGGTACAACCTGACGATATGTAGGGTACTTACCTACTTAGCTATACTATAGATCTTGAGAATCTCAGTTAATATGTTCAACTGGGTATACCTAAAGAAACGAATTAGGTACTTTATAGTGACTCTTACCATGCGCGCGTGCGGTAATTGCGGCTCAATTTGTAAGGAACTTACAGACAGTTTGATTGAACCCGCGTCGGTTACCGCAAGCTCGGCTACAAGCGTGACTATAATAACGCCAGCTTCGGACACCAACACCATGCAGCATTCTTAACACAATTTTCTCAAAATGCTAATTTATTAACTACTTTTACTAATAAAATAATCATACCTATTTAGCAATATGAAGGTACAAAGAATAACAATGTGAATAAGGTATCAAATAGTCCATAATATCCTTATAACTATGTATTTTTTTAATAAGTCTCGTGTTACGGCTGGGGGTCCTGTATCGGCAGGTCAAGCACGCCCCGCGGGGCGGCGCCTCGCCGCGAGAACCCCAGCCCCGCCTTGAGCACCGACATGCCCGCTTCCAGTGTCCTTCGCCGGTCGCTGTCGTTGCCGAGCGCGGGGTTGATCTCCACCAGGTCGATGGCGCGGAGACGCCCGGTCGAGTGAATTATTTCCATTAGTTGGATGGCCTCGCGGAGAGTAAGTCCGCCTCGAACTGGAAGTGGATAATAATGAGTACCTACGTACTACCACCGTGTAGGTATATTAAGCTACTCGGATGCTGAGGAGACCGACGCGCACTCCTCACTATATTATGTTGCAATTTTGAAAGCTCCTGTATATAGACAATGACGACCGCTTGGCGCAGTGGTTCGAGCGTAGGCCGCTCGGCTCACTGTATCGCGTGGTCGCGGGTTCGATTCCCGCCAGAGGCAAATTTCGGAAACGGCATTTTCGTAAGTTGCTCTGGTCTGGGTGTCACTGGGAGCATCCCCAGTCCATTGTATAGTAGCCATAGTACAAGCGTTGCTTTGTTTGGGACCATACAGTTGGTGTGTTTGTCTGGCGATATTTTTTATTACTATTTATTATACAAGACCCCGACAACAGCCAAAGAGGCATAGCGACGGCCCCACCAAGCCTTATACCTGTCTGGCCGGAAGATCTTCCCTTTACTAAACAGGGGTGTTAAGTAATAATAGGATATAATTCTACGAACCTGGTGTGCCAGTGCTGGGTGCTTCGAGTGCGTCCAACGAATCGATATCGAAACTCACGTGAATTGGTTTACTACACGTTGGATCTAATGTCTTTAAAATTTGTGTTATCGACGTCTTAATACCATGTCTGAAATAAAGAATAGCACACCTTACTTTTGTTCTCTTATTTATTTACTTAGGTACCTACAGGGCTCACCACCTGTCACGTTGGGTTCTGACTATCTGGTGAAACGTGGGCTTTGAGTTGGTTAATACCTCCACAATGTGGTGGTGTATGGTCACTCAAGCCTCTGACTACCCCCGAATGGGGATAAAAAGTCGTGACGTTACATTTCTTTTTTTTCTACAGGGCTAGCACGCGCGCCAAGACAAGACTTGTCACGTATTTTGTCGCACAGAGTCGCTCTCTCTCTTATTTAAAGTATTGGAGAGAAGAGAATGAGACAAAATCGATTTATCTCGTTTTTTGTCTTGTCACAGCCGGCTGTGCTACCTGCTGCGCAGGTTAATGTTTAATACTTACTCCTCAACGTCTTCCATAGCGAATGCCGGTACATTGTACTTCTCTATAGCTAGCCTCTCATATTGATCCACAGAGCGAAGGCCAATGTATCCTAAGCTTTTTATTGAAAATCTGTAAAAATAATACGAGACGTGTAAAACATATTGTTTTACGCTTCTACGATAAACGTTTATCGTAACAAAGATACCTATCGCCTCACACTGAAGGAAAAAGGATTTTTCAATATTTTTTCTTCCCTTTTTTGTAGGGTCCTATCGCTAATAAGTTTCTTGAGGTCTCGAGACTTGAAACTACCTTTTTCCCTAACTATCCTATACTATGTTATTTTTTTCAAGAGCGTGAGGTGGGAGTGTATGTATAATTCTCAGAACACTCACTCGGGAGTTTGCCACTCCATAGTCGGTAAATAGGGCCAGTAGTGGTCAAACTCCTTGACTAGAAGGGCGACTGGCATGCCGTGCACGGATCCCGAATCAGAAGTCTTGTTGGTGTTGATGTCTGCGTGGGCGTCTACCCAAATGAGGATCATGTCATTGTTCACTTTGTAATGACCGTCCACTGTCCCTAGAATAAATAAAAATATATCTTTAGTAAAAGGGTAAAAAGGTATGCTTAGAAGTCGGTACCCACCTTATCTATAGCAGCCCGGTGTATTCCATAACACAAGAGTTCTTGCATCTACAAGGCGCCGATCCATCATCCAACAACCTTTGTGCCATATTTGATGTTCAAAAATGTGGTCTGCCGATTGTGGTGATCCTGGGTCGATTGTTAATTTTCTTTCTGCATGTCACCCAAAGCGTCACCCGCAGATCACTCGTCACGCGTCGTCGGGGTGCGACGACCTATCTTTGCAGGAAATACGTGGCCAGAGATAGCTCCAGATCGAGATCGACGGCCGCGAGATAGGGGAGGCCTTTGCCCAGGCGTAGGACATAGTAGGTATAAAGACCCTTACCTACTCCAATAGAATGGTCTCCGCCTATAGTGACGACGACTCTATCGTCCCGCAGCACCTCCGCGACCCGCTCCGATACCTTCTTGCTGCAGGCTGACACGAGCGACAGGTGCGCCATGTTGGGCACCTTTTCGGTCTCCACACACGGACCGGTTTCAATGTCACCGTAGTCTTTCACGTCGAGGCCATCTAGATAACCAAACAATATGTGCCATAAAACCAAACAATATGTATGTGACAAGTTACAGCACTCCTAGCGCCTCAAATAAACGATATCCGGGTGGGTTCCGTCTGCATCTGACTAACAGGGGTATCCCATCTTCTTTACAGTGCTTGAGCCCTAGTCGAGAAGTCTAGAATTCCAGGACTCTGAGTATAGGAAGAACTTTTATATTACCGCTGCTCTATAGTGTTGTAATAGGTAAGTAAAAGTGATGCAATTTATTTACTGATCATATTAGACATTTATCCAAGTTATCACTCAATCTCACACAATAATGTACCTATACCTACTGCAGTTCTTTGGGGACTGCAGTACGGTGTATTATTTAGATACTTACCGATTTCCTCTAACTGCTCGATGAGCCCGGCAGATCTCATTGCAGCGGGCGCGATGCTCACTCCATATTTTTTCTGGCCCTTCTCAAAAGGCACACCGATTATCCCAACTCTATTCAAAGGATACTTCTTTCCTTGACTCATATTTCTCACCAACACTCTACAAACATTCATTTTGTTTATAATATTCTAACTTAACTCACTAACATAATAAGTTCGCTATGAACGCGCGTAACATTATGACATAAGCAGTAAATTACTCGGAACGAAGACGGGACTAAAATACGGTGTTATCAGTCGGGTTTGTCAAAGGTTAAATTATTGTAGGATACTCACATCAGATTTAAATTGTTAACAAATTGGTTGCGTCCACATGCCTCGCATGCCTCGCCCGAGCACTCATGTTATGACATTATGTTTACGTCGGAAAGTTAAAACTGAGTGCTCAGGCGCGGGATGCCCCTGATGTAGACGCACGCATTTGATAAGATTAAGCGTGATATTGAATTGACAGTTTTTAATAAATAGTTAGTCAATATAGTTAAGTAAGTAATTATATAATGGTTTTATACAAAAAAGTCGTTTAATTTTGCTTCTAACTTCCTATGTAGGTAATCTAAGGCGTTACCTAAAATGATAAAATGGTCCCAGTGATACCCAAACCAGGGCAAATTACGAAAAGGGCGTTTCTAAAAATTGCCTTTGATGGGAATCGAACCCGCAACAACCCCATGTAGTGAGCCGAGCGGCCTACGCTCGAACCGCAGCGCTAGGCAGTCGTCGAAAACTATTATTTTGTAAAAATACACGTTCTCCTATTTTCTTCAGCACAATTTGAACTATTTTTGTGCTTCACGTAGTCTTGTAGACGGAATTTGTTTGAAGTTTGGCATAAATATAATGTGTTTGATTTTTATTGATCAATAAAGTATCATACCTTTTGAATATGGTGTTCTCGACACAGTTCCAACTTGACTCTAGAGATGGATGTCATTTATTACTTATTTATGTACCTTTTAGTATTGTCTACGGGTAGTACTCCGTGCCGATCGTAATACATGCTAATTTCCGAGTGAATATTAGCGAGTCATGTATCGTGATGGGTTCTGATTACAAAATTGAATTTTAAAAAGAAACAAGTGGTTCCTTTTTCAATCTAATACTTTACTAACCACTACTAAAATATAAATACAATTATTTAATGTATTTTGCCTAAGGCTGAAGCCCTTACTATCTTGAGCACGCACAATTACCGTTGTTTCATTCAGTTGAGACTTTTCTATCCATGCCAGGTATGGACCGATGACTGTGAAAATGTTGTACTTGAAAGTCTTCAGGGTGAGTGTTCCGCATGGAATAGCCGATATGCCCACAACTTCTGACCCGAACACAATCGGAGACCCTCTCCCGAATTCATAGATATATGTTCTCTGGCGAGCCTTCGACTCCAAGCCGCAAATGCAATAGTACCACTTGGGATTCGTGCACGGCGCCTGACGATACATTTGATATTGTAATGCTACCAGATCAGAATCGTCGAGCTTCCCGTAACCAACTGCTTTCAATCTTTTATTTTGCAGCTCCGAAGCGTAGTAGTTCCCGATGCTCGCTGCTGTTACGTAAACTTCTAGTATAGGGCGTTTCACGACCACGATGCCGATGTTGCTGTGCATCCGAGTGACATTCGGGTCTGTAGCTTTCAACTCGAATGTGTAGTCCGCGTGAATTCGTTTGAAAGCGATTTCGATTAGGGAGTTATTGTTAAATTGCTCGCCGTAGACAGCTGCGCCCACGACGACAAATGTGGGGTCAAAAGCGATACAATTTCCTGAGGTCAGTACGGTCTGTTTGTTGATGATGGTGCCGGTACATACGTAGTGTTGGGTGCTGTTCAAGAGGGCTACGACATACGGATGCTGTTCTGCGAGTAATTCTATTTTCCTCCAATCCTTTGGATCTGCTATCGCTTCCGAGTGCAGATATCCAATGGTTATTATAGAAATTATGCTGGTAATATGTCGCCATGTAAAAACCATAGCAAGCCACCATTTGATGTGTATTTAAATTTATTATACAAATAAATGTAAACTATTCCAAGGGTTGTCAGGTTGTCAGAAGTTTCTTGACAGCGGCAAAGATACGTCAGACGTGAAGCAGCAGAAAAATCAAAGTAGATGCGTTCAATAATATTTTCCCTACGGGTTAAGAAAGGAGTTTTAAGAGGATTTCGCAGATGCAAGATGCATTATTATTAGGGTGAAGTCTGCAGTTGGTAGGTAGGTACTTTTATTTCAGTCCGCACTTCTGAGGACATCTTTGAAACTGTCTCCAGTGAAGTGTGCTCATGCTTCCTTTTGCCGCGTCAGCAGCGGTGCCTCGTGCTCTATCGCACCGTCCGCCACGATGCACTCCACCGGAGTCTCTTCTTCATAATTAGAGAGGTGTGTAGTGTTGGCAGTCGCAAGGTAAAATGTTACTTGGATTTTTATTAAGAAACTTCGCCTACGTGATGCGGCTACCGCCATATGTTTATAGAGGATTGTTTGCTGTCGCGTCGCGGTCGACTTATGAGTGCGGCCCCGGCCTTAGAAATGTACCTATACCCTATGATTTCCTTGCTGATGCTATTTTATTGGTGGTAGAGTCAAGCTGTAGCCAATTGACTGCAACTCATATACGGGCTGACTCGACCAGGATAGTACCACCCTCTCACAGACGATCGGCGTAAAGTAGCTATTACAGGTGCATTTCGTACAATGTGTAGGAGAGCCAAAAACCCCCCCCCCCCACCCTTACCCTGCTACGGTAACTGCTTAACATAAGGCGGGCCGTACGCTTGTTTGCCACGTGGACACAAAAAAAAACTATTTTAAACTCTCATTGTACTTCAAATTTCAGAAGCATCTGAGATAGTAAGCGCGGAGTGTCCTCCTGTTTCCATTAGACGAGTCAGCGGCGATACCGTGCTCTATCGCGACGATCTCGGATAGTAAACATCTTCCGATGCACCGCGTGCACCGAGCACTAGCCAGCTCTAGTGCTCCGTCAATAAACCAGGGAACGTAATACACGTAACACACATAGATTGGAAGTGCAGCATCCTGGAGAGGCGCTGTGTGCTCTATTGTCAATGAAATAGAGAGTGTTACTTTGACCTGAGTATTTATATTATGTTTAACTACGCATTGTTATTTGGTACACTGAGAAAAAAAATTGGTTAAATGAAAACCCTAATGTGAGGTATTGCAAAAAGTTAGTTAAATACTACCTAGTTTAGGTTTTCTGAACCTATTGTAATAATATATAGGTACCCCGCGTTTACACCAAAGTAAATAAATAAAAATGTATTGCAAATGTTTTATTCACTGCTTTTGTTTACTGTTCACCTTGATTGTTCACAACTAAAATAAATTGCGAGAAGAACCGCCATATTTATAGAGATTTTTAGCCAGCTTACAATGGGTTTATCAAGCAACTTTCTATAAATTTGGGGGTATGAGTAGGACTTAACAGATTTTTGACAATTATCTGGTTTTCATATTGACATTAGATGTTGCTTGGTGTAAACGTGGGGTAATAATACCTAGGTTTTTAAACCATACTTTAAATGGTTTCCATTACATTATCGCGTGATTCTATAATTAGAGATAACAAAACAGTAAAACGGGTAGGTAGGCGATAAAATGTCAATGCAATTAGCACGATATTCACCCTGAAGCAGGTATTTAATATTTATGAAGACGTCAGTACCAGCAGGCACATTAATAATGTAGCGTAACAATTTTATTGAGCGCTGCTTCGATGATATAAAAAATCATACTACCTTTTAATATTATAGATGTGAAAGTTTGTATGGTTGGATGTTTGTTCCTAAATCCCGCAAAAGCTACTGAACAGATTTGGATGCAACTAGGCACACAGATAGTTTATTATCTAGATTAACACATAGGATAATTTTTATCCTAGAAAATTGTTAGGTTCCTATGGGATTATCAAAAAACTAGCTACAGGACGTTCTAAAGTCAACGCGGAGGAAGTCGCGGGCAGAAGCTAGATTGTTATAAAAAATCCATTAAGGTACTATTTCAATAGTACAATTAAAACCAGCTCATTACAGGTAGACGATTACCATAATGGTTAAACAACTCTGACACCAGTTTGGTTACTAACTATACGATAAGAAGACAAAAGACTAGGTAAGTACATAGACTTATCAATGCGCTCGACTAATCATACATCAATGTATAAAAGATTATACAAACCAAGATAGAGGGACACATGTGAATGTCCAAAATAGAATGTCCTACTATACGGAGTTCATGGACACAGTACGACTCAGTTTTTTGCGGAAAATAAAGTTCAAATTATGTGTGTGTTGCCAATACGGCTTCTAAGAACATTCTTTTTGACATTTTCTGGTGAACAATATGCAACGAAATATCTTTTGCCAGGGCGATCACAGATATGTCAATTTCGCTGCATGTAGTGCGCTGAGCACAAGTCTAGCGATTGCAATGTAAGGTACTATGTAAGGTAGGTGTAAGTAGGTATCTGGGCCCTAAGTCGCTTAGCCATTGCCACTGAGCAGCTATAGTGACCGACCCTCTGATTGGTCGGTCAGAATCAACGACAAATCAGAGGTTCGGTCACTATAGCAGCACACTGGCAATGGCAGTTCAATGGCTAAGCGACTTACGGCCAAAATAATACATCAATGATACCAAACCAATATGAACATCGAGTCCCTATCGACTGAATGCGAACAGTAAAATAGTAGGTAGCAATCCGTGGCCCACAAAAATAGATACATTTCGCAGCGACCTTCCACAAACACTCTGTCCCAAGTGCTCGGTTGATCGAACTCGCGTCACTGTGCCGTTTATTTGACAGCCCACTTTACAAAAGGCCCTTATTGTGATAGCTTTTGTTGTACGTAGCTTTTGTAGTCGGCAGATATGTGGGAATGCTCTATGATAAATGTAAACGTTTACTAGAACACCTAGCTACAGCTATAGAATGGTACAGCATAGGTATAAGTACACTTGAAGCATATTTCTTTTTATGTCACTGCGGACGGCAAGCAAGCGTATGGCAGGTACCGTAGGCTATAGATGCTTGCAATACCAAAGGCATCGCTCGCACATTGCCGACATGTAGGGCATTTTGTCGCACCGAGTCGCGATCTCCCTCTCTTCTTCTTAATGCATAGGAGAGAATAGGACAAACTCGATTTATCTCGCGTTTTGGAATACCTAGATTCTTAAAGTCCAAATAGTTAAGTGCAGGGTGCAGGTGCATCACTGCAGGCGCGCCTCTGTTCACGCGTCGCATGACGCGCTAAAAGCACAAGCAAAAGTATTTGATTTTATTTTATTCAAACATCGAGAGCGTTTTCATGCCTTTCCTCTGAATACAATACGAGTGGAGCGAGGTCTAGTTTGTGACTGGCGATGTTCGTTCACTATTTATTTCAACTCTTCAAACGATAGAATGCGTACATGATTGGTCGAGCGCGTTAGGCCGATGGGTGCGTATTATGGTCGATCTACTAGGCTATTTTATATTCTACCAATCTATACAAATAAATTAAATTGAAGTGTCTGTTTGCAATGTCAAAATAACAGCTTTTTATTATATACATATTAAATTATATACGGTACCTAAAACAAAAAAAAAAACAAGTTTTAAAATGTTTGTCGGTCTGTCTGTTTGTTCCGACTAATCTCTGAAACGGCTGGATCGATTTTGAAGGGACTTTCACTAGCAGATAGCTGATGTTATATGGAGTAACTTAGGTTACTTTTATTTAGCAATCATTATGTTTTTGTTGAATTTCACGCGAACGAAGTCGCGGCACAGCTAGTAGGCTATACGCTAGGCACTATTCATCCGTCATTCAATAAAAAGGCTCACCTATTTATGCATTCAAAGGCGGCGAAGGGGAAGGCGTTGGGATTTCATAATTCACAAAAATATTTTTCTACGTAACACGGCACAATGGGGCCCAAATCACACAAGCGCGTATCTTACGAGGGACAGGCGCACGATTGTTCTCCCATGGGCCGGCCCCAAGATTTTCACAGCTTTATATGTATCCCGCCGGGTCCCGCGGGCGCAGCCTTCATTTGAATGGGTCAGATTATAATAACTTTTGCGGGCAGGGACAGGCATGAGGCGACGTGATAAACCAAGATAATAATTTTTGCCACGACCGGTCTTTTGCGGAATGTTGACATTTTATGAAATTAGGAACTCTTTCTATTGTGTGGTCATTGAGTATCTTTATAATAGCTATTATATGTATATATAATATGTATATATAATAGCTATTATATGCATGTAAATTCATGGCTATATGTTATGTAAACACATAGTACCTACTTAGATATAATTTCTGCAATCCTAGTCTTTCAATGATCTGTGTTTGGATATCAAGAGCTTAAAGACTGCAAATCGTAGGATTTGTAGTACAAAAAAGGATACCTAACTTTTCCGAGAAGGGGAGACACGTGATTAGCTACGTCCAGATGTGTCACATGCCGCGCGAGGCAAATTGCCTCACGAAGTTTGACTTGCCTCGCGCGAGGCAAATGCGCGTCCTGCCTCATCTGAGCGCTGTCATTTGCCTCGCCTAGTTTGGCATAGTCATCAGACAGAACGATGTCAAACGTGTCAAACTGATTGCTCGGCTATACCTTTCTCTGTCTAGAGTGTCAGTTGCCTCGCCATTTGCCTCGCGCGGCATGCGACTGAGGCAAATGTCGTGCTTCGCGAGGCATGTGGGTGAGCAGCCTCGCGCGGCATGTGTATCTTGTAGAAACGTCTAACGTCCAAAATAGTTAGTCCTACTTAACGGAGTCCATGGACACAGTTGCTCACGGAAAATAACGATTTTAGCATGTCGGTATTGCCAATATAGCCCATCATCTGGTGAGTAATGCCTTCTAATGTAGGTATTTAATAAGATAAGTGAATTGGCGAATAGCAAGTGCGATAATGGATGTGTGAATTTTGCTCCATGTAGTGGTGCGCTGAGCACAAGTTTTGTGATAGCGATGCTAGGAGGTACCATATCTTCTAAAATAATACATCAATGGAACTACAAGTTTTTGTTATACTGCCATTACATTTGGACGATAAGCTAACTTTAGTGGTTCCACACTATTTAATTTTGTTTCCGGAGCCCATCGCCGATTTGTCTTCGTTTAAATACGGGAAATTTCGGAAAAAGAAGCCCAGGGAACGGGGGTCGCCGTGTAATTTTAGATGAAACACGTAGGTCGTCCCTCGGAGGTCACCGGGCCACGACGCGAAATGTGACTGACATAATGCGAATTGCACGGATTCCCTGCACAAAAGGCTATTTTTCTTTATTCCTAACGGTATCTAAAGAGCTTATACACGGTTTACATAATTCAATTTCTATTTATAGTCAATCATCATTCATGGGTCCATTACGTTGTGTATTCTGTATAATGGAAGCGTTGACAGCTTAATTTATTTTTGGTCCAACCTCGTAGAACGAAGAACGTTGTTCCGCATCATATTTCAAGTAAGATTTGTGATTCGAAGGTAATGTCTTTGGATTCGAAGGGTTTTTTTGCGGAATATTTTCATTTCCTGTATGTTCCCATTAGTAAGATTGATATTATCTGTAATTCTTATGCATTTCTGTTCCCTGATAACACAACGACTGTGTTTACGGGTCCTATAGTCCCATGTTGAATTACGAAGGGTTAGACGAAAAAAAAGTCTATGGTAGGCATTACCTTTTTTAGGGTTCCATACCCAAAGGGTGCCAACGGGACCCTATTACCACAATCTTATTACTAAGATTCCGCTGTCCGTCTGTCAGCAGGCTGACGAACCGTAATAGTGTTGAAATTTTCACAGAATGTGTATTTCTGTTGCCGCTTCAACATCAAATACAAACTGTTTGGACTGAAATGATGATGATGATGATGATAAACCTAGAGAGAGCCTAGTACATAATTACGTACTTAAACAT
The DNA here is from genome assembly GCA_947859195.1 of Drymonia ruficornis. NCBI lineage: Eukaryota > Metazoa > Arthropoda > Insecta > Lepidoptera > Notodontidae > Drymonia > Drymonia ruficornis. Next base: position 18,149,027 of record OX401904.1, read on the forward strand.
GGTTATGATGTTTAATTAAACAGTAAATAGGTAGGTAATATTCTAGTTTTCAGAGAAAAAACCTGTTATTGTTTCTACGGTATAAATTCGCGCGGTGTATTTTCTTACCCTTGCTGAACTGGAGCAATTGTAAGAAATATCATTGGGATTGAGGAGGTGTTTATTTTCCTGGGCCGCAGGGCGCAGGGCCGGGACACGTGCTCACAGGAGTCCGTGATTGCCCTCGTTAGTGCGCACGTGCCGGCAGATAAAGGGATCCGCGATTTAAATATTTGATTTCCAGGGTTTCATGTTAAAAATCTATTGGTTTGATTTATCATGATAATGTCCTTTAGTTCAGACTCAAAAGGTGTAAGTATCAGCAGACTAGTGGACTTTAGTTTTCGTTTATTTTTCAATAAGTAGGTAACGATTTCAGAATCGTCAGATAACTTTTATCCACTAATAATTAATAACTGATCTATGGAAAAAAACTGTCATATCGCCATATTTATTTAAACCATGAAAACATAGTTACCACACAAACATTAGATAAGGTATTGAGACATGTTTAATACCTTGCACAGTATAGGTACATTGCAAATTGAAATAGATTGCTTTAAAAGTTACTTAATTGGGTCTTGATTGATCAGCCAGAGATTGATCATGGCTCAAGGTGGCTTGGGATTGGGGTCTGTAAAAAGTATTATCTTGGAAACAAGACTAATTAAAGTGCAGACGATGAAAAAACTATGTTGAGTTACTAATAGCAGGAGGTGTTAAGGAGATAGCGATTTTTATCGAGCCATCATTAACACATGGACCTACCTACTGACCGGCCACCGACAAGTCGAAGTGTAACAAAATTCGGTTCTTTTATTAGTATTACGCAAGGTTTAATGCTGAAACTCTTTATATTTACAATGCCAGTAAATTATACAGCGCAGTTAAACCAACGCCTCAAAATCCGCGGTACTTTTAAGGAAAGGTTGTAAAAGCGAGTCAGCACTTAAGAAGGCTTGAAAAAAGCATCAAGCCGTAAAAAGGTAAACATCATCAGTGAGTAAATTAACTCGTTGCTGAAGGGTTCTGCGGGTTTATTAGGACACTCGAGCGCGCTCGGCCGGCCGCAGGCGGCGCGAGGCGGGCGTGGGCCGCCGCCACACTACCACCCCATTCGTTCCGAGAATGTAGGTTAATGCTCCTGAAGATATGCTATTTATTTCCCCTATCGGCTGAGCGGAATTGATATAGATGACTGTTTGGCTCAGGTGCCAACGGACTCGCGCAGCTCGCGCGTCGTTCGTCAACTTGTGACATTATCAGAAATGAAGGACTGATCTCACCTAGTCTAAACAAGCGTCATCGTGTGATGAGTGCCTATGTACAACGATACTGTTGTCAATATTATTTGTGGTTAGGTATGGTATGTACCTATACGTATAGTATCGGTATCATATCCGTTACTATAAATTCAATACGAACATTTCACACACAAAGTTACAGAATAGGTTACTTACCCAGAGGTTAATTCAGTCTTAGTTTCACTAAAACCGCTTACGAAAGCGAATATGCAGAATTTTCCAATTTCAGTCGGAGGTGGAAAGTGAGTGCGCGAGTGTTCGTTTGATGGCCCTTAAATAAAAATGCTAAGTTTGGAGAGCTCGGCGCGGGTCGGAGTCGGCGAGGGATCCCTACCATACAACTTGGAAATATCATATTAGTAGGAATATTTTATTCCCGTCTGGTTATGAGTGTGTGAGGTGCTGTAGTAAGAGCACTTGAGTCGCCGCCTGTAGGTAACTTTCAAGGACTTTTATTAAAACATAATTTTTATGCGAGGGCTGGGCTGGTGAAAATTTCTTCCGCGTTTCTTTTGAGTTGGGTATGGAAGGTTTTTGATAAGGAAAAGAAGTATTTTATTATGCTTGCGAATTATTTATTTAACATTATTACAAACCCAGACTACCCCAGACTGGCTGTTTCGTTCGTTCGTGACTTTGACACTAATTTACTAGCTAGGGTAATGTGTCAAAATGCGAAATTCGAAGGCGGAACGAAAATTCATACCGGGTTTGTGTTTGTGTAATAGCCACCAGAATGCACAGAAAATATATTCTTGGCGGAGGATTGATGTCACGCGCGACAAAAAGCCAGTTGCTAAAAAACGAAACGAAACTAATTTCCGGCAACGGAATGACGAACGATACTAAGGAAATATATAGCCAGTGTTTGTATTACGTAAAGCGTTGGAAATTCAATCTTAGCATTCGAGTTACAAAGCAGTTATGTTGTATTGCGATACTTGGCCCTTTGGAATCTTTTTCATTATTTCGTTTGAGCTTCGCTCGTTTCGACATTCTTCAACCGAAATCATGCAAACAAGTTGCGAAACAGTAGGTACCTACTAGAAATTCTGTTTTATTTCTTTGTTATTTGTGCATAACCTTTTTCATAATTTAATGTTATGCTTCTTGTTCAAAGGAAAGAAAGTAAGGGATAACAATTATAATGAAAATTGATATAGGTAGGTACCTACATAGTAGCTTTTTGCATAAAAACGTCAGAACGTTTATGGGAACTAACTGGAAGCTTCAGCGATGCAGAGTATCTACATGGTATCTACTTACTAACATGACACCAATAAATTGCCGCTTCTAGACAATACCCGGAACCGAATTTTTCCGTGCGCTCCGAACAATGGAGCAGCTCAGTTCGTAAAAAAAATGTTACGTCACGACTTTTATCCCCATTCGGGGGTAGTCAGAGGCTTGAGTGGCCATACACCACCACATTGTGGAGATATTAATCAACTCAAAGCCCACGTTACACCAGATAGTTAGAACACAACGTGACAGGTGGTGAACCATGTCGCCGTGTATATAGAAACTGACTATTACCTAATCCCGAAGGATAGGTAGGTTTCCTCACGATGTTTTCCCTCACCGTCAGCGAAATGTAAATTATGCACATAGGTAGATGAACATTCATCCATTGATGCATGCCCCACCGGGGATCGAACCTGGGACCTTCTGATTGTTAACCCAACCTGCCGCCCTGCCGGTTAGTACGTAATGCCACTAATTAGATGTGTTCATATGGCGCGCATGCCTCACCCGAGCACTCATATTATGACATAACGTCTATGCGTTCCGACGTCAAAACTGAGTGCTCGCGCGAGGCATGCGCCTGATGAAGACGCCGCCAATGGTTAGCCATCTCTGACTGACTTTGCGTTGCTTTACCTGTGAAGTGAAGTGAAAATCCTGTACAGTGCAGTATCAAGAGGACGAAAACGCGATAAAAGTTTGTTTTGTAAATCACAAACAGTTTGTTGACCAGTGGCTGTCCCTCGTCTCTTTGTTACCGAGAGCTCAATTGATCGCTCGTATCACATAGGTTGTTTATTTGAAACTCTACAGTCCACTGTATCACAGAGGCTATTGTTTAGCGGTTTACTGGTGATACAATGGACTTTTAACAGTAGTTAGGTAAGTGACTTTTAATAGAATATACCTACATGAGGATGCCAATTAATTTATGTGTGGCTGATTGTTGCTTAATGTAACGATGCTGGATGTACAATTACAAGTTAGATTATTACTCACTAGCTGTAAGTATCCATTGTACATCTGTTTGTTTACCCAAATAAATGGTTTTTTTTTTTGATACTATTTACACCTTGTTTCAGAACATGATATACCTATACGTACGGTCGCCTGCAAGTGTAAGGTACCATTTCTAAAATAAGCTGATCTCTCTTTTAATTGACACTCTTAATTAATAGAGCTCAGCTTAAGTTGGAAACGATACTATAGATGTGCAAGCGATCGCGCTTCGGCATTCAGCGGAAAACGCTCAAAGCTCGCGTTCATTTGTTTTTGTTTTATTCAAAGGTTGAGGACTTTGAGAGAGTAGAGTGCTTTTTCATGCTTTTTATGGCAAAACGTGAACAATAGAAAGGTATAGGCATCGATATATCCTTTCATACAGAGGTTCATGGATGTGTTTTGGTCCTCATATAACAGTTTATAATACATTAGAACCTGCAACTTTTAATACGGCATCAGGATAAGTATCTAATAATTTCAAGGTCTCTCCATAAGTTATTAGATACCTCTAATTCATTTAACTTCTTACAATAGCTTGATGTTATTCAATATTTATATTTTTATATCTTTTTACTTTAAAACGTTCTGCTTGGTATGAAATTTATTGTACCTTATTCAATTTCTGTAATTCTTTCATATTTCCGTAGTGTATGTAGTATATGTAGTATATGCTAGCTTCTTCTACCTCTCACAGAAAGTCACTGGCAAGGAAGTGTGCTGTTTTGTATGGTAACAAATAGGAGAGCATTTGTTATCTTACACTGGTGGGTACGTTTTCCTAGACTCCGAAAGTATTGCGGATCCAATGTTTGGATTCAATAGTCGAGATTTGACGTTTCTTCTTGCGTGGACCCTATTCCGAAAGAGTCCGAACCACTTTCAGAGTAGGAAAATGTACCAGCCGTCAGCCGAAACTTATGGTTTCGTATTTCGGAGTTGCGCCTCTATTTACATGTGAAGTATACCAACCTAGTTATCACGTAATAATGCTGTCAATTCTACGTATTCAGTGGCTCTATCACCCTGTAGAGTTGACGAAATTATTATTACTCAAGTACAGAGTTATTTTTCCAAAGAAAAAACAATAGGTAGCGAAAGGTGTAAACGAATTATTATGCAAGATTTGTATATACGGATAAATTACGGTAAGACCTACCTACTAATGAAACTTCCAAGACTTTACTGTTCGTCATAACAATTAAATGAGAGGTCATTACGTTAAAAAGCGTAAAGGAACAACACATAAAAAGTGCTATGTATTTCAGAGAGAAATAATTTGTAGGGAAATTTATGCAGATGGAGCATATTTGTAGCCTTATTGAACTCTGCTCAGGCCCCCGGTCTGCTGGCTAAAAACCAATGAAAAACCAATGGTCTCTAATATTATCTTCACGAATTATCGGCTATCTATTAGTAGTCCTCGATTTATAATGAAGAATTCACAGAGATCATTTAAGAGATCAGGCCCTCAAGTCCCTTTACAACTGCCATTTAATGCCATCTGTAAACGAATGGGAAAATACGTTTACCATAGTGCTAAAAATCCGTAGTCTGATGTAGACTGGTATCCAACACTCTTGCCATTACTAAGTGCGTTGCTATTGTGTGGTAAAATAGCCTTGCTCTCTTCTCTGATCTCTGATTTTAGAAACCATTAGAGGCAATCGATTCTAAGGACATAGACGAGGAATACGAACTTATCACAGCAAGAGAAATAACAAATTGACTTTGACGCATGTTTAACGATAAAACGTGTTTGACTACTTCATCAGCGTGTAAATTCTTACCCATAAGTCGATCATAAGTGATTCTTAATGATGTCAATTAACTAGTTGAACTAAACTGTCGATGTCGACATAATACATTGTTAGCGTTCGATGAAATTGGTGCTATTCAGACATCTCTGGGAAACTATTCTGTAAAGACGGTCTCACTCGTAATTTTTTTAGTGAAACCTCAAATTTTGTTCTGAGTTTGTCGTTACAGAATAACTACCCTGGTAACAAACACAAAGAGAAATGTTCAAATACACAATTGTGTTTTTATTTGTGAAACTATTGCGAGTGGAGTGCTGTAAGTGTTCAATAATTTCTAGATTAGCCACCGAACATTGATTGTTCTGTGGTAAGTATTCAATTGTTAATGGATAGCAAACTTGTATGTCCTGATCTGAATAATCAGGTTTGTGGAGTGTGAAGTCTATCAAATCATAGTGGACCTCTGCATTAGACTGGCTTGCATCGATCTCGCTTTGAGGGTAGTCCGGTATCCAAACAGTGCGACCATCGTCTTGTCGGTGTAGCTGATGTAGCTCTCTAAATCTCTATCTATCTTGGGCAGTATAGTCTCTATCAGGTCAAAGAGCCTTCCTTAGATAGAGAGCGCTAGAGCACCTCCATATGCGACATGACACCGGCCTTCTTTAAAACTGGTTCATGGAGCTTATTCTTGGTCTCCCCCTTCCACGATTTCCTACGCAACAATAAAAGGCCTACTTGCTATTCTATTTTTGCAAATGTAATATTTTTCCTTTACAGTATACGAAGGGGATTATTGCAATGCTGATGGGCAATATGGTATCTGTAGGCCCTTGGCACAGTGTCCAGCCTTGGACGCCGACGTGAAGAGAGCGGGTGAGCCGATGCCGCCGTATATACATAAAAGGCTCGAAGGTGTTATGTGTGGGGTCAAGGACATGAAATTAATGGTAATTTAAGAAGGGGCCATATTATCTTAGTCATGAACAGCCGTTCATACCTCATCGTTCATTTTGCCCTTGAAGCTACTCTTATAGTCATACTTTTGCGCGTGCTGTATTAATGCGGTACCTATTTTATCCTTTTTGATACGCGTCTGACCCGCGCTGTCAGCACATTACAATTTTAGTAGCACTTATCGCACGCGCGGGCTGTAAGCCTTACTTTAAATCGGCTGAAATAAGTGCTTAAGCTCATATAGGCCCTAATTTGGTGCGTCTATATGAGCTGAGCGCCTGACATAACATCATATCCTGATTGCTCGGGTGCGGCTCCTCGGGGCTTGTGGACACGACTATGACGCCATGCCTTAAAAGGATTCTATACTTACAGGTATGTTGTTTATCAGCCAGTACTTCGGTACAAAGTTATCGTGTGGACCCACAAGAAACTGAATACTCCATTTACAACACGAGATCTCATAACTATGCCAATGAACCTGCTAGACGGATGGTTCTAGACGACGATAATCATGGTCCAAAGGACATTCAGAATCATCCTCACCTCCAGTTATTGCCAACACAATGTGGGGATATCGACGGCGATAGAATATTAGGCGGACAGAAGACTAGCCTGTTTGAAATGCCATGGATGGTAATCTTGTCATATCATTCAGGTAATTACTGCTGTAGCTATAGCTATTAACGACAGCTATAGTTTCTGCCGGTGCGTGTGAAAATGCAAAATTTCGGGTGCAATTATGGTCGAGAGAAGATAGCAACTCTCTTCTGTGTCTATTTCTTCGAAATAATCTTACTCTGATATTAGGATGAGTTTGAGCATTGTGTAGTGTGTAACGTGACGGGGTTTAATCTAGACTTTTAGAGTAGGTAAGTACATACATAGCTGTCGAGCTATAAGAAGGGGAACCCCAACATATATCTAGCTAGTTCCTCAGCATCTTCTTCGTCGTGTTGGGAGAGTGGTCGTTTTCATCACTGTCAGGCAGGACAAGCTAGATGACAGTGAGAAGTGTATACTTTTCTCTTTCAGAGCGTGGCAAATCCTTCGGTTGTGGTGGCACACTCATCAACGAGCGATACGTTCTGACTGCCGCTCATTGCGTCTCCTACTCGGGGACTAACATCCATTTGGACGGTGTCATCCTCGGGGAGTATGACGTTACTACAGACCCTGACTGCGCCATCTTTGACGGGGACAAGCTGTGTGCGCCTAGTGTCAGAGTAAGTACTTTATTTATACTAATACCTACTTGTAGGGATTGCAATCCGGAAAACCGGATCCGGTAATCATAAATAAGCACCTTCAAACACTTTTATGTGGTGATCCACATAATCCACATAAAAGTGTTTGAAGGTGCGATTACCGGATCCGGTTTTTTTTTTTTTTTTTTTATTGGACTGCGGTGGCAAAAAGCATACGGCCCGCCTGATGTTAAGCAGTTACCGTAGCCTATAGATGCTTACAATACCAAAGGCATTGCTCGCACATTGCCGACCTGAAGGGGAGTGGGATGGAGGGAGGGGGAGGGGGAGGGGGAGGGGTGGGCTTACGGCTCTGTCCTCATCGTACGAAACGCAGCTGTAATAGCTGCTTTACGCCGATCTTCTGTGAGAGGGTGGTACTACCCCGGTCGAGCCAGCCCGTTTATGAGCTGCAGTCAATTGGCTACAGCTTGGCTCTACCACCTTTCAATCCCACCATTTTTTTCCAGATTGCAATCCCTACCTAATTGGTATTAACTTTTTTGTATTTAAGTAATGCTTTTTTCAGAATTCTTCGATAGAGCAAGTAATAGCGCACCCAGGATTCACATATCAAACGATGGTTGACGATATAGCGTTAATACGGTTAGCACAGCCTGCCGACTTCAGCTTAGGTTCGTATTCGTGACAGCAGTGAGCCGAGCGGTCAACGCTCAAACCACTGCATCAAGCCTGTCAAGCCCATATAGCCCTATATGACGTTCGTTGATATTTCTTTGTGGTTCACTAATTGTTTGTATCATCAATATGTTTTAATGATTGTAGATAGTATGACGCCAATATGCTTGCCGCTCTCTCATGCGCTGCAGACGGAATCTTTGGAAGATAAGAACGGCAAGGTCCTGGGCTGGGGAATCACTGAAAATGGTATTCAGTCCTCCGTGTTGCTGAAGGTGGATCTACCTATTGTTTCCAAGGAGGAATGCAATGCTATGTATAAAGCAGACCAAGGGTTCGTGACTTAATTTTGCACTTAACTACTTAGAAGGAATATGTAGGTGAATGTTAGCTATCGATTGCTGATCATAAGTAAACCAATTAACTAAAATATATTAAAATTATGTATTATGTATACTGTAAAATGTATAAAGCATGTTTGTATGTGTAAGCGACTGTAGCCTAGGGGTGAGGGTGCTAGGGGCCAGCAATCAGAAGGTCCCAGGTTCGATCGCCAGTGGGTGCACCAATGGATGAATGGATGAATTTTCATCTATGCGCATAATTTACAGTTCGCTGACGGTGAGAGAAAACATCGTGAGGAAACCTACCTATCTCTCGGGATTAGGTAATAGTCAGCTCCTGCAAATACGGCGACAAGGTTCACCACCTGTCACGTTGGGTTCTGACTATCAGGTGAAACGTGGGCTGTGAGTTGGTTAATACCTCCACGATGTGGTGGTGTATGGCCTTTCAAGCCTCTGACTACCCTCGAATGGGGATAAATGTCGTGAGTCGTGTGTGTGTGTGTGTGTGTGTGTAAAATGTATGGACGTATCTTCTCAGTGAGGTCGCGTAGTGATCCGGTGGTTTGCATCCTTTCCTCTGGTTATGTTGTAAAGGCACTTTGGCCAACAAGATACAGTCAGTAAAAAAAACGCTCAGTTCTATCATAGCCTACTAAAACACTTTTCTGATTAGGTTAATGTATTTTTTTAGCGGAATTCACATTACCAACAAGCAAATATGTGCCGGCGCTGTAAAGGGGAAGGGCTCTTGTGGTGGCGACTCGGGTGGGCCCCTCATGTACCCGGGCGTGCTGGGCAGCGTCCGGTACGTGCAGCGAGGAGTCGTCTCCTTCGGACCCAAGGAATGCGGCATCAGCCACTACCCGGGAGTCTACAGTAACGTCGCTTATTACATGGACTGGATATTGGACCATATTCGGCCATAGACTCCAATAAATTATGTGTTTCTGATACTGTTATCTGTGTATTCTGATGCATAAGTCAGGATTTTAAAAAACATACCTACTCGATTTATGCCTTACACATTAGTTGAATGGCTTACCATATTTATTTGTGAACCCTTCTCTGACTTTGTACGCACCTATAGGTAATACAACACTTCAAGTATACGAGGTTTTTTTTATAAAACTAAGGTGACAATTAAGCATACGGCCCGCCTGATGTTAAGCTGTAACTGTAGCCTTAAATGCTTGCAATATCAAGGTCATGGTTGGCACGTCTGATCTGATGGGGAGTGGGATATAGGGAGGAATTTGGGCTTCGGGCTCTCTCACTCATCATACGAAACGCAGCTAAAACAGCTACTTTACGCCGAGCTTCTGTGAGACCTACTACCTAAGTCGAGCATTCCCGTATATGAGTTGCAGTCTAGGCTACAGCTTGGCTCTACTACCTACGTAATTGTAACGTTTACCTCGTATTACATGTTGTTGTACGAGTACATGCATGACTACAGGAAATGCAATGAATTCTGCTTGTAAAGTGAATTTTGGCGCCGCGCCAGCTTCAGATTTGAAACTAGCCGTATCGTATCGCCGGCGTGAATGCGGCGGGCAGTTTGTCTGTTGGACGTAACATTTTGCCGTGCTGAAAACCCCTTTTAAAGCGTGAAATGTTGTTCGAATTAGAATCGTGAATTTTCAGGGACATCTTAGATCATTTCAGATTTGCTTATTTGTCTAGCTATCGCTAAAGTCACATTAGTATGCGATTTAGTTAGAAAAAGAAAGGGTTTGTAGTCTTCAAATCTAAACAATTACTAGTATTTTTGTTCAGCCATATGTTACAGTACACATTTAATTAATTTCCCTCAACTGCCCAAATTTAGGCATATTCGGCTGTAAATACCAAATAATTAAATGTGCTCTTGAGAAAGCCCTGAACTGTCCGCTCAACCATTAGTATACTGTGGAACTCCGCTAATGGTCAGACGATCGCTGTACTGCAGTAGACGCTGTAGTTAGTACGATGCAATTCTATCGGTGTCATTAAAAATAATATTGATAGGTACCTTATCCATGGATACATCGTATCGATAATGCTTGATGTTACGTAGGTTACCCTGCGTTATTAAGATACCGATACGAATTCACGGATGCATCGTAATGCATCATGATTGAAAATAATAGTCAGATGTTTTTCTTCATTTAATAATTATTGTCATTGAAATCATGAAAATCTCGTCTCAATACGGGTTAAGTACAAAATGTTACGATAAATATCTCCAAGCGTTTATAAATTTCAGAGTCTAGTAAATTCTAAGACTAGAGCGATTACTAGTAATTATTATAGTTTAGTTCTATTGTTAGGGACAATTAACTTACCTTTTCATGAGTTAGGCCGTGGTCTCCTATTAAATGCCATCGGCAGCGTCTCGCGTACGCCGCATCAAAATTTTACTATAGTGACGTCGGCGTGTGAAGGAGACTACAACAGTACATTTCCATAGTAAGCATTGTGACGCGGCGTACGCGTGACGCTGTAAGCGGCCGATGGCATTTAATAGGAGACCACGGCCTTACAAACATGTTACGAACTTCATTATGATTTCGGTCGCAATCCTAGTTCGGCAACATATTCGACTGGTTTCAAAGATTACAAGTTTGGTACCCGAAAGTAACTACACAAGTTTATTAATATAGAAACTTGGATGAACACCTGAGCTGTTTAGTTTGGCAAGTTGGCGGTTACAGAGTAGTGCGACATGCAATTTGAGTTGCACGACGCGGGCGGCGACACGACGGACGAGCAGGCGAATTGTCGGCCAGGTGAATGCTAGCAGATGGCCGACAACATGTCGACAGCCAAGAATTTGCGAGTTACAATGAAGAATTCACGACGATAATATTAGATACCAGCCCCCTAGCCAAGTGACTTTGTCTAGTCTACGAGCGTTTCTACAAATCGCTTCGCTTAATATATGGAAACGACGTTAGAACTCGATAAGAAGATCACGTGACTTATGTTTCCATACATGAAGCGTGGCGATTTGTAGAAACGAATGTGATTTCGCAATGGACAACTGTTAGGAAACTCGACGGCCCGGGTTGATGAAAACTCTCCATAAAAGCATTAAAAATCAAATTAACAGGACTAACATGTTTCACACTAATTACACCGTTCCACTGTTACGTTTTAATTACATTTCAAATAACAACCAGTCAGTGGAGACCCCTGCTTGCCCTCACAGTGCTCCTGTTTTATGTGCTAAAGAGGGGTCATAGTAACCGGGTACCGCACGTGATGAATTCAATGATTGCAGTTGACATCGTTTGCGGCGGTATTGGGATAATTAAGTCAGAAATCAGGCGTTGTGCGCCACTGGGGTTTAATTACTTTGTATCACTTGTTAACTTATAAACTTGTTCTAATGGCATTATGTCTACGCGTTTCCTTAACCACTATAAAATTGCGCAGAATAATATGATGAAGGTTGTATACAATTTTGACAGATTTCTTAGTACACTATACGGCAAATTGCTATTGCCAGCCACTTTTAACTTTCGTAAAATTCGTAGTCTGATGGCTGGCACCGATAGCGTTTTATCATTTTGATTGACCAATCAGGGAAGAGAACAAGACCATTCTACCACACAATAGCAGCGTAGTAACAAGAATGATGGCTACCAGTCTACGTCGGACTAGGGATTTTTGGCACGGTAATTGTATTTGTCCATTTGTTTACATATGGCATTGAAATGGAAATTGTTAGGGGACTTGAGGCCCAAGCGTGTCGCTCGCCTCTTGTAGATGTACCATTTGCGAAAATGTGCTACCTAGGTAGGTGGTAACCTAAAAAAAAGTTAAAAGCTCATTTTTCAGCACAAATTTAATATATTTAATGAAAGTTTCTGCCTAAGGAAACTGGCTCAAGATATTCTAATTTTAAAGGTCATAAATTATGAACTGCTTCATTTCACTGTAATGGGAATCCATAAAGAGCCTGCAAAAATTACGAGGACACCAATCCAGTTTGGTACTTTTATAAAATTAAATATATGGTAAGAAACGAGTTTATTTTAAGTAGCTGTGCCAGCGACTTCGTATAACATCCATCCTTATAAAATCAGCTATCTGTCAGTGAGTGTCCGTCAAAATCGCTCTAGCCGTTTCGGAGATTTGCCGGAACAAACAAACAGACGGACTCGACGGACGGACGGACAGACGGACGTACGGACGGACGGACAGACGGACGGACAGACGGACGTACGTACGTACGGACGGACGGACGGACGGACGGACGGACAACAATTTAGAAAATTGCTTTTTGTTACAAGTACACCGTAGGTATATATTTTTATTTGCATTTAGTAAAAAGCTTTTATTTTGACATTATGAACATACCTACAGACATTTCAATTTTATTTATGTGTATTTATTTAAATCTTAAAGAACCATCAATGTATTATACGTACCTAGGTGACTGTCTATCTCTTTAGGTGACACATTTGTAGAGAAAATGTAAAAGAGTTCTGTAGGAACCTGTCATGGCGCGATTGTTCATAATTAGGTACCCATAAATCACCTTCAAATGGTTATTTACCAGTATCCAACGCTGCCGATAGCCTCTACTCCACCAAGCCAACTAGGCGCCTGTCAAATGTGACGTTACCCGCACAAAAAAGCGGCAGCGGTGTGCGGGCGGGCGTGCGGGCGGGAAGCCGCAGGCGGTGGCGGGTGTGTGGACGGTGTACGGGCGGGAAAGCCGCATTCCACCCGAGCGCCTAGTTGGCTGGGTGGAGTAGTACCCATAAATCACCTTATCTACCAGATGGTTATTTACCTAACCAGAAACCAACGCCGCCGATACCTATACCCCATTTATTATAACATTAGAAATAAGAGGCTCGTAGAAGCAGGGATCCAAAACATTTTATTTCAAAGTCAAAACAACTTTTATTTAGAGTGGTTACATTAAAATTGTTTTCACATAAAACAATGCTAAATACTTCGATAACCAAAATAAAAGTACTTTTATACTATGTTTTATTTATAATAACATCGTATCACTCATTTTAAACTGACCATAAAAAAATAATGAAAATATAAACGACGGTGAATGACTCAATGACAAACACTTACAGAAATTTATTTACGTCTTTTTCATAGACAACATAATCCGACAAAATTGTAAATACCCTGCTGTCATAACCTCTGAACGGATTAGGTAACATTTTAGATTTGTTAGGATTATAGTGGAACGAAACACATTCCCGGTATTGTTCACCCCTGCTTCTTTTAGGTTTTTAGCATTAACACTTAATTTTAAATTTGACTGAAATGATAATATTTAAATGAAAGGCAATTTATTTTATAATATAAATAATTAAAATAATTACAGTTAGGTGTGACAAGCTGGTATATAAATAGATTATAATAAATTCGACGTCAATCATAACTGTAACATGTTATTTGTACTTTTGTTACAAAGTGGACACTAAAAATAACCTTTTTTAACTTCTGTCTAATGCTATAATAAATGGAGTATATGTTATGATATTTATCGGGTCAATCGATGGCAGTGCGCGGGACGGCGCGATGTCGGCTATCGCTTAACGCTATCACAGAGATGATTTTCGTTTTTAATTAAATTTATACCTAGACGTAAACGTATTTACGTGATTGCAAATCTACGTGATTGCTAATTTCCTACTGTAATTGTTAATTCACGTATTTGCGTAATTGCTGAGAACATTAAAAAGCAATTCTGATAACGCAGCAATCCGAAAGGCATATTCATACGACTGTAACGGTTGCGGAACAGCTGTTACTGATTTCGAGAAGAAATATTAGTTGATAATCATGTTTTATGTGTATTTACTAGGCAAGTATTTGTGATGTTTGTTAGGTGTGAACATTGCATTTTGACGGCATGTCAACATTAGTTTTGGTTCTTTGTTCCTAGTTGGAATAATAATAATTTGGAATTTCTTGTTTCTTGTTTGCGGTAGCTATTTATGTGAAATTCTGTGGTCTCTGGGAATATTTTGTGGTGTGTGAGCGGAGATATTCTCTTGACACGACACCAGTGGCGGATTTACACATTTGCCGCCAGTAGGCTATTCAACTATTCAAAATTTGCCGCCCCTACCAAGACCTCCAAAATTCGATGCTCTTGTTCACAATGATAATATTTTTAAACATATTATATCTTGAATTGTTTGTGTGGACCTTATACCATTACCTTATAGCATAACGTATAACAAATATTTCGCCCCAAATTTGTCGCCCCTAAAATCTGCCGCCCTAGGCTTCAGCCTACTCAGCCTAGTGGTAAATCCGCCACTGCACGACACAGCAAACTGCCAGACATTTTCAAAATGGCGATGCGCTTAGGGGCTATGCGCACGGGCAACTTTGATCTCCGAATAGCGGCAACTGGCAACTCGCAACTAGCTGTTTACCGGCAAATGTTGCTGCAACTGGCCACCTTTATAACGAAAACCATTAAAAAGTTGATAGTTTCGGCAACTAAGTTGATAGTTTCGGCAACTATGTTGATAGTTTCGGCAACTAAGTTGATAGTTTCGGCAACTAAGTTGATAGTTTCGGCAACTAAGTTGATAGTTACGGCAACTAAGTTGATAGTTTCGGCAACTAAGTTGATAGTTTCTTCTACTAAAGTTGCTCCGTGTGCATAGCCCCGAGTTGACCGATGTTGCAATCGCATAGTAACCGCCATTTTTTTATGGTTTGGACATTGTATCTGTGATTTGTTTAAAGTGGGCCATAATATGAACCGGGCTACCTTCGGTCCCACTACCTTATTCCCAGCTGACGTAGTAATTGTTTAATTAAATAAAACATTTTGTTTATAGCATTATTCACCACCACATCATCACAAGAGCATTGCGGGGACATAATTTGTTCTAACGTCATTGACTATGTATGTGGAGCAATCGAGTACAAGAATGGGAGTGTTATCATAATGAAATACCAAAATATATGCATCATGAGGCGAACGTCTTGCGAACTGCAACCTAACGCTGGTTCGTTTCACAATTATTATCATTTCAGCCTAACGTTCGTTTAATATTACTTAATATCATATAACAATATTCTTAAAAATATTATACATAATATATAAATAAATAAATAGGTATCGCCAGATTAACATACCTACCAACTGTACCATGTACTGCACTGTACTGTGCTATGGTCACAAACTAAGCAACAATACAATAGACTAGGGGCGATCCCTGTGTCATGGCAAATTACGAAAAGGCCGTTTCAAAAATTTGCCTCTGTTGCACCAAGCGGTCGGGAACATGTCAGTAACAATATTCTTCTCTTTTCTCTACACGTGTAAAACAAAAAAAAACCGTTATCCGTTTTTCGGACTACGCAACGGATTTTAATGTGGTTTTCACTATCATTAGACAGACAGGAATTCGTAGGCAGATTTTATGACACGATTTCCATATCAAAATTGATATTCGAGAGTGGCAGGTTTTATGATTCCCGCCTGCGTTATGAGATAAATGTCACCTAATTGTATCTAACTCCCGTATCTATAGATAAGTCATTACTTATCCTCAAGTAAATTCTATGCAAAACATCTATCTCACAATCCCGTTTTGACGGATTTTCAATAGAATTATGACAATATTCAATAGCCAATTTGTCAAGGGATTGTCAGAGTTTTTTGCTTCGAACTTACTTAAAAATAAGTAATGACATGTTTATGGATACAGGTTTACGAGTTTAAGTAGGTACTAAAAATTAAGTATCTACCCAATTATTTTTCAGAAAATTGATTCTATAAATTATTGTTTGGGTTTCTTTGTAATATTGAATTTCACTCAGATAACTGTAAAAACGTTCGTTAACCAGCAACTATCTCATTTTAGTCAGAGGCTTAAATTATGAAAAAAAAACCGGCTAAGTGCATAGGTATTATTGAGTCACACACAATGTAGGGTAGTAGCCATTTTAGTAACGGCAACTTATCGTACCTTATGTATATCTAAGTAAAACGTAAAATACAAGAAATTATTTTGCGTTGCGGTGGATTTTTGACTTTAACTGTGTTCAGAAACAACATGGGATCCACTTCATACCTACATTAGGTCTAGTCAAAAATTGGTACTGTATCCTTTTAGAAATTTTTCATGCCTCGGATGTCCTGTGCAATATAAACAAGCAACATAGTGAAGGTGGTCGCCGTGTGAGCGACTTCAGCATAGTGGGCGCTCACCAGGCCTGCAACCATACGTGCCCGACCTACTGTATCGACACCTACGACCCTGCGTGTGCGCGCATATATACTTTACCTGACAAGACTGATTACATTAGGAAGACCATGATAAACCATTGCCATATTGACTTGTATTCCTGCTCAACGGGCCTTAGTAAGTGAACCCAATTATTTTTTACCTTGAGGTAAACTTGACACTGTGCCCAATAAATGAGATAGACTAATATTACATTACGATAGGTCTACGACATTTTTGCTCCCGTATCAAATCCAGTGCAGTATTTTCCATAATGTCTTGCGGCTTGATGGGGCCTCAAAATGTGGACGTCGTCGCTGACACCTTTGTTCTTACTTTCGGGCCTGTTAAATTTTCATTTAAGCACGGAAGGCATCACACCAAAACAAACGTTCTAAATATTCACCTTTTGGTTTGACTGTAAAGTGGGAGTAGGCATGCACAACTTTCTAAGTTAGTTTTTTTTTAAATTTTATTTAAAGACCTAATTCTGTTTTTAATTTTATTCCCAATGTGTTAATGCCTGCCTGCTCACATAGCGTTGCTGTTTGAATTTTAAACAATTGTTGTCGAATGTCATTTGACCTCGAAAAAACTTGACATTTGACTTTGACCTTGACCTTGAATGACCTTTGATTCTAAGGTCACGGACCAAGACATGTCAAGTTCGTTTGAGGTAAAATGACATTCGATATCAAAGGTTACTTGAGGTCAACGGTCATTCGGGGTTAAAGGGTCAAAGGTCATTTGAGGGCAAAGTCGACCCGTGTCCTTTTCCACACCCTTATACTCAAACCTAAACCTAGACCTAAATCTAAACCTAATTGCGCCCCTAAGGTTACACTCTAACCCGCCTTTCGCCTTATGTTATATACCTAGACTCGCCTAAGTGAAGGGTGTTAAAGTAAATAATTCTTTTTTCCAGATGTGACCATAGATCCCTTAAGTGACTGCTTCAAAAATGCACTACAATTTCAGTTCATGACGCATGTAGCCACCTTGAAGTCTCTAAAATTGTTAGACGACAGCGACAAGGACACGCCAAACAAATTTAAACGAACCCGCTACAGACGAAGATCTAACTATGACATTCTTAGGGGACTGTTAGGTATTTAATGCTTTGAGGATAAAACCTCGAAAATATAAGTTCAGTCCATAGGATACAGCGCGTTTTATTTTCCAGGAAAGTAGGTACTTATGATGCTTTGTTCCTATATAAGTACTCTGATATAAAAAACTAGCTGTGCCCGCGACTTCATACGCGAACATTTTTGGACAAGATTATCCCCGACTGCGCCCGAGTGAAATTTAATTGTTTTTGTTTGCGCGGAACCCTAATTGGTTTTCTAAAATAAAAGTAGCCAAGTTACTCCTCATAACATCAGTTATCTTCCAGTGAAAGACCCGTAAAGATGTGTCATAAACTTTAAAATATTAAAATTACTCAAAACATTTCATAAATATTAACCTACCGAAATTTAGTTGGTAACAATTTTAAAAAGTTTATATTTACCACTTGAGGTATTATTATGGAAGATATGGTACATTCTAACATCGCAATCACAAAACTTGTGCTCGGCGCACCACTACATACACGCGAAATTGACACGTGTTATCGCAGTCGTAATTCACTTATTAGGTATACATTCACTTACGTAAGAAGACAGTATTCACCAGAAGATGATACCGAAGTGTTTTCAAGATTATTTTCTGCGAGCGACTGAGTCGTACTGTGTCCATGGACTCCGTTTAGTGGGACATTCTATTTTGGACAATCACATATCTCCCCCTTTCTTGGTTATGTCTTTGCACTTACCGAATTTCATTCTACCAACAAAATATTATATTTGACATTTAACCTAAATTTTTTCACTGTTTTTTTTTTCAAAAGATAGTACATTACGAAAATATTTTACAGAAATAAAGCTTTTCAATAAAGCTCCTCAGTACTCACTGTGATCCTAGTCGGTATACCGGCCACTGATAGCGCGTACGGCTGCGCAAGGGCAAATATGCGGTGCGCATGCGAGGAGCAATGACTGGACGCTCGCACTTGACCTTATGCGCGGAGAGTAGGTGTATACCTGCCTACGCAAAAGGACTACCCGTACTCGTTTTATACACTCGCTTTGTTGAGATACACGGACACTTTGGATGGTCAATTCGGTCGCCAACAAACTCCGCTAGTAAGGTCAGGGGGGTTTGCTTTGAAAAACGAAACGAAAGCTTCGGCTGACGGAACGGGCGAACGGTTCCGAAGGACGGATTCGATGATCGTGGTTTGACGTTTCTTCTTTCGTGGATCCATCCTACTCTGAAATTATTATTTGACACTTATTTGACATCTACGATTTCAGCGTTTGACATGGTTTTGATCGTAAGAAACGTAAAAAATCACGATTATCGAATCCGTAACACTTTCGGAGTAGGAAATCGCCCGATCCGTAAGTTAAACTTTCGTTTCGTTTTTCAAAGTAACCCCCCTGTTTCTTGACGTAGAAGATCTTCTGGAGGCTACCCAGTGAGCCCAAGTAGTTCGCCGGGTAGGTACCTAATTTTTTTGTTAAGTTGCACGTGTACGAAGTCGCGGGCATTGCTAGTCTATACAAATCAATAAAATTGAAGTGTCTGTTTGTAATACCAAAATAACAGCTTTTTACTAAATGCATATTAAAGTATAAGATACTGGGGAGTTACTTTGAAAAACGAAACGAAAGCTTCGGCTGACGGATCGTCCGAAGTACCTACGGATTCGATGATCGTGATTTGACGTTTCTTCTTTCGTGGATCCTACTCTGAAAGTTATTTGACATTTACGATTTCAGCGTTTGACATGGTTTTGATCGTAAATCGAATCCGTACTTCGGATCCGTAACACTTTCTGAGTAGGTAATCGCCCGATCCGTCAGCCGAAGCTTTCGTTTCGTTTTTCAAAGTAACCACCCTGATAGCAAAACACAATTGTTAAGTTTTTTGTTTGTCCGTCTGGATGTTTGTTCCAGTCCGGGTAATCTCCGAAACTGCTGGACCGGCTGGCCGGACTTTCACTGGCGGATAGCTGATGTTATAAGGAGTAACTTAGGCTACTTTAATTTTAACAAAAATAACAAACTTAAAAATTCCTTGGAAAATAATAAGGGTTCAGCGAAATAACTAAAACCTATTAAACTCCACCGGGTAATCTTTTTTTCAAAATAAAAACAGCTGCATTCTGATTTACAGTGGCTAGTTTCGCTCGAGGTAAAAGCAGACGCACAAATTACGCGCGCCGTCGTAAATGGACATCAACTAGGCAAACATCATGGCTAGCTCCGCGGGATTTATTGGTTCAAAATGGCTAATTTGGCCCTGAAAACCGCGGGCTGTAAATCGAAGCGGGCGGGGGCATTAATCACGGGGCAAAGGATTTAAGGCCCGCTCTACGATTTAACGGCCATTCGCTCAGTACCCTCGGCCCCGAGTCTGGTAGTGTTTTAACGCTGGAAAACCGCTGGTTTTCGTCGATTCTTTATTGTAAATCATAAATTCTTGGCGAACGTCTTGTTGTCAGAGGACTGCTGACAGATGGCAGTCAACTCGTGCGCGATTTTACAACTCAAAAACGCCACTTAAGATCTCAAAATTTCGGGTAGCCCATCGTAAACGTGCGACCATAATCAGACAAGTGATATAAACTGTTGTTCGATAATATACACTCGGGTGTATAAATGATGCAAAACGGATTAAATATCAGATAGTTTCTGATATTTAATTCGTAATTTCTAAGTATAATATGGAAAAAAAAATTAAGTCTGTGCTCAGAAGTTTTGTAGGTAGTAAGTAGCACTGTTCTATTAAAAAAATATGTCAGCAAAAAGTAGGTACACATTCTTATCTCTAGAACGTACGCGATAGATATTGGATAACCACACAGCCCGCTTTCCAACTGCCAACTTATTTTCAATTCAGATACTGAAACTTCTTGAAAGCAATTCCGAAAAATTCTGAAGCGTCATGTTCACTGACAACGGGGTAGAGTTTCGTTGAAGATTAAAAAAGTTCAAAAATATTGCAAACTAGTTTCCCCGTCTGCAGTTTTTAAGGCCCCGCTATCGACGTAAACATTTATACTAAAATAGAATAAACTATGAAATGAATGGTTGTAGTGTCGCCGTGGTCGTCGCGTCGTCTCGTCGCTTGCCTCGAGGCATATTTGTGAACGGTCGAGTTGCAGCAAATGAAACAAGTTTTAAAATTTCAAAAAGAAGCCTACAAGTGCTTCTCTAGATTTGTCTGCGCAGTGCTTCAGGTTTTTAGAAATCAAAAAAGAATCCAACATTTCTTAAACAGTGCTTAATTTTAAAATGATGTCGAATACACGATTATTTTAAAATATCTATTCCATGACTCGGGGTAGTAGGTAAAACACAATTTTCTCCCACTTTCCATGTATGGAAGGCAACCTAGAATGATTTTGTTCCCCTTAATTTGAGAACATATCTATGGAACGGAAATAAATACCTATAAGTGTGTCAGATTTCAGACAAATAACCTGAGTCTGCGAATAAAAAAACACGTGATATATAGGGACCTACCTTCAGGCAGACGGACAGGCGGATAGATTTCCTTAGTTTGACTACGCAATTCAGGGCTTTTGTTGCATGTCTTTGCTTGTTTAACTATCTTTATTTCGTATCAATAGCGTTTCACTATGTTTCTCGAATATATCTACATGGTAAATAATAAAGCATTACCTTTTTTTATGTCGGTAGGATTTAATTTAGCCTTTCGAAATTTTATAGCTGACTCTACCATTCATAGATGCGGTCATCGATGTAATAAGCTGGTCCCATCTCGCCAAGTACACGATCATTAGTCTGTAAGAAGTGGCGTCTGAACTATCCGAAGTACGCTTCAACTTTGCCGGTGTAAGTGTTATGCTTTGAGTTAACTCAGCCTTAACTAGGATTACTTACAGATCTTTTTACGATACATTCCGAAGCACTTTGTTAAGTGGATGAAAGTTAACGCTCTTATATTGGCAAGTAAGTTAGCTGCATCTTACAATTTAGGTACATTACAAAGCTTCCTAAGTATTTTACCTATAAGCAATTTGGATATGTTATCTATCATTGTTATATGATGATGACTACTACCGAACAAGATTACTAACAACCGAATGAAAGAAATGAAGCTGCCGCCGCGCCTGATCGGCAAAGATAACGTGAGTGTTGAGAAATACCTTGCAGCAACAAAATTAGTTTGCAATGCTGCATACATTTGTATGATAAGTAAACAGCAAACTCGCCTCCCGCCGGCCATTGTTTGGTCCTTGCATGTAAACCGCATTACGAATGTTAGCTTTGCGAGTGCCATACAGAATTGTCTAGGTACCTATAGATAGTAGGTACACACCACCAGCAGACTTTGAAACTAAACTGAGCAAGTATGAACAGAATTTGTAGATTCTAGTCCGCTGGTGAAGTTAGTGGCCCAGCTCTCGAAGTATAACCTCGAATAGGATAGTCGCATTTACTAGAGATGGAATGTTTCACAGATACCTAGCATGTGAAAAATAATGTTAAGTTAGTTTTAATGTAGTACCTGAGGGCCTACTCTTTTACAAACGAAAACGAAATTTCGGACGAAATTCCCATATTTCCTACTACGTTTCTCATTGATTCCGACATTTCTTAACAACGAAAGTTGTTTGACCACTTCGTTGTCGTCGAATCTAAATGCCAAACAATTTTCGTTCTTAAGAAATGTCGGAATCAATGAGAAACGTAGTAGGAAATATGGGAATTTCGTCTGAAATTTAGTTTTCGTTTATAAGAGTGTAGGCCCTCTGCTACTACCATAGGCAAGACCTTACCTAGTTAAAATCACTGCAATATAATCACAAATCGCAAAGTGTTTAGTACTGTCCGGGTTTTATCGTACATCATCGATCAGCAAATTCATTGGATCTATTGTTAAGGATACACGACGACACTTGACACTAAAAACACTCAGTATACATCGAGTGTCTACGTGTGTCCACCACCGCGATACCTTGTTACAGTTGTAGTGGCGGTGTCGAAACACTGAGATACACTGAGTGTCTAATGTCTAGTGTCGTCGTGTATCCTTAGCATTATAGTGAAAAGTAACTTGTTATTAAAATCATCAATCACAGGTGAAATAACAGTGAAATTAATCTGTCAGTTCCTGCATACACGGCGACAAGGTTCACCACCTGTCACATTGGGTTCTGACTATCTGGTGAAATGTAGGCTTTGAGTTCGCTTAATACCTCCACAATGTGGTGGTGTATGGCCACTCAAGCCTCTGACTACCCCCCGAATGGGGATAAAAGTCGTGACGTTATATTTTTTTTTTATTTATTAATTTGTTTCAAAACTATTAAAAATAACGTTTATCTAGCCATTCACCATTACGATAGCGAATTTAAACACAGGTTGGCTCTAAGACTCGAGGCAAACTTTGCTCATGTGGTGTAGAAACATAAAAGGCGAAACACCGCTAAACTATTTGTTAAGTCATCTAACGCGCTCTGAAACTATGCTGCTTGTTTATCTCAAGAATCGCAGGTACGCGACGTAGCCTCTTCGATCACTTTGAAAATTCTCGCACCTTGAGTCCGAAAAATTTACTTCTGCCTGGAACAATTTCGCGTCAATATTTCAACCATTATAAATAAATAAATATTGCCAGACTTACATACCAACTGTATGGTCCCAAACTAAGCAATATTGGTACTATGGCTACCATGGACTGGGGGCGATCCCAGTGACACCCAGACCAGGGCAAATTGCGAAAAGGTCGTTTCCGAAATTTGCTTTAGTGGGCCGAGCGGTTAACGTCCAAACTACTGCGCCAAGCGGTCGTCCAAGCTTCGCTACTTCGGCTCTCTCCTCGTAATGTGATTCATATAGCATGCATTCAGCATTAAATACGTCCCTAGAGTCTAGCTAGAGGTACCTATACTGGAAAGTATAATATCATCGTCAAATAATAATTTTCTCTAAAACGATGCCAATATTTTCAATTTACGCTTGCCCCGAATACTCTCGCGTTTCCCATCACGAATTTGAGGTCCTCTCCTTTTTAAAAGGCATAAAGGGCATTCGATTGATTCGATTCGATTTAATGAAGAATTCGTTATAAAAAGGTGTCCATGAATAGTTAATAGAACTATAAGTATACGTATAATACCTATTCGTATTTTTGCAAATACTAGGTTATCTGGATTAGCAGTCGGTTACACCACGTGAAATTATCGTACAATATTTTAGAACCTACTAAGTATGTTATAGTATACCTACTATACGGAAATTTTTATTATCGTACTATAGTACGTACGTAAGTACCTACGATAATAAAAATGGTTGGAATCGTTGGTCGTTTAAATAACAGCCGGGTGTATCTGTACTAATCCACCAAGCCAACTAGGAACTCGGATGGAATGTGACTTCCCCGCCCGCACACCCGCCACCGCCTGCGGCATCCCGCCCGCCGCAACTCCCGCGCACCGCCACCGCCTTTTTGCGCGGGTGACGTCACATTTTACAGGTTCCTAGTTGGCTCGTTGGAGTAGTACGCTGAGACATCAGCGCTCTTTTCGTTCATTCACAAGATGTGAGACATCGATATAGGATTGGTTGAGCGCGTGCGACCAAATTAGGTATATCAATGATGTGAGATCACCAACGATCATAGAAAAGATCGTTGGAGATTATAGTGTTCTTATTCTACCGTTCGTAAGAATATTTCAACTTCCAGCACATTTGAATTTAACGTCCAAGCCTACACACAGAGTGGTGACGACATAGCGACAATAACTAAAACTACATACAGGGTATCACGTGAGTAGTTCGTACATAAAAAAATATCAAAATATATTCAAAGGTATAGGGATGGCTTTTTTACTTCTACCATTTTAACTTTACGCCTACAAATGCACCGCCAAATACACCGACATCTAAGCGATTTTGACACCCAAGTACCTACAGGTCAGTCGATGAGGTCAGTAGACGATTATAAAGGATGTAGTGTTACGTTTAGATTATTTTTGCATTTAATTTGCGTATTTTTTTTTTTTTTCAATTTTGATGTAAACTTAATTTGACAATTTTCAAGTATTGTGATTGACTAGTAGGGATCGTGTTTAAATTTATTGTCGTAATGTCATCACCACTCTGTATACCTACTGGGACCGCTATTCACGAGGCTAATTAAACCATCTCCGGTGTCCGGTGTCGCGGCTCGCCGCACTGTCCGTCACTGGATTCCGCTGTGATAGTATCATGCTCAACGGAGGTTCTCATACATGTGATGCGACGGCCACATTCAGGCCAACCGTGGCCAACGCTTTTAGCATAGTACTTACGGGTGAGCTGCCTTTTATATCTGTGCTGGCCCAATATCACCAATGTGTTGGTGATATTGTGGGCCCAGCCTTTTCAATAGGATAAGTACGAGCGATACATCCACTTATTTGGCCAATGCATGGGGCGTAACTGCAACACATTTTGTAACTGCGGTCTTTATGAAAGACGTACCTACACTGCCGTGACGTGTCGAAAACTTTTTTGTTGTAGTAGACGTGTGTAATTTTTAATTGTACTACTAATTGTACTACTGCCAACTGCTCAGTGACTCGAACGCAACTCAAATTTGAGAGTTCTTTATACCGTACAAAAATATGCTGATATAACGACGTCTCAAACTACTAAGTGGGACTTAGATAAATATTTGAGTAGCCTTTGAGTATTCGGCCGCTAACCACTCAAGTTTTCTTATTTAATGCTACGCGTCTTTACGTAGGTAGGTAGTATTGTGTATTACAAAGTACCACCCTCTGCCTGCTGCCTATGCTTGCCTGGAAATATTGTTAATATTCCACGTTAATTGTTACAGAGTACATGCGGGGTTGCGAGTAACCCCGGGCACGGCGGCCACTTCGCTGTTAGCTTTGCCAACTAAAACATTTCACTACACGCTGTAGACAATTTTGTGGTGCATATTAAAACAAGGAAAATACCTAGGTAACTTTCACCGTATTTTCAATTTGAAATTTAAAATTCTTTGAAATAGAAAAGTTGTCAAACATACCTATAACAGTACTAGTAGGTAGGTAGGTGCATGGATCTCTATACCTATATAACAGAAGCTGGGTAGGTGCAAAAAAAGTATTTATGTCTAGCTCATACGTCACGGACATGAAAAGGATGGCCATAAATTTGGAATAGCCAAGCTTAGTCTTAGCACAGCAAAAGCACATCGGACATATCTTGTTTTTATTAGGTAAGATCTAAGTGCTTACGTCTAGACTCTAGATTGCAAAGGTATTTTTTTACTGAGAAAGTAATTAATATTAAAAAATAATAAGTACTAATAAAGTTTGTAACGTTTTATTCAACGAAGCCTTGGTGTAGCAGGTGTTGGTAATAGATTTTGTTTGTGTTTTTTTATTAATTACTTGAGACAGGTTGAAAACATTTCTTCGAACTACTACTATTATATACTAAAGTTATATCTGAATTCACCTGAAATGTTAATTACAGATGCTAGTCACGCCGGTACGATGTATACAGTAGCGTGAAATACGAGTAAGCAGTCGTGAGTATCTGGAACAAGCGGTGTACTACGTAAATTAAAACTTCACATTAATTAAGGCTAATCCTGTGTGTTCGCTCGCGGTACGAACGGCTCTGTTGTTATTTCCATTTTACTTCGTCCCTCTTCCTGGCGTACACTATTACGGGATTAACCTTTTGCTCTACTGGATTTAATTTTAATTAAGTTTAGATCTCTACATGGATGGAACCATTATAACCAGACCCTTTGTTATAGGTACACAGCCACACACATTTTTATAGCCATACAACGGCGAACCAGTTAAAGTATCCAATATTTACTACCTATTAATTGGTAAAAAATAAATAAAAAAATAACATTTTAATAATAGGTCTCTTCTACCGCGTGGCGGCGGGCGGCAGCTAGCCGGCGCTACGCCGTAGACATCCATTTAGGGCCTCCGCAGACTTGCTACTTTTAGCGACCAGCGATTTTGTGACGTATCGATGCTACGTCGCGTTTCTTCGAGCGCGAACGAGCGAGACGCAGCATCAAAATCAAAAGAAGTAAAGGGGAGGTCTTCGCCTGGGCAAAGACCCTACCTTTTTTGTTTATTCCCTTTTAATTTATTTTTACCAAATAGGAGTTGGTTACTTTAAACTGTTCACCGTTATAGCATTATAACGGTGTATACATTAAGCCCGACTTAGTTTTGCACATGGTACGGCAGATAGACCAAAATGTCAACTGTAACAACTAATATTTTGTATGTTAGGGTAATTACCTACAGTAGTAAATGTGTTGACTCTTGCTTAACTTACCGAACTGTACGTCATCATTGTGATGGCTCGGAATTTAAGAGCTGTGAAATATAAAGGCTTCTGAGTTCTGTAAAAGAAACATTTCCTTATTCACTTTCAGTTTTCAGTGTTTCAGCACTAATACCAAACTATAAATTACGATATTTTTTTTCCTTGTCTACAGAAGTTTAAGTACGGAGGAAGGTGATTTTAGTTATGTGAACAGATAAGTTGGTGTAATAATGGGTCTGTTCTGACGAGTAACATCCGGACAGCAGGCTGAAAAATTGCAGCTTGGGTGCGGTTTCGGTACAAATTATATATCAGCACTAAAACTTTGGAGCTTGCTTCGAGTTCCGAAGCAGCTCGTCTAAATAGACCCTGCCATTCCATTTCTTTATTTTACCTTTGTAAAACAACAAGCATTGCGCGCCTGCACCGCGGGCTGCTGCAATACCACCCACTCTCATACACAGCATCCGATACACCTAAACTCTGCAAATTTTAATACACCATTATTGTAAATTGTTCTGTGTTTCTTTAGAAATTTAAATGATAATAATTTTCAGAAAGTGGACTTGCACCGGCATTTTAGAATACTAGTTTCGCGTGGCAAGGAATAGACATAAATATGCGGAGAGCAGGCCTTGCTCACTGGTCATGTGACTCGCGAAACATACTTACGGTGACGCATTCGCTCGAGGGTATTTTCTAATCTGTGCTCGAGGGGACTCGGGTGCGTCTACATCAGGCGCATAGCGTTCTCAAGCACTCAGTACTCAGTAATCTCAGAACATGATTGCTCCGGTATGCGAGGCATCTGGACGCACCGACTCGAGAGTCGCGCGCGCACGCTACTTCAGTGGTAAAGACCACAAGAAAGCAAACTATTGAGTAACAATGATCAATGAAGTAGGTACAGACACTTTAGAAGTTCAAACGTGCTTTGTTGGTATAAATCTGTGCCTGAGCCAAATAGATTAAAAGGATAGTCAACTAACGGCCCTGTAGATGTCATCGGCGTACCAGCAAACGATCCCCATCTGCGTGAGCGCAGCACCGAGGAAGAACTTATTGCTCATTTCCATCCACGACTCCAGAAACTAAAAGTTTAAATACACTTTAGATATCGTCATCATCAATTTAGCTAAAAAAACGTCCAGTGCTGGACTGCCTCCCCAAGGTTTTCCATTCGCACCCAACGGTTTCCCGCGACCTTGGTCGTCTTCCACCTTCAAACTTCTCCTTAGCGTAGTCGTCGGTCCATCTTATGCCCAGTAAGACCTGGTATAGATTGTAAGATTACTTCTAAAAAAATATGAGCCTAGATTTATTGCTTTTGAATAAAGTATGAGAAGCTTTTTGTTAGATGATTATTTTTCATCGTCTCCTAAGTGCTCGCTCCTCTGATTTATAAAACAACTAAGCGTTATTTTTCTGAAAAGTACTTGAACAATATTATGTTTTATATTTATTTTTCTCTGCAAAAACATAATGAAGAAGGAACAATGAGATCTAAAGAAATTTAAATAGCACGTATCCCCAGTAGGAACCTAATAGGACACAAGTCTAAAAAAATATATTCTGACTATTTACCAAATTTCTCAATATAACCATTATGAGGTGGATCCTACTTGACAGATTGGTCCTGGCTAGCTATAGAAAGCAGCAAGTGGAAAAAAGGAGAGGAGGCCTTTGCCATTCTGTGGACACTTAATGGGACAGTACAGGCTAGGAATGAAATGAAATGAATTAGCGTACTTACAACGATAGTGAACATAACACAGCAAATGTTGACGGAGCTTAGAAGAACGTTAATGAGATTAACCACTGAGAATGCATCTTCCAAATGCCTGCTATAGCTGAAATAGCCAATTCAATCATTAAAGCAACCCTTAATCTTTGTGTTAAGCATACAAAGAAAATTAAGGAGCTCAGGAAACACAGTGCTCCGTTGGAAACACAGTGCTCCGTTGGAAACACAGTGCTCCGTTGGAAACAAGAAATTCCTTCTTTAAAAATTTGATCTTACCCACTATAGGCAATGATGTTTTATTTAATATATCTTTGCCTATAAGTTATAGTGGTGTAAAACGGTGTTATCTCGCTCGTGTAAAAATTAACCACCATCGGAAACAGGTCTAGAAGATTGAGTTCCTACCTTATTAGCCTCTGATGAATTTTAACTACTGAAACAATTTCTTTGTAACAGTCCACATTTTTGAAATCAGAATCCATTCCATTTTCTTTAAAACCCAAACGACGGATCTTCTCTTGGAGGAGACGTAACAGCATGCTGATGTGACTGGCCATTGTCATGAACAGCAAATCCGAGCCCAGCATACAACACACTGATATTACTCCTGCAACGGTAGGAACTATGAAAGCTAACATTCAGTCACCGACCACTAAGCCATAAGCACCGCATATGCGTTACCGATCGCACCAATTAATTCGCCACCTTTCCTAATACACCGAGAACTTCAGTGTGTTTGAGTGTGATGGACCCATGGACCAATTACTAAGGGGACTGGCCCTAAGCAACTCGGCCGAGTGGTCGGCCTAGTACTAACATCGACATAAAACGAAGCGAGTAGTTCAACTATTTACGAAGCGAGTAGTTTTTTTTCATACATATATCTAATAAAGGCACCTCTTTCTTTAGTCTTTACTCTGTGGGTGTACCAGATAAATGCCTCTTTCTTTCTTCTCTCTAGTGGACATAAGTGGCGTATTGGTTTGTGCCTTGAGTTTAGGTTTCCAAACAAAATTTACTTTCACATGCAACAATTACATAGCCTAGTTCAGCTCTAAAAGACACGAATCTTTATTCTTTGGACGAGAGTGGTATTGCACTTTTAAAACTAAAAATGCATAGGAAAGGTGCATGTCATTATTGGAAGCACATACCAGAGCACGTTTCAAATATGTAAACTAATTCATGGTAAACCGGCCTGGTTTTGTCGAACGGATAAGCCATTTGCCAAATGTACCCCAGGCCGGCGGGGTCCCCTCTAGCCTTGCGGTACAGAAGGATGGCGATGGGCGTCAAGTTGTATAGCCACACTCCGAATACATTCCAAAATGCGTACACTGGAACAAGAGAAGAGTCAGGAAAGGAAATCCGGCTATGTATTGTTATGGGCTGTGACAGTTAACAGTTCTTCCATAGGATATCTTTCAAAACTCCACATGTACCTATTTGGTGGATAAGAATTATATGACGGTTCTGAAATACTCTTACTATAGTCAATTATGGGCTTGTATTTTAAAGAAACTTTGTACCTTATTTTAAAAAGAAAAAAAAAACCGTCTGCAAAAATAGTCTTAGAGCTTTTTCATTATATTAGATTTATGAAAGTATTTCGCGAGCACGCCCTCGCGAAAACCTATAATTAGTCTACGCCTAGAGCGCTGAAAAACTAGAAAAACATCTGTTCATTCTATTTATTTAGATATTTTAGTTTTTTATAATTCGCTAAAGGCCCCCGCAGACTTGCTACTTTTAGCATCGGCGACCGGCGATTTTGTGACGTATCGATGCTGCGTCGCGTTTCTTCGAGCGCGAACAAGCGAGACGCAGCATCGAAATCGCCGATCGCCGATGCTAAAAGTAGCAAGTCTGCGGAGGCCCTAACCCGCGCTGGGCCAGCGCGATTCGACCGGTATTTTCCCTCTCGTAAAACATACGGTGCAAATTGTGGACTATGGTTCGAAATATCCTGGAATAGGTACGAGAGAATGTGCTCGGTATAATGGCAATAGACTCTGTAAAATACCATCGTCAAAAAGAGGTTGCTCGGCGGTTTTATCCCGCCTAGCCCTTCGAAGAGTAAGGCGTGATGCTGTATTATTATTATTAATTTTAATAGCAAACTTGCGAGATCTACCTAAAAATGCTAGCTAGGTAATAGTCGATGGAACTTTATTACTTTTTTTTGTTTGGTCAAAGTATGGGCGTACACTTGTTTCGGCCTATCGCAAATGTCAGTCATACGTGCCACTAATTGTAAGTAGGTAGTAGGTATGTACTCACAAAACTGCCTGTGTTTGAGCGCTGAGAGGCTGTTCCGCATGATGTCGTCGGCGCCCCGGTCCTCCAGCGCCACGGGCCATATCTCTGCTAGTTCGACCACCAGCTGCCTGAACGTGTTACGTTTGTACCAGATTGTTAGCAATTTGCCGAAACCTGAAATTTGTAACACCATTTAACAACAATTAATGAATTGGACATTAAAACAACATGTTTTTTATTTCAGCAACTATTATTGTATTGGCGAATAAATTAATTGAAATGTACAGTCAGCAACATTAGTCAATGAAGATTCCCAATTTTTCAAATCGGTTATACACTTTATTCTACGCAAACGTCAGTGAACATTGTCGGTAGCAAATATTTATTTAATATCTTATATGTAAATATTTAATTATAGGAAAATAATGAATTCGATGCAAAACAAAAGTGTGCGGGAGAATGTTCAGCGACGTCAATGCCTTATTTTTCAGTGCAATATACCTAGGTTTGAGTAATTAAGACAAAAGTAATGCAAATACTCACTCATAGTATCGTATCCAGCTATGTGCAAATAGCTGCCAACGAAATCTTCAATAGAGGCATTATTGACCATCTGCCCAGCGATGTAGGCGATCTCACCGGCCAACATCAGGACCAAGAAAGACGATGACGTCATGAACGAAAGATACGTTTTTAGTTTACTACTAAAAGTCTTTGGTACATCGTCAATGAAAGAGAGACCTATTCTGCGAATGCAAAAGTTACATATGCGTAAGGTCTCAAAAATTTCGTTTCGAGCGATATCTTTTTGGTCCTTCGACATTTTCTTCCTCCAGTGTGTTAGAGGTACCTTTCACAAGCGCTCCTTTATACCAAGTTATGTTATTTATAATTTATAGCATATGCCTTTTATAAGAGTAAAATCATATATTATTATACGCAAACTTCGTAATAATCAGGTAGAGGAACTTTATGAATCACGAAAACTTTTCCATGTCACATCCAAAACCTCGGCCTTCTGAATAATTTTACTAACTTTTTCTATTCTCTAAGTTTGGTCGTTATAAATTATTCGGATAGGAATGGATAATCAATACATAAACATGTAAAAACTATTAGGTCGTAGAGGATTAGTTTATTTGAATTGTATATCAGCTGCTTAAACTATGAATGTACCTATTATTAGCAGCAAAACGAGTGGATTTATTTAAGTAAAGATATTTCCTAGAACCCTTTTATTAAAGTATAATGTAATGTACCTAATAGGAGCTTTTCTAAAAACTATACAAGTAGGTATATTCTTATCTTTATGTTACTAAGGTTGCAGTTACTTTACTTTACTTTAACCAGCTGCGCCTGCCCATATGCTTAGCTCTACCACCACTAATATCAAAGTTATTTATACCTAATATCATAAATGCGAAAGTAACTTTGTCTGTCTGTCTGTTTCGCTTTCACGACTAAAATTTGGTATGGAGATAGACAGGACTTTGGAGCAGAACATAGGCTACTTTTCATAACGGAAAAATGTCAGGTTCCTGTGGGATTTTAAAGTTAACGCGGACGAAGTCGCGGTTAGAAGCTAGTAATAAAATATAACAGTATTTACCCTCATTATGTTTCAACTTCCCTGGCGGATGCAGTATAATGTAAACAAACTATCGGCTTTAAGGCTCGCGTACCACCTCGGCTCACCTGTCCAGGGATTACCCCGCCCCGCGTGTAGCTGGCTTACAGGGATTATCGGGCCGCGCGGGATCTCCCCTGTAAGTAGGCGCCCTTTATCCACTGACAGTTTTCATTTACCTTCCATGTCATGAATCGAAAAACATCAGTCTGCTTTATTTTTGTAAGACTTGTTTGATGTGACGTTTCATTGTTATCATATTGCTAAAGCTGCGAAAATAATGATTAGGTAATCTAATACTTTTTTTAGTCCGGCCGCTACTAGGCCCGGTCCGCGATCTCCCTCTGACGTGGGGGTCAGGATTATTTACATTTTGAAGCTACACAGTAGGTACCTATTTATAAGAAAACACTAGCACTCTCGAAGAAAGAGTTATTAGATAGGCAGGTAGCGTTCGTAAGACCATCCAGCAGCAAACTCAATTATTGTGCCGTATGTTCACACTCGCAACAATACAATCATGAGCGTGGTACTTACCACGCTCATGATAAGTACTTACTTATTGCACTTATGAACGCAATGTACCTAGGCTCTTTTAACTTTTGTAAGTCAACGTGAAAACGTAACAAGTAAAGTTCCCGTAAAAATTGCATACCGCCATATTACAAGTTCACGTGAAAAGCAATATTGATTCGGGTCATTAATATAAGGCTTATATCGGCGCTACCAGCTTTGCACGTGTCGCGAAGCCGGCGGCGGCGAGAAAAATGTGCAGGCTCCGGGAAGCTTATCTCTTTACAAGAGTGAAGCCCCGACGTAAAGGATTACACTACTATTGCAGTGCGATGGAGGGACGTTTTAATTTTGGAAATTGAATTTAAAAACTATATTTGAATTTTTTGTAGATTAGGTTGTAGATTTGTGGAGAGAATTTAAATTAAATTGTTTTCTATAAAATTTGGAAACATTTAAACTTCTTCTTCGTCGTAACACTCTCGGCAGAGTGGTTGTGGTCATCACTTAGGCGTTAGTAGCACGCTTTACAACATTTAAACATGATGTGCCAAATATATTTTATTCCTGACGTTTTATTATAGCACATGGGTCAACGGATTCATCAACAATTTTGCCTCAAGTCTCCATTACCTTAAGTCTCAGTTGAGACTACTTACCATTGTTTGAAAACAAAGATTACCGAATAAAGGCTTTAAACATTAAAGTCTTATTTATGATGCTTATTAAAACAATAAGATAGTTATCATCCGTAGAGTCGTTACCTGCAGGATGCCTCTGCCTCGCCTCGCCTTGCCTCCTTCAATTGCGGCCAGTCGCACTCCCGCGGGATTCAATTACTACAACATGAATAAACATCCCTTTCGCCTTCGCCATCTTCAAATACGTATCGACAGTAAGTGGAAAACGGAGCGGGGTCCTTGCATTTTTTTAATCAACCCAGTTCTCTGCTTACAAACAGCATTTGCATATTCAGTTAATTGAAACAGTAGGTTTTTCTGTTTTCATCCCGATGGCCTGGCGAGATAAATGTTTTTTGTTACAGAATTTTGTAGCGAACGGCAAAAATGTTCAGCAATACGTAAATTATGAGCTTGTTTTGCCTCGCCATGTAACCCGGCGGTGCCATGCATCCCAGAAACAATAACAGAGATAGATGTATGGGAATTAATAAAAAATACATTCGGGCGGCGCCGTTTGAGTTCTAAAGCAATCCATAACAGCAAAAGCAAATGCCACCGAGCGATGTGCTATAAATCCAAAGTCGATGACAGACCCCGCGCCTCGCGCAGCGCAGCGCCGCACTGCCTTTTGCTTTTAACACTTTATGGAAATGTTAAATACAACTTGATTTACAACTACACCATATGTCATGCTTCGCCTATGGTTTCACAGGTATAGTCATCGACAAAGTCGCTGACCATTCTCAGTTTTTAAAATTGTTTGTTACTGCATCAAATTAAATGTCTAAGTACTGATAAAAAAAAAATAGAATGCTCAAGGACTTATGTACCTATCCCGCTGACTGTATTTGTTTCTTTATGTAGGCAGGTCTACGAGAAAATACTTTTTAACGATTTATTAATTCACAATTGCACATGCTAGGTATATCCTGAAAGTAAAAAAAGTTCCATCATACCACCTTGAAACTGATGCAGAATCTACTCCATGGAGTACTAAACTCGGTAACTAATGGCATGCGGGCGCAGCCACATCTCACTTAATTATCTCGCTAGTGAACAAGCTGCGTCGTTCCCGCCCCGCTCGCTAAGTGCGCTAATGAAGCACATCGAGCTACAAGCACCGACTCCATTCCACTCCTGTCATTTTACACTTTTAGGTAAGTACGTCTATTTGCTTTGACTAAATCGTTTCGGATCATTACACTTAAACATATATTTTAAAAAAATGCCTTCCTTCCTATTTAGTCTACAGGCAAAAATCTGGCAAGATAAAAAACAAAATTAAAAACTTACTTAATTTGTCTTAAACATTTGACACTGGCCAGTCGTAAATGAAAAACATCTAAAAGTGCCAGTCTCAAGTAATTTAATTTAGTTTGAATTTAGAATTTCTATTTCCAAAAGTTTATGTTCAAGTGTCTAGCAAAATTGAGATTGATTTCGATTTACTTACTTAATTCCTATTGGTTGAGTGGGGGCATTAGGGGGCTTCCTGGCAGGAGACTGATGTTGTCAATTTAGTTTTACGAACTAAAACTTGGTAATGTTGCTTTGTTATCCTAGTATTTATGTAAGTATTTATATTTTTAAAGATAAAATATTGGTACCGAAAACCACCATTTCTGAAATGTGGGTGTAATGCAGCGAGCACTTCGGAGGATACAGGCTCGATGATGTATTTATATTAGTGCAAGGGCAGTACGTGCTTCAGCTTAATTGCCTTTCTGGAGGAGGCGAGGAAGTTCTGGTACATTGCTCGTGATATAAATTTACATCTTAACATGCAGTTAGTGTGCAGTCGCGCGGAGTGGTTGTGCGAGATATGGCGTAGCTCGTGTCTGACATAGTATGTATGCCATAAATTTGTGCATTATTAATTAATAAGTAATACTTGAGCTCAAGTAGCTTATATTTATAATGGTGGTGATGAGATATGAGCGGAATCATGGGAGTTATTACAAACCCGGACCAACTGTTTCATTCATTCGTGATGTTGACACTAATTTACAACAGTAATGTGTCAAAATTCAAAATTCGAAGCTCAAAAAAACATAGGTAGATACAGCAACTGAAACTTTACCATCAACTTTAATTTAAATTGCTCTCTCTGATGTCCGCGAAACTTCACCTAATTCAATTCGAGATAGTGTCGCGCTCTCAAAACTTGTTTCAGTTGCAACTGCAACTGTAGAAATAACTTTTATTCCTCGGGGCATATAACCTACAATGCGGAAATGAAACGACTAGAACAATTTCCGCTATGATTACCCACCCTTGTTATGATAGTTGGTTTAGTTCCGTATGGGTAACAGCGGGACAGCTAAAAACCACGTCTCTTGAGCATGTTTTGCTGTACACATTAAGTTGGTATTATTTTTTAAATATTATACCTCATCTTTTTTCACCCGCGCGAGAGCCAATGTGTAGATGTGTAGACCAAAACAATACACTGCATTGATCTCGCATTCTATTGGCTAGTAGAGTAAACCCAAGGAATTTAAAAGTTGTCAAAGTCAACCTAACCCAGATGTAGTATCTAAGGTTGTAGTTTTGCTTTTAATCTAAATCAGCAATGGGATTCCTTTGAGCATTTCTCGCTATTGCCTTTTTTGGACATCCACGCCTTCTTGAAAAATTAACCCTGTATTTACCATAGACTTAAAAAAATAACTTTGTAAAGTACCTATTTACTTTTAGCCCTTTTTTAAAGTCACCAACGGCAGGGTCGAGAGGCGCAGAAAAAGTCGGAACCATTTTTAAACTTTATTAATCTTTAACGAAACTCCGTCCCCGTCGCGAGTGAACAGCATGCTTCAGAATTTTTGGAATTGCTTTCAGGAAGTTCCGGTTGCTATACTGAAGATAAGTTTATTGGAAAATGGGTCATCTAGTTTCATTGCAACTTGTTTTATAAACTTTTTACTCATTTCAGCTCCTCTAGACAAGTAGCTTCGTTTACAAGCGTTTCAACTAATCGCTACGCTTAAATGTATAGAAATTGCATTACAAGTCGATAAGTAGATCACGTGACTTATGTCAATTCCATGGATGAAGCGTAGCGATTTGTAGAAATGCTGGTAGACGACATCCACTTGTCTAGAGGGACTGTTAAGTTCTCATTAGAATTAATAATTCAATAAGTGCGTGTAAAGTTACAATTGATTTTTAAAACGTAGCCATAATAGAACGTGGTCTTCATTCACGGACACTACATGTACATAAGGTACTATGGACAATACTTCAATGTAAATATCTATAATTTTCAGCCTATAATCTCCCGATCTGTACATATACAAGTATGCCTCCCACACATCATTCTTTGGCGGAAAATATTGTTTCTTTTATCTTTTCCTTCTGTAATTGCCACCCCAAATTGCCTAATCAAGGGAAGAGCTGCCATTACTGCGGATTCTTCGGGAGATGTACCTACCTATAGAGTGGAATATAAGTCATAATATGATAAGAAGGATTACCATTTGTAAACAAAGGTTAGCAAGCAGCGTTAAGAGTGACATTACTAAACCCAGTGTAATGAAGCGACATCTAGTGAGGTGAACATTTATTTATTGGTCCCATTTTGCTCGGATAGCTACTATAAATAAATATCGTCAGACTTGTACACCAACTGTATGGTCCCAAACTAAGCAAAGCTTGTATTATGGGTACCGTACAATGGACAGGGGGCGATACCAGCGACACCCAGACCACGGTAAATAAAGAAAAGGCCGTTTCCGAAATTTGTCTCTCGTGGGAATCGAACCCGTAACCACTCGATGCAGTGAGCCGAGCGGCCAACGCTGGAACCACTGCGCCAAGAGGTCGTCAATACCTATATAGCTACGTACGATTTTATAAATAGGTAGGTATGTTCACATCGTTTATGCGAGTGTGCAAGCTTACGACATCAATTTATGTGCTCAGCTTCTGCGATGGGAAAGTTTTGCACATAAAAGCGATCCAGCACAATTCAGTGCGGGGTAGAACAATTGTTCCCGACCCGACAAAACCGGGTAGGTTTGCCTGTTATGGGGCCAGGAATTGATTTTTTGTTAAGCCGGAAATACATCGTCCCGAATTTCGATGCATACAGAGTTTTCTATAAAAGCAGTTTGATTATTAGGTATTTATTTCTAAAAAATAATTGTAGTTTTGTTTTTAGGATCATCCTCAAATAATTTGATGGCAAAACTGGTGAAAATATCCTCTTTGGTTTATGAATCGTTTTGTAACTGGCCACAACAGTAGGCAATAAAAAAAAAAATAAGTAAGATGTCAATTACAATTAAAAATCAAAGAATTTATACGTTTACACACCTGGAATGATGACTTACCAGCAAAAGTGAAGCCGACAGCGATATACCACACTGAACGTTTTTTCCTTTGCCAACAAGAGTGACCATAATATTTTGACATTTGGAGAACGTCCCCATGGCTATCTGGTGAAAACGTTATATTGTTCCAAGATTGTTATGATAAGAAAATAATAAGAAAATAAGGCAAAAGGATGTTTATTTTCATAAAAAACATGAGTAGGTACAATAAATTAGTCTGCGGTGGCCAAACTACGCGAGTGCCTGCTGAATCTTGGCAACCCAAATGGAGATACAAAATAGTATTTAAGATCGTAGATTTTGCCACTTTGTAATATAAAGTAACATGACACTTCACACGCTTGGACGTTTTCTAGGCTCTCCATATCTATGGTTTTTCCTATACTTATCTTTCCTATACTTACTCTTTTTCTGTGCTATAAAAGGTACCTACTACTGTTAACATGTTATGTTTGATTTGGGCTGTGCAAGTTGTGACAGACGGACATAGAGACAGACAGACGGACAACAAAGTTATCATATTAGGGTTTAGTTTTTTTCCTTATTAGGTACGGTACCCTAAGAATATCTAACTAATTAGACCATAAGACAAAATTAAAGGACAATGGGCAAAACTGTATGGGACTTGGTCCAAATATCCACCACTGACGAGACCTACGTAACCCGATAGACCACTAAATACTGAGTAACTTTTACAAAGACAGTTCAACAAAATAAGCTGTAAGTAAAAAAATACGGGTAGTTTAAAAAGAAAATATGATTTCACCATTAGTATTATGTTTATACATTTTTTTCGAAAGGCAACAATATAAATACTCTTACTAACATTAAATAAAAATAAAATAAGCTGTCAGAAAGCAAAAAATGCCGTGAAAAGTTTTTATTATTATTTTTGTTACCTGATGGAAAGTGAACAACAAGCGCTTCTATAAAATAAATAAGCAGGTACCTTCTATGCGTTACCTTACTTTTTCACTTATCATCAGGTAACAAAAATAATAATAAAATATGTTTCACGGCATTTTTTGCTTTCTGACAGCTTATTTTATTTTTATTTAATGTTAGAAAGTGTATTTATATTGTTGCCTTTCGAAAAAAATGTATAAGACATAACACTAAGTGTGAAATAAAAAATTTAATATATTTTTTTAAACTATTCATATTTTTTTTACTGACAGCCTATTTTGTTGAACTGCCTTTGCAAAAGTTACTCAGTATGTAGTGGTCTATCGAGTGACGTAGGTCTCGGAAGTGGTGGGCATTTGGACCATTTTTGCAAATTGTCCTTTGTGCTAACGAAAAGGAACAGTGAGGGCAGGGCATTTTCCTTTAAAACTCGTTGTGTTAAATTAGGGACATAATCTGTCGGCTTAAAATGCTTGCTGTATATGACGGAATTTTGGGTAATTTTTCTGTAGCCAATAGGTATTTGTTGTAACCAATTTACACGCCTGGGATCTGTAAAAGACAAAATTGTTTTTTTGTTTTTTATTGCTTAGGAGTAATCGGGAAGTTTCGAACGAAAAAGTCGTCCCAATTGCAAACAATTTCAATCGACAAACCATCGGTCTCGGCCTTTATTTTATATTGTCCATCAAGGGTTGCAATGCTGACCGCGCTGTGGAGGCCTGGAGCTGCGCTGCGCCGCGCTTTCGGCCATCAACAACGCGCCCAGCAACACACTCATTACAGACCGTGGCAGTAATGTACTATTAAAAAGTAACAAAAGGGTAAAGGAAAGGGGCCCCGAGAATTACATTGCCTGAAAGGGTTAATCTGGCCCTAGACGTGCGCGTTCCTCGAGCGTGTGAACGACGCGAACGCCGTGTGCGAGCCCGGCGAGCCGTGACAACGCGGCGTGAGCGTCGCGTTTTACCAGCGTGTAAAGTGTCGCGCGTTGCAAATGCGACCGACTTCAAAAAGTAGCG
The DNA here is from genome assembly GCA_947859195.1 of Drymonia ruficornis. Taxonomy (NCBI): domain Eukaryota; kingdom Metazoa; phylum Arthropoda; class Insecta; order Lepidoptera; family Notodontidae; genus Drymonia; species Drymonia ruficornis. The sequence goes on from OX401904.1 coordinate 18,189,235, forward strand.
ATTTAGTCGTGCGGCAACGAAAAGCACGACTTTCTCGCTGCAAACAGTTCCCGTGGACGATATTCCTCAGTTAACACAGACACATAATAGGATTTATATTATAGTCCTTTTTACTAGCGAAATTTATGTCACCCGAACATCTAAAATGTACTTAACGTGGAAAACATAGTTACCCACTTACCTATGTTAAGATAATCCTTAATTCGGATAATATCCGCTTTTACACCCTTCCATTACGCATATTCTACCCATTTTTATGAGAAAATTCAGCACAATCCTCTAGATTTAAAATTAGCTGAAAATGTCGTGTGTCACGCAAATTGACGTTCTGTGTTTCAAGTTTTTAATTTTATTTCTGCTACGATTCCTATAGACATCACGGAACTGACAATTACAAGCGAATTATTAAAGAAGGTAAGTACTTATTTCCAGATATTTATTTATATTTGAAATTTTAATCTTAGGATATTCTTATACTTTACCATAGGTATTTCATTAATCGACTTTATTGTTTATTATTCTTAACATGAAAATGTACCAAGTTTAAAGGGATCGAATAAATATTAACTGGCAACACAAGGGTTGAAAGGTTGTACTGTTAGAAAGGGAAAGAAGGCGCAGTTATAGGTATCTGGCTGGGACCGGTTTTTATAAAGCCTGCATCGTGGGCGTTAAGTCCGTCAGATAAGGTTTATTTTTGAATGAATGAAAGGAAAATAAAGTTTGTAGTCCACAGTCCTGGTTCAATGGTATTACGTTCATGTTAAAAATATATCTGAATTCTTTTTAATTCACTTTAATGGCCTTTATGTAATAATTTTTGATTCAAACTGCCAGTGTTTTTTTTAATGGAACGTAATGAGTGGCTACTTAGATAAGCATGTGTTGGAAGGGAATATTATGATTATTGCTACATTTCAAGGTGTATTTTGATTAAACGTTGTTAATAACGTTGTAAATCCGCGCAGAGATTTTACGGCGTAATAAAATGCGTTGTTACGACATATGCTCAAGGAATTATGTGCCAAAATTAAATTTTTAACATCCAAGCGGTAATAACATCCTCAAATTATTATGATCGTCGTATCTGGAAGTCAATTTGATGTGTACATTTAATCAAAGGTCGATGTTAGACAAATATACCTACTACTCATCAAAAAAATCGTAACAGTACTGCAAGTACTATTCAGGCATTTAAATAAAAAAAATGATTAGTATCATTAAAAAATACGCCAGTAAATAGCAGGCAGTTTAGTCTACACAATGGTGTACCACAATTCCAAATTTGAATTTAAATTTTAGAATTTTCATCCAATAAATGAATGTAGGTGATTCGATTTTTTTGAAGAGAAGTGTATAATTTTTTGAGGTTTTGACTTTTTAGGATGGCTTCCACTTACCATCAGGTGAACCGCCTGCCAGTGTGCCATCCTTGGCTATAAAAAAATGATCGAAAATTAAAATGTGTGGAAAACGTCAAGAACATCAAGAAGTACCTTTGTTCCAGGACATTAAAATAAATGAGGTAATATTTATATTAGATTTCTAGACGTATCCTTGATATTTAAGCGAGATTATACTCAGTAGGTTTCACTTCGCCTCGTCATCTCACTTTATTAAGAGCAATCTCGGTCGCTATCTCAACGCTGTATATTGTTACGTTAAAATTATTGCTTTGCTAATGAAATACGATGAGAAATCCTCTGGTGCGTTCCAAAATTATAGTAGGTAAGTATATTTTACTTTGTTTATTTCATGTTTATATCATACCTACTATAAGAGTTGAGATACACAAGTGTTCTTATAGGTAGCGACAAAAAAGGTCCTATATTAAAAAAATACCTAAGTACCTACCAATATTTTACAGTTTTAAATTATTCCAGAAGGGGACCAAATTTAATAATACGATACGATACGAAAAATCGCATCGTTTATTTTGCTAGCATTTTATTTATTTTGGCGCGATGAACTAGAATTCCTTTTTCAAAATTCTCCTTGAGCCAAATCAAAGCGAAAGGTAATAGATTATGTGAAGTAAATTTACGACTTTTTAAACAAGATTTTACTAAATACCATGGTCTTTTTTTTTAATAGTTATACTTTATTATACAGTTTGTTGGGTCTCTATTACCTACTATCTAATTACACAACACCTGCGTTCATTTACACCTACATTAATCCCTCACCGTCTATTTATAACCATATTATATTCCGGAAGGCTGAAACGCCGAAATTAACGGTTTCCCGGCCAACTGGTTTATAGGTCACAGGGTCTTGGAGCCTCCATTTTGCATCCCACTCAGATATTAAGCATGTTATAAGCGATGCACCACCTGAGCTTTATCTATGGTAAATTATGGCCCAGATTAAAATAATCGCCTTTCCTAACGAGCCACCATAAAGAGTCATAATGGTGATCTATTCTTCGATATACTTCCGGGTGTATAAACGACATTATATTAGTTAATGATTACGTATTATGTGCAGTCCTATTTTAATATACATACATATAATAATTATATTACGTAGAATTATCATGAGAACGCGACATCCATGCCAGGGGGCTTACCACAATTCAATTATAGGAACGTTTTAACGACGTTTTAATGACGTTTCTTATTGTCATGACAATAAGGTACGTCATTGCACAAAAAGTCGCTGAAACGTTAATACGTTCCTGTAATTGAATCGCAATAAGAGCTTGTGGTAAGCCCCCTGATATCACAACAGAAAGCTTGCATAACTATGGCATTGCTTACCTACGGGGTGGGTCTTATTTTTTTATTTAGTGTTGTCAACAGTTCCGGTTTTCGCGGGAAAATCACGGAATTTATTATCATTGAAGACCGCGTGGTCTGAATATAGGCTGCTATTGATAGTCGGTTTCCATGCGGAGTAAATAATAATCTACAACATGCACATGCCGCGCGAGGCTGGTCACCCACATTCTTCGCGAAGCACGACGATTGCCTCAGTTGCATGCCACGCGAGGCAAACTACACTCTACACAGAGAAGGGTATACCCGAGCAATCAGTTTGTCACGTTTGACATCGTTCTGTCTCATGACTATGCCAAACTAGGCGAGGTAAATGACAGCGCTCAGAGGGGCTAGACAAGTGGCTGACGTCTACAAGCGTTCCTTCAAATCGCTACGCTTCATGTATGGAAATGACATAAGTCACGTGATCTACATACCTAAATATAACAACGCGCAGACCTACAAAACTAAATATTTTCATAATAGGTATGATATCAGCTTTGATCCTGGATTTTTTAAGCGTTGATCCCCAGCACTAGTAGGTATAGTGTGAGGTAGGGTTATCATCCGTCTGGATTAGTTTTGTATAATTTCTCCGGATTTTTTGTTAACATGGAAATTTTTTTTATTTTCGCACGGTACTTAAAAATGAAACAAATCATTTTTTATTATTATTAATAAATTAACTACATACAACTATAAATACTTATCAGTCTTATCTCAACTAAAAAGAATAACAGATCTGTGGAGTGGGATTCTAGCTAAAATGTCGGGATATGTCTAAAATGGCAGGACTTTTGTAATTTTGAAATGGCAACCCTCGGCGCCAGCGTGTGACCCGTGCGGGGCGCTCCGCTATCGGTGTCGTTTTCCCGCTTCGCTGGCCACACTGAAAAGCGTCCGTTGCAATCTCTGGCCACGGTTGAACACTTCGCTCCCGATGCGTGTACATTGTTCCAGCGTAACTTTACGTACGGACATTGTTTGAAATACTGTAAGTTATTCTTAATAATGAAGGAAATGACATGAAGAAAAGAAAAGAATACACTTATTAGATCTGTTAGCATTTTTTTAAAGTTTCTTCACGTATTTTTAGGTGTTGGTATAAAATTGTAAAACCTGAAATCTTTGAAAACTTGTGAATTCGCTTACTGGAAACGAAATAAAATGTCATACCTATTCATTTCATTTCATAATCTTGTTCATATAACCAAAACCCACCTAAAACCTACCTGAAATAAAACCCAGAATAATATGAAAATGAAAAACTACTTATTTCCCAAATAACGAAAACAATTTACTATATTGGTTAATTTCTAATGGGTTGCTAGAAGAAATATCGGCACAATTAAATAACAAAGTAATTGCGAGATGCGGGGAGATCCCTTTCCGACTGACATAAATTGTTCCGAATAAAAGGCCTTCTACATGATCGGATCACCCGCTCAATAGCGCTCAACCTATAAGAAAATAATATCAGACGCATGGCAATTGCCTTTCTTTCACTGCGTGTAAAATACCTTTTAGCCTCCTCAAGGTATAATAATCTTCCCTTAATTGTTGCGTATATAAGGAATAATACACAATATTCAGCTTTACAACAGCCGATAGTCCTTAAAACTTCACCAGGATAACCAATTGTGCATGTGCGTGCATGAAGTGCATTTCCATCCAATATGTGCTTTTGGGTTGGTTAGAGGTGCAACTATCTCAAATGCACCTCGCAGAGTGCAACCGAGGTTTATCACGGTGCACCTAAAAATCGCCTAAATGTTGTTGCTGTCAGTTGCTTACTTTTTGTGCTAAATTTGCTAAACCGCGTTGCTTTCGCCCGCCAATTGCTCATGTGGGGGAGCCCTTAGTTTTGGGCACGAGCGCACATCGCTGACTTACGATTCTAGCCGAACTTATTTCGGTAGTACCGAATATATTTCAAGTTTATACAAGCTGTAGATAGGGAAAAAATATGTAGCCACTCACGAATATGAATAAAGTATTTTGTGAAATTATTCTCACTGATTCTAAATCCGCGGTTATTCTCATTCGGTCATTTAAAACTTCCTCCTTTTTTGAAGTCGGTTTAAAAAGGCGAGGTAGCGTACGTACTTCGTAGGTTTTAATTTGTATGTGATAGATAGGTAGAATCATTATAAATTGTATCGTTAGTATCGCAAAAAAACTAAAATGGTTCGACAGTTTTGTTTTTTTTTTGTTCGCCTCATTACTGGGATCTTTTAGGAATACCTAAAGAACATTAGGAACAATCAAAAGGAATAGACGAAAAAAAAAAAAAAAATTGTATGGGAATTGTCACTCGGATTTGGGATACTTAAGTGGTGCGAAATTAGTGTAGCTATAATACTTATTGAACAATGTAGTTTTTTGTGATTCAATGCAATCAGGTTTTCGTGCTTCGAAGACTTCATGTAAACAAGTCCCGTTGACCGGAACAATTTTCGGTCTGTACCTATACAAATATTGACTCGCGGCGCTGATGGGATGCATTTCACTGAATAACTGATCGAACGACAACATTGCTCGGTCCCTTTGAATAAAATGTATTTTCTTTATGTTCATTATATCATTATCCTTTTGAAGAGGTTCAGTTTTATTATATCGTTGGCTCTTTGAGATATCAAAACCAAACGTAATTTTCCTTATTGTAACATATGTACGGTCAGCAACTTAAGTCGTTGGAACATTCTCAGTTTTTCAAATCACTTGCATACTTTTGTTTTGTATCGATTCCATTATTTTTATAGATCGAAACAATATTTAAATATGTTGCTATTATTTTGTTTCAACAAGGTTTACAAACGTTCGGAAAACAAAGAGCCTATTTTGATGAATTGAAAATGTTCAGTGTCTTATGTTGCCGACTGTACGAAAATATTTTTTACGTCAATTTTTGTTCCTAAATGTAAAGACTATTAGCACAGAATAAACATGCTATTAGCTATGTTAGGTACCTACTAATAGGTAGTAGTAACTACCTAATCTGTGGTAGGCTTACTATTTATAGTAGTCTGTTTAGTCCCCCCAGTAAGCTAGTGCTAGAAGGGGTTCACGTCAATCAAACCGGGAACTTGACGCTTAGTAGTTTATTTCCAATTTACTGGATTCCAAAATGTTAGACGTACAGAACGCATTATTCAATATTTGAGGATCATGTTCGATCCTCCTTCCTATTCTGTCAAGAGGTTTGGTGAAGCGAACAATAATGCCGGTTTCCACTTAATGCTTCGATGAATTTGGGAACATCTCGCGTCACGAATTCTTGAGAAAACGTTTAATGGAAATACCAACAATAGGTACACGCATCTACTTATTTTTACGTAGTTACCATTGTTATTATCATCTGAAATAAATACTTATCTTTTTCTCTCTGTAGTTTGATCTGAATATGTCCAAGAACAGAATTCTGATACACTGACAAAATTTCTCATATTTAGGTATATTGAATACCGCAATAAGGCTTCGTTCACACGGTGCCAGTAACGCAGCATAGTCCAGTAATTCAGTCTAGCGCTGGCCTGCCAGTGAATTCGTGTGATAACTAGTTTCAACCCAGTGCACGCTCGCAAGTCCAGCGGACTAGTCAACCTAGTCGCCCTTTGTTATAAGATTAGCTTATATTAAAACCGTCTGAGGGTGGTTAATCTCGATTAATATTCTACTTTTGATATAGAGGTCTTAACGAAGGCTGAATTGGTTTTGATTTCGTAATTAAGCGGCGAGGGAACACAGGGATAAATTGATAATATCTCCAACCAGACGAAGGTTTTCGGGGTTGTTTGCGATCGGTTCAAGTACAAAACAAATACAAACTGTCTTAGTTTAACTTTGTTTTATCTTTATGTTGCTTGTTTACTTGACTGATTACTCCTTGTAATTAAAGTGGGATTGACTTTTAGATCTCAATAATAAAAAACACATTACAATAAATTATACTAGAGATCAATATAAGTCCCATAGATACGTTCGTGAGCCGAGAGAGGATAGGGAAAGAACCTTGAACCACTAGGCGAGGGCAGCTCTTCTTACAATTAGACTATTGACGCTTTATATTGATTTCTTAAAGTTTGAGGTCTTCGGCTTAAATATAAAAATTATGATATTACCTATAGGTAACAGGTTATTATTGTAACTAATTAGTTTAGCTACTGTAAATGGTTTTATGCCACCGTGATTTCTTTAATACAAAATCTGCAGCTTGCCTACATCCCCCCATTAAAGTAGGGTTGCCATATGTCCGGAATTTTTCAGACATGTCCCGTTATATCAAATTTTATCCGGCGTGCCGAGGGAATTGTACGCCGTCCGGATTTTTAAATAATTTAACGTAACAAAGAAATAAAAAATCTAATTAACTACATAGGTACTAACTGTATAAATACTAGGTACTTACTTACCTATAATGTTTTACAAGAATGTCCGGAATTTAGTTAAAATATCCTGACTTTTTAACGGTTTTTTTTATCTGGTAGCCCTGCATTAAAGGCAGAAAGCCAAATCCTTTTTATAAAACGGCTCCCACGATGAAAGATGTGATGTATGAAGTGCGCTCCGTGATAAATGCCCTCCGAAATCCCTCGACCTGACCTTTCGGGCGGGAGTAGTCCCTCCTCACCTAAATTCAGGTATGCAAGTGCCTGAACTTATCGCAAAATGTTTGTTATTTAGGGCGACCCTCCGCTCGGCCTGCGAAACGCATTTTATCCCTTTTACCCCACATACAGCAGAATTTCTTTTTTTCCCGTGTCGGAGATAGAACAGAATGTATTCTAACACGTAGGTATAGAGAACTACAACTACTACTGAAACATTCTTGTGAATTAGTTGATATTGTCAAACCAATTTTTATGTGATTAAGGTGGCAAATAAGTGTACGGCCCTCTTGATGTTAAGCAGTTACCGTAGCCTAAAGTTGCTTGCACCAATACAACTGGCTCTGGTAAACAAAATTAACCCCGGATTCGTTACCTCCACAGACAACAAGAGTTCTGGCTTATTCCTCGCTCGAAAAATCTGCTTGATGATGCAGCGAGGAAACGCAGCCAGCATCCTTGCCATAGTAGAAAGATGGATAGTAGGTTATCTTCATAGAAACGCACCGCGCGCGGCTTGTATGTGTGCGCCATGCGTATCTATGCGTCGCGCATGCACACTCAAACATCACATGCATTGTTTCGCACTGATAACCGGGTTTAGTTTTGGTTTGAGTGTGCGTGCGCGACGCATAGATACGCATGGCGCACACATACAATTCGCGCGCGGTGCGTTTCTATGAAGATAACTTGCTACCCATTTTTCTACTATGTCCTTGCCATCATCCCACGTTGACGAGATTTATCAAATAGGGTTAGGGTTTCTATTTATGTTTAGTTAGCTTTGTAAATACTTTGTGCTATTTTAATTAGGTAAATAAAATGTCAAAGTTCGTTTTCTCATTAACCAAATTGGATTAATCTAATTTCTTCCTTTATTTAACTTCCTTAGGTCATGAATTTCCAATTGGATGTTATGTAAGTAGCAATAAAATGTTTGCTTTGCTAAGTATATTCTAGTCCTTGGGAATCTAATGATCAACATCTAAGTTCAGGAGTCCTGTGGGAAGTTCTGTCATCATGAATCACCGAGCGTATAATCCAGTAGATCTAGGGAATTCCCTTCCAATATAGCTCATTGTTGAAGGTAACCGATGAGTTATTGTTTAGCCTAGCCTACCGAGATTACCGATGTATCATAATTTGTTTGTCAAATTAATATGATATTGCGGGAGTAATATTATCAGCTATCGAGTGCTGTGGGAGGACCGAGGAGCTATAAAATGAGCGTCAATAGGTAACAATCTGGATGACCATAGACCGGACCCTGAGCTTCAGGCACCACACCACTCAAGTCGTCGCGCAGGCGAGGCACGCCCGCGCTCTCCTCTACCCAGTGCTCTCCTCGACTCTCCCTCTGCGAGTGAAGCTAGCGGTGTACAAGACGTACATCCGCTCCCGCCTCACGTACGCTGCGCCAGCATGGATGCCCATGCTACGCGCCACCAACCGCAAGCGGCTAGAAGCGCAGCAGTCGCTCGCCCTGCGCAAAATCGTGGCGGCGCCGCGCTACGTGAGAAATTCCACAATCCAGAGGGACCTTCAAGTCGAGAGCCTGGAGACCTTCACCCGCCGCCTGTCAACCAGGATGTTCGCGCGTGCCGAGCGATCGTCTTGGTCTCACATGAAGGACATAGCCCCATGGCACCCACGCCCCCCGGACAGACTGCCCTACCCGCGCGACTGGGTCGAGCAGTCCCCCAACAGCGACGGCGGAGACAACAACGACACCCCTGCGGTGCCACGCTCGGGTCCGGGCTCACCTGGACTGACACCAACATCACCGCCCACTGCTGATCGCCCGCCAACCGGCGGAGCTTGATCGCGTGGGCAGACGACAACACCTCACCGCCCACCGCTAGATCGCCCGCCGGCTCAGCGGCGGAGCTTGAATGCGTGAGCAGGCGAAAACACGGACGTCGACGACGACTCCCTGCCAGAACGCCAAGTGGTGGATTGGAGCAAAGGCCCAGGACGAAGTCACCGTCGCAGCGGGTCGCCTGCCGGGCTTCTCCAATGAGATGCACCCGGCAGAGCTGGATCGCGCGGCGGTATGAAGAGTGCCTCAACTCCACCTCAGCTCATCCACCACCCAAACCACCGGACTTGACTTCCCAACCTCCCACCCTTTCCACTCCCACATCCTTCCCAAAACAGCCCGGCGGTGCTAGATCACCTGCTAGGACTACTCCTAGCAGCGTCGCATCGCCTGCCGGGTGAAGAAAGAAGAGGGGCCTCGAGAAGCCGCCGCTTCCTGCTGATCGCTTTGCTGGGCCTCCACTGGTTCGCCAGTGGTCTCCCCCGGCAGGGCTCGATCACGGAAGCGGCGTGAAACACCCTCAGACGGCCCCCCCCGCGGGATCCACGGGTCCCCACCGCCCCCAAGGACGACAGTCCACCCCGAGGACCCGGCCATGTTGATGGCCGGCGCACGACACCTCAGTCAGGGGGCATACAGCCCCGAAACTGAGACCCCCACATCCTTGCGGATGTGTGTGAAGACCCGGAGAGAACAATCTGGATCGGGACTATCCTTATTTCGTACTGGACCTCGAATCGCTTAACAAATTGTCCATTGCGAAACGGGCAACCACTGGTCTCTAAATTACTATCTTCATGAATTTTATTTTTATTTGTAAAACTTAAATAATCTTGGTCGACATATTTCAAGGTACCTATTTACTATATCGTTGGCCATCTGTTAGCATTCCTCTGGGCGTCAACATGTCAACCGCCAAGAATATACAATTGGCAATAGGAATTCACGAAGATAATATAACATACCAGTGGTTTTTCAATTGTTAAACGTTAGCAGATTTCCTCAAGTAACTATACCTACATTCCCTGGAAATTGTATAAGTAAGATTGTTGTCAAAAATAACACACTCTCCTCCTGCCTTAGTTACGTTATGTTACAATTAGGTAGTTGTACAAATTACTCCGTAGAAAGTTGAGTAGAGTTTCAAAGAGTTGTACACGAGTAGAGGCGCATTCTGCGATGTGATGCATGAGCACTGTAACAAAGTTTGCGGAATGGTCCATTCAATCTCCGCTCCGCTAGTGGCACCCTCACTCACACTAATGGGGCAATAACTACACTTGAACGTACGTATTTGCAGTACACTTTTCCGTTCAAATCTTTTCCTGTTAGTGAGATTTCTGCCTGGAAATTAGTTACTGCGCTGTAAGCAGACAAAGTATTTTTAACAATAATTTCTTCTTCAGATTCCAAAAAGTAACACAATGAAATATTGAATGAAGTAGTAGGGACTCATGTTCTATTTTGTATAATTAAATTAAAGACATGTCCAAAAATGTGTCTAGCTTGTGTACCATTTGTAGACCACTATTACCTCTATCATTGTGTTTTTCGATCATGGCCCTAAGTCGTTTAGCCAATGCCATTGAGTTGCTATAGTGATCGACCCTCTGATTGGTCGGTCAGAATAGTATAGAAGCTCAATGGCCAAAGCAGTTCAATGGCTAAGCGACTTAGGGCCCAGGATATATCCTATAAATTCGTAGACTTCGATTGTTAAACATTTTAGACTACAAATAAATTACTTATAGCTAACGAACTGTTTTGTTGTTACCATTAACCTCTTGGGTTTAAATTGAATAACAAATCCAACACCGAATATATTACAGAGAGGGAATTCGAAATTTCGCTGTACATTAACGTTGAAGACAAGTATTCTAATGAGTATGCAAATGCTAGCGCACTGCAGGTTGCAGCCAGCTCGCACTGTTTTTGAAACAGGGGTGCAATTTAGACAAATTGAAACTATTATTGCTCTGGATAAGGACTGTAAGCTATAATAATAATAATGTAATAATGTAAGCCATTTTAACGTCCCATTCCTGGGAACGGGCCTCCCCTGCATGCAAGTGCGGGTTGGTGGATTTCACATGTCTTTTGAAAATTTGTTAGATTTTCTAAGATACGTAGGTTTCCTCACGAGCGAGCTGGGGTTTGAACCCTGGACCTTAAGCTCACAAGACGCGTGCTTAACCAATCGGCTATCATTGCTCTCATGCAGCTAAGCTATCAAAGCTTTAGCAGTATAAAAGAACTTGGCGCCATTGAGCTATGAAAACTGTTTACAACGTATTTAAATCATTGATTTAAATCAGGAGGAACAAAATCTTTGTTTTTAAATGTTAAAAACATGTTTTAAACATGGTGTTTAAAACAAGATGATTTTTTCGTAACAAACCTGCTACGTACTAGAGGCGCTAAAAATAAACGTCAAGCGCTACAAGTAAGTAGGAAGAGCGCGGGTGAGAGAGAGTAGAACGTCTGAGATGGTGCATATAGATGCCTCGCCCGAGCAATCATGTTATGACACTATATCTATGCGTTCCCACGTCAAAACTGAGTGCTCGGGCGCGGCATACGCCTAATTTAAACGCAGCCAGTGATAAGTGTAGAATATCGCCGCAATTGAGTGGGGACAGCGTACCTTATGATGTAGGTACGGCGTCTGCTTTAGTACCGTAGTAGGTATAGTTATTTCTCCTTAAAATTACCGGACCAACAATCGAATTGATTGCTATTTTCACTAACGTTACTCCCATTCGCACTGTCCTACAAAACAAATAAGCGAACTTTTATCATAAAAACATGTTACATATTTTCCGTGGAGTAGGTATTATTGTTAACGACGGCCATTTGGCAAGTTTTTCATAGCTCCACAGTTCCGTCTCACATCCCGCAGTAAGTGTAAATAAATAAAACATGTTACGACAACAATACCGTATTATTCTGTCGTTTGCGCGTTTCACGGAAAGGGAGCAACTCCTTTAATCTTGAATTTATATATTGGTAATTTATTTAAAATGACACGATCTTGAGATTTCAAAGGCGTAAAGTGTTATTTGAAATAAATGCAAATCATTTGGTAAGTTTCCACAAGCTGTGCCTATCTAGGTATAAAACCGCTCGCCGAATGGGCTGGGTGGGCTGGATTAATGACGTTTGAAAATTATTGGTCTACCAATAGATTTAGGATGTAGGTATTGATAGCCCTTTGTATGGGCGTATGGACTAATGACGGATTTACCTATCATGGCATTTATTCATATGACATTATGTTGTGTGCATATTGTGGACTAAACCATTAAAATAACCAGTAACATCATTATAAGTACCTCGTTAAAGTAGAACATAAATTTCAATGTTTGGTTGAAATAATCATGAATGCTAAATTAAGCTATCATTATGCTAAAATGAAACCATAATAACTCCAAAGCGAATAAACGAAACACCCGGTTAACATTTTGAATTTGAAATAATGTTCGGCATTCAACGCCTGGAAATTATGAATTCATCCCGCGCAAAAAGGCCTGGCTAAAAATTCTTGTACAAACATTTCGTAGACCATAAAAATTATAACAATGTATCTCGACAAAATATATTTTTTAAATTTGAAAAGGCATTGTGTAAATCATACCTTATTTTGAAAGGTTAGCTTCACTCTGCCCCAGATTGAATGATTCCTGCGTCAAATCTTCAAATAATACCTACTACATCGTTAGGTAAATTGATTTGATTGCATTATTAATACCTAAACATGCTTAGGTAGGTACCCCAGACGAATTTATATCTTAACATTTTCCTCTTCCATTAATTTCAGCTGTGAAAGTAATTTCACAGTGACAAAATCCTGAAAAAATGTCCGCATAATGTAGCAGCTACAGGAGTTTGCTTTTCCGTGGAAATTAGAAAGGCCACGTTGCCTTTGAAATATTTCTGCAAGTGGCAACCATTCCAATGTTTCTTTTTATAATTTTCCATGAGACAGGTTTTTACCTAGTTGCATCGTTTATATTTTAAACCCTATATTTCTGTTTATAAGAACTTATTTGTTAAGTGCACTTTGCAAGCGAACTTTATTACTGGAAAATATGTTACTTTTAAATTTATTATTATTATTTTAATTTATTAAAATATACGTCAAGAGTCGTGTGTACTTCAGATATCTGCATTTATTTAGTAACGTAATAATAATAAAGTCAAAACTTTTTGCATATACAAATTTACGTAAAAAATACTATTTCTCTTATATAATTGTCTATTAGACTTTTTAAAGAGCTAGTTACTTTCTTTTTCAAATTGAAATCAATTTGAGCCCTCTGATAGCATAATTTTAATATCGCCTGAAGCCACTCTTAGTTTCAATTAATATTTTAATTTTGATGGAGGCGTGGTAACGCAGTCTGGTGTTCATAATAAGTGGGGTGAGGTGGGTCTCGTCTGGTGTCTGACATAAAATCAGTGTCAATACGTGGTAATATTAAAACTGAACTTAGCTAGTAGACCGTAGCACACCGTAGCTACAAATAAAAAAATGTATCCTTATTTGTAAAACTGAATATACATAAAAGGTTTCTTTTTAGATTGCACAAGTGACCACAAATTAGAAAGAAAGAAGTTTAAACATTCTTTTGAAATAATTTAGGAAAAGTAAGAGCATTGTAAGTTCATAGTTATCTAAACAATTATATAAAGGCATTATATTCTAATAAATCAACTGTCTTCAACAACATTTTCTGTGGGAAATTGGAAAATAATGACACAACAAGTTATTATTAAAGTAGTTTGGTTCTCGCGTAAACTACTAATTGAAAGCAGCCCATGGGAGGCTCTGTCATCATGAATCACTGAGCGTATAATAATTATCCCTCAGATCCAGGGGGAATCTCCTTCAGTGCCGAACATAGTTAACCGCTAATGATTTGGCAAACTAACGAATAAGGTAGGTATTTTGTTGAGTGTCAAAGTATTTTGAAGCATTTCTCAGTAGGCAATTCATTTGTCTTTTGCAGTGCCATCTATCTTCTATACATATAATAAGAATGTAAAATTGGTCGCGTCTGTACATTCGAAATATTAGGAAAAAAAATAGTGGGGGGGACTTAGATTGACCAGCAGAATTCATTTTTATCATTTTTAGAATTTTTGTCTGTGGGTATGTTTGTATGTTTGTATGTTTGCTCAGATTTTCGAAAGAGCACAACTTCGAATCCACCAGATGGATTTCAATGAAATTTAGCATGGATATGACTAATAGTCTAACTTAACATCTAGGATACTTTTTTTTTCGAAAATGTTTAGGGTTGCCACAGAAAATTCAAAAAACTACTTTAAAATTCAAAATGTTTGAAAGAGCACAACTTTGAATCCACCGGATTAATTTCAATGAAATTTGGCATGGATATGACTAATAGTCTAACTTAACATCTAGCATATTTTTTTTTTCGGTAAAGTTTAGGGTTGCCACAAAACATTCAAAAACTACCTAAATATTCGAGCACGCACAACTTCGAATCCAGTGGATTGATTTCAATGAAATTAGGCATGGATATGACTAATAGTCCAACTTAACATCTAGGATATTTTTTTATAAAATATTAGATTGTAAATTTTTATGACCACACGGAAATTCTAGCCAACAATAAGTTTTAGTTATTGAAATACGTCTATTTAGAGCGGAGCCCTACGGAGCCCTACGTTGTGTGTGATCCGACACTATTTGGAATACATAATCTTAATTTTAATAATAATAATAAATATTTTATTGCTGCGTTCTACCATCTTAAGTTTCGTTTTTCTTAACTAGATGTCGCTATACTTAAAATCAGACAATACCTGCCTTGCACCACATGTCAAAATTTAATATCTTCCTTGCTTCAAGAAATTTAGTTTTTTTATTCCTAATTACGTATAAAAAATATTAAGCGGGTCTTTGTATCACGCGGAATCTTAGACGTTAACTCTGGAATTCATCTCCACAGTACTAATGCCGTAGGGAAGCTACCTACCTAAGAAGTAAGTCTAGAGGACCTGCTGATTTTGAATTAAGTAGTAATAGAAACACAGACATTGAACTCTGAACTCCAACCCCTCAGGAATGATGCTGCTGGGTAACTGCCTGCTTAAACCATAAATCTGGAGGGCCTGCTAACTTTGAATTAGCAATGTGGGTATCAAGTAGAAACTTCTCAGGCGAGGTCGCGTTTCCGATCCAGCGCTAGAATTTAAGGAAAACATGTAAAATGACTACTTGTAAGTGCCCTCCTAGGCCTAAACATAATAAACGCTTTGACTATTGACTTAGACGATAAACTCCGGACTCTAACTTTTTAAGCACGATGTTGCGCAGTGACTCTTCTTACCTAAGCCGTGAGTCTGGAGCACTCACTCATTTTAAATAAGGAACATGGGTATCAAGTACAAACTTAAACATTGAGCTATGGAGTCCAACCGCTCAGTCGTGATACTGTGAGTAACTACAGATATAGATAGACGGATACAGATAGACTGGTACAGACAGAGATACTCACCTACCGATAGATTACAGACAGACCGATTCAGACAGACAGATACTTACAGCTAAACTAATACACACAGACAAATAAAGTCAAACTTTTGTTATACAACTAAGGCGCCAGGCAAGCGTACGGCCCACCTGTTGTTAAGCAGTTACCGTTCCCAATAGATGCTTGCAACCAAAGGCATCGGTAGCACGTTTCCAACCTGAAGGGGAGTGGGGTTAGTGGGAGGGGACGGGGAGGTGGCTGGGTTGCGCTTCCGGCTCTCTCCCTCATCATACGAAACGAAGGTAAATTAGCTACTTGAATGCCGATCTCCACCTTACTGGTCAGACTCTACCACCTTACTGGTATAGACTGGTACAGATAGACAGCCACGGACAGACGAACTCAGACTGATGCAGACTGACGTAATACAGATTAGACGATAGACAAAATTATATTTAAGGGCTTCACCGACTGGACGCGGACGGAGTCGCGGGCACAGCTATTGTAAATAAAGTGTAACTTTTTATAAATTTGGATCCAAACACTAATGTCATAAAAAGAGTATTCTTACCGGTAGGTACTGCGTTTATAGTGCGTCAGCGGTATAACTGGGTAAAAGGCGGCTAGCCTTCATGACGTTGGGACCAAATCAAAATATCAACGAAATATATTTAGTATGTCAGAGTGATCTCAAAATGGTATGTGACAGTTTCCAGTGCGTGCCGACCGCTCAACGATTCAAAACCATCCAACCACCACCGATGCCGGCCAACGCAAGTAAGAACGCAAGTCGGCCGTCGTCGTACAAATGGCGTAGTCGGCCCATTACATACTTTTCAAAAAAATAAAAACTGTTTCCGACATGTAACATCTATACCTTTTCAGATAACAGAGGTGTGATGGTGTTATGATTTTATAATAAACTTTTAGATGAGAAGGGATTATGTGACAATACTTGTACATTTTATAAGGCGTTGAGAACTTCCACGCGACTGCGGAAGACTAATAAAATTACCTATGTATCAAACAAAGGGGGAAAGGGCCTTTCCCTTATGAATACATTATGAATATATAAACAAGTTATAACGTGGGAGGTGTTTACCGGACGATTTTACACCTCGACGGGTTCACATTTAAATCGAAGCTGACGTAATTATAAACGGCCCTTCGCGTAGGTACAGATTGGAAAGGCGAATTGCGGCCAATTAAGCATAATAATTCTTATAGTTTGGTCTGTTAAGCTCTAACTAAGCTCTATCTAACCTCTAGCTGCCAAGTTATAAGTACCTATCTATTTATAAGATTTTTGCGCTCGCGCTTTATCTAGATACCGCCCTAATAACGAAACTAATTCCAAAAAATGCGGAAATTTATCGTCGCGGCACGTCAGTTTAATTTATTTTATTTGGTTCACCATCAACTGTTTCATACATTGCTAATGTTTGCTGTCAGATGAAATTAAGTACGCTGACTTCGGCGTAGTGCGCATGCTCTATCAGATAGAGTCTATCTAGTAGGAGAGCCCTTGCGGTCACCAACATTAATATATGTATGTATCTATGCAATTTATTAGTAACTGAAAAGGCATCTTAAAATGGAATATATTCTTCGCAATTGCTTTATTTACTACCCAGTCGAAGGCGAGGCGATCAAAACTACGCTTTCGAACATAAAACATTAATTCGTAATATTAAAATGGTTCCGCAGATACATTAGCGTTTACTGAGTCTGTTTACGACGCGCGCGCTCAAGTGCCGCTCGCCGAATGGGCTGGATTAATGGCGGTTGCGAATTATTGTTCTACCACTAAATTATCCATTGGAATAGCGGCCTTTGTGTGAACGATACGAAGCGGCCTCTGACGGCCCTGCGTGGGTGTCCAGCAAATGTATATTCTTTTAGTACCTAATTAGAGATTATTTAATTTGATATTGACTTTACAAGAAAAAACTAATTAGATATAACGCAATGAGAACTTCGTAAAGAACACTTCGCAATAATACTCAACAAGACTACATAGGGCGGCAAGTCATTTTACATGATATGAAAATAATACCAGAGGACATGATAAACCCAAAGATGTGTTAAACCTTTAGATGCGGCTTACCGCGCTTATTTTGGCAACACGCAGGCGAGGTAACTACCCGATATCCACTTAGTCACGGGCCACCCGGCGTCTCGATTGCACGCCGCCGCGCGCGCGCCCGTGATTATGTAACTAATTACGCTACAATGGATATTCAACTGTTTCTAACAACATTCATTGATATATGGGTATAATTTAAGGTGTTATTTTAGAGAACTTCGTGTATGTCAGGTCTTAAGCATAAGACGTAATGACGTTTTATACTAAAGACCTACCAACCAATCAATGCTACTAATACTAACCAATGGGTTAAACCTAATCTTACAATAAGAACTTTAGTTACGGAACCCTACAAACACCCAGAAATATTAGGGATTCAGTTTGTTTAAATGCGCGAGTTGATTCGCCGAATTTCCGGATTAATGGTGGTTTCCAATTATTGTTCTATCACTAAATTTATCCATTGGAAGCTTGCTCTTTGTGTGGACAATGCTCAACAACAGAACCCTTTGAAGGTTCTCATTAAAACGCTTAAGGGTTATAATCCTCTAAGCTTCTGGTGACGTGTTTTAAGATAAAATGAAGGATACAACCATTATCCTGTACATAGTTTTTGTGTATAAGAAGATAAACGCACTTTTTTCGGGATGATGCCGTTGGTAAACTTGGTCTTACACGCTTTACTAAAGAACATGAATTCAGATGATTAAATATTATTTAGCTTAGTTAACATTTTTATTTTGAGTTCGTATCTATACCTAAAATTGTTGATCGAAGGTTCTGGAGACGGAAACATCAATAGGCACTCTCTTAATAAACAAGTGAAATTTATGTGAAGACAAGATCTCTCTTCTAAGAATATATTATGTTACGGATAAGCCACGGGCGCAGTTTACGTTATTGTAATGTATAGTTGGGGCGCACTGACTTATTACGAGCCTATAAAGTGATAGATCGAACGTAGATATTTGACAAGGGTCACCTATACAACCTTCAGAGATTCGATCCAATGTTTTGTGAACAGTTTGAGAGCCACTGGCCACATCCAAACGGTTTTATTCTGAAAGTACGGAGGGACGTTTGGTATTCGAGATCGGAGGGAAAATTTTAGAAATTGGCTTTTAAGAGGAGGGTTCGAAATTTGGTTGATTTTCTATTCTACTTTTTCTTTAAGTAAGTATGTGGACTAGGAATCTTATATTTAGATGTATGATTTTTGACTATATTATCTTGAGTATCTTTAAATCCAAATCACGATTTGATGAAATTATCTCGATAAAAAAAATTTATGAAATGAGCTCTAATTATTTACAATTTTCCTTGCTACCACGATGATTTTACGATTTAGATCACGAAATTATTTCTAAAACATAGCAAATAATGATATCTAAACTACCCTTCAACCATATTTTAATTCATGAAGTAGTTTTTTTTTAATTCAAGTAAATGTGGTTTGGCGCTTACGTTGTTTATTTCCGAGCGCGCGCACAATATCGCCATCTCACATTTTAAGTACTTGAACTAACCATGTCTCTCTCTAACTTTGTATTGTCAGTGTCCGCTCGGACTTGTTCGACGTCGGACCTGTGAAGGATTTTTTAAAAAATATTACGAAAAAATATTACGGTCGTGCCACATTACAGGTACAGTACAGTATTTACAGTCCGCCGACGCCTATGATAAATAAATAAATATCCTTGGAAATTCTTTTACACATGACTACCTGATCCCAAACTAAGCAGAGCTTGTACTATGGAAACCAGATAACTGATATTACTACATATACTACTTTTTGTTTGTAAATACAAACTAAATATACCCTTAATTACACCTAGACTCGGGACATGCGGACATGTTCATGCACACAAATGCATGTCCTGGGCAGGAATCGAACCTACGACCTGCACTGCAGCGTGATTTTCGTTTGCTTTTCCTTGTCTTGTGTAATTTCTTTTCATCTCTTGTCATTTTGTGTCATCTCTTGTCATTTTGTGTCATCTCTTGTAATTTCATAGTTATTCGTGTCATTTCTGTAAAAACTCCCTATTTCGCTTACTGTTATATACTTGCAGCATGGTCTTGGGCCGACAGTGGGAATACATTGCTTGTCAAAACAATGGAGTCGCTTTATTGCGTTTGTTGTAGGTATGGATGGGCAAGTAATAAATATATCATACATCAATAAATTATCGTAAAAAATAACATTACAGATATGGATAGGAAAATGTTTGTCCGTCCTATTCAATCTATTATATTATAAACGAAAGTAACTCTGTCTGTTACCTTTTCACGGCTAAACCGCTGAACCAATGTTGATGAATTTTGGTATGGAGATAGACTGGGTCTTGGCGGAGAACATAGGCTACTTTTTAGGGTTCCAAAGGGTGCTAACGGGACCCTATTACTAGGCCTACGCTGTCCGTCTGTCTGTCTGTCCGTCTGTCAGCGCGGGCTGTATCTCACGAACCGTAACAGGTAGAGAGTTGAAATTTTCACTGAATGTGTATTTCTGTTGCCGGTGCAGAACAAATACTAAAAATATAATAACATTTAAAAATAAATATCAAGTCTGAAACTTGATATTTTTGATGTGTTTATTCTACGGTGGTACGGAACCCTTTATGTGCGAGTCCGACGCCTTCAGATCTTATGAATGTTTTCTTGAAATAAATATAGTGTATTTTAAGTAATTAACTGGCCAACCCTCAGGTCCTACCTACCATGTTAGGATCTTTTTCGTTCTAGCGGGTGTAAACCGTGATTTAACGAGTTAATGTGATAATTTTTGTATTTAAATTATTCAATTCAATGTATTTGTTTCAGACATAGTCCAATATTGATTATTAAAATTATTATAATTTCACAATAAATATAAAACAATAAATAAAAGTAAAATTAAATTAAAAAAAATAAAAAAATATTTTTTATTTTTCATGTTTTATCATTAAAATACAATATAATATAACATAAATTAAAATAAAATACTTTAAAATAAAAACCTACCCCTAATTAAACAAATACCGTCCGCGTGGGATACTGGCTGCATGTCCTCCCTGTATTCAAGCTGTTCCTGTTGTCAAGCGAATTTTTTGAGCAAGGAAAGAGCCAGCCCTCTTGTCACCTGTGGCGGTAACCAGTCTAAGGGTGATTTTAATAGATAAAAAAATTAAAGATAAAAAGATAAACAATAAATAAATGCATGGTTAAATCAATAAAATTAATAAAAACTGAAAATTATTAAAAAATAAATTAAATATGGTAAAAATAAATATTATGACACCGCTGATGACTTCATGATCGGCATCGAAGTTAAGTACCAAAGTATTCCTTTGCCTACGAAACATGAAAAAGATACTCATATCCGGCAGTCAGTCACTGACACAGAGTATGTACATTTTTACCCGACTACGGTGGGCGGAGGGTTATGATTTTGACCGATATGTATGTATGTTCATCTGCTCCCGTATAACGTCCAAACTATTTTTATCATAATAATTTGACTAATGAGATATCGTTGGACGCGTCTGGATCGTCCGCTGGTTATAGGCTATTATACGATCGAAATATTGTTATACGTATCTATCAGCATATTGTAGGTATCGTTTGTCTTCTTTTGACTTACTTTGTCTTCAGCAATAAAAACAACATAGAAATTAAATTATTTTTTTCAAATACACTCGACATAAAAATCCCATATAAAACGAAAAAAATATATTTGAATATTTTCATCCATTTCATCTATTTTAAAAGGTGCACTGGGACATATTATTTTAATTGTACGAATTAAACAATATTGTTCCTTCAAAAAATAACTATACTATAGTCTACTCCATAGCTGTTCTGTCCTAGCTAAGCGAGAGGGATATATCCTTCGGCAGCTCACGCGACGCTAGCCACACCCCGAAACTAAAATTCATTTTTTTCTTGTATCGTCTTAAAATTCTTGCACAAATATTTTGCGATAAAGTATTTAAAATATTGATGGTATGCATTGGGTTGTTTACATTCGCGCTTATTTGTACCTCTTAAAATTGTTGCAAACAGTAATTTACGTAGGTACCTTGAAATAATGTACGAAAGAGATTAAAATAAAGCAGGACATCCACTAGGGCACAAATGTAACACGTCACGTGCCGCTAGAGATGTCTGGCGACGTTGAGCGACGTGTCTGGGTCATCTTGTCTGACAGCTAAGACTAGGAACAAAACCTGCAGAAGTTGACTTCCGCCATCGATATCGATGCCTACCGCAAGCAATTTCTCCTAGGTACTAAAAAGTGAGTTTGCCGCGACTAAGTCAACATCTGAAAGTGTTGTCGTAGTCTAAACTTGGCTTACTTATTCATTCACGATATCGGTGTTGTAGATATTTGTCCCCTAGTGGATCTCCGCCTTAAAAATATGATTTTAATGCCAGATGGAAAATTTAATTAAGCCAAGTGATTTAGATAATGGAAGTGCCATCAGCGTCCGGCCCCGCGTTGTTATGGAATTATCACTTAACCCTTTTACTGCTGACAATTGTTTTAAGCAACCCTATCAATGTAATTTATTTTTTATATCTCGACGTCTGCGAATGGAGTGCCGGGGAATATTATCTGCTGAAAATGATTGTGGTGAAGTGAAGGGAATTCTAACAACACGTTGGCGCACACGGAACATATTAAAATGAATCGTGCTCTGGTTCAGTTATCATTAAAAGTAGCTTGGTAGGTTTATCAAATAATCACATAACTGAAAACGTCATAATATTGGAAGATCTCTAAAGTATACGATCCCTATCCGAAATACTCGGTAACCGTATACTTTAGTGACCGTTTTTGTGTGATACATAACAAAACTCTGGGTTATCAGTGCTACTATGAACAGTTGAACAATTAGATTCTTTTAGAAATTTGATACACCAAGCTTCTTTTGACGATAACTGTACCAACATATGTTGACGGTTGTTTTTTAAATAGGTGTATTACTATGGTTAGCTAGGTACTAAAGGTATGTATCGTTAAGCTCAAACTTGTTATATTTCGAAGAGCTTTTGTTACTGTATCTAGCTTTACACGTTGCCTATATAATTTCGGAAAAAGTTGTCAGAATCATATGGGAATCAGATCAGAGCAATCGGACAATTTTATTAGTTACCCTAGGAGTATTCTATTAAAAATATCTTACTTAGGTACTAATTCGTGTAAAACTACTTTTATCTCTATTTTAGTACAAACAGAAGATAAAATAATATAAAACTTACCCCTAATCAAGCAAATCCCGTCCGCGTGGGATGGTGGCAAGAATACTGGCTGCATTTCCTCATTGTATTGACAAGCTAATTTTTTGAGCAAGGAAAGAGCCAGCCCTCTTGTCACCTGTGGCGGTAACCAGTCTGGGGGTGATTTTTTTAAATAGCGCTTTAGCGCTATGACTCCATGGGCCAAGCGTCTCCACGGCAAACGGCACGAAAACATAATTGCTATTTAACAGTGCATATTTGCGCCGCTTGCAGAGGTCCGCCTTCTCAGCCGCAGCTCCCACTGCAGACGCAGATTCCCTGAGATGGGACGGGGCCAGAGTGTCCACATACGTGGCATCCCACACAAGTGGACGACCCCGATCCCAGGGAACCAGCGTCATGCCATTCGTGTCATGTTTTATGTTGCTGTATCGTCGTTCAATTAATAAGTAGGTACCTCCTCATTGATATTCAATTATTCTCGCAAAATAACGCTCAGCGTACATTATATTAAGCGATTATCAAATTTCACAGCTAAAGGAAATTTACCGATTAATATTCATAATTAATTTGTAGAGAAGCAATCAGACTCGCTAAACAACATTGTGATAAGTACTTTATTATCCTTCGCAGTGAATTTATACGAAATTCTATGGATCCTCTGGATCAAATAAAGGAGTTCATATTTTATGAATTCGTGAAATTAAAATTTCCCTTTTACTCGTCATAGGAAAACTTTACGCTATTAATGTTACAAGAATACCTTCTGCAGACGGGATCGTACCTATTTAAAATGTAACGAACGGGGCGTTTGGATTTCCAGTGACGGACAAAGTGCTAACCCAGTTGTATTGTGAGATTACAAAACCGACTTTACTTACGACTCATATTTATTAAAACCTGTAATCGCACGTTTAATAATGATCATGATATAAGGATGATTGGTAGCCACAGTACATACATGTAGATGAATATTGTTATACTCAACAACATAAATTGTCTTCAACGCACAAATGTAACTAAGTATATTACTTTAAGCAAAACCTTTACTGAATTTTAGTATGAGTTGAGCCGGCAGACGCCGCGCCACCGCCCGCCGTGTCATCGGCAATAATAACAATTCACAATGTGAGAACAAGTTATTAAGCTAATTTGTGCAAATAAGGGTGGTTGGCTCGGCACTGGGTGGCACATTCCTTGGGCACCATGACAGGTGTCAGGGCGGTTGCGCCGGATGTCGCCGCACGAGCGGCGGCCGGGCGGGCGGACAATTTGTCAGTGCCGTGTGACGTCACTACCGCTGCCGCCACACTGGCCGGCAACCCGTGTGTCACAAACAACGGATACCGTTCACAAATCGTAGGTATCTCAAAAAAGCGAGTAGGTTTTCCGATATTACGAGTGAGAAATAAACCTTTGTTTTTACATTCGCCGGTTACTTTATTGCAGAAGATAATAAAAGTTATATGTGGGCATCTGCAAAGTAAGTTTGATAAGTTGCATGGAACAGATCGCGGTCGTAAAATATTCGGTTGCTCTGTTTTCATCATTTACGCGCGCTACAGCAAAAGTCTTTATAAAGTCTAGGTAGAGGAACATTTATCTAAATAAATCTGAGCCTTGGCGAGGCCATACAGCCGCCTCCGTTTTCCAATGTGACCTCGATCTCATAAATAAGAATGAGGAGCGTCGGAACAAAGCCAGCGAGCGGTGTTCAAAGACGATTTTAAAATCTTATCTCAGTCAGGCGTGATTGACAACAATCGGGCGGAATTCGATACCGTTGTAGATGTTGTCGAAGCCTTTTTTGTGAGATCGGTAGGAGAGGTCTTCCGCCGCGGAAGCGGACGAGGATGTGGCTTAGGCCCTATCGTAAAATCCGTCGTTTCTCCGGAATAATGATAGCTCCCTTTACGTCGCCGAAACACGGAAACTGGCAATGGAAACAGTGTTTGTCCGTGGCTTGACGAATATTTTTTTCTTGTGTCGAATAAGTTTAAATAGTTGCGGGATTTATATAAGTACAATGAAAGGAAAGTCAATGATGATCGTATAATAATAATAACTGAAGACGAAACCCTTTTTATAATATGTTATGAAAGTATCTTATAAATAAATAAAGCATTCTAGCTCGCGTAGCAAAAACCGGAATGATTAAAGTGAAAGAAATGAGATGGAAAAAATATATCTGCGCCATTAAACTTATTTAACGATTTCATCGAGTAGATAATGTCATCGAAAAAACCGGAGAGCAGTCATCAATCAGGCGCCGGGAGTGCTCCGGGGCGGAGGGTTTTTGTTTGTCCATCCCTCCTGCCGTCACGCACTCTGACGTATTTCATTCAGTGGCTAAACAAATTGTTTTAAAACAGACGATAGTTTATCAAACTATTGTTGGTCTTTGTTGATAATTGATGGAACAGGATTACCAAACAATGCTTTTTTCCCGCCACTATTTTATGTATGGCCTCTATAATAATATCATATCGTTATACGGTGGTGCCAGTAACGTGACACTCCAGTAACCCAGTCCAGTCTAGCGCTGACCTTACTGGGTCCGTGTGTACAGCAATTTCAACTGAGTCCAGTGCTGACTTCGCGCTCGCATGTCAGTCCAGCGGACTAGCCGAGTATGATAAACCTATTACAAAATCGTGAACATAAACGCTCAACCGTGCAAAACTACAGAGTAACTACCTATCTATGTGCGAGCGTATATGGGCTGTAGATATGTTGTGTAGATATGTGCATGTGTGTTGTTAGTCCAGTCTAGACTCTAGCATAAATCATTTAATTCAATTTGGATGGAATTTCGTACTTAGTGAGAATTTATAGCATTTAAACGAACAAAGGCGAGACTGTGGTGTGGCACTATCACACGTTGATATAATGTGTTACTGTTTACATGAATTTATACTAACATCGTTTCTTTAAGAATTGTGATTATTAGATTTATTCGTAATATAAAAATAATCATGAATTTGTGGCGACCTGTTTTCAGCTCGGCAACCTCGCCTGCCAACGACGACTCCGACCCGCTATCACTCATCTTGCTGAATTTATTTGCTTGTTTTCAGAAAAGTCACCAGTTTACTGTTGTAATAAAGATCACGCTTTCTTGGATATCATTATTTATTCAGCATATTACAGTGTGTTTCTTGAGCATTACGATTAAAATGTCTTTAGCTTATTATAGGTTCGTTTGTTTCTGCCGTTCAGTAATGTTCAGTAATTCAGTATGTGTGAACATGAACATTGAGTATGGAAGAAGGCGAAACGAAAGCAGGTCGCCACAAATTAATTAAAATCTCCTTAAAAGGAGATTTTTTGAGTAATTATCTTGCTTTGAAATTGCCATAACGTATTAACCTATTTAATTAACGCATGCCAGAGGTTTACAGAAGTAAGTAATTATCCTTCGAATAAAGATACGATAACTTAGCATAAGTTTAAAACCCGCCCACCAGTATAGGAAGCGGTAACATCGCGTGATCTAAATTTCATTTTATTACCCTCTCAGTTGCGGCAGAGATCTTAACAGCAAACCTACTGCCTGATGGAAATAAAGCTGAATTAGGCACTTTAAACTTATGTAACTAAGGGACATTCAAGCATGATAATGTGATGTTCGTGTGATTATGCTTGGTAGAGTTTCGAAGTTTGATTTTAAACTCATATACCCATGTATAATAATATTATATTTTATTAAACACCGAGCCTTTATTTGGCAATAGAAGCACAGCACGGTATTCACGACGCGGCAATACTCTAAATCCTTCAGTAAGTGAGCTCCTGTTCCTACACGAACCGGATTAGAGTCTGTAAGCCCTGAGAACTGTTTTCTCTTCACATTTCATTCAAGAGGAGTGCGCAGCAAATAAATAAGAAAACCCGAGTGCGAGACGCGAATAAAACTCAGAAGCGGAGCAATCTCAGACGGAGATATAAAAATATTGGGCCGCCTTAAAAAGTTACATACGAGTTCGCAATCATCTTAATATAAGTTTGAACAGCGCTCTCGGAATGTTGGATTACGACATCGACAAAGAAGAGCTTAGACAAGACGAAGTTTTGCTAAAAAATTACTTTCGCAATGTAAAAAAATGAAAGGAATATTTTTTCTTCTATATCCCCGCGTTGAGTGTTTTCGCTCCTGAAGCCGAGATAAGTCATCAAATTATGCGAGGGCTATGTTGTTTACAAATTGTTTCTGAAACGAGTCACGTTCACATTTAGAGGTAGGCGCAAAAATTGGGCCAATTTAAATAATGCTCAGTATGGTTCGCACCCTCTGGCTTCTCGATGTGTTTGTATTACGTGAGACATTGGTACCTGTGCTAAGCCATCACTGATTATTTATCTTTATAAAAGGAAAATAGGGCCACTCCACTGATTCACGATTCACAAAATCTCCAAGACTATAAAGAAAAAATAATTATCTATGCATAGGCATAGGTGAGACATAAGTTGATTTCTCTATTTATGTATTAAATATGTATAGAAGTATTTTTATTTTGTGTTTAGGTATAGGGAATAGGTATGTTTCCCAATTTATTCTAGTAGGTACACCGCTGCTTACTACCCGGTTTAAAACACGGAATCCTCTTCATCCAAATGTTTTCTGGAAGATATCGCAGCTTGCGATAAGACCGCCCACTGCATGTACACTGTTGTTTATTTCATTTTTTGTTTGTAATTTTTGTTCTGTATGTTTGTGGTGTACAATAAATTGTTATATCTATCTATCTATCCTCACTAAAATATTTTTTTTCTTTCAAAATTTAACCAGTGGTGTGTAATAAAATGTGGTACCCACAGCCGCATCAAGACCTTATAACGCAAAAGGAAAAGAGATTATCGTCTGTAATAATCTCTAAGTCGAGGAGTCTTATAATTTAATTACACGGGAACACTTAAGTTTACACGACGTCGCCATGCCTCCCCTTTGTTTTACAGACAATGCGAGCGCTTCACGGCTGCTTTTGCAGTAACTCTCGCGCTAACTTTCAGCAAACGGCTAACGCATGAAAAGTTAACTATTGTTATCCAACCTTCGATTTCGGTAAGGATCCATTTGCGAAATTAAAAAGACACGTCTATAGATCATGTAACAATACACATTGCCTTTTAGTAGTTTTGTTTTTTGGATTGGATCATAAATCTAGAGAGGTACTAATAGAAAGTTGTTTGTCGAAAAGCTTCACCATTTTCGGAGACACGAATGACAAGGAATAGAAAGGTAAGCTAATGTTGCTATTACCATGTATTCGCGTTAAGAGCTTCTTAAATGATAAAGTTTGTTATCTAATAAAATAAGCTTATCCATCGCTGCATTTTAGTCAAATAATTATCTATTGGGAAAGTCGTTCGTATAAATAAATAGGAATAAAACATGTTTTATTTGAAATGTTTATCGTCTACCCAAATCCATTTCGTGAAATTACTGCACTGCTAACTGAAGTTATTCCAGTACTAGCTTTTGCAATCACAATCACATATCTGTGTATATAGGACTGAGGTGGCAAACAAGCGTACGGCCCGCTTGATGTTAAGCAGTTACCGTAGCTTATAGACGCACGTTGCCCACCTGAAGGGGAGTGGGACAGAGCGACGGGAAGGGGGATGGGGGTTGGGCTTCCGGCTCTCTCAGTCATGGTACGAAACGCAGCTGTAATAAATCCTTGACGCTGATCTTCTGTGAGAGGGTGGTACTACCCCGGTCGAGCCAGCTTGTACATGAACTACAGTCAATTGGCTACAGCTTGGCTCTACCACCAACTATAAGTAAGGTGGATAACGAATATACATAGATAATTCAACATGAAGAATATTAAAAACCTGAATTGAAACAAGAAGGTTTTAATCGTCGTTAACACTTGAAGGGCCCAGTTGCAGAAGTCCCTAAGTCCTGAAATCAAGCAACTCGATTTCAGGACTTAGGGACTTCTGCAACTGGGCCCTTCACTTGCACCTTCATCGTGTAGTTAAGCAAACCCTTAACGTAGGTATGTTTGCCGTAACAAAGTGCCTATTGGTATACAAAGCACATAGAGAGTTTGAAACCGTCGTCGCTCTATTGACTTCCACGTTTGATGTGGAATTGAATATTGTCACAAGGTTTCAAATGTTTGTGAGGTAATGGTCGGTATTGTGGATCACCAAATAACGGTTGTTTTAGCCGGTGTAAGCTTCTCTAAACGATAAACAAACATATATACACCATTATGCCTGTGTTATCCAAAGTGCTGGGCATAATTGCACTACATTTTTCTGAAGGTATAATTTTAGTTTCAATGTATGTATGTATGTATTGATGTTCCTCATCAATGCGGGGAGGAGGAGGAGGAGGAGGAGGAGGAGGAGGAGGAGGTGCGGGGTCCAGCGCGAATAGGCAAGTCTTTTAAAAGGTAAGGTTCTTTAAAAATAGATGATTCCTTTGGACATGTTCTTCTTCTTCGTCGTAACACTCTTGGCA
The DNA here is from genome assembly GCA_947859195.1 of Drymonia ruficornis. Classification (NCBI taxonomy): domain Eukaryota; kingdom Metazoa; phylum Arthropoda; class Insecta; order Lepidoptera; family Notodontidae; genus Drymonia; species Drymonia ruficornis. The sequence continues at coordinate 18,218,707 of OX401904.1, forward strand.
GAGTGGTCGTGGTCATCACTTAGGCATTAGTAGCACGCTTAACAGCCCGTCGCCACTCCTCACGCACTGCTGCTCTTCTGGTACACTCATAGAAGGGGCCGCCAATTGCAGCCTTAACTTGGTCGGTCCACCGCAGAGGTGATCTGCCGCGTGCCCTTTTGCCTTCGACATTCCCCTGCACCACGAGTCGTTCCACGGAGACATCCCCACGCCTCGATACGTGCCCGAAGAAAGTGAGAATGCGGCCCTGTACGATGGAGGATAGGCGCTGCTTGATGCAAAGTTCCTCAAGAATAGACTGGTTAGTTCTGAATTGAGTCCAGGATATCCCAAGCATTCTTCTCCAGCACCACATTTCTAGAGCATCTATCCTCTTTTTCTCGCTCTCCCTCAGGGTCCACGTTTCAGCAGCGTAAAGGAATATGGGAAATACTAATGCTCTGACCAGCCGGGTTTTTGTGGCTTTGGTGATGTTCCGGTTCTTCCATATCTTTTGGAGCTTATCCATGGCTGACCTCGTGATAGCCATACGACGCTTAATCTCGTCAACGCATCCACCATTATTAGAGATCAGTGCCCCTAGGTAGATGTATGATTGAACGACCTCGCAGTTCGCTATTTTTGTGAACTCAGGCGAGTTGTTATTAGCTCGGTCGACAATCATCACCTTTGTCTTACTGCGGTTGATCTTCAGGCCGAATTCGAGGCTTGTGCGTTCCATTTTTCTCAGAAGATCATCCATATGGTTGACGCTGGTTGCGAATAAGGTGGTGTCATCCGCATACCGTAGATTGGAAATTTTAAGGCCTCCAATAACTATTCCGTCCGTCCAGTTTTCTAGGGTGATTCTCATAATGAGTTCTGTGTAGATGTTGAACAGAAGCGGTGAAATGATGCATCCTTGACGAACTCCTGCACTGGGATGGAAGTGGCTTGATAATACGTCATCTGCTCTAACGGAGGCCGTGCCCTCTTCGTAGAGATTCCTGAGTAGGTACACAAGGTGCTTAGGTGTACCCATAGCCAACAGTGTTTCCCAGAGTTTTGGCCACTTTACCGAGTCAAATGCTTTCGAGAAGTCTACAAAGCATATGTATGTCGGCTTGTTGAATTCCCGAACCTTCTCAATAATTTGGCGGGTTGTTAGTATTTGCTCACGGGTACCTTTCCCTCTTACGAAACCAGCTTGTTCGGGAGCGATTTCTTTGGACAGGTATGATTTAAGCCGCTCATTTAGGATGTGCAGTAGAATTTTGCTGGCATGTGAAATTAAGGCAATAAGGCGATAGTTACTGCATTTTTTCGTAGAGCCCTTCTTATGCAGGGGAACAAAGATGGTGTGAGCCCATTCTCGAGGCCAACTTCCCGACTGCCATATTTTGTTACACAGGGTTGCAAATACTTCAACACCATATTCTCCAGAGGCTTTGATGGTTTCAATCGGTATTGCATCTGTGCCAGTTGCCTTTCCAGTTTTAAGGTGGTGAATTGCGGCTCGTACTTCATCCTTTAAAATGTTCGGCTCTAACTCATCTTCCTGTGGTGTTATTGAGACGAAACTGTGCGAGGATGGGTCTTCAAATAGTGATTGACAATAGTCTTTCCATGCTTCAGAAATTGCATCTATCTCCGTCACCGTTTCGCCCCGTGAGTTCTCAATGGCCCATGTTTTTGACGACAGAGTCTTGGTAATTAGTTTGATCTTCCGATGTAAGTCTCTAGTTTCATGACTGCCAGCATGCATTTCCACTTCTGTGCATAGCTCCTGGAGATAATCGTTGCGGTCACGTCTGCACGCAGCTTGTATTCGAGCAGATTTCTTATTTAGACTCCTTATATCAATACCTAGTGCCTTCATTCTCCGTCTTTCTTCTACGAGAGCCAGTGTATCATCTCTCATCCAATGTTGTCGCTTATGGGTGTTACTGGTTTTGGACACAGTGACTGCGGTTTCGAACAGCTCTTTAGCTCGGCTCCAGAGCTGATCGGGGGAGGCTGACTGTGTAGCTAAACTAGTCCATTGTTCCCAATTTTGCTCTAGTGTATTAACAAACTTAGTCATATCTAGTGGTTGCATTCTTTTTCGTTTGATGGTTTTCCTTGCCGATCTAAGTTTCAGTTGGATTTTTGCAACCAGAAGTTGATGATCTGATCCGCAATCAGCTCCAGGAAATGTGTGAACATTCCTAATAGAGGTTTTCCACCGTGAACCAATCATAATGTAGTCTATTTGGTTCCGATATTTACCATCAGGTGAAGTCCACGTGTATAGACGCCGTGGATGGTTTTGAAAGAAGCTGTTTGATATGATCAAGTTGTTTTCGGCAGCGAATTGTATTAGGCGCTCACCTCTTTCATTCCGCTGTCCCAATCCAAATTTTCCAACACAATGGCTTAGTTGATATCCATTGGCTCCAATCTTCGCGTTTAGATCACCCATGATAATGAGTACCTCCCTTTTTGGGATCTTGGATATGGTAGTTTCCAAATTTGTGTAGAAGTTTTCTATGTCCGTATCGCTTGCAGTGCTTGTAGGCGCGTACACCTGTATAATGTTCATATTAACTGGTTTTGCCTTGAGTTTAATACTAAGTATTCGATCGCTCACTGGTTCATATCCCATTACACAGTTGTTGATGTCCTTCGATATGACAAATGCAACTCCATTTCTGCTGATGTTGTCGGTTCCAGAAAAGTATACAGTATGGGCTTCGGTGTGAAAATGACCATTTCCTTTCCAGTGAGTCTCACTAAGACCACAGATGTTAAGTTCACACCGGTTAATTTCTCTCTCCAGGATGTTAAGCTTTCCCGTCTGGAGTAAACCACGTACATTCCAGGTTCCTATCTTTTGGATCTGACGCATTTTTACAGCGATTCCAGTAGTCCGATTTCCATGCGATGCCTGGTCTCCTACATCAGCATGGCCGGTAGCCAATTTCACACCGTCTGCCCCGGACGCAGAGCGGCGCCGGTTGCTAAGCGGATCGCAGGGCCACTTTTCGATTCTATCGTGTACCTTCATGATGACTTTCTTGGGAAAATAGTGTGGTGGTTTCCCCTTGCCTTCCACACCGCAGATCAGTAGTCGGGGTCGACCACCGCTATTGTCAGAAATTCGACAGCTCAGGGGACGCTGCTGCCCATCCTCCGGTTAAGTAATCCCTAAGTCGCCTTTTACGACACCCACGGGAAGAGATGGGGTGGTGCTATTCTATAAGCCGGCACCACACAGCACACATACACCAGCACACATACACATACCGTACATTTGGACATGTACATATCGTAAATAAATAAAACCGACATAGAAGAGCGTAAGGAGTGGAATATAATCAAAATATATATGCCTCCAAAAATGTATTACAAAATTAATGAGAGCCCTCAAAGGTTAACATCAAAGCATACGCCAACATTTTCATTACGCTAATATTTTATTTATTACCAATACAGATTCCATGTATCGAAATGTAATATTTTTCGATATAACAACCCGCGATCCTTGTGAACGTTTCTAGGAATCTAAAACAAATTATGTTATAAAAATGTTTGTCATATTTAATATTTTTTTATATTTCGTTCGGGAATTAAGTTCCTATTCTACCTGCCTGAATATAACTACCGAATGTATATTGGAAAATTATTTCTGTTATGCCTACAGTGCAAAGATGACATAGATCTTTAGCCTTAGGACAAAAGCTTAGGTATAGAAACAGTACACCTCATTATAATGTTACTTCGTAATGTAAACCTTAAATTATTTTCGATTTTAGACTTTGTTAATAATTATAGGAAGACAAAGGCGCTCATTATGTTGGTATACAACAAAATTTGACTAAAATAACTGTATTTCTATCTTTCTCATGATTGCAACGATTGAGAGAAATACTTTCAGATGTGTTCAATTTAGTTTATTCGTAATTTGAGGCCAACATAATACGCACCAAGGCCAAACTCAAGTAATGTTTTCTTTCAACAAATACGGGGCCCTCATCGGCGGCCGGGTCCTCCGACCGGCTTGAGATTAGCCAACTTGAACAGAAAACACCGTAATTAAGTTTAGTGTTCGGCCTCCGTGATGTTTATTGGATTGCCGCGTTATTTACGGGTCCAGAACACACGCATGCCGCGCGAGGCTGTTCACCTACGTGCCACGCGCGGCACGCACATCAGTCTGAGTCCCATGCCGCGCGAGGCAAAGGGCGAACCGACCTACACCTTAGACAGAGAATGGTATAGCTGAGCAATCAGTCATATAAGCGTTTCCCACATGGTGGGTCGCAACCCGGTACCGAGCCATCAAAATAAAATACGGGGTCGCAGCATTCCCGCCTTGTTTTAAAATAATACATAATAAATAGCCAATAGTAATAGTAGCGATTGTAGCCTAGGGGTGAACAGGTTGGGCTAGCAATCAGAATGTCCCAGGTTCGATTCCCGGTGCGGCATGCACCAATGGATGAATTTTCATCCATGTGCATAATTTACAGTTCGCTGACGGTGAGGGAAAACATCGTGAGGAAACCTACCTATCCCTCGGGTTTAGGTAATAGTCAGTTCCTGTATACACGGCGACAAGGTTCACCACCTGTCACGTTGGGTTCTGACTATCTGGTGAAACGTGGGCTTTGAGTTGGTTAATGTGGTGTATGTGGTGGTGTATGGCCACTCAAGCCTCTGACTACCCCCGAATGGGGATAAAAGTCGTGACGTTACATTTCATTTTTTTTCATTTTGTTTTCAAATAGCCAATACCGAAATATAGTTGGACAAGTTATAGTAAAAACATTTTTAAACTTTTGAGTGGATCATGAAGGGGCAGTATGAAAATTACCGGGCCATTATCGTTCTGTCTCATGGCTAGGCCAAACTAAGCGAGTCAAATGGCAGCGTTCAGGTGAGGCAGGGCGAGCGTTTGCCTCGCGCGCGGCCTGTTAAACTTAGCGAGGCAATTTGCCTCGCGCGCCATGCGCGTGTTATGGACACGCCTATTGATTTCCCAGCTATTAGGCGCCCGTTTACTTTGCCGACCTACCTATATTGAATTTTGGCAGATTACCTACCTAATGCCGTGTGTCCACTGGCAAGTAACTTCCGCAATTTCTTGCAGAAGTCACTTGCTGACGTGTTTCCACAGACAGCAATTTTACACAACCGTGTACATGTGGGACTTGCAGCAAGTTCGGCAAGTCGCAGAAGTCCACTTGCGTGAGTGTTTACACATTGGAAGTCGCTTGCGCAAGTAAACTTGTGCAAGTTTTCTTGCCAGTGGACACACGGCATAATACCTAGGTATATTTCTTCTTATCTGTAGTCTTTTCTAATTCGTGTCTGTCTTTAGGGAATGTTCATCAAGTTTATTCATGGGTAGGCGTCGCGGGCGGCCCTGCGAGACTCGAAAACCTAGAAGACTTTATTAATGTAGTCAAGAAATCCACAAGAAATCCGACAAGACAGTTTTAATTAGGTCCTACAGTACTGGTAGCATAGCCGGCCGTAACAAGACAACGCGAGATTAATCGATTTTGTCTCATTCTCTCCTCTTAATTAAGAAAGAGAGAGAGAACGACTTGGTGTGACATAATGGGCGATAAAAGTTGTGTCTTGGCCCGTGTGCTAGACCTTCAGGTATTTATTTTTACATGTATGTTGTACTTAGTAAATTAGTAAAAGAAGTCAAAATAGACAGCTATAAGTACCTATCTAAAAACTACATTATCCACAGATAAACCTATGCGTATACCTAAGTAAGAACTTAATTTTCTTTTCGTCTTGTACATTTGTTTTTAGCAACAAGTCACAAGTAATAAATACTTGTCGAATGTTTATCTCAATACATTACGAACCTCACGTAGGTATTGTTCTCAAGTAACCGAAGTTATCATGTTATGTAATGTGATATCAGTCCGGTTCTATTGGCGACCGAGATATGTACCTAGGCATTTTCTTCAAGGAAAAGTTTTTCGTTCAAAGGCATTTGGTTCTTTTTTCGAATTCCTCACTGCGTTACCAACTAGAAAACTCACGGAAAACGAAGTAAATCTAGTGGATTTAAATATTTTAAGTTCAACTTTAAATATTTACCGAGTTTGGGAGCTTTGTGGCTGGTTTCGCTTAAGTAAACATGCCTGCTGTGTGGTTGGCAGATGGAGGAAAGTAAGGTAACCTGTTTTAAACATGTGTTGTGATGTTTGTTAGGTAACATTATGAAGAATATGGTCAAGTCTATACAAGTATTGGGAGACACAAAAGAGATTTTGGTGAGATTTTGGTGTTTGGTGGTGTAACTAGAAGCCCTAACTCCGATCCGAAACTCAGCGGCCGCTCGGCAAATTGCATCGGGTGGTTGCGGGTTCGATTCCCGGCAGAAGCCAAATTTCAGCAACGACCTTTTCGTAATTTACCCTGATCAGGGCGTCGCTGGGATCGTCCACAGTCCATTGTATGGTGGCCATTGTACAAGCGTTGCTTAGTTTGGGCCCATGCAGTCGGTGGGTAAGTCTGGCGATATTTAGGTATCTCTAGAATCGTATCTCAGAATAATAAATGGTTGAGTGAGATTAAAAGAATATTGCTTACAAATAGCACCTGCGACAGTGGAACCAAGTTGTTTCAAGATATTGTTTCGGCTGTAATCTCAGTTTTAATCAAGACAGTACTGGTAAACTAAAACGAGTCTTATTACAGCGCCGTTAGTTTCTTATTCATCTACTCCACGGTTCCATTTGGTTCAAAGCTATTTCATATCCCGGGAAAAAAGGTGCGTATGACATTTGTCAATTGTTATGAAAGATGCGTCACTATTCCGCGAGATAAAGCACCTATCTGGGATATGAATTGCGAGTATATTCCGATATGGGGAGTTCCACTCACAAGTACCCATCTCTTATATAAGATCTGTCAAATTCGGAGAAATGTTATATTTTATTTGGTGTAGGATGAATGAAGAATTGCCAACATTTGAGTAACATTTCAATAGGTCGTTTATGACCTATTAATATTAACATGATATGATCATAATACTTAATAATTATAAGTACCTAATAATTAATTGGGATAGTATAGACGATTGATTACCTATATTACTTACATAATTATATTGTAAGTCTAGGGCCTTACAGTGGTATTCAGCCACAGCGACTGATTTCAAAGATTTATGACATTATATTAAGGACCGACAAGGTTCACCACCTGTCACGTTGGGTTCTGACTATCTGGTGAAACGTGGGCTTTGAGTCGACTTAATACCTCCACAATGTGGTGGTGTATGGCCACTCAAGCCTCTGACTACCCCCGAATGGGGATAAAAGTCGTGACGTTATATTTATTTTTATTTTTTTATATAGGACCGACCGAGGCTAGTTTTTTTGTTATCTCGGCCGAGACCGAGACCGAGACCGAGAACCAGAAATGCCATAACTTAGTAAAATCTAAAAAGACTACCAGCCGACCGAGGAAGACCGTGCGCCAACTAATTTCTCAGTTATGCGCAGTCTTGGCGACGGCCGAGATTTCCTCAAAATTTTCGCCGAGAACGAGACCGAGACATAAATTTTTGCCAAGACCGGCCAAGACCGAGACCGAGATCTCGGTCGGACCCTACATGATATACAATGGCTAGTGTAGGCAATTTGATCAGTGAACCTATCAATATTATAAGGGAAAACACGGAAGTACCTACGGCGCGACCCCTTTTTGTGTCGTTATTGTTTCACGGATGTTTGTCGGAAAATATTCGTACCTATTTTTTATTTCCTTGACCTTTTATTAGAATCAAGGAAAATATAACATTGTTTTTAGGTAGGCAAGTACTTTCTATGTTTAGGGCTTATTTCAAAACCGTCATATAACTTTTATCCACTTAATAAATATGCCGTTTTGACAGTTTTTCGTATTTATTTGGTGGATAACGATTCTGAAACTAGGCCTAAACATAATAGGTCTACATAATACCTGAAAATAATATGTTATAAGTACCTATTTTTCTTGATTCCAATAAAATTCGCGTATTAATACATAGTTAATTATTAGTATTGATTTATCCACCAGGTGAAAAGGAACTACTTAAGATGAGGGTTCGAAATTTGGTTGATTTTCTATTCTACTTTTTCTTTAAGTAAGTATGTGGACTAGGAATCTTATATTTAGATGTATGATTTTTGACTATATTATCATGAGTATCTTTAAATCCAAATCACGATTTGATGAAATTTTCTCGATAAAAAAAAAATATGAAATGAGCTCTAATTATTTACAATTTTCCTTGCTACCACGATGTTTTTACGATTTAGATCACGAAATTATTTCTAAAACATAGCAAATAATGATATCTAAACTACCCTTCAACCATATTTTAATTCATGAAGTAGTTTTTTTTTAATTCAAGAAAATGTGGTTTGGCGCTTACGTTGTTTATTTCCGAGCGCGCGCACAATATCGCCATCTCACATTTTAAGTACTTGAACTAACCATGTCTCTCTCTAACTTTGTATTGTCAGTGTCCAGTCGGACTTGTTCGACGTCGGACCTGTGAAGGATTTTTTAAAAAATATTACGAAAAAATATTACGGTCGTGCCACATTACAGGTACAGTACAGTATTTACAGTCCGCCGACGCCTATGATAAATAAATAAATATCCTTGGAAATTATTTTACACATGACTACCTGATCCCAAACTAAGCAGAGCTTGTACTATGGAAACCAGATAACTGATATTACTACATATACTACTTTTTGTTTGTAAATACAAACTAAATATACACTTAATTACACCTAGACTCGGGACATGCGGACATGTTCATGCACACAAATGCATGTCCTGGGCAGGAATCGAACCTACGACCTGCACTGCAGCGTGATTTTCGTTTGCTTTTCCTTGTCTTGTGTAATTTCTTTTCATCTCTTGTCATTTTGTGTCATCTCTTGTCATTTTGTGTCATCTCTTGTAATTTCATAGTTATTCGTGTCATTTCTGTAAAAACTCCCTATTTCGCTTACTGTTATATACTTGCAGCATGGTCTTGGGCCGACAGTGGGAATACATTGCTTGTCAAAACAATGGAGTCGCTTTATTGCGTTTGTTGTAGGTATGGATGGGCAAGTAATAAATATATCATACATCAATAAATTATCGTAAAAAATAACATTACAGATATGGATAGGAAAATGTTTGTCCGTCCTATTCAATCTATTATATTATAAACGAAAGTAACTCTGTCTGTTACCTTTTCACGGCTAAACCGCTGAACCAATGTTGATGAATTTTGGTATGGAGATAGACTGGGTCTTGGCGGAGAACATAGGCTACTTTTTAGGGTTCCAAAGGGTGCTAACGGGACCCTATTACTAGGCCTACGCTGTCCGTCTGTCTGTCTGTCCGTCTGTCAGCGCGGGCTGTATCTCACGAACCGTAACAGGTAGAGAGTTGAAATTTTCACTGAATGTGTATTTCTGTTGCCGGTGCAGAACAAATACTAAAAATATAATAACATTTAAAAATAAATATCAAGTCTCAAACTTGATATTTTTGATGTGTTTATTCTACGGTGGTACGGAACCCTTTATGTGCGAGTCCGACGCCTTCAGATCTTATGAATGTTTTCTTGAAATAAATATAGTGTATTTTAAGTAATTAACTGGCCAACCCTCAGGTCCTACCTACCATGTTAGGATCTTTTTCGTTCTAGCGGGTGTAAACCGTGATTTAACGAGTTAATGTGATAATTTTTGTATTTTTTAAATTATTCAATTCAATGTTTTTGTTTCAGACATAGTCCAATATTGATATAATTATTATAATTTCACAATAAATATAAAACAATAAATAAAAGTAAAATTAAATTTAAAAAAAAAAATATTTATTTTTATTTTTCATGTTTTATCATTAAAATACAATATAATATAACATAAATTAAAATAAAATACAATAAAATAAAAACCTACCCCTAATTAAACAAATACCGTCCGCGTGGGATACTGGCTGCATGTCCTCCCTGTATTCAAGCTGTTCCTGTTGTCAAGCGAATTTTTTGAGCAAGGAAAGAGCCAGCCCTCTTGTCACCTGTGGCGGTAACCAGTCTAAGGGTGATTTTGATAGATAAAAAAATAAATATAAAAAGATAAACAAAAAATAAATGCATGGTTAAATCAATAAAATTAATAAAAACTGAAAATTAAATTAAAACATAAATTAAATATGGTAAAAAAAAATATTATGACACCGCTGATGACTTCATGATCGGCATCGAAGTTAAGTACCAAAGTATTCCTTAGCCTACGAAACATGAAAAAGATACTCATATCCGGCAGTCAGTCACTGACACAGAGTATGTACATTTTTACCCGACTACGGTGGGCGGAGGGTTATGATTTTGACCGATATGTATGTATGTTCATCTGCTCCCGTATAACGTCCAAACTATTTGTATCATAATAATTTGACTAATGAGATATCGTTGGACGCGTCTGGATCGTCCGCTGGTTATAGGCTATTATACGATCGAAATATTGTTATACGTATCTATCAGCATATTGTAGGTATCGTTTGTCTTCTTTTGTCTTCAGCAATAAAAACAACATAGAAATTAAATTATTTTTTTCAAATACACTCGACATAAAAATCCCATATAAAACGAAAAAAATATATTTGAATATTTTCATCCATTTCATCTATTTTAAAAGGTGCACTGGGACATATTATTTTAATTGTACGAATTAAACAATATTGTTCCTTCAAAAAATAACTATACTATAGTCTACTCCATAGCTGTTCTGTCCTAGCTAAGCGAGAGGGATATATCCTTCGGCAGCTCACGCGACGCTAGCCACACCCCGAAACTAAAATTCATTTTTTTCTTGTATCGTCTTAATAGAGAAATGAGAATTTCTAAAAAATATCCTGACAATAAATAATTTTAAGAAAGTTAGTAAATCAACGTTTTTATTTTGTAAGCAGATTCTGCATTTATACCCACAGCATCCATTGACAAGTGTTGCTAACGAGGATTTAAACACGGTTCGTTAGACGTGTAGGTGCCTACTGATACAGCGAGGGCATGCCGTTTATTTACTTACGTGTGAGTATTACGTGCATACGAATTTAAATTTAGAATACTCTACTTTCTTTAAAAAATATGGCCACACCAGTAATAGGTAGCTAATTTTCCAGTATCAAGTATTAAATAGCAATAACCAATAAAGCCCAATTAAATTTTAGAAAATTAAAAAAAAAAAATTCGTTCTAAGAATTGGTTCAAACTAATCTTATGTCACTAAACAACACGTCTTCTCATTCCCATTCACAATCAAACAAACAAAAACGTTGAATAAGAACCCACAAAATGAAAAACCACATAATGACATGAAGATTTCCATAATCTATGGAGTAAATGCATAATTTATGAGATGTGTTTCAGCTTAAGCAAATACTGGCCTAACAAAACATTAAAATTTACTAAAATAGGAAGAAAACGAGATTTGTTTTTAATTTTAGGGGAGATAATGGCTTCATAATAAAATCACCGAGTCATTCAATCAACGATTTTAAAAAGATTTTATATAAAAGAAGTATGTATGTAGATAAGTATTGTAGTAACTGCCTATTTTTTATGAAAGTTATAAAAAATACTGAAATAATTTACGAAACAATTTTACAAGCTGGCACATCAGTAATTAATCGTACAGCAAAGGGTTTCGAGAGCAAAACATGATGATTTATTACTTAAAAACTTACAGTTTGGCCATTAGCTGTATAACATGACGGCGGCGTGTTTAGTTAGTTGTATAACCTAACAAACAAATATGCATGTACATACGAAGCTTTTTCTTGTCTTCCAATATGGACCTTATTGATGGAAATCTGGACTCCAGATGCCTCGCATGCCTCGCCCGAGCACTCATGTCACAATATATCTGTGTTCCGACGTCATAACTGAGTGTTCGGCCGCGGCATGCGCCTGATGTAGACGGAGCTATGGTTACATCCTATATTCTTAATACAAAATCTTATAGCTATTTGGATAGAGGAAAGATCAAAATACCCGGATTCCAATAACAAATATCGGAACGGATACGAATAGGGACGTGTGCGGATAACGAGGGCCGATTATTAGCTCGGATTTGTCGCGTCGATATTTTTGTGTTTGCCTTAGATTCTTGGGGGCTACTACAAACCCGAACCATCAGTATCGTTTGTGATTTCGACACTAATTTACTACACAATATAAAATTCTAAATTCGTAGTACAACCGAAACAGATTATTGTTTTTGTACCAGGTTTCTAATGAACCCCCAGAGTCGCAGGATACGGAAACAAATTATGCCCTAATTTCAGACACGATAGAAAATCAATTGTGGTTCACGTAGATCTGCGTTCCCGTGTGTAAACAATGCACACTTCCAGAACGACTAGGAATTCTAAACAGGATCCCATGACTTACGGCCACTAGGCCAACGACGCGGACGTCGGCATTCCTATTCGTTGGACGAACGATTTTTTTTCATGTTATTAAGATGGCTACCAAGCTTACGGTCCGCCTGATTTTAAACAGTTAGCGTAGCCTATAGATGCGTGCAATACCAAAGGCATACGAACCTGAAGGGGAGTGGGACAGAGGGAGAGGAAGCGGTTGGAGGGAGGAGGGGGGCGGAAGTTGGGTTTCCGACTCTCTCACTCATAGTACGAAACGCAGCTGTAATACCTACTTTATATGCTAATATTCTGTGAGGTATTACACCGGCCGAGCCAGCCATATACCTATGAGCTGGGCTCTACCTAAATATTATATTACAATTATATTTATGTTGTCTCAAATGACAGTATTATAGCACTCGTTCGAATATTACAAAGGAAATCAAATCGATGCCACGACGAGCTACATCACTCGGCATATCTAAAATGCTTTTATCGTAATGTAAAGGGTCATAAAATGCTTATAGTATAAAGAAATCTATGAAAAGCGACCCATATCGCGAAAGAGTCGGCCCCTGATAGGGGTCCTTTATTTCGGAATAGCGGCATATCTTTCATAGCATCGACGAAATATGTCACACGCACCCTTTTGTTCTCTTTGATACAAATAGTTACCGTTCCGAGGTAATGCGAAATGTTCAGCCATTTCCGCTTACTTTCAGGCACTTTCAGCTTGGTAGTACCTACTTGCTATGTTGTTATATATGCATATAAATGAAATTGCAGTGTCTGTTTGTCGTATCAAAATAACAAGCTGTTTATTAAATGCATATGAAAGTAATAAACGTGCTTATAAACAAAAAAGCAAGTTAATATTTTTTGGTCTGCCTTTCTGGATGTTTGTTCCGGCTAATCTCCGAAACAGCTAAACCGAATTTGACGGGACTTTCACTGGCAGATAGCTGCTGTAATAAGGAGTAACTGAGGCTATTATTTTAGCAAACATTAACATTTTCTTAAAATTACTTCTTCGCGTAGGTACGAAGTCGCGGGCACATCTATCCCTCTAGTTTGGTGAGTTTTGGGATAGGGCTATCTATGGTCACGTTGAATTTATTTCAGTCAAATCTGCCGAAAGATGTTCACTGCTGGACATAGGTTTTCCACAATTACCGGTCCTGTAGTACCTAATGTACTACTTCTTCTTATCGTATGGTTAGTAGCCAACCTAGTGTCAGAGTTGTTCAAGCCGCCCGAAGGCGTCTGACAAGGTTTAACGACTGATGCCTAGATGACAACAACCGGGACCGACTTTTTACGTGCCCTCCGAAGCACGGAGACGCCCAGTTCAAATGCCACTTAATGGTCACCCATCTCTGTCTGACCTTGCTAAGCGTTGCTTAACCTCCGATCGTTTACCGATCAGTGATTGCAGCTGCAGATGAGCGCCTCACTAATACTACTACTATAATCCGAAGACGGCATTCATAAATAAATAAATGAATGTGGCAATCCAATAAACATCATATTGGCCAATCCTACTTAATTACGGTGTTTTCTGTGAAAGTTGGCTAATCCCAACCGGCCAGCATGAATGGCCGTGTTGCGGCGCCATTGAGCTCCCGTTTTTCTTAATCTAAAGGAAGATTATTGCAAAAGTTTTGCATTGTCTTTGCCCATTTAGTACCTACCTCTTAAAGTAATGCTAACTTTAGCTCTTACCGCTTAATTTAAGTATTACATTACTAATGAGTTTTAAAACGGTTGTTTGTAACTCATTCGTGTCTAAAATATTTTCTTTTTCGTTTCAATTCTCAACACAGGTGTTTTGGTAATAAGTTGAGGTATGTATTTAAGTATAGTATAAGTGCAAAAACGCCCTTATTGGAATATTACTCTAACAAAATTTTACGAAATCGGTCTATATATGTATAAGTCATTTAAACACATTAGTTACACGCTAAGAAGTGCAGACTGGTTCAAAGGAAACTTCAATAACGAGAGATCACTTAGACTTACACGGCGTCTCATATTTGCTCCTTTGTTCTGAAGACAAAGCAGGCGACTAGACGAGTGCTTTTATTAGTTGAGCACCTAACCTGCAATCTGCTACGTATTTCACTAGACATTTATTAAGGATTCCACTTCAACTTGTAACTGAATATGTAAATGAACAGGGGTGTGATTCCTTAACTTTTACATCAGAGGCACAGATGTTTCAATCTAGACTTCGCCCTTGAAAACAAATAGAGTTGTCAAGTCTCACGGATGTATCAATGTTGAACGCATAGTGGTTGTAAGGATGTTTGGCTTCAGTGAATGGGTGCGTGTAGGTACATCAGGCGCATACTGCGCCCGAGCACTCAGTTTTGACGTCAGAACGAATAGTCGTAAGTACCTAATGTCATAACACGAGTGCTCGGGCGAGGGGTGTGAAGCATCTGGACGTACCAAATCACTCAGTCACTGAACTTTATGACAAATAATTTTTAACTAAAATGTAACGTCACGACTTTTATCCCCATTCGGGGGTAGTCAGAGGCTTGAGTGGCCATACACCACCACATTGTGGAGGTATTAACCAACTCAAAGCCCACGTTTCACCAGATAGTCAGAACCAAACGTGACTAGTGGTGAACCTTGTCGCCGTGTATACAGGAACTGACTATTACCTTATCCCCAGGGGTAGATAGGTTTCCTCACGATGTTTTCCCTCACCGTCAGCGAACTGTAAATTATGCACATAGATGAAAATTCATCCATTGGTGCATGCCCCACCGGGGATCGAACCTGGGACCTTCTGATTGCTAACCCAACCTGTTGATCCCTAGGCTAGGCTATTTTTTATCTATTTTTATATAAATTAACCAAGGCAATGCGAATAGTTTTTACAGTACGTAAAGTAGAACGTTTCGACTTTTTATAGGCACCTACTACCTAACCCACCCCTGAAGATAAATATTGACTTACAATGTACATTATGCATTAAGGATGAAAGACAGCCGAGCCGCAAGAGCACACCTCATCTCTTGTGTATTCACACATAAGGAAGGTTCGCTACCGACAATGAAAGCAAATTTTCAAGCTTACGTGAAATTTTTCGTGAATTCCATTTATGTAAATAGTCTTGTTTTTGTCTTTCGCCATTTCACACGTGGTTTTGCTCAAATTCGCCAAGAAAAACGCTCAGCTTTGTTCGTGCATCGCAAACATTTTTACTCAACGTCTACAATTGAAAGATTCGCTATCAGGGTCAAAGTGACACATTTCTCTTCGCGACTATCTTTTAGCGTGGTTTACGTTAGTTCAGGGAACGCCTCATTCAATACGGGAACATGTGTGTTGACATCTGATTAATGGTCGTTCCGAGAGTTCCGCATTTCGGCTTTCAAGATAAAAACAGGGAAAAATGTTTCGCGCTCCCCGTTTGTTGACGCAGTTGTTACATAGGTATTTTGATGCTATAGGGACACGTCCTTTGTATTTAAGATACTTTGATGTTAATAAATTAACTCAATATTGAAGCGTACCTATAGCTACGTCCAGATGTGTCACATGCCGCGCGAGGAAAATTTTCCTCGCGAAGTTTGACTTGCCTCACGTGAGGCAAATGCGCGCCCTGCCTCACCTGAGCAGTCATATTTGCCTCAACTAGGTTGGCAGTCATGAGACAGAACGATGTCAGACGTGTCAAACCAAGGAAGTTTTAAGTCTCTAACACCTGGAATGCGGACTTGGCAGCAAAAGTGAAGCCGACAGCGAGATACCATACTGAACGTTGTTTCCTTTGCCAACAAGAGTGACCATAATATTTTGAAATTTTGAGAACGTCCCCATGGACATCTAGTGAAAACGTGCTTTTGTTCCGAGATTGTTATGATAGGAAAATAATAAAATAAGGAAAAGGATGTTTATTTTCTTAAGAACATGAGTAGGTACAATAAATTAGTCTGCGGTGGCCAAACCACACGAGTGCCTGTCTGTATCTTGGCAACCTAAATGAAGTTACAAAATAGTATTTAAGATCGTAGATTTTGCCACTTTGTAATATAAAGTAACATGACACTTCACACGCTTGGACGTTGTCTAGGCTCTCCATATCTATGGTTTTTCCTATACTTATCTTTCCTATACTTACTCTTTTTCTATGCTATAAAAGGTACCTACTACTGTTAACATGTTATGTTTGATTTGGGCTGTGCAAGTTGTGACAGACGGACATAGAGACAGATAGACGGACAAAAAGTGATCATATTAGGGTTTAGTTTTTTTTCCTTATTAGGTACGGTACCCTAAGAATATCCAACTAATTAGACCATAAGACAAAATTAAAGGACAATGGGCAAAATTGTATGGGACTTGGTCCCAATATACACCACTGACGAGACCTACGTAACCCGATAGACCACTAAATACTGAGTAACTTTTACAAAGACAGATCAACAAAATAAGCTGTCAGTAAAAAAAATATGGGTAGTTTAAAAAACTATTTTTTTTTTTATTTCACCCTTAGTATTATGTTTATACATTTTTTTCGAAAGGCAACAATACAAATACTCTTACTAACATTAAATAAAAATAAAATAAGCTGTCAGAAAGCAAAAAATGCCGTGAAAAATATTTTATTATTATTTTGTTACCTGATGAAAAGTGAACAACAACAACAACAGCAGCATTCTTACGTATTTTCTGATGTTGCGCTTCTATAAAATAAATAAGCAGGTACCTTCTATGCGTTACCTTACTTTTTCACTTATCATCAGGTAACAATAATAATAATAAAATATGTTTCACGGCATTTTTTGCTTTCTGACAGCTTTTTTTATTTTTATTTAATGTTAGAAAGTGTATTTAAATTGTTGCCTTTCGAAAAAAATGTATAAGACATAACACTAAGTGTGAAATAAAAAAAATATATATATTCTTTTAAACTACTCATTTTTTAATGACAACCTATTTTGTTGAACTGCCTTTGCAAAAGTTACTCAGTATGTAGTGGTCTATCGAGTGACGTAGGTCTCGGAAGTGTTGGACATTTGGACCATTTTTGCCCATTGTCCTTTGTGCTAACGAAAAGGAACAGTGAGGGCAGGGCATTTTCTTTTAAAACTCCTTGTGTTAAATTAGGGACATAATCTGTCGGCTTAAAATGCTTGCTGCATATGACGGAATTTTGGGTAATTTTTCTGTAGCCAATAGGTATTTGTTGTAACCAATTTACACGCCTGGGATCTGTAAAAGACAAAATTGTTTTTTTGTTTTTTATTGCTTAGGAGTAATCGGGAAGTGTAAAGTCAAAAGTCGTCCCGATTTCAAACAATTTCAATCGACAAACCATCGGTCTCGGCCTTTATTTTATATTGTCCATCAAGGGTTGCAATGCTGACCGCGCTGTGGAGCCCTGGAGCTGCGCTGCGCCGCGCTTTCGGCCATCAACAACGCGCCCAGCAACACACTCATTACAGACCGTGGCAGTAATGTACTATTAAAAAGTAACAAAAGGGTAAAGGAAAGGGGCCCCGAGAATTACATTGCCTGAAAGGGTTAATCTGGCCCTAGACGTGCGCGTTCCTCGAGCGTGTGAACGACGCGAACGCCGTGTGCGAGCCCGGCGAGCCGTGACAACGCGGCGTGAGCGTCGCGTTTTACCAGCGTGTGGTCTGTCGCGCGTTGCAAATGCGACCGACTTCAAAAAGTAGCGATGTAGTCGTGCGGCAACGAAAAGCGCGACTTTATCGCTGCAAACAGTTCCCGTGGACGATATTCCTCAGTTAACACAGACACATAATAAGATTTATATTATAGTCCTTTTTACTAGCGAAATTTATGTCACCCGAACATCTAAAATGTACTTAACGTGGAAAACATAGTTACCCACTTACCTATGTTAAGATAATCCTTAATTCGGATAATATTCGCTTTTACACCCTTCCATTACGCATATTCTACCCATTTTTATGAGAAAATTCAGCACAATCCTCTAGATTTAAAATTAGCTGAAAATGTCGTGTGTCACGCAAATTGACGTTCTGTGTTTCAAGTTTTTAATTTTATTTCTGCTACGATTCCTATAGACATCACGGAACTGACAATTACAAGCGAATTATTAAAGAAGGTAAGTACTTATTTCCAGATATTTATTTATATTTGAAATTTAAATCTTAGGATATTCTTATACTTTACCATAGGTATTTCATTAATCGACTTTATTGTTTATTATTCTTAACATGAAAATGTACCAAGTTTAAAGTGATCGAATAAATATTAACTGGCAACACAAGGGATGAAAGGTTGTACTGTTAGAAAGGGAAAGAAGGCGCAGTTATAGGTATCTGGCTCGGACCGGTTTTTATAATGCGTGCATCGTGGGCGTTAAGTCCGTCACATAAGGATTATTTTTGATTAAATGAATGGAAAATAAAGTTTGTAGTCCACAGTCATGTTCAATGGTATTACGTCGATGTGTCAAACTGATTGATCGGGTATACCCATCTCTTTCGACAGTGTCAGTTGCCTCGCCATTTGCCTCGCGCGGCATGCGACAGAGGCAAACGTCGTGCTTCGCGAGGCATGTGGGTGAGCAGCCTCGCGCGGCATGTGCATGTTGTAGACACGCCTAATGATGAAGTGATCCCCGACGCGTCTTGGTCAAATCTCAGCTCGCACCACTGGTTTTTAGAAATCTATGTGCGAATCATAGCTATAATGTGACTAGCTGGTACCCGCGACTTCGTCTGCGTAGAATTTGTACTTCGTGTGGCCTATTTTTTCCTCTAAGATTTGTGACAATATTTGCTGGCGTTTCGTACGATGACTGAAAGAGTCGATATCCGGAGCTTTGCTATTGCAATAATAGGCTACGGTAACTGCTTAACATCAGGTGGGCCACACGTTTGTTTGCCGCCTTAGTCACATAAAAAAACAGTGAAACGAAACAGATTTGGGTATGAAATTGGCAATAGAATCCCTACTTATCAACCTATCCACAACATTTGCGTCGTCAAACAAGGTGAAAGATTTAATGGCATCCTTAGCGAACGTGTTGCGGATGGAGCATCATTGTTGTGCAACAATTTGCACGGTTTAATCGCGGCCCTGAACAGAGCCGGCGTTACTGGGGTAGCTGCGGGGCCCGGGGGACTAGGTATGCGAGCCCGCTTCGATGTAATAATTCAATTCTGGTTTGAATAGGGTGCGAAGTTCAAGCTGATGGTTTAAAGTAATCGTAAAATTGGTACGTCCACACGCACCAAGCGTCTACGCACGAGCAATCATTGCAGTTGTGACGTTACGACTACGCGGTCAGACGTCAAAAATGACTGTTCGGAAGTACCGCTCGGCGCTTGTGGACGGTGCCACGTAATATACCTATGATTCAGGAAAATTACTACTTTGGCTAGCACTTTTGGGTTTTCTATTCTCGTATCTATCAATGCAATTTGCTGAACACTGAGTAAACCAGGAATAGAAGAACGGGGTAATTCAAAACTGATATTTCCAATCGTGTTAACACCACGGGATTCTGTGCCACGGGTCCCTAGCCTACATAATGGGCCCCGATCCGGCCCTGCGACCATAATCGCTCGTATATAATTACTGTGGCTGTCGCTCGCACGCAGCCACTTATTGAAACACTTTTTGTAGCATTTTGTAATTGTATCAACATTACATTTCGGAAATGAACGTTTTCTAATTTGCCCTGTAGGCCTATCAAGTAACTTTATCGACCATGTTTCATTGGCTTCGTTCATCCCGGCTTGCTTTGTCGATTTAAATTGATTGAAATCGGGAACAGTGAAGTCCAAACTAATTTTAACATTACGTAATAATCCTATAGATCTGGGTGCCCCCAGTTAATTATAGGGTACCTATAGTAAAAGTGTTGCATAGTTTAGGGCTATACGGCCAGAGGACTTCTAACAGATGGCCGACAAAATATCGACCGCCAGGAATTTACGATTTATATTAACGAATTCACGAATATAATATTAGAGAACAGTGGTTTCGCAATGGTCAATTGTTAAGAAAGTCGAGGGTCAGTTGTTGCGTTAGTTTGGCCTAATTACACGACTGCCCAAAAAAAGTGTGTATATATTTTCAGGGTTCAGATCCTTTATGCCACCATAACTTAGAAATTCCTGAACAGATTTGGATGTATGGGATATCGTTAGAATTCTTATACTATCCCGTGTAACACTGGCTATAATTTTTTTTTAATAATTCTATATTGTGGAGTTATGGCTACGTTTTTAAATGTAAAAAAGTTTTTTTGTTAAATTATTTATTATAAAATGTAATGTCTGTATCTGTATTATTTAATTTATATTAATCTAGATCGTATAAAACCATTGCTGCCCACACAATGAGTTTAAGCGTTCAATTGTTCATCCAGAACGGTCCCCGGGGAACATTCCTGGGCAAACCCTTTGATGGAAAATGTATGTTGCGGTTGGACGGCCGTTACTGTACAATTAATTTCACCTAAATCTGCCGCCCGTGAATTATTCACCGAGGAACGTCACGAAAAATATAAAGAACGGACGGACCGAATGTAACATACTAGTGAAATATTATTTTAATTTTTAAAAATGTTCCAGTATAAAAAAATTGCTGCAAATTAAATAATTTAGACATATAAATAAAATTGAAGTGTCTTTTTGTAATGTCAAAATAACCACTATAATATAATTATCTACTTATCTTTATTTTGTGGGTAAAAGATATTAATTAACTTTTGCCTCCATGTGCGATCGGCAGTGATGCAATAAATTATAACCAGAATTAATATGAGCGGTAAAGGACTACAGAGCAGAGTATGCTGCCTTTAATATTATAATGGATTTGAATATTATATTTGACACAATCTGTTGGATGTGCTCAAGTCTTATAAATAACTAAGTAACATTCATGATTTCCTTTAGGTTATGAGGTCCTATTTAATAACAAAAGCTAAAGCCTATTCAGATTGGTACACATGCTGGATTAAGCCATGTAGAGTCCTATAGGCAATGCAAGTCTTTCCCCTTAAGTAGGCCTTAACAAAAAGCCTGGTAAGCTGCATCTAAGGGCTTAATACATCTTTGAAACTCTATCACCACGCTCTACAAGAAGACCCAAAACGTAATCATACTACTCCTAAACAAAATTTAATCATACGAAACGCGTAACCACGGCGTATTTACAAATTAATCTTAATTACTTGAGAAGCGGCACACGCAGAAACTCAATTAGCACATGGTATGTAATCGCGTAAGTTTGTTCCCGGGCTGGCAACACACTGAATATTATGTCGCACAACCAGTAGGGGCGGCCCCGGGCACAATAGTGCCTAACGAAGACATAATTGTTGCGACCTGTTCAGTGAGATTTCAAATAAACACCGACGATGCTACACGCGAATAATTACGTTTTAGGAAAATGAGGGCATCCAAGATGTGTGTCCACAATTTGAACTCCTAAACACAAATTTGTGGACAAGGACAAGTGACATAAGTCAGTTCTCTAACCATCGATTTAGATAGTTAAAAGGTTGGAACAGGTCTAAACCAAAGTCTGAACACTCGGCGTCTTCGAACAGCCGAGTTGCGACAGCCGAACCATAAAGTGGGTATGTTATTGATACCTCTCTCATTATTCCTACGTACAACTCAGAACGCGCTCTAGAAACACTTACAACCGAAATTGGAACCCCCTTCACGTGCCAGAACGAGTATTATTATTCCATTATATGATTCCTGGCCAATGGGGGGGTAGTTTAACGGTAATTACCACACACGTGCTCGCAAGAATATCTCATATTGCGCTCCAATTAGCCGATATATGGCGGTATAGCAGGCTTTACCTATAGATTTATCTCACAGAGTAGATATTTAGCCTAGCGCGCATGGGTGACTTTTGTCACCGTGACTGTTCCATCACTCTCATCAAATGTATGGAGATGCACTGATTGTCACGTCACAACCTCCATACATTTCCACGGACTTGATAAGAGTGACAAAAAAACAAACACGGTGACAAGTCGCCAGTGCGCGCTAGGCTTCTTTAAGCTGTAAAAGAAGTAAAATAATGCACCCTCTTTTAATTTCCAATATATTTAAGCTATTAGCTTAACTAGAAGACAGTTTGAAAGAAATATTTTCCATCTTTAACGTTAATGGCCTTCGCAGTTGAGACACAGCTTAGTCTTTATTTCTTTTACTCGCTGTTTGGTCCGAGACCGAAGCGCCTGTCTATTTAATCTTATTTTTTGTTCCGTGGTTACGTCAGGCGCTCCAGAATAACTACCTACCTACCTCAAGAAAACAAAGGGTATACTATATAGTACATTACTGCTGCGGCCTCTAATGAGGGTGTTGTTGACCGCGTTGTTGATGGGCGAAAGCGCGCCGCAGCGCAGCTCCAGGCCTCCACAGCGCGGTCAGCATTTTAACCCTTGATGGACAAGGACTCCGTTAAGTAAGATAATCTATTTCGACAGTCGCATGTTTCCCTCTTGCTTGGTAATGTAATTGCTTTTAACAATTTGAGTAAACAATAGGTTTTGTGAGGTTTTGACTTTCAAAACATACCTAATTAAGTGTACGAAACTAAATTTATACGCAGACACTTTTACCGCTTCATTCCTAGTTGTTATTGTTAGGTATAGTGCCTATAGGGGCACATACTTTTAGGGTTACACTTACGATATAGCTAACACTACTTATAGGAATACCCTATTCTTGATTTGGGAAAATACGAAATGGTTTCTCGTTTTATGGATAAAAGTAGGGTGATTTTCTGAAGACATTAAATTTACCTTTACCTACTTACCATCTTTTACATAACATCATCTACGACATATTCCTCAGGCCTATCATACCTACAGCAAAGACGACGACGTTTTTATTACTATATAAAGAACTTTAGACTATTAATCGTACAAATCATTACAGCGATTTGAAAACTTCCAGACATTTCAGTCGTTACACAATTAAATTAATTTAGTTTTCTCCGCAACGCGTGCGTAGTGTACGCATTCCAAGTTTCAACAGCCACTTCAGTCAACTTCTAAATCTCTAGGCATGACTAATGAGCACTTTACTGACTTTTACTGCAGTTTCCGAAGTAATAACGGCACTTGATGAAGTTTTCCGTGTAAAAACACGCCGCGCCGCCGCCGTCCCGCCCCGCCGCCGAGTTGCCGACGTCAGCGCGACGTTGATCATCTCAAATAGGCCATTACGCCGTGACTAGCTTTTGCTTTTCCCTTTTATAACTCTTTTATATCACAATAGGAATGTTTAAAAGGCACTAAAACGTTCATTGTTGCGTTTTATACAAATTGTTATGATTTTATCAAGAGATAATACCTATACGTGTTATACGTACTCCCAAAGTGGCACGTTAAAATTTGGCCTATTGGCAAAGCTCACCCGCATCATCGACGAAAACGTTGATAGTACGTTTGACAGTTGGTGTCTAGGCAGCTGCGTTTTGAAAGTTACTCATTGGCGGCGTCTTCATCAGGCGCATGCCTCGCGCGAGCACTCACTTTTGACGTCGGAACGCATAGACGTAATGTCATAATATGAGTGCTCGGGTGAGGCATGCGCGCCATATGGACACATCTATTGGCGGCGTCTTCATCAGGCGCACGCCTCGCGCGAGCACTCAGTTTTGACGTTGAAACGTATAAACACAATGTCATAATATGAGTGCTCGGGTGAGGCATGCGCGGCATGTGGACACATCTATTTATATTAATTGTCTACATCAGGCGCATGTCGCTCCCGAGCACGGTTTTACCAAACCTAGCACCATGCACCAATTTATTATATTCATTTGGTGCCTACAGATGTCTCGCATGCCTCGCCCGAGCACTCATGTTATGACATTATGTCTATGCGTTAAGATGTAGACGCAGCCATTGGATATTCTACGTTTTGCACGTTACTATGATTATGCATGGTTATGCAGATTTGGTCGACCTTTGGATGTCCAGGTCATTTCCGACGTAATAATATTAATTTATAGGTCACTGAATTTATATTAAATGCGAACATACCTACTATTCATGTATTACCCGAAGTCATAGGTGCAGTCGTAGATTTATAAAAGTGTTAGGCGCGTTAGTTAACGTCCTAGCGGAAACCAAAATTAGTCTATACCTACGTGCATTTGTTAAACCACATTTTGCTGAAAGCGTATTATGTGCTGAAAGGTTTCCACAATGTAATTGTAGGTTATTCTAACCTGTTCTCATTTTTATCTAAACATTACCTACTCTTAATAATAAATATACGTTCAATATTAATATTAATATTGTTGACATATAATCCTTTTCATTGAACACGTCATTGTGCCACAATTCTTTAGCATTTTAAATATTCGTGTGTAGGATTCCTTCGTTTCTATTGTGAAGCGCGATGCGCTTGAACAAGCTTACAGCTCTTGAACCCCGCGTCACGTACGAAGCGACTGATGTTCTTGACGTATGCTGTAGGACCAAGTGTCTGGAAGCACTTTGAGTGTTTTGATGTTTATTTCCATTCCGTAGATATTTCAATATTGATAGTTTAAGAGATAGTTTTTCATGGTGTGTAGACTGTAGAATCCTTCTCAAGGAATATTTGTAAATCAATGTTCTCAAGTCATTACCCTTTTTTTAATTACGCATTGCCTTAAAAATCTATTTATGTATCCGCTTTTGCCAGCGGTTTACAGAACATCCTTCTTTAGTAGCATACAGTATCATTTATAGGTACATAGTGTAAAATTGCATGTTTCTTATCCCAGCAGTTTCGACTGTGCGTTGATAGATCAGTCAGTCAGTTACGCCTTTTATAGTATAAATATTACACATTAGCCGCGTCGTCGCCGAGCACGATCAAAAGTTGCCGTGCGCGATCGGAGCGAGGTGGATCGTCCGGTGTGGAAGCGGCTATTGAGCAATACGCTCCTCACAGTATATCACTAAGTACGTTAACAAACAAATATAAAGGAGGGACTTACGCCGACTGAAAAAATAATAGTTAATCTCCTATTCAGATAGAAAGATAGATCATAGATAAAGAAAACAAATACTAGATAACTATCTACCTCAATAAAATTCATGAATGCAAACGTTTATACCGAATAATCTTGCTTCAGTTTTCCTTAAACAAACACAGCAGATACTTTTTATTTCCATGGTAATGTGTGGGGTAAGAACCGTAGTATAAGTCGCTCGGATGGGAACGTTACCCAAATCGAAAAGAGAATTTATATTAATGCGGGTTGGGAGCTTTAAGAAGCGATGAGCTCTGCGCATAGACGCTCAATATAAATATGAGAACGGTTATACCGATGGAGAATCAAATTTAGGTTGATTACTTACAGACAGGTAGGTACAAGAATGTATTTTTTTGCGTAAGAGGTATATTTATACCTAACTAGCGTATTTTAACCGTATTCTACCTGAAGTAGAGACTACTGTAGAGTGTCTTCGTTTGCTAAAGTCACTACTACTCGCAAGTACCTACGTATAATATGACGTATGGCCAATAGGGTGTTTGAATAATATCGAACTTTGTGTATTTTTCATGTTTCAGTAATTTTTAAGACATATTCTAAAATAACTATTAAAAAATATAATGATTTCTGCTATTAAATATTGCTAGAGACAGTAGGGTCACGGTGGTTCTCTCTCGCACATGCATTGAATTTTAAAATGTAAGGTTATGTTTTTTTATAGTTAATTGTACTGATATAACTATGCCTGCGACTACTAAGCGACTGTAGCCTAGGGGTGAACAGGTTGTGCTAACAATCAGAAGGTCCCAGGTTCGGTGCCCGGTGGGGCATGCACCAATGGATGAATTTTCATCTATGTGCATAATTTACAGTTCGCTGACGGTGAGGGAAAACATCGTGAGGAAACCTACCTATCCCTCGGGATTATGTAATAGTCAGTTCCTGTATACACGGCGACACAGTTCACTACCTGTCACGTTGGGTTGTGACTATCTAGTGAAACATGGGCTTTGAGTTGGTTAATACCTCCACAATGTGGTGGTGTATGGCCACTCAAGCCTCTGACTACCCCCGAACGGGGATAAAAGTCGTGACGTTACATTACCTTTTTATAACTATGCCATAAAAATATGAGTCAAATATTCTCCTGAGGGGTACTGCCGTACCAATACATACATATTTTACGTAGTCGTTGGCGACTAGTGAGCGCTAAATACTCGTGAACGGTAGAGCTATGTTACTACCCGATAACTACATGAAGAAGAGTATAATACAAAAAGTTTTATGTGAACCACCCTTTACTTGGGTGATGAAGATTATGTTGAGTTGGGACTCGTAGCAGCTTTCATGCAATGTTTTAATATTTATGGCATCGTAAATACATAATCCAGCTCCACATACGTTTCGGGCTTATTCATGATCGGAAGATCGTTACTTTAGGTATTATCTGAAAATCATGAAATGTTAATTTTACAGGCAGTGGAAATTTAAGGTAAGGTATATCGCCACAAAGCGTATTGCGGCAGGCTATAAACGGTCGCCTGCACGTCTAATGTAACATTTACAATGTAAGTCGAGCTCTCTTTTTATTGACACACGTGATTGAAAGAGTTCAGCTTTTGTTAGAAATGTTACCGTGGACATGCCGGCGACTGCACTAGATTTTTGAGATTTCACAGTCATTGTGTGATAATAAAATGCTTCTCATCTCTTTAAACCTCATGACGCGAAAAAATAACAACAACTTTTACATTATATAATATCTATATTCAGGATCTTAATGGTTTAATTTGTCATACTAACTAGTCAATAATTAAATTAAAATCTACATGTACAAAAATTGTTTTATATACACGAATTTCCCATGCAATACTATACTTAGTCTAATTGGTAGGTACGTTATGACCGTGTCGCTCATTTATCGAGCAATTTACAAAACAATCAACATTATTATATGACGAAATTCATCATTTGACACATTCAAGTAAAGTTTTTAAAACTTCCACACTAATTAATGCTGTTATTTATTTTTAATCGCTATATTAAAAATACATTTAACGTCTTTGTGAACCCGTTTGATGACTTTCTCAATGATTAAAATTGACTATCAACAATTACAAGTACATCATTAAGTTATTAATTTTTCGTACACGAAAGTCGCTAATCTAGGTTTCAAATGACATAGAATCAAAGTGATCGATAAATATGATTTATTCATGAAACTATAGACACACGACATCCCACAGTCTCGCACTCCCCACAGAATAATTGGAAGATATCTGCGCAATGATGGGTCATCATCAGTTACATAATAAAAATATTAATGATATATGAAAGAAAGTTGATATTTACACACACAGACGTACGAACTTTTGGCACAGGGAGGCGTTTCACGCTCAAAAACAGGCCACTGTACGATCTACTACAGGTTCTGAGCAAATATAGGTATGCAAGAGATATCTACAGAAATACTTCGTAGCGTCACTAAATCTCCACTTACAATATGGGTGAGTTCTTATTCTACATATTTACATCTCACAATCAGTCGTAAATAGTTAATATTTTGGCAGATAATTTTCATTTTATAATTTACTTTAAGAAAATATTGTTGTTACAAAATAAATGTCACGCGAAAATAACCTTCTGGGTTGGCACTGTTAAGTCCTAAATAGGCCGGACTAAAAGCAGCATAAAAATATCATGCAAAATGTAAAATCGTATCGTATAAATTCCGAAGTACGAGTCTAATCGTTCTAAAACGTTCGGTTACTATGATAAACTTATTTCACAACCTGTTACAGTATGTTCGGTAATTAATAATCTACATAGAGTGGATGAAACGTATGAGTTCGAGATTCAAAAGGAGGGTATTGTCAAGAGTGTGTCAAGTGTCGGTTGGCGACTGATTCTAGGAGGGTCTAGAAGTTGCTGTCGTATTCTGAGCGGCGGCGGGAGTAGTGCGAGCGCGGGTACTCGCCCGTGTAGCCGTACACCTGGGACCCGCCCCCGCCCCCGCCCCCGCCCCCTGTCTGCCCGTACAGCTGAGAGCCGCCGTATCTGCGGACAAAGTGCTTACGTATTAACATGTGTGCTTTTAAAACGACAAAGTTGGTTGGAAATTACTTTGTGTTCTGACAATTTTAAAGCTTCAAATTTTTGTCTGGGTCAGCCCACTTCCGCGAACCAGAAAAGACAAGATAGAAAGAGAGACTTATAATAATGTTAGGCACGCAGTACTGTGCGAGCTAATTTAAATTGCACTTCAGTGCGTCTTTAAATGTCTTTGCTGAGTAAAATACTTACCTGCTCGTACCTGGGTGGTTACTTTGAAAAACGAAACGAAAGCTTCGGCTGGCGGATCTTACGAAGTACGGATTCGATTTACGATCAAAACCATGTCAAACGCTGAAATCGAGTAGGATCCACGAAAGAAGAAACGTCAAATCACGGTCATCGAATCCGTACTTCGGACGATCCGTCAGCCGAAGCTTAAGTAATTTGAATTCAGATTTAAATTTGTCTGAAATTAGTTGATTACGGTTAATTCTTAAAGATTACTTGTATCAAGATTATGTCTCTATCCCCCTCAGATCACAAATTCAGCATCAATAATTGTTTAAATTTCCATACCCGTAGCCATTGCCGGCCGCGCCGTAGATCTGCGAGCCACGTCCGGAGTCGGGCGTGTAATGCTGCATGTACTTCTGGAGCTGCGGCGTCCACTCCGACCGCCACGAGTCACCCGGGTTCGGGTAAGCGAGCTGCTCGATGAACGCAGATGACATACGCTGCGGAAGAAAAGAGATGCCATAGCTAAGAAGAAGAAAATAGTTTCCAAGAAGATTAAAGAGGTTCACGCGTGTGACCTAGTGGACAACTCTAGTGTCAGAGTTAACATAACGTCCGAAGGTCTCAGACATACTAACCGACTGTAATAGTCGGGACTGCCTAACTTGCCCTCAGAAATAGGAACGAAAGTGCTCAGGCCCCTAGTGAAGAGGCTTGGTCTACAAGCGTTTCTACATATGACTACGCTTAAATGTATGGAAATGACATTACAATTCTATAAGTAGATCAAGTGACTTATGTCAATTCCATAAATGAAGGGTAGCAATTTGTAGAAACGAATGTAGATGAAGCCACTAAGCCAAACAGGGCTGATCTCACTAGTCTAGCAATTACCCTCATGTAAGTAATTAACGGTATGAGGTACGAATGCGTAATCTTCACACCTTACGATTAGAACAGCTATTCCTGATTTGAACAAGAAACAAAAGCCATGATTACCTTTCCCGATGGAAGATAAGGCAAGTCCCTTTCCTTCAACTGATGCACGTCATCGAAACCGCCCATATGACTCTTGTCCAGCTCTCGAAGCATATCTTCACTCAGCGGTATTGGTTGTTTCGCTTTGGCACTCTTTTGGCGGTTCACCAACTGTAACATTTTAAAACATACGTAAACATTAATCTCTATAGCTATTGTGGTACTTCCAATAAACATAATATATGTGAGAGATGACTTTAATTTAAGGAATACTGTACTAAAACACGCGTTTGCAGCTTCAAATAGTTATAATGTGATATTCATTAATTACAAATTATCAAGCCCAACTAGTACATTCGTCAACGGCTAAATCACGACTCCAAGGCCTATATTAAAACAGTGCGTAACGCAGCGCTTATAAAGTTAGGTACTTACGACTGTGACACCAAATATCACCACGAAAAGTAGAGATGCCATCGCAATAACAATAACGGCAATACCCCATTGCGGTAATAATGATTCTTCGTCAGACTCCACAGTCTTTGGTTCTTCACGCTTCGGTAAAACTGTCAAACATAAACATTTAATGAGATAATGGATTCATAAAGATACTTCAAGAATACTAGTATCAGTATATTACCGATGAATTCCGTGTACGCGGGGTCCATGACAAATTTGCCTATTTCCAATTTGCCAGCAGATTTATCAATTGTTTTTGTCATTTTCTCGTTACTCTTCTTCATCTTATCCTCTTCTGGTTGATCACCTAGCATCACATCAGGATCAAATTCGTCTATAGGCTTTTCTGTCACGATTTCAGTAACTGAGCCAGGTTTCGCATCGTGAAGAGATTTGTGGAACATTTTCTTCAAATCCAATGTATCCACCCTTTCTCCTATTTCCTTAAGTTCAATGAAGTAGTCTACGAGAACAGATCCTTCACTGAAGCCATCGATTCGTATTCCTTTGTACCATTTTCGCAAGTAGTCAGATTTAGAATAGACAGAGTTAAGCTGGAATTGAAAAAATACATTTTAAACATATTGTAATACGATGCTATAATTATTAACTTGGATATTTATTTTAATGAACCACTCACTTCGTCTTTGACATCCTTAGCAAGGCTTTGCCATTCATCTGTGTGATGGTCCAACAATTCAGGTATCCATTTAACTCCTGAAAATGAGATGTTTAGTAAATTCTGTAAAGGTCTCAGGGGTTTAAAAGTAATGAACGTACGTCAGATAGGAAAAGTAACGGTACCTGATACAATTTTAATAGTGGCAGCAATATCACACTCTTTTTGGCATATTCCAGGTGTCGTAGATGGCGGTGGAGCGGGCGTAGTCGTGGTCGTGGTCGTAGTGCGTCGGGTCGTAGCTTCAGTACTAAATTCTGGCATCGGACTAGTGGCAGTAGCATTTCTTTGCGCCTCCAGAAGTTTTTCAATAGAAAACGGTGTTGTAGACGGTGACGGCCAACCAGTGAATTCAGTTGAAGCTCTGGTGACAAAATTTAAATTACAAATTTTAAGTGAGCCTTTATTTATAACATTATATAAGGTGAAATGAATATTACCTTGTAGGCCAACCCTTCTGAATTTTAGGTGTAACTGGACTGGGGCCTAATGATTTAGGTGTCGTGGTTTTTCGCATTGATTTTCCACCAGGCCTCGAAGGGAATACCAATTTGATACCACCGGGTGCTTTCGACGTAGTACTAGGAGGTGCGGCTTCGTCAGTTTCGTTTAATTTAAATCCAGGAGGCAATAGACTTGAAATATCAGAGACAATAATTTTATTTAGCGGGATTTCAGGAGCTTCCGTCTCTGTATTGTTCAGCTTAAAGCCTGGAGGTAACAAAGCGGTTATATCTATAGGAACTGCATTTGCTGGCAACTTAATATCGATCTTTGATTTTTCAGTTGTGGTGACATTTATCTTAAAGTCCTTGGGTAATAACGCTGATATATCAGCTTTCTCAACTTTATCTGATATATTAGACTTTGTTGTTTCTTTAACTTCGGGTGTTTCTGTGCTCGAGGGCTTATAATTACTTGGCAATAATTTACTAAGATCATCCTTTTGTAGCTTCTTCACAAGATCTTCTTGCGGTTTATGCTCCTTTGGTCGGTACTCCTTAGGAAGTAAGGATTTATAGTCTAAAACAATGACTTTATTCTTTGCGCTTATGCCGGAAGAGCGCCCTTGTGTGCCGTTAATAACAGGAATTCCGCTCGATGTGACAGGTGGTTTTTTAGTCGTAGTTGTGGTTGGTGTAGTCGTTGTAGTAGTACTAGTTCGTTTGTCCTTGTAAGAATGTCTTGCTTTATAGCTCGATGGCAACAGTCCAGATACGTCATCCATTACTGTTACTACGGAAGGTTTTTTCTTTGGTTTTGGTGTAGTAGAGGTTGATGGTCGTGGTGTAAACTTTTTGATCAGAACTGGTAAGGGTTCGGGAGAAGCTCTTTCAGTAATGGAACTAGACTGGGTGCTCTTTAGAGTGAATATGTTCACAGGCAAAGGAGTCGTAGTAGTCGTAGTGGTAGTTGTAGTAGATGTCGTCGTTCGCTCAGTAGTTGACTCAGTAATCAATTCAATATTCTTATTCTCATTATTCAGTGATCCAGATAATACAGCGCTAGATAACTCTGACTGAATACTATCCAACTTATCATTAATATTTTCAGTCGAAGACGGCGTGCTCGCCAAAGCAATTTCATGTCTAGGGTCTTTTGTTACAGTTTCTTCGTCTTCATCTGTCAGTACTTGTTTCTTCTCCTCTTGCTCTACTGTCGGGAATGGCAGGAATCGCGCTCCCGATACACTTCTGCTTGTTTGAACCGAAGCAACAACAATCCAGTTTTCTGTAGTTACGGGTATAGACGAATCATTATTTTGACTGATAGTCGCAGAAGGCAAACTTTCCGTAGTTAATCCGAGTTTTGTTGTACTTGGTGCAAAAGTAACATCAGGAATAGATATAGTCCCATTAACAACACTTTTTGTCGTCACAACTGACACAACCTCTTGACCCAAAATTGCAGGGATTTCAATAGACGTCACATTTTCTTCTGATGCTGATGCTTTAAGTTTAGGGTCTGGTTTTTTATCTTCTCTCACCTTGTTAACTTGTTCAGTCTGGTCTATGACTGTTGTATCCACAAAATGTTGGAAATTATCATCCTTGACCATGGACACATTCGGTTTCATGACAAGCACTTCGAATGATTTCGTGGTATTAGTTTGAACTTGCTCTGAAAATGTTTCTGGTTCTTCAGTAGTATCATATTCATCATAAATGTCTGTAACGTGTTCCGTCGACGTCGGTAGCCGAGTAGTGGTTTTGACTACCGGACTCTCAGTTTCATCATAATATACATATTCTCCCTCATCGTCTAACTCTTCATACTCATGATCGTTATCGAAATGTTTACTATTTTCTGTCTTGGTAGTGGTGGAAGTAGTCGTGGTAGTTGTTGTAGTTTCAACTGGTTTTTCTTGCGGATAACTACCAGCGTTCATAGAACTGGCGTCAGGTTTACTGTCATCCGCCGAATCAGTTTCGGTATTATTAGCCTTAATTACTTCTACATCAAACGAACCTTGTGTGTTTTTCATCAATTCTCTAAACGAGGTAATATCGCTGATATCATCTTCAAGTAAGGGTTCTATATCTAAAAGACCTTTGTACTCAGTGGAAGAACTCTGATATAGATTAGCATTTGGTTTGTGTATATTATTATTATTGTTTATATTGAAAGCTTCAGTTGGTGTGTTTTTATTCTCATTTAATGGTGATGATGACTCGAAATGAGCGAATCGTGAAGTAGTAGGCTTTATATTCAGTCTTTGTTGGTTTGCCAGCTTATGCGGATTATAAGTAGTTATCCTATGATGTTCAAATAAATCTTGATTATCATTTTCGTCATCTTCATCATGAGAGATATGGCCACTTTGTCCATTAATTTTTAGGCTATTACCATCAAATGGTACATTCTTAAATCTGTTATTTTGTAAGTAGTCGATATCGGGGTTATTCAACGTAATTTGTCCCAAAAATGTTTCTGGCTTCGATGGATCATTTTGATACGCTACAGAATGTATTTGTGACACGTCGGGCCTTTTTGTTGAGGCCGGGTGAACCAATTGAAAATTGTAAGGTAGGGCCGGCCTGAACCTTTGTCGTTGTGACGTAAATTCGGGTTGGTTGACATAATACTGAGCTCCGGACTGACTGCTGCCTGTCGGTAATTGAAAGGGCGATGGGTTTTGATTGTAGTTTGGACTTGGGAATCTGGTTTGACCCTCGTTATACAGTTGTTGTTGCGCCGTTTGCACAGCTCTGTAGTTGTCTCCATTTTCGTAGAATGAAGATGGACGACTGTTTGGAAATAAAGGCGGTTGAACTTGAGCAAAACTTTTTTCTACCGGTGAAAAGTAAAAGTGGTTTTCATCTGAAACAATAGAAAAAACATTTATTAATGAAACGTAAACAAATAAAGCAGGTAATATGAATTAAATGTCATAAATAATGCTATTCCTATGAAATAAAGAACAAATTTGTACGGTGCCCGATACGTAACTATGGTGTTAAGCTATACATAGAACATGATTTCTGAAATACGCTGTTGACTACTTAGTAATCGAAATGTTGTGCATCGTCAATACGTATTGAAAATAATCGTAAAACAATGTAAAGAATGCAATTGGTATATCCGTTGAATGCAGATGTGAAAAGGGCGGTGAAGTGAATGCAAATCACACAAACTAAGTTTTCTTGTACATTTTTATGGCAGTATAAATTCCAATAACGATACTCTTATAAAAATTGGATGAGGTATGAAAATTGTTGAAGTCTAGACTGTAGCCCTAAAGGGCTTTTAAAGATGTTTGGGTCGCAATTGCCATGAATAAAATAGCTTTTTTCCTATTAAATACGATTACTTATATTCTTCACAAAATAATATTTTACAGTGAGTATCAATCTCATTACTGAGGAGTATGCAACAGCTTTCTTGGGTTGAATATTTCTTGAGAGGTAAAATATCACCATACTTTATCTAGTGTCAGTGACTAAGATGAATGGTTTACGTGTAAACATCTGAGCTGTCAGGTAGATAGACTATCGCCGGTTTTCCTTACCCTAATATCAAGAAGTTTGAAAGCCCTCCTCTTGCCTTATAGTACAGTCAGGAACATAAGTCACTACACATGCTCAGTTTCTTTAAATAGCTTTTATAAAATGTAGATATGTTGGTAATGTTTAGTTTTGACAATGTTCCCCAACGTTTGTAAAATAAAGAGTATTACCGATTTGAAAAATTGCGAATGCTCAGCTGCTTGTCTTGCTGACTGTACCTACCCAGTACCCATTAAATAAACATTTATCACGTTACGATAACAATGGCGGCAGAACTTAACCGCCAAATTTATAGAGATTTTTAGTCAGTTAACAATGGTTTTACAAAGCATTCTTAGGAGCAAAAGTAATTTGTAAGGCAAGTGTAAGTCCCTTTTAAGTTTCTATAAATTTGGGGGTAGGTAAATCTTTGTCTTAGTAGCGATATCTTATGCATCACATATTAATAAGTTAATTTTTCGAGTAAGATTGATTATAATTACTACGGTAGGCATTTGAATGTGCGTCCAATTAGAGCTACGAGGTCACTGCTGTATAATTATACGCAAACATTTCACGCTGTGCGAGAATCGTAAACGTTACATATGTTAGTACGTAATATAGTTCATATTAAACGCTCCAAAAACGGTGTTTTGACACCTCATGAAACAAATAAAAATTCTTTGACTGTGACGAAAAGTTCTATACCGTGGATTCATGCAATGTATTTGAGCTGTCTCACAATCCTATGGCGATACGTGATAAGTAAATACAGGCAAAACTATCATGAATGGTAGGAAGGAAATTAGCAAACTAATCCTCGCCCGAAAACGAAATTCGGTCATCTCTACATAAAGTGGACACCTGTCTATTTATTTAATTGAAATGGGTCAAGCCTTTGTATGAGGCCTTCAGTAATCTGTGAAATTTTTAGGATTGACCCGTGAAATAAATCACTAAACAAATTAGCTTAAATCTAAAGTCTGTTTCACTTATCTAATTATTGTACTCGTATTCACTTACTTAATTATACCTAAGTTCCGATTCTTTTACAAAATAGTAAGAGTGTAATCGTATTATTTTGTTAAAGAAACTAACTTAGGAAACAAAACAACTCTACACATGTAAAGAAAAACAATATCGTAATGGCGTTTGGGGTTTGTTTTCGGGCGAAATGCTGCTTCTGCGAACTTCTAATACAATTTGGGTAACAGGAATACCTTATGACAGCTTATATAAATAATGCGGACGCTTTCAAACTGTAATGTTTTCAAATGAATTTATTTAAGTTATTGTTTGGATGTTGCACATGTTTATCTTTGCGATAGTCCCAGGTTACGGATTTTTCCACGTCTAATTTTAAATATAAACACCATTCGGGGACTAAGAATTTGTGAAGTATGACAGTCAAATTTAAACGCTGATACTAAAGATGTTTTTCTAGGGTAACCAAAACACCTTAAAATTTGTTTATTCTCGCATGTTATTTTGTATAAGTACATTTAAATAAAATAAAAAAGTACATTTAGTATAGACATAAATAAGATATGTGTGCTGATAAATACATAAAAAACGTTCCCATTCCCAAACAAATCAGTTCCATTGTTCGCGGTACGATGCAAAAAAGGGAAATATATCCTCGAAAGCAAAGACCACACATTCTAATCTCGTTTTACGAGTCCTCTAGTTTATTATTATGTTCTCGGTTTGGCCTCTATATCGTTCGGGGAGATAATCTCGAGGAAATTACTTTCTTGCGGATCATATCCCTAATTAAGAATAGCGTCGGGTCTCATCAGCCGAGTAGTATCGTTGGGCTTAATAGGAAATCGATCAGCTGGATATCACATAAACTACAAGAACCCTTAACTTGTGCAAAGTTTGTGTTTACGCGAAGGGCGTGTAGCTTGTTCTGTTGAGTGGAGTTGGCTGGTTAGTAAAGTTTTTAATGGGTCCTTTAGATTTTATTATTAGAATTTATTTATAATGCTATTTCTATAGTGCTTGAAATATGGTAAATTATTATGTTTAAATAAAAAAAACTGGCCAAGTGCGAGTCGCGCTACGCACAATGTAGAGTTCCGTAGATATTTCAATAACATAACATGTTTTGGCTAGGATTTACCTACACATTGTTAATACACGACTGATAATAAAATACAGTATGAAAACACTATTAAATTTGATTTGAAAATACATTTTCAATTATACCCATATTACTAACTAAGGGTAACTAAAATAATGTTTTTATCCCCACTTTCCATGTAGGCACCTCAAAAAAGTCAGTTTATAACATTTTATATTCTTGGAATTGAGATCTAGTATTAATGTGGCTTTTTACCAAATTTCATCAACTTCCGTAAAAAACTACACTGTGACAGACTAGGACGGACGACGGTTCCTCATTGGTTCTACGGAACCCAAAAAATACAGGATATCAAGGCTAGAGAAAGTTCAAGCCAAATAAAACACATTTATGTTTCGGTTACTTTTAGGGGCACACCCCTAAGCTCAGCATTTTTAAATTTAATACAACGGGAGTCAAGAGTGCCATTTGACGCGTTACGATAATGTGTATAGAAAGCGTTTTTATGTTCCGTAAATACATACACAAATCATTCGTATGGAGATTTAGAATCCCTGTAAATGAAAAGGAATTATAATGCAGGTATAAAGAGATGGAAATTAGTATGTCAGTTGTTTCCAATGTTTTAAGAATCACGAAATCCGTGTACTATGATCTAATACCCTGAAATATATATCGCCATCACCATCTCAAATTATCATTGCTCATTACTCAAACTCCTGTTTTATGTGTTTTTTTTTTACTTTTTAAACCGACTTCAAAAAAGGAGGAGGTTTCTCAATTCGACCGTATATATATTTTTTATTTTTTATTTTTTTTTATGTGTGTTCGCGGATAACTTCGTCGTTTATGAACCGATTTTGATGAATCTTTTTTTGTTGGAAAGGAGATATTCCAGCGGTGGTACCATGATAAGGAAACCAGGATCTGATGATGGCATCCCAGAGAAATCGAGAGGAACCTTCGAAAATCGTAGGGGCGACTAGTGCGTTTGTAATTTTTTTCATTAACTATTTTGAAGCACTACTATTTTATGAAGGTCTGGAGTCGATCTGATGATGGAGCCGAAAGACAGTCGAGGGAACTCCTCAACGATTTACAGCAATTACCTGGTGTTTGGGCTTGATTAATTTGTATTGATGAGAACTTTACACCTAGATGGGTTGTGACTGTCATTAGGGGTCTGATGATGAAGACGTAGGACAGTCAAGGGAACTCCTCAACGATTTACAGCAATTACCTGGTGTTAGGGCTTGATTAATTTGTATTGATGAGAACTTTACAACTAGATGGGTTGTGACTGTCATTAGGGGTCTGATGATGAAGACGTAGGACAGTCAAGGGAACTCCTCAACGTTTTACAGTAGCTACCTTGTGTTTGGGCTTGATTAATTTGTATTGATGAGAACTTTACACCTAGATGGGTTGTGACTGTCATTAGAGGTCTGATGATGAAGACGTAGGACAGTCAAGGGAACTCCTCAATGTTTTACAGTAGCTACCTTGTGTTTGGACTTAATTCATTTCTATTGATGAGAACTTTGCACCCATATCGTTTATAAGTGCCATTACAGGTCTGATGATGGAGACCATAGACAGTCGAGGGAATTCTTCAACGATTTACAGCAGTTACCTTTTGTTGGGCTTGATTAATTTGTATTGATGAGAACTTTACACCTAGATGGGTTGTGACTGTCATTAGTGGTCTGATGATGAAGACGTAGGACAGTCAAGGGAACACCTCAACGATTTACAGCAATTACCTGGTGTTTGGGCTTGATTAATTTGTATTGATGAGAACTTTACACCTAGATGGGTTGTGACTGTCATTTACAGCAGTTACCTTTTGTTGGGCTTACTTCATAAGGTTCAATATGCCAAAATGTTCATTGGTATGGCGCCACTAAAAATCGTGTCATAAAATTATTTTTATAAAAAAAAAAAACCGACTTCAAAAAAACCTGATGCACTAAAAAGCCTGAAATAATATTTCTATTACCACCTCTGCCTACCCCTTCGGGAAAACCAGACGTGATGGTGTGTTATCGAGTATTTGAAGTCGGTGCCAATCTTGGTATGCCAAGTCTACCTACTATAAAAGTAAGAAGATAGATTGGCACCGACCCCAAATACTCGATAACACACCATCACGTCTGGTTTTCCCGAAGGGGTAGGCAGAGGTGGTAATAGAAATATTATTTCAGGCTTTTTAGTGCATCAGGTTTTTTTGAAGTCGGTTTTTTTTTTTTTTTTATAAAAATAATTTTTCTATGAAGAAGTATGATGAAAAGGGAAGTAAGTAGGTATACAATTTGAGGACTTATATATAGGGGAGCGGGGGGCTTGTTGTAACAATTTTTAGTTTTTTTCATGGGGAAGTCAAAATATTGAGTATTTTCATGATGAAGCACTCTTAAATGAGAGGTCATATATTCAGGTATAAATTAAAATGATAATTAGGCTTTAATTGATAACAAATGCTTGTATAAATGACTTTTTGTGAAAGAAGTCGAATGTTACAACTTACCCCAGAGTTGGGGCTAGTTGTAACTTGCGTGGGCTAGTAACAATATAATAAAATAAAATATTTGTATAATTTACAGGCATTTATTGTCAATTAATATGAAAAATATTATTTATAACGTATTTATTCCAAACTATGAGGTTAAAAATGTTTATTTATCAACATTTAGTGATCTTTCTTGACACTCATTATCTACTTAGTCTTTTTAACTAAATAATAACATTTCTATCAACAGTCAAAATAATTTTCAATATCATAACGTATTTTTTTGTTCCTTGGACTTGTATTGTTTTAAAATATACCTAAATCAAATGGCTTTTCTAAAAGTTGCTAGTTCAAAATTATCATTAACTAAGTAGTTTTAAAATTTAATCATCACAATCAACGTGGCAAACTAGTCTAGCTTCATCAGAATCACAGTTCACACAAAAGTATGATACATGCTCGCCTTGTACACATTTAACATGTTACAATGTGCCCCGAAATTTCGTTACAACTAGCCCGATGGCAAATTTTTGAACATTTTTGTATATAAAAAAAAACGTTTACGTTATTGTCAAATGCTAGTAGTTACGTATGATAGCTTAATATATTGACTACACAAATTAATAGATACTCATTTCAAAAAGACTTTGCAGTAACTTAAAATCAAACTTTACGAACTCAATTTTGGTAGGTTACATGGCAAAAATAGTGCACCTGCTCACAACTAATTACTGCGCTCTCCCCTGCCTCACTGGCTGTGCTTACGTCCTAGGCCCCGTTATAAGGAGTATATTAAGTGTAAACTGAAAACAAAATATTCAAAACCTGCTGAGTAATTAAGCTGTTTCTACTTACCCCTGTTACAACTAGCCCCCAGCTCCCCTACATTATAATTAAATCGCGAAATTAACAACGTAAGTGGTTATTGGTGGTAGGGCAAATCTATAGCCAATTGACTGCAGCTCCTACACGGACTGACTGGACCGGGGTACCACCCTCTCACAGAAGTTTGGCGTAAAGTAGGTATTACAACTGCG
Source organism: Drymonia ruficornis (assembly GCA_947859195.1). NCBI lineage: Eukaryota > Metazoa > Arthropoda > Insecta > Lepidoptera > Notodontidae > Drymonia > Drymonia ruficornis. The sequence goes on from OX401904.1 coordinate 18,259,130, forward strand.
TTTGGTACGATGAGTGAGAGAGTCGGAAGCTCAACTCAACCTCCCTTCCCCCCTCTATCCCACTCCTCTTGAGGTCGGCAACGTGCGAGCGATGCCTTTGGTATTGCAAGCAATTATAGGCTACGGTAACTTAACATCAGGCGGGCCGTACGCTTGTTTGCCACCCTAGTGATATAAAAAAGTATTTCCGTCCCTATGGTTTGTTTCTCTTGACCGCGTTCCTCCGTCAATAAGCTGGTTAATAAAAAGCCATGAACTCAATCCTGGAATTGTATTAAAATCCCTTTCAATCATATCTCGGGCGGCCATAAAACCGACAGCCAAGTTCCACTTGATTAAACAAATCCGCCTCTTATTTCATTTCCGGGGCTTCCGATATAGGTATATTTTCTGATTAGCCCTGTGGTTGCAAGAAACTGGAATTTCCCACGAGGCTGGTCGAGTTCCGCGACTTTATCGTTCAGGTCAATGTTTGTATACCCCATGAGGGTTGCCTAACCACTATATTTTGTTATTACCTCCTACAAGTTTTTTGTTATAAGCTGTGTATGAAGCTACTTTTAAAATATAGCAAAATTGTAGTATCCGCAATGTTACGGTGATAACATACTTGAGCCATAACATAATAAAAGCAATAAAAATATTTCAATATTCGTTGCTCTACTCGTGGTTTGGCCCATACCTGTTTTATGTTTCTAAGGTGGCAAACAAGGGTACGGATCGCCTGTTAGGGCCTCCGCAGACTTGCTACTTTTAGCATCGGCGACCGGCGATTTTATGACGTATCGATGCTGCGTCGCGTTTCTTCGAGCGCGAACGAGCGAGACGCAGCATCAAAATCGCCGATCGCAGATGCTAAAAGTAGCAAGTCTGCGGTGGCCCTTAAGCAGTTACCGTAGCCTATAGATCCTTGCGATAACAAAGGCATCGCTCGCATGTTGCCGACCTGTAGGGGAGTGGGACAGAGGGAGGGGAAGGGGGGGTTAGGCTTCCAGCTTTCTCACTAATCGTATGAAACGCAGCTGTAATAACTACTTTACGCCGATGTTCTGTGAGATAGTGGTAGGTACTACCCCGGTCGAGCCAGCCTGTATATGAGCTGCAGTCAATTGGCTACAGCTTGACTCTATCACGAATATAATCTGTCACCATTATGGCCCCAAAGTAGAAAATGCTAAAATACTAGTCTTTTCTTCAGAAATTATCTGTAATTATTTTCTGTGTAAAAAGTAAACAATCGAGTCGGCAACCCTAGCTCTGATTACGCCGGTGGGCGTGTGCTCTTCAAAGTTTTCTTTCTGAATGTGGGATAAGACGGATCGTTTATTGGAGCGCCCTCCGAGACTTCGAGCAAACAAACTAGTTTGTTTGATTTTATAAATTGCATTTTGGAGAAAACTTAAGTCAAATATCGTTAGATGTTATTAGATTCTATAAATTTTGATGGGACTTGTTTGTCAAATTTAATACAGTGAGTGGACCCGGCCGAAGTAAAGGTAGATTTGCGTCGAGTTTGAATTACTACACAAAATAAAAAATGCGATACAAAAAGAGGTACTCTTTTTGTTTTTTGAGGTTCTTTTTTTGCTAATGTACGACCTCAAACGATGATAATGATGACAATCCTCTTTGGTAGGTACCATTCACAAATAACTACGACAAACAATTTGGGACCAGATTAAAAATTTACAGGACTCTATGAAAACTGGAGGGATTTACGAGCGCCGCGGGAAGACAGGTGACCCACTTATCTCACTTACGTTTCACTTTCAAAATCTATATTTGCGACGGATTGCGCTTAGTTGGTACTGGATTACATATGTACATACATTTTGACGTTATAATCAACATTATTGAGTACACGTTACCTTACTTTAGTGTAGATATTAAGGCCCGCCACATACATACGGATTTTCCGTACGGAATTCCCTTTCGAAATATCGAATCGAGGATTCCGAACGCAGTAAATCCATCCAAATACATGGACGTAATCGCGTTCGGAAACCCCGATTTGATATTTCGAAAGGGAATTCCGTACGGAAATTCCGTATGTATGTGGCGGGTTTAAAGGTGATTATAAAGTATTTAATCCTGAAACAAGTGACCTTAATGTTTACTTAGCTAATTTAGCAATTGGAGCAGCTTTACTGTTGCTGCATAAAAAAGAAGACGAAACGCTACGGATATTAGTTAATTACGCTCCGTTTTAATTTAGGAACCACACGTACCATGCACACTTATATTTTGTATTCACATAAAATTATTCAGACATTGTACAAATTCAAATCCAATATTTGTTAACCCTTCATAAAACGGACCCTTATAATTTGCCATACATAATACCTACATGTTTTAATATTAAATTTCATTACATACCGACCTAACAATGTAATAAAAAGCTTATTATGGACAACATTTTCGGTACAATAGAGCTACACGGAATTACGTACGAATAAAAAATTAGGTCACAGCCTTGAGTACACGACAAGCTTCATTAAATAGACCGTTAGTTCCGAAAAAAGTTTCCATTATAACAAATAACTTGTAATTAATATTAGGGGCGGGCACGCGCTGTAAATCGCAGGTAATTAGGCAGGCGCACGCGTTACCCGCGGCCTGTTCGTGACGTGTGTGGAAAGGGCTTAAAAGCCCTTTGTAATACAGAGCCTGCCAGCATGTACCCCGCTTAAAGGTAAACATTTTGCTTTTTTATTTCCACCGTAAAATGTTACATGAATTTTTTTACGACATGAAATAAAAAGGTTCGTTTTGGGTTCTTACGTGAAATCTCCATTTGGGTTTTGGGATGATTATTATCTTGAACCATTTCAGTGGTAATTAGGTAAGGATAATAACCGATAGCTCATGAGCCTAAAGTTCTATTAATTCTTAAAACGGGACTTTAAAATTACCTACTGGCTTCGAAAGTGAAGAGGGCACAGGATTAGCTTCGACGCCAGTTTTCAAGGGGCTTAGAAGTGCTCCATTGTCTGCCAAAGTGTAATCCGTGGGAGTACAGTCTTTACTATTTGCTGTGGTGCTTTAATTGTCGCCTTCATGTTGCGTAACTTTGGATTTTAGGAAAAGTACTTATATATCCCTAAGCATAGATTGTAAAGGGTGGGAACAGGGGGGTTACTCCGAAATACGTCGCTGACGGATCGTCCGAAGTACGGATTCGATTTACGATCAAAACAATGTCAAATCGTAGAGAAAAACGAAAGAAGAAATGTCAAATCACGACAATCCGTCAGCCGGAACGTTAGGTTCGTATTTCGGAGTTGGCCAGCTGATCAAGAAACACAAAACCAATCTCAGGTTTGTGAGCTTTCCCTCAAGTATATTTTGCAATATTTAATCCCTAAGTAAGAACCAGTAACCCTCGTATCTCTAACCAAGTGATTACTTATTCTTGAGTAAATTCTAAGCAAAAATCCTGTCTCACAATACAGTTTTGACGGATTTTCCATACAATATTGTCATATTCTATTGAGAATCTGTCATAACGGGATTGTCAAACAGGATTTTTGTTTAGAATATACTCAATAATAAGTAATGACTTGTTTTAGAGATACGGGTGAGTCTTGGGCAGTTAACAAAGCGGCCAAGTTTTGTAGAACAAGCTACTATATAAACATTCAACATTCTAACTAATTGTTTCAACCCTTGTTCTTGTTCCCGCCCCTGTCCCCTTTGTTTTATTATAGGAAAATTTCTTCAATTTGCTTACGTCATCGATATTAATTTTATTATTCGTCAAAGGGGTTCTCAAAAATCAATTACAACTTTTAGAAACGATGGAACCCAAGAAAATTAATTCAATTTCCGTCAGAGCCGTGTTTGATTTTAAATTTCGTGAAAGTGTTGAAAAAACTTTCACAAACATGATAATTAAAAGGAGTTAAAATAGTTACTGGAATTATAAAATGAAGGGTCCATCACATTATTAATACGCCACGTTAACACACTGATTCGGGTAAAGGATCCTGATTCGGTTTTACCAACTAACATTTTTAATGGCTGATGATGAACTTATTCTGGCACTTCGCGCCAGCAACTCCAGCTACTTCTAAGTCATTGCCAACACGCGATCTCGACGACGAAGAATTTCTCGTTAACGCAAGAATATTTAATTCGTAGGTTCAACAATGCAATCAATCTTTCACACAGCAGCTATGCGCCGCGCGGCCTCAGGCGCGCCATCAGTATGCAAACTGGGCATCCGCGCAGAACACTGCGACCGTTATTAGTGCCGACGAGAAATAGACCATATGTAACGAGCGTTCACATTTATTAATGGTAGATGCTTCGTCGGCAATTTCGAGGGCGTAGCCTGTTAAATAGGACCATACAATTATTTATAAGTTAGTGGCTGCGTCTTCATTAGGCGCATGCCTCTCCTGAGCAGCCGTACTTATAAACCTTTGCGTACCCATGGATTCCGACGTCAAAACTGAGTAATTTTGACGTCCGAACGCATAGACTAGAAATTACTGGTTCAACTCATTATATTTCGATAACCATGTTTCATAACATTGAATTGGTTATGTAACTAAGATTTCGCTTGTAAAATGATGTAGCAGTTTTTATGTTATGTCGCATGACTGAGATAAAATATTTAAATCATCAAAGATTACTCCAAAATAGAGTTAGAATTTAAAAATCAATATTTCGATGGAATAATACGATTTAACAGAATTTAAAACTGTAATTTTTAATAAGAATTTTATTTTAATCAAGAATTTGTACTACCTCAATTACCATTTCAAAAACGTTCCGCTTTTCGTGAACAATGTTTGCCTGCAAAATAGGGCAGGTACCCAATTAACTACCTACTATTTATAAGGTAGTAACACCATTTCCTAATAAACCACAAATAAATTGTAAATAGGATCACGTTTCGTATCGTAGGTATATTGCTTGTCGCCGCGCTCACGGTATTCAATATTGACAAAATATAGTATGTTATAAAAATTCATTCGCCTGCCGCTATGTTATATCGCCTCGCGTGACGTACGGGGCGGGTTTTGGGACATATCTACTTCATTCAAATATAAGCTTGAACTAAGCTTTTCACACTTCACCGACTTGAGGTGCTATCTAGGCATAACTATTCCGTCCATAGTATATTTTTCTCGTGTATTCTGTCTATAAAGCCCTTTTAACACTCTTATCAAAAACATCGCTGAACGAGAGTGTCTTCCAATACCTACTGATAGAGGACCTAATCTCGAAGTTTTTTTCAAGAATTCTCGGTATTAGCTTGCTACCTGTGTCTTCATCTCCATATAAATAAATTTGAAATAAATATCAATAAAGATAAGAACATAAATATACTCAAATTCACAATGTATTTAAAACATTAAGCTATTTCCATATACCAACTCTATATCGGAACAGTCAGCAACGTTAAATCGACTAAGGCGGGCGGGATTAGCATTTCACGGTTTAATGGTTCCCTAATGACTAGGACTAAAAAGTATCTTCCAGAAAGGTTTAATAGCCCGGGCCGTTCGTCTGCGGAATCCTAAAAAAGGTAAAGTAACTACCATTAGCGCGGCTACTGATGGTGATGGGAGGGTAGAGCGATAATTAGTGACGGTTAGGCTAAACATACAGGCCTGTGCTTGATTTTATAAAATAATATGTAGTGCCAATGTAGTCCCAACTATTATACCTATTTGTTAATAAAGTAAACGAAAACGCCCACTTCATAGTTCAAATAAGCTCCCCCAATGATTTTTGTAGAGCAAAGAAGTTTTACTAGTCTGTAGTTCCAGGTAATCTGAATTGCTTTTTAAACTTTAATCAACTAGGTTGTTGCTTAGCTTGTTTAACTAAGTACTTTAAATATTCTCAAGAGGATACCATCTTTGAAAATATAGAAAGTGTCTCTAAAAGAACTGCTCATCATAAGATGAAAAAGCTTAATGATTCGTACTACGACAAAACTTTGAGACATACCCCCTTATTCATAGAGATTTTGGCCAGTTTGCAATGGTTTTGAAAAGCATTTTTAGGAACAAATGTGATTTTTAATTCCACTGCAGGTCGGTTATAACTTTCTATGAATAAGGGGGTTAAACTATACTTAGTTAACGTCGTGTGGATGTCATAATACTGTATTAAAAAGACCGGAAGAGTCAAAGGTTTACAGTTTATAACACAGTGTAAAGTTAAACTTCTCTGCAACTAGTAAACAAAACTAGAAGCGAAAAGAGAAAGTTTATGAGTCTGTTTGTTCGTAGCGATGTCAGTAAATATTGAGCCGATTTGAATTTGTTTTCATGCTGAACTAACAACAAAGTTTTGCTGGAATGTTATTTTTAACAAGTTGGTCGGACTTATTTGTTGAACCATCAATTGGAAAAGAACTTTTAATGTGTTTTAAAATAAAACTAACTCAATTTCATTTTACTATTTATCAAGTGCTAATAAATGTGTTTTCATTATTCCAATAAATGTAGTCGCAGACCAATCAAAAACAAACCGACGTAATATAAATAGTAGCTCAAAAGCACAGACTGTTCCAAATAAATACCTATTTAATTGTAAAGTTCCATACATATTCAACTTTTACATTAAAATTCTCTCCAACACGGGGATGCAAAACATATGAACGATATACCTTCGCAAAACATTTCGGTCCATATCCACAGCGGCGCGGCGCGGCGGCTTGAGCCACTTGATCCCTAATTAGAGAGGGCTCTCACGTACGCACCTCTCCAAACGTTTGAATAAGAGATGCTTCCACCGCACGATCATAGTTTTATACACATGAGGGTCGCATAAATTGCTTATCGAAATTGCGATTACCCTTCAGCTATATTAGGTACTTAATTACGGAACATCCAAAAGTGACTCTATCTTCAGCGTGCAAGAGTATATTATGCGATGTGTGTGTATTATTTTGGTATAAATTGTTTGTCATAACGTTGTCATAGTTTTATACACACGAGGGTCGCATAAATTGCTTATCGAAATTGCGATTACCCTTCAGCTATATTACTTAATTACAGAACATCAAAAAGTGACTCTATCTTCAGCGTGCAAGAGTATATTATGCGATGTGTGTGTATTATTTTGGTATAAATTGTTTGTCATAACGTTGTCTTAATTATGAGATAGGATAATTATAGGTACTCTCTCAGATATGCAATTGTATTCGTTCTAAAATTATGTGAAAAAAATAGTACTGTGTTGAGTATAAAACACGGGTAATAAACACAACAGTAATATACGAGTAATAACAACAAATCTCATCTTTATGCAATACCTGTTATATAATATAGCTTTATCACAACCTACATAACGAGTCGCGGTCATGTTTTATGGTACATTTAACAAAGGCACGTTTTTCTCTCAAGGTATTTAATTTTACTTTATTGCAGTAAGTTTAAATGAACTAGGAAATTCCGTCTCATTGTCTCTCGTATTTTTCACGTTCTTGACTTTACCGCGTTTTATTTTGAACTGGTTTATGGCTGTGGCTTTGTATAGTACTTTGACGACCGCTTGGCGCAGTGGTTCGAACGTTAGCCGCTCGGTACACTGCATCGTTTAGCTATGGGTTCGATTCCCGCGAAATATCGGAAACGGCCTTTTCGTAATTTGCCCTGGGGGCTTACCACAAGCTCTTATTGCGATTCAATTGCAGGAACGTATTAACGTTTCAGCGACTTTTTGTGCAATGACGTACCTTATTGTCATGACAATAAGAAACGTCATTAAAACGTTGTTAAAACGTTCCTATAATTGAATCGCAATAAGAGCTTGTGGTAAGCCCCCTGGTCTGGGTGTCGCTGGGATCGCCCCCAACCCATTGTATGTTAGCCATAGCACAAGCGTTACTTATTTTGGGAACATACAATTGGTGTGTAAGCCTGGCGATATCTGTTATTTGTATATTTGTAGTTGTTACTTAACTATTACATATATGTTTTGAAATTGGTCCGCTATATTCCAAGTAAGACAGATTGGATATTTTTTTGCACATTTTCCAACTATGTTATATGGAATAATAATTTTTGCTATGGATTAAACCAGGATAAGAAACTACATAGTACCTGAAGAAAAAAACGTATTCGGTTGGCAACGTCCATAAGCCGTCAGATCTACGAGCTTGGATTCAGGGATTTTTTTCCCAGCCCGACCCCGTTTCCAGCCGCACTGGATTTGGCAACGACTTTAGAAATCGCAAGCAATAAAAAATATGAAGTAAATTTCGATAGGCACTATCTACCAAACTCCTTTGACCTATTTATATCAGTTATGTCTTTAGTTGAGCGGAAAGATTAACCCCCTTATTCATAGAAAGTTATAATCGACCTGCAGTGGAGTTACAAATCACATTTGTTCCTAAAAATGCCTTTCATAACCATTGCAAACTGGGCAAAATCTCGATGAATAAGGGGGTAATTATTTATATTGTTTTCCCTTCACTCAAAAACTAAGATGAAAATATATAGCGTTTAATATGTATAGTTCGCTTGTACACTTGGTATCATTTGATACAAGTAGGTGCCTTTTTACAGTCACAATCTAAACTTGTAAGTATGTTTTTTAATTATTTTGAATACCCACAACTTCATATTGTCCATGTTAACAAATCTCTAATTAACGTTTCTGTCTGACGAAATCAGATTCACATTATTCTTGTTAACATGAAATATTCAATTTTAAAATTTTGCAATCATGACTTAAATTTGCAAATTATATTTCTGATATGCTGCAAATAATTTATATTTGTAGCAACACTACTTCAAATGTTGCAATATAAATGTCGAAAGTTAATATACAGCTGTTCATTTCAATATACTCCGTGAGCATACCGGACAGGCGTAATAAACTGTTTGTCAAGAGAGTGAAATTGAAAACCATTGCCATAAACTTATATAGGAACAAAGAAAATGCTTGCAATAACTTCTCATCTTTATTTCATTTATGTGTTTCACTACAAAGATACCTACGGTGCCGTTATAATGCAACCTTTGTAGCTGAAATATAAGAGAAGTCGTGGCACTTATAAGTAACTCAATATTATTAGGTTCATGAAGTAACTATATTCATGAAATTTTGTAAATGCTTGACGATCGTTAAAGTTAAGTAAAGTTTTCCGCCTTTACAATCTATGGACGCGCGGGTATTTACAAATAGCTACGTCCAGAAGTGTCACATGCCGCGCGAGGAAAATTTTCCTCGCCAAGTTTGACTTGCCTCACTTGAGGCAAATGCGTGCCCTGCCTCACCTGAGCACTCACATTTGCCTCGCCTAGTTTGGCAGTCGTGAGACAGAACGATGTCAAACGTGTCAAACTGATTGATCGGGTATACCTTTCCCTGTCTAGAGTGTCAGTTGCCTCGCCATTTGCCTCGCGCGGCATGCGACTGAGGCAAACGTCGTGCTTCGCGAGGCATGTGGGTGAGCAGCCTCGCGCGGCATGTGATACTTCTGGACGTAGCTAATCAGGCACGGAGTTTAAATTATTTTTTCCAGTAAAAAACGATCTTTATCCATGCACGTAGGTTTACCTAGACTACGATGCTGTCCTTAAAGGCGATCAAAGGCGGTGGTATTCGCGCTGATTCTTGAATAATAAATGGGGCGGTTTGTGCGCGTGGGCGCCGCATTGTCCACCCACACTAGCCAGCTGGCACAGGTACTGGTCTTTTTATTATCATTTTACACTAGCCTTGTCATTATTGTCTCTTTGTGGATCTAGTCCCAAAGCCGCTGCTGACGTATTTGACATTTATCTATATTGCACATTGAACGGCCTGACTATATGACTTTACACCTACTGAAAAGTTACGTTTGGTATGTTTTATGATTCATATTTATTTATTTCGCATTTCACAGTGTACAATAAGTATAAAATTACCTGTGACATTGCACCCCTGTCAATTAAGTGTACAACAACGCCATCTAATAATTTACGACGATTACCGTCACGCAACTAAAAATGGTTTACGATGAAATAATGCAATACTTCAACGTGCAGACGCTGTTGTTACAGCAATAAAATATTTCCTTAATTCGTTTTAAATTAGCTGTGAATATTTACGCAACACAGGTGGTTTAAATCAAAAGATATAAAATGATTCTTACCTTGACACTGCGTGTCTTTTATTATAAACAGCAGGAATGCCGCAATAGTGACGAATCTCCATCGTCGCCTCCCCATGTTTGTAATTAATTTTCACCTTGTCATTGACACTGTCACTAGCACACGTCACTAGAATGTGAAACTTAAAGTTCGACGAAAGTCCCCCGAGTTTTGGTGATGGCCATCTTTGGCAGTGGAGAAATTGGCACTGTCATCGGCCACTATGTCATGCTGCCAACACTGTCGCAACTGAAACAAAAAGAATAGAACGCGTTAGTCTATTGTTTCTTTGAAAATTCGTCGCGGTATTTTACATTTCAATTTTCGAAATGATAAAGCACAAATAGAAAGTTTCGTATTTGTGCTTACTTCAGTAATTAGGTAAAAAATTACTTCCTTGGAAATAGATATATTTTCTAATACAATACAATTAGCTGCGTCTACAAGGAGCGAGCAGCCGGCGTTATGACATTATGTCTACGTGATCCTACGTCAAAACTGATCTGACTGACGCAGATCCAGGTAGACTGAAAATAGTAGGTACCTAAATGCCCGTCGGAAGACATTAAGTTACCTACAATGTCTAAATTCTATTTGCCCTACAAAGTAATCATAGAAGTCGTGATGCCATACATAAAAATATTAATTGCTGCTAAAGTAGGTTAACAAACCGTTTAATAAAAGATTTCAACGCGTTTAAACATTTTCCACGCTCAATAAAATTACTAGATGCGTCACGAAAAATAGATGCCTACTACTTGTTTGTAGGGTATACGAACTCTACGAACGTTATAGAGTAGGAATAACTTGTTTCAATGTCCGTCCCTATTAAAACAAAATTTGTTGTAACGACAAACAATCTGCGGCCTTTGGCAACTCAAAATTGAGTGGAACCCAATCGACGGAACCCCTAGACGGGGTGTCAGGTAGCGGTAAAACTTTACAGATTGCTTCGAAATCTATTGAGCGTAACCTTGTTAAACTGATTCAAAATTTGACCTGACTTCATCTGTATAATGATATAATTTTCACACTCTGGATTCATAATTATCATCGTCATCATCATCATCATCAGCATCATTAGCCTATTGCTGTCCACTGATGGACCTAATGCACGCCCCTCTCTAGTTCATTACTGATATATTTGACGACTGCTTGGGGCAATGGTTCGAACATAGGCTGCTTCAAGGCATCGAGTGGTTGCAGGTTCGATTCCCGCCAGATGCAAATTTTGGATTTCGTAATTTTCGTAATTTTCCCTTGTCTGGTTGTTACCGGAATCGCCCCCAGTTCATTTTACGTTACCCATAGTACAAGCATTACTTAGAGAACCATATAGTTGGTCTGTAAGTTTGGCGATATTTATTTATTTATTACAACGATACAAACATTTTTTTAAGACTTTTTCTTATCAATTCTTATTTTATAGGCAGTTACGCCTTTTTAGTAATTAATTTAAAATCAGTCTAATAATATGTACAGATAAACTTCAAATGTATTATATTCTGATACACCAAAGTTTATGTGACAGAATTGAGAAATTGAGTCATTCCCGGCGTGACCACAAAGATGGTCGATAGTAGGTCCCCGCCCGTTGCCAGGGAGCTTGATTTGTTTGGCGGCCGGTTCATTAGTCCGTGGCTTTGAGAGGTACGAGTGCTTTTAAATTTGATCCCTTTGTGGCAACGCGATATTCGGAAGATGGGGATATAAATTGAATTAATTTTCATTCTATTTTCACTCAGTTTCATTTTTCTCTAGGGGATTTAGCGTGCTGTTGCTATTGAAAAAAAAAACAAAAATTATGAAAAGTATCTATCTGACGTATGTCAGTCATCTCACTTTGCAGCAAATAAAATCACATTAATAAAATAAACATTTAATATGTTTATAATAATAAAATGGAGTTCTAATGCTGAGTATATGTTTTATTTCATTATCTCCTGTGGCCCTTTCCAATAGTTGCAACTGATATGTTGTTCCTGTTAAGATTTTTGTGGCTGTTAAACTTTTTGTATGAGACGACTTTTTGTAAGAAACTCCATAAGCAAAAGTTACGTAATCCCATATTGAATTCTCGCTTACTTCATAAGTTCATCCTACTCTAAAGTAAATTGCGATACGATTAACAAGTTAAAAAAATAACATGCGTTGCAACAATTATTAATTATTTACTAAATATTAATAAGTATTCAGTTTCATGAGATTACTCTTGTGTATTTAACTCCTTTTTAAATTATAAAAGAATAGCAAGGTAAGAGTCAGGACGTAAAATTCCAGTGAAGTACCCTTTAAGCGTTGTAATACCCTCGTTAAGTACCGGAAACTACCTATTTCCGGTCGCGACAGACTTGTAGTGACATTGTAAATATTGTATTATGATAAATTATGTTTATCCACTACCTGTATTACCGGGTTCGCACGACTTTTAGACATCTCAAGGAAATCAATAAAAATAAGTTTCTTTCAATGTAATTCGTTAATTAATATATTTTAATCCCAGAAGAAATGTTACGTGATATTTAACTTGAACTATATATTGCGGTATTGTAGGTGTGTGTTTATAAAACATTCGACTTTCCTCATAAATTCGCATACATTGATTAAAACTCACATTTCGGTGTTTCGAATCCATTGTATGTCATAACTTTTGATTCGTAAGTGCTATAAAGGGATCAAAACGCTTGCGAAATGAACAATAAATTAAAATTTATATTAATTGGTCGTTGTTTTATTTCCATTTTAAAAAAGTATATTTTTGTGCTGTTTTGTGTCTTTATTACTTAAGATTTTCATAGTGCCCCATAGAGTTTGAGTATTCGATATAAATTTTAGTCAGTTCACAATGGTTTTGAAAAGCATTTTTAGGAACATATGTGATTTGTAATTCCACTACAAGTAGATCATAACTTTCTATGAATTTGGGGGGAAAACAAAACCAGATGTAACGTCACGACTTTCATCCCCATTCTGGGGTAGTCAGAGGCTTGAGTGGCCATACACCACCACATTGTGGAGGTATTAACCAACTCAAAGCCCACGTTTCACCAGATAGTCTGCACCCAACGTGACAGGTGGTGAACCTTGTCGCCGTGTATACAGGAACTGACTATTACCTAATCCCGAGGGATAGGTAGGTTTCCTCACGATGTTTTCCCTCACCGTCAGCGAACTGTAAATTATGCACATCAACCAGGTCATAAACCAGATCCCTTATCAAAAACCATTTCTCTACTTTACAAAAGACTGAATTATACATTTTAATTCAATAAATTCAGTTTCAAGCTTGAATTAGCTGACTTTACATTTAAACTGATTTCTAACCACATTTTATTTACGTTATGTTTTAGTTACACTGTAGATATCTTCTGGTTCTAAGTTCCCGATCGTCAAACCTAATCCGGGCTCAGGGTCCCAGCTATCTGCGACTGACGATTAATTGATTCTGCCTCTAAACCTGACAAGCTGCGGCGCTTTGCCAAGCTTTTGAAGTTTAAACCAACTCCACTAGTAATGCATAAAGTGCAAGCTTAGTTACGATTTTACTTGATGTGGTGTGGATTTTAAATTCCCTGATGTAATTTACGGACTGGCCTTCAGTTTCACGTTGGAACGCATAAATTCGGGTGAGGTCTGAGAGGCATGGACGCACCAACTGAGTTTCATAACGCCGTCAAAAAATGAAACGGCCATATACATTTTTTTTCTTCTAAATAACCCGTAAAGTGTTATATATGCAATAAAAAATAGAAAAACTTATGACAGTCTGAGAACAAGATGTGTATAATTTAACCATTTGATTTTATCGAAACGGATTTAAACGATTGCGTGCTGTGATGTAACAAAGCACTTTGTCGGTGCCTCTCAGGTTATTTAGAACGAGTACTTGTACCACGCCACGTCATGTTACACCATGCATCTTTTTGAGATGTCATACGGGGTGTACAAGATCTTGATCTTTGAAGAATTGATTTGATTATTCGAAAAGGCACTCATTCAGGCTTCACTCTGGAGCTTTTCTATTTAGCAAACCGCATTTAAATTGTATTAAAGTACTGGCACTTTAAAATTAAACGAAATAAAGGAATTGACTTTAAATATGTGTTAAGGAGGCTTTCAGCATAACTCACAAATTATTAATACCCCTAGTAGTCTCTGAAGTCCAGTTATAATAATTATAACATTGATGCTGGTAAGCATAAAACAAAAACGTTCGTTAGCAGCACAATAAGGAGAAGGAATATGTCAGATATGAGCTGAGGATACTACAAACTGCAAGTATAGTATTTATGTTAAGCCTTCAACTAGCACTTCCATCGCTCCAACATCTAGGTCCCTATTAGCGGAGGTAGTGAAACGTATCGTGACGTCACACCGCGTGACGTACACGCGCCGCGGCCGGGCTGCCGATGCCGGGCCGAGAAAGCGGCGCGTTCCGGCTGGTCGGGCCGTTTCTCACATCGCCACAGCCGATGAGCGCCAATGTTTTTCTAATAGCTTATGTAACTTGTGGGAAATGTTTAAAACCATTGCCCATTGACAATGCAGGAATATTTAGTTAGAAGCTACTTATGAATAAACAGCAAACAAGAAACGGTTTTTTTGTGCATTATTTTTGATAAATCTTTTTCTAACATTCGTGTGTTTACGGCCTTAGACAAGTAGGTATAATTTGTGTTTCAATAGAATCAAGCGACTGAATTGTTCTGAAACACAAATAGGTCAAAATTGTTGAAACAGATGAATATCAATACTCGATGATGGATAGCTGCCATCAAGAACTTCAACCCCCGCTCGGAATTCAATGAATTCCTAGATTATAATCTCTAACAACACGACTTGGTACAATGAATTCCAAATTGAGTTCTGGAACAGTCAATTACGAAATCTTTGAAGTGTTAAAGTTTCAATTAATTTCGCTTTTCAATATTATGAACAATTCGGAGTTATTTTCAAGTGCCTAGTTTCATTACCTACGCAATAACAGTGTTTGGAGTTCTCTCGAGGCGGTGTTAAAAAGAGGAGGAAGTTGCTTTTTTAATTGTTTACAAATCCGGGTTACAAATCTATATATAAATTTATCGGACCTAATTCTTCACACAACAATAGACTTTATAATACCTATCTTAAAGTTGCTTATGCATTATGACACGTGTGTGACAAGATGAAGTAAGCAATTCGTGAACAGCCTCATTGACAGATCAGTCCATTGCCAACTTCAGCAACCGTGTCAGGGTTAAACTATCTGTTACTATTATTATTGGAACCACATTTAATTGCATTAGAACATTTTTTCTGCGTTTCTAATTAATATCGGTTCAATGTTCATTTATCTACTCTGTTTCACGAATTAACAACTCTGTCTGTCTGTTATGGTAATATCTGTAACAAGGGAACAATAGCTTGGAAAGCCATAAGCTTTTGAATGAGATTACAATTAATTTTGGAGTAATACCATCACACACATCACTGGCTGCGTGTACATGAGGCGAGCGACGCGCCTCACCAATTTGTTTTGATGTCTGATCGCATAGACATAATGTCTTAACTAATGACCCGGGCGCAGCAGCTCGGGGCTTGTGTACGCACCAACAATACCTACGTAACCTCTTAATTACAATTTCTTTGGATGTCTTTATT
Organism: Drymonia ruficornis; assembly: GCA_947859195.1. NCBI lineage: Eukaryota > Metazoa > Arthropoda > Insecta > Lepidoptera > Notodontidae > Drymonia > Drymonia ruficornis. The sequence goes on from OX401904.1 coordinate 18,274,876, forward strand.
ACTTACAATTTCTTTGGCACTAACTGACTACTTTACTTCACCTAGATTATATTGGTGAGATTAAAATAATGACCGGTGAATGAATACCATTTATTTTTTCAAAATAACATAACTGTTAGTGTTATAATAATGAATATCGAATTTATGTGTGATGACCAAAAATAACATTGATATTAAGTACCGTGTTTAATTCATTGAAATACAAAACTCATAATAAATAAATTAACCTTGAAAAATATAGCAATAGGATGCAGATGAAGGAATGTCACTACAAATAATTAAAAGCAATGCCAACATATTAACAAGTAGGTTAACGGTTATAAATATTTTATAACTCCTTCCAATCATGATCTTGAACACGCCTAAACTGATGTATATCAAACAAACAGAGCTCCTTTACCCACCCCTATTTAATTAAATCTATTATATATTTATAGGTATATAAAATACAAAGTACTGACTGATTGACTGACTGACTATAAACGTACAGTCTAAACCGCTGGTCCTAGAGACATGAAATAAGGAGAGCGTGTTCTTTGTGAGTGTAGGTTCCACCAATAAAAGGTTTTTCGAAATTCCACCCTTAAGGGTGTTAAAAAGGGGATGAAAGGTTTTTTAATTATTTTCAATTCTGCGCGGACGTGGAAGCTTGTTTAATATAACGCAAGGAATCTTCATCTCGTTCATAAGCTCTGCGTCACCGTGACCTTCGAGTGGAGCCAATTTTGTGTGGGAATGTGACAGAGCGGCAATTTGCGATTACTAACCTCATGGTGACGTCATCGCGGAATCCATTATGTGCTGTTTGACATCATCTCGGAATTCCATAATTATTTCCGCACTCGGAATTAATAATTCACGAGTATCGTAATAACCAAACTATTGATATTAATGAATTGCTAACTTATTGTTTGGTTCTTCAGTCTCATTCTCTGACGCAGGAACAATAAGTTAAATGCGTTTATGATTCTATAACAAGGAAGTTCTAAAACGGTGGGGGGCAACAGTCTCTAACTAAAATTTATATAAATTGGCTTTGTTATTTTAAAATAAATACAAAATTTTCAGATTTTCTTGTATTATAAAAACGCCTGTAGTATGACCACCATCGAAACATAACATAAACCCCGGATTGTATTACATATATCTGGAATAAATAAGTATTACGACACCTTTAAAGCCTTCGAAGTGTCTATTTGAATGTTAGTGTTTGCCCTTTATATTGCTTTAAGTCAAAAAGTTTTCAGTGAGAATAAATAAAAATGTTCCAATAATTTATTCCACGCTCTTACAAGTAACCATTCTCAGAAGACTCAACGGAGACATGCCCAAAAAATATTTAAGCATTGCGAAATTACACTAGGTGGCCTTCCACTAGTAATGACATGTATTAAAAGCGAATTTAGCAATTTCCTACGCGGCGGAAATTTAGTTTTTTTTTATTGGCAATTTACACGTTTGAAATACTTGGTGGACATGTTCTACGTGGGTTAATTGCATCGCTAGCTTGTTAAAGTGCTGTCTCGCATGCAAATAGACCCCAGCCGCGTCTGAGGCGGAGTTAAATTGCCTCTATTGTGTGGGTTTCAACATGTTCTCACGGCCGGTACGTCGCGTGCGTGTTGTGCCCATGCAAGGGATCGTAGCATATAAGAAAACTAATAGGTATTAATATGTAGCAAGTGCCCGCAAGTGCAAGTGATATAAACCCGTGAAATGTCCTAAAAAAACAATAGAACTTCTTTTGTTTTGATGCATATGCGCAGTTGCCAGCGACACGCGATCGGTTAGCTAGGTCAGCCATGGGTACTTTTTAAACTTACGACTGCATTAGTAAATGTAGGCACCTATAAAGTAAATGCTATATTTAAAGACATTTCGTAAGTTAATGACTGAGGTGGTATATTGCAAAATACAGACGGTAATTCTTAGTGATAATTAAAATATGGTGGTTGGCAGTATCTTAAAGTACTTTAATTTTGAAATAGTATTGGTTGCAAAATATCCATGCAAGGTGAACTGTACATGTTTTCACAATTTCAATATATTTGCAACTAGGGTTTCCATAAATGTTATTAATCTGATAACATGTTTGAGAAGTTTAATTAATCAAAGTAGGTAACCGTTGTAGCCAGAATTGAATTATTCCGCAAAATGTTTTAATTGAACGAATTAATATTCGAATTGATGAGCGAAAATAATAAAGCTTGGGTTATTGTGGTTGGTTGAATCTAATTTTGGTTTATCCATGTGATTGAAAAATAAACAAAAAATGTTACCAGTTATACTAGGTTCTTATGATTATTTATTATGTAATTCTAGGCATCACTTATACTTTCTATTACCATTATATCTGCGCTAATAAAGATAATTGTCGTTAATTACCACTACACCTACTAAACCAGCAAATTAACCACTCCAATATAATAGCATCGCCTTCAACATAATAGCCCATCAATAAAACTGTTGTAATAGTTATCAAAACAACACATATTTCACAATATAACACTTATATAATAACACGTAATGTCAATCTAAACACAGGGTCACAGAGGACAAGTCGTTTACACCAGCCAGCAGCTGACTCAAGGCATTAGTTTGTGCTAACAGCTCTTTGGAGGTCCATTTGCCTGTCAACTCGTAAATAAATCACGATTCTCCAATAACTTATACTTGAGAGGCGATAAATATTTAACACGCGACCTTTGCGTTCTGTTATTAAAAAAAGCCCTCAATGTTATTTTATGTGAAATAGTTTTTATGTCAATCGTTCCGTCGTGCAAATTTGAAATTCATTTTCAATTCAAAATACAAGGTTGGTGTTGATGAATGTTAATGTTTTAAAGTTTTAATAGCACAAGACATTCAAAACAGAATATTTTATGGTGATTGGCTAAATACCATCTTAAAATATTATCGACTATCTTAGAATCTATGATGAAGATTACGTTTTCACACTGTTAGCATCTTAAAAAATAAAAACTCAAGCTCAAGCTGGTAATTTTATATCATCCTTTAGATCATAAAATTTAATTATTAGTTATATCCATTTCAACAATTTTAAAGCTATCTTGTTGTATTCCAGTAGGTACATTATAAAATTACAAGAAGAGTAAAAAGTGACGTTAAAAAAAACCATAATATACTATATATTTGTTTGTGAATTGGTTTTACAATTTAGATACAAAATGTGCTAAGTCGCCGTACTGTGGTGTAGACGTGAATAGAACGATGAAAGCTATAACACGTGAATCTGAATAAAGGACAAATCACATTAATCCCTCGCCGGCGGCGGGTTCGTTACCTCTCGCGGACCGTTCTGCGGCCAAATTAGTATTCCTCCGCCGTGTCGACACTAACACAAGCTCTACCCACTAAAGTCTGTTTCAATCAGAAAAAAAAACTTTGTAAACAAACCATCACTCAACACAAAATCGTCGATTTCACACTTATTTCGTTTTCACTACATTACATTCTGATGTGGGAATCTTCGGAAATACTGTCGCCTTCATATTACACTCGTTTTGGATTGTAATTTCAACTAAAACACGTAAAAATTAAAGAACTTGTAAAATTGTAATAAGTTTGTCGTTTTTTCTTTCCAATGCTTTAGTGAAGTGCCGATTTGTACCATATTGAATGAATGAAAAACAGATTAAAAAAAGTGTAAAGGCAAAGGAATTCTAGGCTATTATGCCGATATGCCCACTGCATTTTCAGGTAGTTTTAAAAACAGAAATTAAGAAAATTCATTTAATTTTTATTTCTTACCGATTTGTTTCTACTTCTATGTACAACGAGTGCAATTTGCCTTTTACACTATATTTTAATCTCAAATTTATTTTACTTAAATGTCTTTTTGACTGTATATTGAGTTTTCAACTTGAAATAAATAATAATTATTATGTTTCTCTATTTTGACCACTCGGGTTAAACCTGGACCTTTAGAAGGCTTGCATGAGGACATGGGTCCATCACGTAGAGGCCCATAGAGATAAATTTGATGTTATTAGGTCATCATCATCATTTCAGCCAAAAAACGTCCACTGTTGGACATAGGCCTCCGTAAGGTTTTCCACTTGCATCCAGCGGTTTCCCGCGACCTTCACTAGGTCGTCGGTCCACCTTGTCGGGAGCCTACCCACGCTGCGTCTTCCGGTACGTGGTCGCCACTCAAGAACCTTTTTGCCCCATCGGTCATCAGTTCTCCGGGCTATGTGCCCCGCCCACTGCAACTTCAGCCTACTAATTCGCAGTGCTATATCGGTGCGAGCGTAGTTATAATCATAGTAAAATTTACCTCTTTTGTTTATTATTTTGTTGATTTATTGTCCAGCCCGTATTTATCTCGACCGTCGGCATCATACTTACTGATGATTCTAATAAATTAGTTCTTTTGTTTATTGTAATTATGTACACACTATATTTTAATGCATAACAATAGTTAAAATCTAAGAAAAGCGCTATACTATTATTAAATTTATAATAAGTTTTATTATGCATATGTTATTGATTTCATTTCATAACTATATTTCTATAAGTTGACGTAAAGAACCCGATACCTTCTAATCAAGTTTATTCCATCGAATGAAAATAATCCATTCACTCATTCGTTCATATTCGTTATAGTATACAATAGGCACATCACTAAAACTATTTAAGCACTTTGACGTTTCTTTGTTTACAAAGTTTTTTTTTCTGATTGAAACAGACTTTACACAGCCAGCGCTTTTCATCAAAAATATTTTTACTTAGCTATATTATCCTTGAATCTATTTAATATTATGTTAATGCCTGCCTGCTCGCATAGCGTTGCTGTTTGAAAATGTACCTATATTTTTTTTTATTTTTCTATTGAAAAGAGTAGGTAACTATTGCCGGCTCTAAAATAAAAAATACTTTGACTTTGAATAAAAATATTCTCGTATATTTTAACATCTCGGGCTTAAACTAATGTCACGTTTCAAATTGGTTATAGATCTCATGAAAAAATCTAATTACAACCCGTAATACACAATGATCGATAACTCCCAGATTAGTCCGATTAACCTTCCATCTCTGAAATTATTTGTAGTAAGACGGTCATTGATCGTCTTTGCAAATTATTATCAAAACGTAATCCGTTAATCAAGGGTGCCTATCAGAATTATAGCGCCCTTTGAATATTGTTTAGATCTAAATCAATTTTCAATTGTAAAATGATTTGATGACCGCTTGGCGCAGTGGTTCGAGCGTAGGCCGCTCAGCTCACTGTACTGGGTGGATGCGGGTTCGATTACCGCCAGAGGAAAGTTTCGGAAACGGTCTGGGTGTCATTGGGATCGCCCCACTCCATTGGAAGATAGCTAGTACAATCGTAGTTTGGGACCATGCAGTTGGTGTGTTGGTCTGGCGATATTTGTTATTATGTGGTATTTTAATTTCGGACGAGGCCCATCACACTCTCCCACCAACTAGCAGGGTCTACGATGATATCTAACGAAGATATTCCGTCCGATATCAGGGAGTCAGTGTCTGCAGCGGGAGCCGCGACTGAGAAGATGGATCTCGGCATGTGGCACACATAATATGATTTGTTGAATAATAACTACGTATTTGGCCCATGGAGTGGCAAATTAAACTACCCCCAGACTAATCGCCAGGTAACCTAGAGGCTGACTATTTCCTCGCTCAAAAATCAACTAGGAAATGAGGAAATGCAGCCGACATTCTTGCCTCTTTCCCACGTAGATGAGATGTGTCCTATTGTACGTTTAGGGTATTTTTATGGTTAGTAAGCTTTGATTGAAGAGAAAATGTAGGTAATGTGTCTTCAGTTACAACACGATACGTTTCCAATAACTTGCCGAACTCAAAGCGGCTTACTTGAAGCCTACATTTCTCTCCACCAGATCCCCTCGGGAAATACTCGATACTAAAATATTATATTTCATTACATTGGCAAAAATATCGCAACGTTTGCCACGTCCCAATGCACACGGCCACACATAACTGGAGCGTAATAAATTCCCGCTTCGTTTGAAGTAACGCCAATCATATTATTTCACAGGCCAGCCCGACTGTGCAAGCGTCCGATAATGTTCGTTACTCAATGAGATTATTTTGTGTGATCACACTGATTGAACGGCATCAGGTCAACCGCAAAACAATCCCATTTTATACTATAAATAAATCGTGATTAAGTTCAAAATTGGTTAGCCGCACGAAAATTGGCTAGTTCATTTGGCAAGCGCATGCTTTCAAAATTCGAGTATTGACATGAACGCCTGCCAAGTTTGGAGTGGTCAAGTCGATATCCGACTGAGGTTTATTTACAAATATCATATATGTTTTGTATTTTGCCCGCAATTAATTTGTTGCGACAGTCGCCTGATGGTATTGCGTACCCACGTATTAAATCAAATTTAGGGGAGAGCTTTGCATAACCTTTAATGGAATTTCAAAATTGTCTGATCTTATCGTATGATGATAACATAATAGAGTTTTAATGCGTGTAACTTAAGTAATAGCTTCTTTTATTATTTGATCGTATAGTCGAGTAATTCAATCGTTCACCCTATATAGCGTGCAGCGTACCGCGCATGTTTTAGGGCCTCCGCAGACTAGCTACTTTTAGCATCGGCGACCGGCGATTTTGTGACGTATCGATGCTGCGTCGCGTTTCTTCGAGCGCGAACGAGCGAGACGCAGCATCAAAATCGCCGATCGCCGATGCTAAAAGTAGCTAGTCTGCGGAGGCCCTTATATGAGACTCGATAACTGGTGATCTGAGCGTTAGCTTGCTAGATCGGGTGGTTACAGGTTAAATTTCAGAAGTCGTCTTATTTCAATTCATCCTGCTTTAGATTTTAATAGCCAGTGTTATTGTATCATCTGCATACCAGCCTATTCAGCAAGTGTTGCATGCATTTGGCACCATGCTTGCTTCAATTTCGTCCGACAAATACATTTGTCGGGCGAAATTTGGTTCATCTCATGCCTGTTAGCCCATTATTAATGATAAGGCCGGAGCCGCACCGATAAGGTAATTTCGACCTAAAACATATGGCGATGATCGCATCACATAAGTGAAAATTTGTTTAGAAATCGGCGTCGCATCGCAAGTGCCTAATCGGAAATATTTCAACCCTTAGAACTCATTTCCTCAATTGTCCAAGTTTCCAATTTGCGAAGCAAGCAATTAGATGCAAAGCAATTAACCTTGTTACTTAATCTGAATAGTAGATTTGCATTTGTCAACACCACAATAGCACCATACATCACCGAATCATTAAGACAGGTAACGCAACGTTTATAACTGATTACTCAATGTGTTGTTTGGCATGTCTGAGGCCGGTGCAGCCGGTTTGCAACCTTGTGCCGCCCCCCTCCCGCACCCAGCGCCCCCTCCCCCTACCGCCCTCGATTCACTTTCACTGCCTCAAGCTGCTCAGGCCGCGGCTTCGGCCTTCATCGGCAGTCTTCGGTATTTGTACATAAGTAGAATTTGAATAACAAAAATATTTCCTTGTGGTGTGGTTTCGCAAGTTTTGTCGTTTTTCAATGGATGTGGTTACGAGGCGTGGTGGCAAGGACGTTTCAAGTGCGTTGTACTGAAAGAATTTGTTAATATGAATAATGAAGAAGCTTATGAAATAAAGTACCTGCACTTTACGCGTTAATTTCTGAATTGAACTATAATTTCGTTAGCATTGCGAAAAAGATACCTACCAAATATTGTTTTAAGGTACAGTAAGGTTATTCTATCGCAGTGACATTAAAGATAGAAATATTAGTCACTCAGTCGCTAAAAGGTGCGGCTTGCAACTTTAATGTATGCTACAAAGGTTAAATTTACAGCAAAAACAATATATTTTATCCACATACGTAAAGTAGTTATAATATCAATAACAAAAGGTATAAAAAACACCCAATTCCTGCCTACATTTTTTACTAATGACTAACGCGTTGATGTCTTTTGAATGACCGCGATGACTTCAGTAAACATGAACGTAGCTTTGTTACTAAGTATTTTACGTAGTTTTAATTTCCATTTAGACATGACTACTAATATTCCGATATTTACGTGATCATAGATACATATTTTCTCAGTATTGTAATAAGGTACGATAGGGTTGGCATATTCTGATTGGAGAAAAACCTCAAATTGATCATAGAATAAACACAAAAGGATTTTTTTAAGACACAATGTTTTACAGTGTGTTTGAGTACCTGTCTATTGGTTAGCAAAACTCCAACATGGCGGGCTAGGGACCGGTTTATACAAATATAGCTCCACATGTACCAAATAACGAGGCACGGAAGAGCTCATGCTAAATGTCACTTGGTCACCTTCTGTGGAAGATAACCAAACTGGCATGTTAATATTGTAGTGTATGAGACCCGGTTCATACGCACTTGTTGAATCACGTGGGTGTTTACTTCTTGGTTTATAGTAATCCGACTTTAATGGTCAATATTTAAAATCAAGTTATGTCGAACATTCCATAAAATATAGATATAGTATTCAATACTTGTAACTCATCTGAACGAATGTACATCGAACTCTCAAATAATACACTATGTAATAATTATTTTCTTATCTTATCCGTGATAATTTGTCGTTAAAAGTTGTCTTTATTCCACTTTTCTTAATATGATGTCCTAAAATGGTTTATTTTACTTTTAGTACCTGATTAGTAACTTTGTGTACGAGAGACAAAAGTGGACATATGTATTAGAAAATCCATTGTTCACATCGACTTTCCTAAAATGTCAAATATTGTTCGACGTTTATTTAACTTTAGATGATTGTTGTAAATTCAAATAACTCGTACAAATGACTGCAAAATGTAACGCGAATATGAACTAAGAATTCGGAGGTGACGTCAGATCGCAACCGGCGCGGGCGCTGCAGCGTCCTTGTGCGAGCGGACTCACATACCAGAACTACCTATTCGTGATATAGAACCAGCGTACTAGAATCAATGTAGCGCATTTTTTATAAGAGCCAACACATACCTAGCGATTTATTTAATAAATAGCTGTGCCCGCGACTCCGTCCGCGTCCAGTCGGTGAAGCCCTTAAATATAATTTTGTCTATCGTCTAATCTGTATTACGTCAGTCTGCATCAGTCTGAGTTCGTCTGTCCGTGGCTGTCTATCTGTACCAGTCTATACCAGTAAGGTGGTAGAGTCTGACCAGTTAGGTGGAGATCGGCATTCAAGTAGCTAATTTACCTTAGTTTCGTATGATGAGGGAGAGAGCCGGAAGCGCAACCCAGCCACGTCCCCGTCCCCTCCCACTAATCCCACTCCCCTTCAGGTTGGAAACGTGCTACCGATGCCTTTGGTTGCAAGCATCTATTGGGTACGGTAACTGCTTAACAACAGGTGGGCCGTACGCTTGCCTGGCGCCTTAGTTGTATAACAAAAGTTTGACTTTATTTGTCTGTGTGTATCAGTTTAGCTGTAAGTATCTGTCTGTCTGAATCGGTCTGTCTGTAATCTATCGGTAGGTGAGTATCTCTGTCTGTACCAGTCTATCTGTATCCGTCTATCTATATCTGTAGTTACTCACAGTACCACGACTGAGCGGTTGGACTCCAGAGCTCAATGTTTAAGTTTGTACTTGATACCCATGTTCCTTATTTAAAATGAGTGAGTGCTCCAGACTCACGGCCTAGGTAAGAGTCACTTCGCAACATCGTGCTTCAAAAGTTAGAGTCCGGAGTTTATCGTCTAAGTCAATAGTCAAAGCGTTTATTTTGTTTAGGCCTAGGAGGGCACTTACAAGTAGTCATTTTACATGTTTTCCTTAAATTCTAGCGCCGGATCGGAAACGCGACCTCGCCTGAGAAGTTTCTACTTGATACCCACATTGCTAATTCAAAGTTAGCAGGTCCTCCAGATTTATGGTTTAAGCAGGCAGTTACCCAGCAGCATCATTCCTGAGGGGTTGGATTGGGTTCATAGTTCAATGTCTATGTTTCTATTACTACTTAATTCAAAATCAGCAGGTCCTCTAGACTTACTTCTTAGGTAGGTAGCTTCCCTACGGCATTAGTACTGTGGAGATGAATTCCAGAGTTAACGTCTAAGATTCCGCGTGATACAAAGACCCGCTTAATGTTTTTATACGTAATTAGGAATAAAAAAACATAATTTCTTGAAGCAAGGAAGATATTAAATTTTGACATGTGGTGCAAGGCAGGTATTGTCTGATTTTAAGTATAGCGACATCTAGTTAAGAAAAACGAAACTTAAGATTGTAGAACGCAGCAATAAAATTATTATTATTATTATTCAAATTAAGATTATCTATTCCAAATAGTGTCGGATCACATAAACGTAGGGCTCCGTAGGGTTCCGCTCTAAATAGACGTATTTCAATAACTAAAACTTATTTTTGGCTAGAATTTCTGTATGGTCATAAAAATTTACAACCTAATATTTTAGAAAAAAATATCCTAGATGTTAAGTTGGACTATTAGTCATATCCATGCCAAATTTCATTGAAATCAATCCATTGGATTCGAAGTTGTGCGTGTTAGAATATTTAGTTAGTTTTTGAATGTTTTGTGGCAACCCTAAACTTTACCGAAAAAAAAATATGCTAGATGTTAAGTTAGACTATTAGTCATATCCATGCCAAATTTCATTGAAATCCATCCGGTGGATTCGAAGTTGTGCTCTTTCGAAAATCTGAGCAAACATACAAACATACAAACATACACACAGACAAAAATTCTAAAAATGATAAAAATGAATTCTGCTGGTCCATCTAAGTCCCCCCCACTATATTTTTTCCAAATATTTCGAATGTACAGACGCGACCAATTTTACATTCTTATTATATGTATAGAAGATAATAAACATCAACAGTGTAGCAAACTATACTAAGTATTAAAGGGAGTGTAGAGAAGCTCCACAACCTCCAAATGGACCGTTTAATCTGAAGTCTCTTTAATATTTTGACCTTCTTTAAGTGCCCTTTGAATATACCTAAGTTTTGATAATATTCAAAGAAATAAGACTCTGTTTTTATTTTATAAATACAACACATACGGCCGAATACTCAAAGGCTTCTTAACTATTTAAGTCCCACTTAGCAGTTTGAGACGTCTGTCATTTTTGTATGGGGCGTCAAAGTTAAGCAGCTCTTAAATTTAAGTTGCGTACGAGTATTCGGCCGATAATTAGTTAAGCAGTCTTTAAGCTATACAAACTGGTAGAAATGGCTCGGAACAAATCCCATGCATTCATCTCGATATCAACAACATCATTATGTTCGCATTACCTCATATTCAGTGGTTATAAAATTAAAGTTCCAGGTCTGCCCCAATTATTGGGAAATCTGCACTAGACCGATTCATCGGATTCACTTCGATATGGAAGCTGGATCCCATTCAGCTTCTTTCCTCTATTCTCCAACTTTTTTATTGAGGCAACATGCTCTGAAAGTTCAATTCAGCTCAATAATAAATACTCTAAGTTTTATGAAAGATAATATGTTAAGTGATGTACGAATACAGAATGTTTTTTTTTTTTTTCAATAAAGTAAGTATACGTTAACGGTCGCATAAATGTGGAATTTGCTATGAAAGCACATTAGTGCTTTATGAATATTGCATTATTAAAATTGTCTTACCAGTATATTAATACTGGCTAAACCTAAAACATTTTTTGGGTTATACAGTTTTAATAATTTACAAGATAAAGAATAATTGTTTCATTATGATCCTGTGCATTTAGTAGGTACATTACTGCAATATTCCGGAAGAGTTTTCATTAAAGTAATTACGATTTCAGAGGCTCCATGATCCCTCTAATGAAATCTGCAAAAAGCATTATCTCAGCAATTTATTACGACCTGAATATTAGCTAAGTTTTAGAGTTATAGTACCCTAATAAGAAACTTTTATACCCGCCCGGGAAGCCGCTGTCGACGCTGAGAAATCGTTATAAGTCTTTTACAATTTCTCTAACGGCGTTGAAAATATTTCAAGCCAGCTCTTGCAAGAACAGCTCGTTTGAATTGATATAAAATAAGTAACTTGTGGTTTACTAATAACGTAATTATATTTCAGCACTCTGTTCGTGCGAAGTCGCCGCTGAATAAATAAATTACGTACTCGTATTATACTTATTTATTTACGTTACCTAACAACAATTGTTATGGCAGCTACCTACGTGTTTATCGCCGATTATTGAAGAAATAAATAATTGGTCACTGTCAGTGATTGTCACTTTCCTTCATCTATTCGATTGTTACAGCTTATGTAAGAAACTAAACAAATAGGTAATATCTTATTGTCATAGATTAATTTTGGTTTCCACGAGAGCGTGCGCGCGAAACTGTTATCAATCTATGCTTATTTGTTTAGTTACGTACCCAAGCAATATTTAAAAAAAAATAGTGGGTAGAATTTCTTAACTTAAGCCAAGAAAACTTATATCCCGGGCTGCAAAGATAGCCAGCACTTTTCCATTATAATCAACTATTATTACCAGATGCTAATGCTTTTATTTATACCTTTAGTCATTAAATCAATTAGATGTAAATCGTTAACAATAAATAAAATTCTAATCGCGAATAAAAAAATCGCATAGTGAGGTCACGTCTACGCTAAGTGCTCATGTATGAACCAACACGTCCTCGCTGCGGTCGTGGCTCATTAACACTGGGCAGGTAGCTAACGAGGCATTTTTGGAGGCTATCTCCTCTTAGACGAGTGGAGTAAAAATTTTGAAAAAAATATCACCGTATTTATTATACCCTCTTCTTTAAAAAACAAGTTTGAAAAATGTGAAAAATGCTCTTTTACTATGTGAAAAAAATTACCAAAATGTAGAAATTTTCAAATTTAAATTTCTATCTTCTTCCAAACGGCTGGGAATTTTTAAATAGTTTTTCCACCAAAAGATGGAGAAAGATAATACCTAAAAAATGTAAGCTTGATTTTGCGATGCAATCGTTTTTCACGTCACAATTCATGATTTTCCAAATATTCGCCAACAAAGTGGGCGGATCCGGTGCGAGGGGCGACGGGCGGCAGTACCGCGATGACTGTTGGACGGGGAGGTTGTGTCACTTTTCTACGCTCCAGTCGCTTCAATTATCGTGTATCTCTTTTTTATAAATAAATACGTAAAAATATTGCAGTGGTTTAGAATATTTTGTAGATAGCTAGCATTTGTTAGATTTTATATTTGTGCGCATTTATACGCCTTTGTACCTAAGTAGTTGTGATAAAGAGTTGTTATTTAGAACATAAATTACAATTCTTTGTTATTATATAAAAAAAATACAATTGGCTACAAATACAATTGCCTAAAATAATAAAAAAATGGAAACACATGAAAAAAAAAAACTAAAATATAAAACTAGGATACGATCCTACATACTGTCGCGCGTACACATTGACTCACTGAGCTATTTACATATTAATTGAAGTGGCGAAATTATGAACTATATACTTCGTCATCCATTGAAAAATTGACACCTGCTTCGTAAAGTGGTTTGACGTAGTCTGTTCGGCTTACTGCTTGCGTGGTTGCGGGTTCGATTCCCGCCAAATGAAAATTTTAGAAACTGACTTATGCGTTATTTTTCCTGATCCCAGGATTACGGGGATCGTCTCCAGACCATTATCCATAGTACAAGCGTTGCTTAGTTTGGGACCATTCAGTTGGCGTATTAGTTTGTCAATCCAAATAATTTATAAAATGATTAAAATGTAATAAAACATGTAATAAATAGAAAAAAAACAATATTATTACAAATAAGAACAATATTATCACCAAAAACTTATTACATAGACATGCCGAAGGTGAGGTACGAACTCACGGAATAATTGCTAATGCTTTACCACTACGCTAATGAGACATTGCGGATGTGGATGAAATTATTCACTAGCCCTATGATATACATTTTGCGCTATAGTTCTATGTGGAATAAATACATAAATTATATGCATTAAAAAATAATAATTTTGTGTAAATATTTTGATAAATTCTGTACCATTGAAAAATACCATTACTATAATAAATCCAAATATATTTAAATAACTAAATATGGTTGGATTTGAACCCGCGTCGTATGTAATTCTCTCTGTTTTATCAAGATGTCTAACTTCAAAATAAAAAAAAGTATTTTCAAAATCTGTTCACCCAGTCGCAAGTTCTGAGGTAATAAACATAAAAAAAATACAGTCGAATTGAGAAACCGACTTCAAAAAAGTTTGAAGTCGGTTAAAAATATCACATTAGAAAACATTAAAAAATGCAATATTCCACTTTGATCACCCAGGTGGTCAGAGGTTGTGTTGCAGGTTGTGTTGCAAAAGACTCAACGAGTCTTTTAGGCTTATTATTAGGGCTCGAGCCTTTTTATGAAACCTCGGAGGCTAAAGAACTAATTAGCCCCGAGCCTTCGCGGCGAAGAGGAGGCTCTCGGAAATAAAGCCTTTATTTTGAAGCGCTTTCTAAAGAGGCTTTGAGCCCTTTTTGATTTTAGCCCTTTGTGACCATTCTTGACTATACTTGAATATGCATGACTATTCTCAACAATTGTTGACCAGTATTGACCATCCTTGACTATTTGACCATTATTTACTATTTTGACCATTATTTACTATTTTGACCATTATTTACTATTTTTGACCATTCTCAACTATTATTGACTACTATTGATCATTTTTGACTATTTTTGACCATTGTTGAGTGTTTTTGACCATTGTTGACTATTTTTTACCATTGTTGACTATTCTCAACTATTGTTGACTACTATTGATCATTTTTGACTATTTTGACCGTTATTGACTATTTTTTACCATTATTGACTATTTTTTACCATTCTTTACTATTTTGACTATCGTTGACTGTTTTTGGCCATTTGTGACCAATGTTGACAATTTTTAGCCATTGCTGACTAATCTCAACTATTGTTGACTACTATTGATCATTTTTTACTATTTTTGACCATTGTTGAGGGTTTTTGACCATTGTTGACTATTTTTTACCATTGTTGACTATTTTTAGCCATTGTTGACCATTCTCAACTATTGTTGACTACTATTGATAATTTTTCACTATTTTTGACCATTGTTGAGGGTTTTTGACCATTGTTGACTATTTTTTACCATTGTTGACTATTCTCAACTATTGTTGACTACTATTGATCATTTTGACTATTTGACCATTATTGACTATTTTTTACCATTCTTGACTAGATAAAAATGATAAATAGTAGTCACTCATAGTTGAGAATAGTCAACAATAGCTAAAAATAGTCAACATTGGTCAAAAATGGCCAAAAACAGTCAAAATAGTCAATAATCGTCAAAATAGACAAAAATGATCAATAGTAGTGAACAATAGTTGAGAATAGTCAACAATGGCTAAAAATAGTCAAAATTGGTCAAAAATGGCCAAAAACAGTCACCAATAGTCAAAATAGTCAATAATGGTCTAAAACACTCAACAATGGTCAAAAATAGTCAATAATGGTCAAAATAGTCAAAAATGATCAATAGTAGTCACTAATAGTTGAGAATAGTCAACAATGGCTAAAAATAGTCAACATTGGTCAAAAATGGCCAAAAACAGTCACCAATAGTCAAAATAGTCAATAATGGTCTAAAACACTCAACAATGGTCAAAAATAGTCAATAATGGTCAAAATAGTCAAAAATGATCAATAGTAGTCACTAATAGTTGAGAATAGTCAACAATGGCTAAAAATAGTCAACATTGGTCAAAAATGGCCAAAATAGTCAATAATGGTCAAAAATAGTCAATAATGGTCAAAATGATCAATAGTAGTCAACAATAGTTGAGAATAGTCAACAATGGCTAAAAATAGTCAACATTGGTCAAAAATGGCCAAAATAGTCAATAATGGTCAAAAATAGTCAATAATGGTCAAAATGATCAATAGTAGTCAACAATAGTTGAGAATAGTCAACAATGGCTAAAAATAGTCAAAATTGGTCAAAAATGGCCAAAAACAGTCACCAATAGTCAAAATAGTCAATAATGGTCTAAAACACTCAACAATGGTCAAAAATAGTCAATAATGGTCAAAATAGTCAAAAATGATCAATAGTAGTCACTAATAGTTGAGAATAGTCAACAATGGCTAAAAATAGTCAACATTGGTCAAAAATGGCCAAAAACAGTCACCAATAGTCAAAATAGTCAATAATGGTCTAAAACACTCAACAATGGTCAATAATGGTCAATAGTGGTCAACAATAGTTGAGAATAGTCCACAATGGTCATATAGTCAACAATGGCCAAAAAAAGTCAACAATGGTCAAAAACTGTCAACAATGGTCAAAAACAGTCAACAATGGTCAAAAATAGTCAATAATGGTCAATAATGGTCAATAGTGGTCAACAATAGTTGAGAATAGTCAACAATGGTCATATAGTCAACAATGGTAAAAAAAAGTCATATATTGTCAAAAAATTTCAACAATGGTCAAAAACTGTCAACAACGGTCAAAAATAGTCAACAATGGTCAAAATTTGTAAAAAATGGTCTAAAATAGTCAAATAGGGTCCAGAAAAGTCAGGATAGTCAAAAATAGACAAGAATAGTCAAGAATAAACATTTGCCATTTGGGCTCGGACTCCGAGCCCATTTGGGCTCGGAGTTCTATTGGAGCTCCGTTGTTGTAAGCTTTCTATGTAGTATAAGAAGTCTTAGTCTAGTAAGTATAAGAAAAAGAAAGAAAGAGTCGCCTTATAGCTGACTATTCCTGGATAGCCTATTGTATTTCTGACTTTTTTGACTATCCTGACTTTTCTGGACTGTATAATAATAATAATACTCGGGATATTTTTGTACACACGGTTACCTAGTCCCAAACTAAGCAGAGCTTGTACTATGGAAACCAGATAACTGATATTACTACATATACTACTTTTTTATTTGTAAATACATACTTAATATACATATACACCCAGACTCCGGACATACAGACATGTTCATGCACACAAATGCATGTCTCGGGGTAGGAATCGAACCTACGACCTGCAGCGTGAAAGGCGCCTCCGCGCCAACCACGCTAACGGGCCCGTCAATTTATTTATCCGTCAATTTATGTATTTGACCATTGTTAACTATTTTTGACCATTGTTGATTATTTTTGACCATTTTTGACCATTGTTGACTAATTTTGACCATTGTTGACTTTTGTTTATCATTTTGACCATTGTTGACGGTTGATGGTGAAAATAGTCAACAATGGTCAAAATTAGTCAACATTAGTCAAAAATGGTCAAAAATAGTCAAAAATGGTCAAAATAAGTCAACAATGGTCAAAATAGTCGACAATGGTAGAAAATAGGCAACAATTGACAAAAATAGTCAAAATAGTTAATAATGGTCAATAGTGGTCAACAATAGTTGAGAACAGTCAACAATGGTCAAAATAGTCAATAATGGTCAAAAAAGTCAACAATGGTCAAAAATAGTCAATAATGGTCAAAAACAGTCAAAAAAGACTAAAAATACTCAACAATGGTCAACAATAGTCAACAAAGACTAAAAATACTCAACAATGGTCAAAAATAGTAAATAATGGTCAAAATAGTAAATAATGGTCAAAATAGAAAATAATGGTCAAAATAGTCAAGAGTGGTCAATAGTAGTCAACAATTGTTGAGAAAATAGTCTTGCACTTTCAAGTACAGTCAAGAATGGTAATGGGGCCTCGCCCTTACTGTATATACATATAGTTATTCTGTGTCAATACAGAGAGAATTACATGAGACGCGAATGAATGGTACCAACCTTAGCAACGCTTGAACTATGGGTACCGCAATGGACTGGAGACGATCCCCGTAATACCAGGATCGAGACAAATTACGCATACGGCCGTTTCCAAAATTTTCATTTGGCGGGAATCGAACTCGCAACCACCGCATGCAGTGAGCCGAACAGCCTACGTTCAAAAATAGACAAAATAAACCAAAATGACAGAAAATGATGGAAAAATGAAAAATTACAACATTTCAGATATGAAAAGTAATGTCAAAAATTACAGAAAATTGCAAAACTCACAGAAAATGACAATAAATGACAAAAATGCCAGGAAATAACAAATATGACAAAATGACAGAAAAAGCCAGGAAATGACAAATATGACAGGAAATGACAGAAAATGAAAGTAAATGACAGAAAATCACACGAAATGCCAATAAATGACAAGAAACGACAAGAAAAGATACACAAGACCAGGAAAACAAAGAAAAAAGACAAATACAAAAAAGTTACAAAGACAGGAGAAGACAGTACCTAGAAGAGTCAAGAGAAATAGTCTTAAATAAGTAGGTATTCCTTTAAATATTATAATGTGTGCCAACCCTTACACAAGTAGTCGTCGCACTAACTCAAGACGGTGGCGGCATGTTCACAAACATCAAAGGCGATGGCCGACTGTACTGTATTGTATATTATATACTATATTTATAGTGTGGTATTGTCAAGATGTCAAACTTCAAAATAAAAAATATTTGAAAATATCACATTCGGAAAAACGCTATTTATAATGTAAACAATCGTTAGTAGGCCAAATAAATAAACAAAATATGTAAATAAATAAACATTAAAAAAATATTATGCTGTTGTGGGATTCGAACTCGAATCGTATCGTAAATTGCTCCGTCAGTTTTCTTTCCTACGTTTTTGATCGTTTTTCGTTTGTGATCTATTTTATTTAGAGTTTATGAATAAATAAATAAATTATTCGATTTAATAAAAATATAGGTAGGTATATAAAAGTAAAATAAAAAGATAATGCCTACAATAAAATTTGAAAACATAAAAAAAGCAAATAATTATAGGATTTGATCCAGCGTCATCGTCATCGTCGTTAGGATGACTTTTCCACTGAGCTATTTAGGATTTGCATTATAGAGCGAAATTATCAACTTATTTGTAGATCTACGACGTTGTGGTAGCTCGGCTTGTTTTGAAATAAGAATACAAGCGACGCAATAACCGCGCTGTCAGAGGCTCTTGCCGGGAGCCCGCCGCTGGCGCGGGGAGCACACCCCCGGCGATGCGTTAGCTCCGCCCATTCAGCCAAAATTTCCAGATTATATACCCACCTTAATGCAAGAATTCCCTATAACAAACAAAGGGTTTTATCTATCACGCTTTTACTCTCAAGCTCGTCGTCCATTTAAACGCCTCAGCACCAAACCAGAACACGATCAGCATGCTTACGGCATAGTATCAACCAGCAAGAGTGGACTGCGCGTTATCCCCGCCTTGAACACTATTTTCACTTACCAATCGAAAATATAGTGTTCCGTCAGTTAAGTTGTGAGGGGAAGCGGTGATGGTCTGATGCTGAGTTGCATTTACCAGTCGACGACGTTTACACTATGTAGTAAATTATTGGATTTGTCTTCAGAATAATTTTACTGAGTGCTCAAAAGATAGGTCAAACTACAAAAGTTTATTCTAAGCACGAGTGAGATTTATTTTGATGGAATCACAATAACAACACCTCTCTAGACTTTATTTCGTCCTCTTTGCAAAACAAGCTCGTAAGGTAGTGAACTCTAATATAGAGATGTTCTCTGGTATCTGATATTTTACAAGGATCGTCTCAATAAAACATATCAGCGTGGGATAAGCTACTACGTTACGTTGTATATATTTCTTGCACAAAATAAACATGGAAAGTTGACGGCGACGCACAAAGGAAGCTTTCGCAAAACACTTCGCATATTTGTTTAACTTGTGTTTTTATTCCACCGCTCTCCGGATGCAATCGATCTTCTCTACGCGAGTGAATGTTAAACATCTCTAAGGTTTATATAATTCCGTAGAGTCGGCAGAAAGGAAAATATAGATACGCTAATTCGATTTAGTGATCTTCTGTTTTTATTATTTTATTTAGATTGAAAACTTTCACTTTGATTATAATTTATTGATTACGGATTAATAACTCTTTGATTGAGTCTATAATATTTGTAATAAATCTTTACTAAACCGAAAACTAATTTGTAGTAGTTTCGAATTTTTGTGCAATATGATATGCTTGACGTATGCCGGTGGAAAATTTCCAAATCGTAGTGGTTTGCAATAGCTGACTCTAAATATCGTAATCTAACATCTATTACTTGTACAAAATTGCTAAAATAGTTAATTGCGCGGTCCATTCCTGGAGTGGTTTGCCTCAGAGGCGGCGGCTACTCATTGGACGCACTTTCAGTTTTGCGGCAGTTGTCGACCTCGGCCCACCACGCCTTGTCTCCGCTCACATACCTAGCTAGTCGTGATCTAAACATGTTTATCAACAACTATGTTCCGAGCATTAATGTTATGCGTAAGCAATGTATACCTGGAGGCTGTAGCGTTCGTAAACCAAATTGTTGATATGAATAGCTAATGATTTCGTTAAATATGATACATAGGTTTTTATACCTTATCTATGCATATTAAACTTCACAATGTTCATGTGTTTGTTAAAAAAACATAGTAAACAAAATGGCAAAATCTAATCTACACGATAAATCTTAACGTAAGTAGACTGCCAGCGTGGGTGTCAAGTCGTAAGCTTAAAACACCGTCTAATACCTACCCATATGTAACAAGACATTAATTCCGACAAGTAAACGTGCCACTTTTACATAGCGGAGTGGGAGTACATAAACAACAAAGTTTACTAAGGGTTCCGCAGCAAAACGGGGCGAAAACAAAATTTATCATTTCTCCGAAATTCATCATATGGATAGGCATCGCGGAGGGTCGAAATATGGTACCGCGAGCACCTTCCAGATCTCTCAGTAGATTTCGTTATTTTAAGTATAAAAGGCCAGCGGCTTTAGTTTGCACTAAATTAAATAACCACCTACGACAAATTCCGAGACTTTTCGAGCAGACGACCTTCCAATCTGTAACTAGAAAAATACTCGGAGACTGAGGCGATTTTTTCGGGTAGCCAATAATTATTTAGTAAAGGAAATGACTGGAACGTTCCAGTAAATTAAAGGGCCGAAATTTGTACCGTCACTCGGTCGATTTCCAATGTCATTAACAGAAGTGAAGAGCGTCCGTAGCCAGCCGGGCGGAGGGCATTCGTCCGGTGAGCTACGGTCTTTGTGAATTTCTCGATTCGTCATGGGGACGGTGTGTCGGCTTTAATGGGAAGCGCTTGACAATGGACGAGGAAATTCCGGCGTGCACCAGCTGGTCCTGTCCAATTATTTTCAAAAATCACTGTTCGGTCGGTGTCTCTCTTTAATTTGTTCTTTTGTGTGATTAAATAGAGCCGCACTGTGAGTTAAATGTCTGTTTACGCTTTTGCAAAATTTGCTACGCAATTCATAGGGTGTGGTCTCAAACTCTATGGCCTCGTTCAGGGAGACCCGGGACTTTGCGCGTCGCGTCTGGCGTCGAGTCGCGCACCCATATAAAACATATGAGGCCTGAGAATGAACCTGAGTATACTTTTAAAATATTATTTTGTACTAGAATTACATTAGTATTACATTTTATAGTTATTACTCAGAGAAGAGTTAGATTAATTTAAATTATGAATAATGCCTGAGCGAATGAAAACCAAGTTTTCTAAAAATCTGCTGGGCTATTATGTAACTGTTTCAACCGTATTTTTATTGGCTTCATTCAACGCGTGTTAGTTTTCAATAGTTTGTTTTAATCGGCGATTGTCAGGACTTGACTCTTCCCGATTTCATCGCCAAACACGAGATAAACGAAATCAATTGAACTATGGTTGAAACAATTACGTAATACACTGCTTCTTTGTGGTGTAATTAGTTCCAACAAGTTACATATGAAAAAAAAACTGTTACTAGTAACAAAAACTAATTAGATTCTGATACGAATAAGTTTTCAAAATAGAACATAAATTAAATTTTAGTCATTGTTCAGCTAGCTATTAAATACCAGGTACTCCATTTTCTTAGAAGCATAATCCAGTTGGCAGGTCAAACTTATTATTTTAAAACTCAATTAAGGACACAATAGCAATCTAAGTCAGAGCTTAGGCGCTCGCTAAGTTGCGCCTGTAGCTAACAACTTTAATTGACTTTCCAACAAAATAACCTGGACTTCAAAAGTTAAACTGTTGGGATTTAGAGTCAATATCAAAACAATGTCTATTTATGGAGAAAATAATAAAAATATAAATGTGCCCGCGATTTTGTACGCGTGGAATTTAACATAATTTTTTAAAGTTTGCTAATACATATAAAAATAGCTTAAGTTACTTCTCCTTATAACTTCAGCTATCTGCCGGTGAAAGTTTTGTCAAAAAAGCAACAACCGTTGTGGATATTAGGCGGAAAAACAGACGGACAAACAATTTCTTTTTAAATTATTATTACAGTAATAATTTCATAATCATTTATTAAAAAGCTGTCATTACAAATAGACACTTTAATGTTATATATTTAAATGTATAGTATTAGGAAATTATTTACTGCATAGTAAGCAGTATTCTTAGTACATACTTACTTATACGTTTTTATCGAATTAAATTAGTTTCACGACTATTCAAGTCAAAGACTTTATAGTTCACTTAGTTTTTGCGCTATTTCTTTCAACGTCTCAAGACCACGAACAGTAGTATAAAAGTGTGATACAGAAATAAACTGCAATACCTAGTTGCTTAAAATAACTTTTAATTTACACATCCGACCACATTGTAACCAGGGAAATACACAATGCGACCAGCGAGTGAATGAAAAGTCGGTAGCGCCGGGGTGGCACGAAAATTGCTTCACTTAGCTCACAAAGGCATATTTCCATTGTAAACTGTTTTTGTAGTGGAACCCGCCACCGGCGCTATTTTATCGGATTTGTTTTCATAGGCTTTACTAACTACTTAATTTAACAATATTAATTCTAAAATTTACTTCTACCCATGGGTTATGACATCGTATCAATTTTCTCGGGTGTCATTTTCAACAAGAGAATCTGACTAATTTGGGGAGTCATGCCTCGCCCGAGCACTTATGTTATGACATTATGTCTGTGTGTTCCGACGTCAAAACTGAGTGCTCGTGCGCGGCATGCGTCGCGGCATTACTTAAATAAAATAAAAATTGGCAACATTGCAACGAACGGGATTGTGAGACAAGTTTTTTGCTTAGAATTTACTTGAGAACAAGTAATCACTTGTCTATTGTTTATTGTCTTTTAAACGGTGATTTTACTCACTATTTAGAATATTTATAGAATATGATGATTTATTTATTTATTTATATATGATTCATATTCTCTAAATATTCTGAATATCAAATCAATTGATAAAAAATTATTGCCCAGGTAAGGTATAACAGCTAACTGGTATGCTTATTTGCTCACTCAAAACAATATTTTTTTATCAATAGATTTTTTATTTGTTTTCCCAAAATATACTGAATCATGTGTGGAGTCTAAGTTTAAAACGATGCCTATGATTTCAATTTCACTCTGTAGATACTTGGGTTCACTTTTATTTAATTATGATAGGGGTCACGTGCATTTGCACGTGTGTGTGGGTGTTTACCCAACCTATGTATAATATACTTTAAGATCCTTAGGGTACGTAACGTGGCCTTTCATATCAAGAAGTGTGTTATACAGTTGTTAGCGTTATTACAAATAGGTAAAGCTATTGTGCAAAGGTGTCGAGTACGACGCCAGGATCGAACTACATTCCTGTGATCCAGTTCCTTTGTTACTTCGCTTACGTATAAAACATAAAATATTAATGGGCTCTTAAGCTCGCTGAGGAAAATATCATATTTCTATATTACTATATAAACAGAATTATTTTATGAAAATAGGAAAACAGAACTGCCATTTTGTTTTTAGATGTGTCTACATGAGCCGGGCGGCGCGCCCGAACAATTAGTTTTGACGTCTAACCACATAGACAAAACGTAATATCTGATTGCTCGGGGGCAGCTGCGTTCGCCTATCTGGTACATTTTGGTATTTATTTGTTCAGCTAAGTTTTGGTAATCATCTAGATTACCAAAACTTACAGCTTAGTGCCTAATTTATATACTTACTTGTTTTTACCGATCAATCATCAATCAAAGTAAACAAAAGAACATCAAAACAACGACACAAAGTCGGCGTAGTTCAATATAAAACGGCAAGTTGTCAATAAATATTGAGATCTCGGGGGAATTTCAATATTGTTCCGAGTTCCGCCGCTCTATTGGCTTGGACTGACACAAAAAGTCAAGTGAGATATTTTCATATATGGAGGAGCCAAGCGCCGGGAGCCGTTGCAGTAATGCGTAGCTTTTACGTTATTTTACGTTGATTTGAAATTGGGGAAGAATTGCTAGTATTTGTGATATGTAGAATAGCTGTACATTGTTGAAAGACGCGTGACACAATAAAATTGACTCCAGGTGACTCACCTGGAGTCAATAATTCTATTTCTCTGTTTTATCAGTTAGCTAACTCAGCTAACTGATAAAACAGAGAAATAGAATTATTTTAGTACACAATAGTGCTTTGTGTATTTTATGATTACAATCACGTTGATCTGGATCTGATGTAAAGTTTCACATTTAATTAAAATTTACAAACGGTTTATACTATAGCCGATAGAGACTCTAACTTACATTAAATTTAGTTCCAAAATTACGATTTGGTATTTTAAAGATTTGTTATAATTAATTATTAAATCTCTCAACCGTATTTAAAATATGCTGTAGGTATGATCTTTCAACCTTCACAACATACATCATTAGCTTTCAATAACAACTAACACCACAGACATAAGTAATAACTACCTGCTCGACGTTAAAAAGCGCATTGCGACAACGAGACGCTCCGATTTATATTATTTTATAAATGTCTCGCACTTATCTAGGTGTTGAAATGTTTAAGAAATCAGACCAGAACGCTTTGGAACCACACACTGTTATATTATAATAAACTAGCTTTTTCCCGCGACTTCGTCCGCGCAAATCCTATCTTAGTACACTTCTACCCATCAAGATCAATTTCAAGTCTACGATGAGCAGTTTAGGCTGTGCGTTGTCTATCAGTCAGTCAGGACTTTGATACTTATATATTTCAATTTTAAGAGCACTGTCATTGTACCGGGATGGAAGGACTAGACACTACTCCCAATATTACCATCTAGTGTTGGGCATATGGTATTTTTTGTTTACAGAATAGAATAAATTACAATAGATAGTATTTAGGTACAATATTACAAAACTACAACTAAATGTAAAATAGAAATTAATCAATAGAAAAAATGGTAAGTTTGTATAGTAATATTTTATTGGTAAAATTATAGAGACCCTTTTAAAGTATTGCCTCCATTTTACCAGCAAACATAAGCACGTCACACACGACACACATTTTACGTATCGTAAACATATTTTTTATGTGTTCAGGGCACGTCGATTTGAACAGAATGAAAAAAATGAAAAATATTTACGTCTGACAAAGGAGAAAAAATGTTTTATCCGTTGATATGTGAATGATTCATGGGTTCTGTTGTGCGCAATCAGTTGGTTACAGTGGGTTTACCATATGTTGGCTATACATGGTTATTTTGGAGCTTGTACAACTTTACATTATTTATTTGTAACTTACGTATAGTCAATTAGGTATTTTTACTGCTATCCTTTCGTTCCAATTTCTGAATTTAGGTCGGATTCCAGTGTACCCTAACTATTGTTACGTTTACAGACTTGTTTATCTTAAAAATCAAGTAGTATGCTAGTAAGTAAGAATCCGTTCCACCATCTTAAAACCGTCCCGGAACTGTCAGGATATGTATGTATGTGATAGCCAACGGAGCGTAAGCCGAGTCGCAGATCGCGGCGACGTATCGCGGTGAACGCGTCGCGGGCCTTTCCGCCACGGCGCGCCGCGCGGCATGCCGCGACGGTCGCATTCCACGCGCACCGTTGGATGCTACCCTCAGGGCTGTCACATGATGTATACCTACATTAAATCGCTAGTGCGTATGGACACGTGGACTCAAGAAAAATCGTGCCATTTGAGAGACACTGGAAGTGTGTCGGAACTACCGCGATTCTAAAACTAAATCTTTGTAAATCCAATACAATCCCCCAAGCCCAATCCCCTCCTTGCCCTCCCTCTGTCCTACCTCTTCAGGTTTGCAACGTTCGAGCGATGCCTTTGGTATTGCAAGCATCTATAGGCTACGATAAAAGCTTAATATCGGACGGGTCAAAACTTCATAAGCTTGCTTGCCACCTTAGCCATATAAAAAATATATATTGAAGGTCCAAGTTAGAACTTGGGTCTTATTTATGACTAAGACATGATATGCGATCGAAGGCTTATTTTAATTATTACTTACTATAATTAAAACTTGCTTATGTTATATTAAGAGACTACAAATAATGAAATTGAAATTAATTAAGCGTTACTTAATTTAGGAGCATACCTATATAAAAAAATAAGCCACTTTATTTTATTGAAAAAATTATGAAATCATATTTGCCAACCATGACTCCATGCCGGTTGAACAAGTCCAGACGCCATTTTGAAAAAAAAACAAACGAAACCAAACCACGGGTTTAATTGCTTCATTTCGTTATTAACGCAATTGTTATTAGACTAGACGCGGGGAGGAATGCGCAATCACGCCGTGTTTACATACAACATTAATATGGTAATTGTAAATCTACATATTTTACAGACCACCTCAAATTAATTCTATAGAAAAATAACGACTGATATAACAGTCCGTGCTAGATGTTATTCATGTTTTTAACCCCCGACGCATACCGAGGGGTATTTAAGTGTAATATGTGTAAATGTATGTCTGTGGCATCGTAGCTCCCAAACGGATGAACCGATTTATTTTTTAATATTCTACGACTAGGCTGCAGTCTATATTTGTCAAGCGGACGTTTCACCATAGCATCGCATCACTCATCTAAATATGCTGACGGCTGAACATAATTATTAGAATGTTAATTATTTACAACACATACAACTTTTTAGGGCTTCCTATTCGATAATTAGCAGTGAAAGCGAACAGGTTAGAAAGTATGTCCGCCAACTATTGATATTCGCGGTAGAAATCTGTTAGCGCACATGTGTCACTTTCTCACGCGGAGATTGAGACTAGGGTATTTTTTGTTATGATATACCTATGTATTTTCATATCAGGGAATCAGAATTAGCTATTGTATTCCTTTGAAAAACGCCTATTGAAACACGGTAGTTGAAAAATTATCGCCAACCTCATCATCATCATCATCATCTCAGCCGAAAGACGTCCACTGCTGGACATAGGCCTCCCCCAAGGTTCGCCACAATGACCGGTCTTGCGCTGCCCGCATCCAGCGGATTCCCGCGACCTTCACCAGGTCGTCGGTCCACCTTGTGGGAGGCCTACCCACGCTACGCTTTCCGGTGCGCGGCCGCCACTCGAGAACTTTTCGGCCCCATCGGCCATCCGTTCTACGGGCAATGTGCCCTGCCCACTGCCACTTAAGTTTTGCAATCCTACGGGCTATGTCAGTTACCTTGGTCCTTCTGCGTATCTCCTCATTCCTGATTTGATCTCGCAGGGAAACTCCGAGCATAGCCCTCTCCATTGCCCTTTGGGTGACCTTGAGCCTTCTTATGAGGCCCATTGTAAGCGGCCATGTCTCAGTGCCATAGGTCATCACTGGCAACACACACTGGTCGAAGACTTTCGTCTTGAGACACTGCGGTATTTGGGACGAGAAGATATTGCGTAGCTTTCCGAACGCTGCCCAGCCGAGTCGGATTCGTCGATTGACCTCTTTCTCGAAGTTGGACCTACCTAACTGGATACGATATCGCCAACCTATCCGAGTCTAATATAAAAGCGAGCTAAATTATTGATCTGCGTATAAACAATACTATGACCTCGGGGGCTAAAAACGCCACAAAGCAATTCTGCAAAAGCAATATTATTTACTTTTTTCGGAAATTTTGAGGAATTCCTAGCAGAATTGCTAGAAAATCAGAAAAATTAATTGCTCTTGCAGAATTGCTATGTGGCGATTAAGCCCCCCTCATCTTTATTTTACTCATGTAAGATAAAGGCGTCTAATGTATTCGCAGAAATTTACGATAAAATCTGAGAAAACCAATAAAGTAGATAGAAAAAGAGTAGGTAGCGAAGTTAGCGGCGAGAGAAATTTTGTATTCCCAAACCGCCCTTACGTCAGCATTACGAAACCAGTCGTAGCATCTACATCAGTCGCATGCCGCCCCCGAGCTATCAGTTTTGACGTCGGACCACATAGACATCATATCATAACATGAGTGCTCGAGCGAGACATGCCAGGCATCAGGTACCTAAGTTAGCGGCGAGAGAAATGTAGTAAGTCCAAACCTCTCTTACGTCAGAATGACGAAACCATTGGCTGCGTCCACATCAGGCGCATGCCGCGCCCGAGCTGTCAGTTTTGACGTCGGACAACATAGACATCATGTCATAACATGAGTGCTCGGGCGAGGCAAGCCAGGCATCTGGACGCACCAATTCAACAATAAGTTTGTGGTTCAATGAAATCCGAACATCTCTGCCTTCCATCAGAATTATGAATGGCGATAAGGCAGGCCGTGGGCGGCTATGCAAACTAAAAATACGATATTTAAGGAAGAAAACTTTATTCAGTACGCGGTTCTCGATAACACCCTTCTCAGTATGTATCCCGTTATTTCAGAGAAAATTTAGTTAATGTTTGGGCTGAGCCAACTTTTATCCCGAACACGACGGATCGGTGCCTCGGAGCACTTGGCGATGTCGCAAACAAAACAAAAAGGTTCAAGACGAGCTCTTACACCGACAGGATTTAACATTATACACAGTCCGTTTGTTCAGCTTCAGCTTATTTTAATAACGAAAATTCTTCACTCGTTAAATTCGAAATTAATTTATGGTAAAACCGTTTGTTAAAATATATTTACGTTCCCGGCTCGGAGCTCGCAAATTGCTCTTTTTTATGAAAAACTCCGTAAGTTAATATTATTGCGGACTACAGAGTCTAACAATTTCTACGTGGCGTGAAGTGTGAAGATCACGCTTCTCTGGATGAAGTTGGTCTGAGTATCTCATTAGTACTAATAAATGTTACCCTTTTTGAGAGCGTTCTACTAACTCGGAAATAAATAAACCGTATTTCCAATGTAAACAAGTTTTAGTTCAATATTATGACAATGGTGCTTATTCTCTTATACACACAGTTAAATTTAGTCGTATATCGTCTGTAGTTTGTAGGCAACATAATAAGTACGAATGTCATCTCACAAAGTCTGCTAAAAACAATTGAATGCGAAAAAGTCCTCTGTGGGCGAAATTAAAAATATCCCAACTGCAATGTCTTCCGAGAATAAATGAGCTTTGCTTTCAAGTGGCGTTTATTGCCTTATCTCAAGGAGAATGATAGCATTATCCCCCGGACAAAAAAAAACTTGCGCCCATGTCTTTGAACCTTGGCGAGACATCTTGGATCTGAGCCAACGTCATTGCGTGAGCCCGGACCGTTCTGAAAAGGCAAAAATATTAAACCAACGACCGTATTGGTTAGTTTAGTTTGATTAAAGAAATTCTAAAAAGTGTAAATAATTATGTAGTATTATCGAAATCGTGGGCAATATTTTAAAATATGACTCTACACATGATTCAGAATATTTTGGGAAACTAAATAAAAAAATCTATTGATAAAAAATATTGCTCGGGTAAGCAAATAAGCGAACCATTTAACTGTTATACCTTACCTGGCTAATATTTTTTTATCAATTGATTTGTTGATAAATATTCCCTAAATATTCTGAATCATGTGTAGAATCACCGTTTAAAATATTGCCCACGATTTCGATTTCACCCAGTATTTATCGAAACTTATTTTTTATTAAAAGACGTCCACCGTTGGTCATAGGACTCCCCCCAAGGTTTCTAACATTGGTCCTGTGCCATTTGCATTACCAGTGGTTTCCCGCGACCTTCACTAGGTCGTCGGTCTTTCCCACGCTGCGTCTTCCGGTATGTGGTCGCTACTCAAGAACCTTTCTGCCCCATCGGCCATTAGTTCTTCGGGCTATGTGCCCCGCCACTGCCACTTCAGCCTACTAATTCCCATATGTAGATATAATTAAATTGAATGGAGCGTAAATAATTCGATTAAACAAGGTAACGCCGAATTAAACAAGTAGAAAAATAAACAAAATATTGCTAATGAAACAATAGAGCAATGTTAGGGTGATTTTCACGCAAGGAAATTAAACTGATATTACGAGAACCTTAACAATGACGTCATTGTATCAACCCAGTCGCGTCTTGCTATCAACAACACTTGCGAAAATACTTGCAAAAATTCAGCAAAAACTGCAAGAAGGATTATGTTGATGGAAGAAGAATTGCAAAGTATCTATTTTATTTCGTAGCTCTAATTTCGCAAAGTTGTGAGAGCGGATCGTTGTTGGCCATCGCTGTACAAGTGTGCAAATCGATTTCTTTCATTTGTCGTTAAATAACTTGCAGACTTTGTAGTTCTTCGTAATTATAGTATTGAAGATAATTTAAATTTAAAATCTTCGTAATAAATACTTCATATTCAACATCATAATATCTTAGATCCTTTAGAATCAGAATCAGAATATTCTTGATTCACATAAACTATTACATATTACGAATCGTCAAAAAAATTGTTACAAAATGACTCTACCATTCATTCGGTATGCTTTGTATGAAAAGCAGAATATACTGTTGTACAACATACTACACCCACGTATTATTATACTCATCATTGATGTACTATTACTATAACCATGGACCAATTACTAAGGGGAGTGGGTCTAAGCAACTCGGCCGAGTGGTCGGCCGAGTACTAACATCGACATAAAACGAAGCGAGTAGTTCAGCTATTTACCGGTAGATAGATGCCACGCATCCCGAGAAAATGACCACGCGTTGTTTCATAGAGATATCTACTAAGAACGTCTCTTCTAATTAAAATCTCTATGACTATAACAGATATGGCATCTTCTAATCAATCAATCACAAAACTCATGCTCTGCACACCATTAGGTACAAACACCGAAATGCACACATGTTATCGTACTCTTAATTTGACAATTCACTTATTAAATACATAAGAAGACATTATTCACCAGAATATGAACCGTATTGGCAATACCGACATGTTTTCAAGTTTATTTTCCGCAGGCGACTGAGTCGTACTGAGTCCCTGGACTCCGTTTAGTAGAACCAACTATTTAAGACAGTCACGTGTCTCCCTCTTCTTTGTTAATGTCTTTGGTGGTCATAATGTAAGCAATCTTCTTTCGCAATATTGTAGTAAAAAGGCTAAGTACTTATTTGGATACGTAGACGTTATTGAGTGTCAGCCGTTCATCGTAGAGCTCCGTGCGGCGCGTCACGTTGTCCCGGTACATCATGCTCACGTGACAAGAGACGCCCTGTATACTCCCCCAGGGGAGGGGATTACACACGTTCGGAATTTATCACTGAACGTGCACCGTTCAGATAAACGATGTTTTCCCAGTTTAAAGCGCAGGGGTATTGATGAGATAGGCGTTTTCTTATCACCGAGCTGTTGATGTAAAGTCTCCTTTGCTTCCTTTTATCCTGGTACTTTTGTGTAAAGACAAATGAGATCACATCATGGCCTACTTAACAATGGTTTTTTGTTAACCAGTTAAAGTCGAAATAAAATTATTATGAAATACATAATTACATATTACATACTCAATTAGCCTTGACATAGTTGTTTATGAACAAATAAGTCTTATTAGGCACTGAATTCATTTATTGTGTCGTCTTTAGCATTCATTATTCTGCTTGGACTGTATAATTAATCTTATTCTAGCCTCATAAATTCTATATTGTGTTAAAATATAAGAAGATATTACAACAACATGGAGAATCTTTCTTTTAAAAATAAATAAGGAGTTTAAAACAGCAGTATCGTGTTAATTATAATGGCATTGGACAAATGAATTTAACTAACAATTGGCGGAAAGATAATATCTTTGTAAATTAACAGGTACCTCTGTCTAAAACAAAATCTGTGAGAATTTACTTAATAACTGCCGGGAAATGCTTATCTACGTACCTACATCAGCATAATTAATAGATAGATTTCCTACACGATTGTACAAACATGCCGAAACCAAAATACCATGACGTAAATTCATATAAATTACTGTAATTTAAGTACTTTGTGGACCATGTTTTACTGTATTACAAAGTTCTGTATAAATTACTCACTCTAATTACTATTTAGGTAAGCATTCATATAAACTCGAAATATTTTTAAATGTACGCTTATTATTACAAACTGTAAAGGTCCATATTCATCAAACATCTCCATATTCATATTTATTTCATAGATAAAAACTATTTGACTATTCAGTAATTTTGTCTAAAATAAATAAGGCAACAGTTTTCTTTCACTTAAAATATTCGATAATTCACTTTCTTTGAGTTAAGGTTTCGGTTAAGGTTCTGTAGGTAATAAGTTTTTCTTCGAAATAATAAATTAAAGCAATATTATGGAACGATGTTGAATATATAAGTTTAATCAAAAGCATAGTTACAATAAATAAATACATGAAATTTATAGACTGACTTTCGGATTAATACAAATAAATAACAGTTAAGAGTCTGTTTGTAATGCCTTTTTTTGTAATGTCTTTTTACTAAATGCATAATATGAAAGTATATATATGGTACTTATAACAAAAAAGCAATTTTTAAAATGTTTGTCCGTCTATCCGTCTGGATTTTTGTTCCGTCTTATCTCCGAAACGGCTGGGCCGATTTGACGGGGCTTTCAGTGGCTAGCTGATGTGATAAGGAGTAACGTAGGCTACTTGATTTTAGAAAAATAATTAGGGTTCCACGCAAAAAAAAGAATTCCTCGAGTTGCGGGTAATCTTATCCAAAAATGTACGCGTACGAAGTCGCGGGCACAACGAGTATTTAATCAATAGACGACATGAGCGCGTTACCAGTGACGTAGGTATTTAATACTTATCTTACTTACTTACCGACATGTTCCAATAAAATCACTCCAATCGAATAATTCACAGTTAATATTTATGCTTAAATTATTATTAATCATATTCAGCTCACATCCCGGTCCTTCGGTTCTATTCACTGACTGAAAGTGGCTCACGTAACAATGGAACGGTAACCTAATACGTGACGAGAAATATGATGTATTAGTCGAGCCGTATTCTATTGTGATGGACCCATTTACCGACTAATTGGTACCGACTGTTCCAGAGTTATTTGTTACTTTCGTCGCGCGCGCAGAGAAATCGCGGATCCGCTTAGTTGACGCCGGCTCATTGAGATAGGTACTTGTATGTTGAGCTTGAGCGCAGTTCTGAACGGCGAAATTTCACGAGTGTCACTTGAATTGAGCGAAATTAAGAAAGTGTGTAAGTGTAAATGCGTGTATGAGACATAACCTATTTTAAGTCGTGTTTTTATTTTTAGCGCCGCCATACACGCGACTGCACACGACAGCTCTAGAGCTGTTGGTTGCAGCTCGCGACTGCAAGGCGTCAAGCAGTCGGCGGGCTGTCGCGAGCTGTCGATTACAGTTCGACTGCAACCGACAGCTCGCGACTGCAACCGACAGCTCGCGACAGCCCGCCGACTGCTTGACACCTTGCAGTCGCGAGCTGTCGAGAGCAACCAACAGCTCTAGAGCTGTCGTGTGCAATCGCGTGTATGGCGGCGCTTAGTCTGCATTATAACATGTCTTCTACATTTATACCAATTCTCTCTCTTCCTGACTATGTATCCCTCATCGTGTTGGGGCAGCCTTCCTGATCTTTCTCGCCGACTTCCCTCTAAACTCGACAATGTTTTCGGATACCGGACACTCTCTCATGTCCTTTAGCACTACTTTCCACCTTGTTTTGGATCTGCCTCTGGGTCTTGGACTGGGAATGGAAGAAGATCATTGTAATCCTACAAACAGCTACAACTACAGCGTGTAACGGAAAGGGTATATGTATTCGAAAGGGGTGAAAAGTGTATCTGCTATAGAAACGATATGCAAGATTTCAGCTCAAAATAATTTCTCAAAAAATTCATACCAAAATATAAAATTTGGTAAGTTTATTGAATTCCCATAATAATAAACGTGTAACCGCACTACGAGTGTCATTATCCTTTTCACGTCACTTGGTGTTAGTGTAGTGATGTCGAAATGTAAATTTGACATGTTTGGTATTTTGTTTTCATGTATTGGAATGTCTCATATCTCTGTAACGTGTAGATATAGGATTTTAAATCGTTTTAAATTCGTTATCATCCAAAGAAGCCGTGCACTTCGTATGTATTTCCGTTACACCCTGTATAAACGAGGTTGCAACTTTTACGTAAATTTAAAAGTCTGCAGGTTTCGTATAAGCCCGCAGGGTATCCCATGCTACGAGCTATGGAACGGTTATGACTTGACGGACAAAGTTGTCGTTGAACGTTACGCAATAACTTGCGACGTTCGTTGCATCACTCGGCACATCAAGGGAATAGGTGTATATTACATACTAATTGCACTGTACAAGGTCGTATATTTAACTAAACTATTGTTAACAAATTCCGCAAACGAAATCCGCGGTCAAAGCGAATTTTCAAACATTGGTTATTCAACTTAAATGGTTAGATAGTTTTATTGCTGGTAGAGCTAAGCTGTGGTTCGACCGTGTAGTACCACCCTCTCACACGAAAAAATGTGATAAAAACTCGGCGTAAAGTATCGTACGATGAGTGAGGGAGCCGGAAGCCCTATACCCCCCTTCCCCTCCCTCCATCCCACTCCTTCAGGTCAGCAACGTGCGAGTGATGCCTTTGGTATTGCAAGTATCTAAAGGCTACGGGTAACTGTTTAATACCAGGCGGGCCGTACGCTTGTTTACCACCTTAGTAACATAAAAAAAGTTCTAAAGCGCAGTAACGTTATTTGTTTTGCTCTCAACTTGTAAAAACTAAAGTCCCAGATGTAAGCTTTATTGGTTTACACGCAACTACATACCCACGGGTACGACGGAAACAAACTTTTGCTCGCAGTGTACACCCAACTTTAAGTGTAAATAAAATGTTGGAACGTCAAACCGTTTATAATTTATCTTTCGTACTATTCATGCTGTTTTCATTAGATGTGTCCATATGGCGCGCATGCCTCACCCGAGCACTCATATTACGTCTATGCGTTCCGACGTCAAAAGTGAGTGCTCGCGCGAGGCATGCGCCTGATGAAGACGCCGCCATTAGACACGTCCAGATGTCTCACATGCCGCGCGAGGCAAATTGCCTCGCGCGGCATGTGAGACATCTGGACGTGTCTAATGGATTGTTGCACATATTTTTCAATATTACATATTTTTCAATTAGAAAAAGAACAAACATTTAGGCAATACAGGCGCTAGCACACGCCATGACAAGTCTTTTGTCATGCATTACGTCATGTCGACCCGACTCTCTTTCTTAAAGCATAGGAGAGAATGAGACAAAATCGATTTGTCTCATTTTGTCTTGTCACGGTCAGTTGTGCTACTAGTGCAAAGTACAAGATGTATACAATATTTTTTAATCGTGATTTAACAACAACGTTGGCATCAGTTTTTAAATGCATAATTTTCTGCCCTTTATAAGAACTAAATAAACGTTTTTCTTCAAGACTTTCATATTCGACACCCCGCTCCCCAATATCCGAACCTTTAAATACATAGAAAGGTGATTCGTAAATCGCGGCACGTCGGTGCGTAGCAGCATTTACCTTACACTTTACTTTTTCAGAAAGCCTTAGTTTTTGTGCGTGATGTCTTTGCCGATTAGTAGGTACGGAGCGGTGACGCAATCCCCGAGACCCGTGGGTAATCGGTGTGCATCGAAGGCGGATACAGACGCGGCCTCGGATCATTTTCCAATAATGACTCATTCGTTTATAGAACCATACAAAACTCTGCCCACATTTCGAACTTGCCTTCAATGTCACGCATGTGCTTAGATCTAATACATCCGATCTTAGGCACCATTTTTTTAAAATAATAACTAATGTCCCTGGCTCACGCCTCTGGATTTTTCGAAATCTATAGGTGAATCATAACTTTAATAATGATTATCACTTGCTTACGGTGAAGGAAAACATCGTGAGGAAACCTGCATGTCTTAGACATGTGAAATTCACCAACCCGCACTGGGCCAGCGTGGTGGATTATGGCCTGAATCCCCCTCGCATTGAGGGGAGGCCCGTGCCCAGCAGTGGGACGTTAAAAGGGCTAATATTATTATTATTATTATTTAACTAATGTGGCAAACAAGCGAACGGCAAACAAAGCACGTCTGATGTTACAATACTATCAATACTAACTTCCCCTTCAGGTCGGCATCGCTCGCACGTTGCCGACCTGAAGGGGACAGGGACACAATGACACAAGAAGGGAAAAAAAGGGAGCAAAAGAAGGAGCTTTCGGTTCTCTCATTAATGTCTTCTTCTTCGTTACGTTTCTTTACGTCGATCTTCCGTGAGAGGATGGTATTAACCCAGTACTAACTAATTCTTCATTTTTGAATTTGAATTATTTATTAATAACAAGTGGAGATGCTTCTTTCATCACATCCTGATGAATGGTTTCACACGTTTTTGCTTACAACTGTATATCTTCAAATGTCTCTATAAAGTGAGACTCACCATTTTGAAATTTGAAATAAAATAATGTGTTTTTTTTTTTTTTTTTTTTTTTTTTTTTTTATGGGACTGCGGTGGCAAAAAAGCGTACGGCCCGCCTGATGTTAAGCAGAAAGAGCAGAGTGTAGCCAAGTCTAATTCGGTGGCCGGCTAATTGCTACAATCCTGGATAAGATTTACAAAAAAGGGACTGCGAATTGATTAGGAGTACAGGACTCATAAATTACCAGAGCCGAGTGAAGGTTAAGCCGAACAAATTGGATAAAGCTTAATCGAAACGCGGCCCCCACTTGACCGGGTAAGAGAAAAGAATGCTTTACTTTATACCTAGTTCCCGGAATAATGGGCAAAGTGACCTCTAACAGAAAAATACATTAAATTGCAAACAGTAAGCTTGCTTCGAGTGAATAGGTACCACCTAATATTGTAAAAGCAAAGATGTGTGTCGATGTATTATTTATTCATGGCTCGACATATCCAACGATTTTTAGAAAATATATGGTCAACCAAAGACTTTACTGAGAATAAGGGAGACGTGTGAGTGTCCAAAATGGTATGTTTTACTAAACTGAGTCCATGGACACAGTACGACTCAGTTGTTCGCGGAAAATAATTGCCAATACGACTCATCTTCTGGTGAATAATACGCATGAAAATTGTGAAAAATATGCGATACCTAACAGATATGGAAATTACGCTTCATTGGTGCGCACAAATCAGGTATTTCAATGTTAGGAGGTGCCATATCTGCTAAAATAAAATAATACGCCAATGTGGTCAACTCATAAAATGTACATAGCGAGGACTTGAACCGTTTCCTGAAATCAATGTTCTGTAATGGCGACAAAGAACTGATAGTAATGTAAAATAATATTTACAAACATAATCGTGTTTGGATTGGATCACGTACCGCGAATAAAATAACCTGTTCTAAAACTAATAACGCTATAAAGAATTGAGTCGACAATGACGAACAAAATGTCATTCGGAGCCGGATCTAAAACCTGCTAGTGCAATATAACTCGTAACGTTGTGTATCATTATAGAAAAAAAAATAGTTTTGAATGATTAGGTTACGAAACATGCGACGTGGAGTGATTGGTTACAAATGAAGTATGGGAAAATACCTCACTTGGGCAATAGGTTAAAAATTTTAATTGGAAGTTATTATAATTACTTTAAGTCCGGTATGAGGCTGACACAACATTTAATGCATGGATGAAAGGGTACCTTTACAAATTTTACATCAGTTATTGTTGCGCATTGATGTGGAAATTACGGCTGAATTGTTGCAGGTACAATTTCAATGCCATGAACATGCGGTAACTTTTTATTAATCGTTTATTTAAATAAAAAATAAACAAGTAGGTATTCGTTATATATCCAGTGTTATATAATATCGCATCTGAAAGCTTTTTAATTTAATTCACCGCGAAGAGAAACAGTGGACAATGAGATAAAAACAATTTTTATCCGCGGGCCAGGTAAACCTTAATTATAAGATAACAACCGTTTAAAGGCGCCATAATTGTATTTTTGTTTGTAGCACTGCCGTGAATAAATTATTTTATTAATCAAATTGTTCCTTAATTTATTTCTGAATACTTAGGCAACATATTTTCTGCAAAGATGTAGGTATCTATTTAGATATCTTTCCTAGACTCTAGATCAACTCACTGCTGACTGAAATACATATTATTCTGACGTCATCTCAGGCTCCCGTTCACCATAACACGGATAAACATACCAGGAGGTCATAATATACGGAGATGTTGCCCATAAAATATTGGTGTTAACCCGTGGAATGATCCAAAAAAAAAAAAGTCAGTACATTTTCTATTGAACTTATGCACATGCGTGTGTGCACGCATCAGTCGAGGGGTTAATATGCATATCTCTAGAACTCTACTAAAAGTACTTACAGTCTACACTACATTTTTAATTCGATGAAACACAGCTGTGAAATTTTCACAAACCCAAAATAGTAACGTTAGCTGTAGGGCTAATTAAATATTAACATCAAAGCAGTTAGTACGTATGGTACTTTGCGTTAAATGAAAAGACATCAAAGAATATGTATTACACATAAACGCTGCGGTCGCGATCCAGGGATGGGGGTTGAGCAAAATTATCCGCGTAACATATGGCTCATGCAGTATAACAGGATATTCTCTACATAATGACAAATAATAGAATGGGACTAATTAGTTCGTTTAGGAATTGGATTCCATAAATAAAGAGTACAACAGGCAAAATCAACATGCATTATTTTCATCACAAGTAAACAGGATCAAATTAATTATTAGGTATAACATAAAACAACATTTCACACTCACCAAAGACTGCAATGACAATCCAATGATACAGAAATAAATCACAACAGAAACACAGAAATGGAGGTTACAATGAACACCACGGGAGAGGGTTACAAAACAATATAATAAATTAAAATCACCGGGGTCAAACGGGAACACACAATCCGAGCTAACGCGGTCGCACCACGCACACGGCTCCGCGGAGTCGTCCCGGACTACAGTTACAGACGTTTCATAATCAATGGGCGACTGTTGTAATATTTACGTAATTTTTTTTCAGGTTGTCAGATATCCACGCGATGTTGTGTGGTCGCAGCCGAATGTACCACTCCCGGTGAACGCACGGGCCGCACTGCTTGCCCATAACGGCAAAAGGTCGTTCGTTACCCACATTCTCTTTCCGCGCAAGCCTTCTCAAGATAGAAAGAGATGGAATATACTGAGCTTACCCGAGCCGTCAGAGCGAAAGAGACGGACGTAATACAGCCTCACAGGAAAATCCGAACTCGAGTCTTGATAGTTCTAACTTAAGACCGTGCTTTGCCTTAGTGAATTATTTGAAAGGCATATTTTCATTGCACAAGTGTTGATTATGCGTAAACGGAAGTCACAAAAAAGTTCCTATTGTCATGTGAATACGTGGGTTTGTAAAGCAAAATAGGTACCTAGTTCCACATACCCTTATGTCGGTACTATAATATTCATGCGTATTGTTTTTTTATCAATTACAAAATTTCAATGAACTCTCTCGAATAACTGTTTAAGTACCTAAATGTTATTACAGTCTCCTCAGATCCTCCAATATTTATATTGAACAAACAAATATCTTGTTAACGATAAATTAAAGCTTAATTGAACGCAGGCGCTCTCGTTATCTTTATTTTAACACAGGACAATTAACTCACATATTCAAATCCCTAATTTGATATTTTGGGTAAACAGAAGATCCCAAGTCATATAGCATGGTCTATGAAGGTATAATCCCTCGTGCGTTACTACGGGTTTTCGAAAGCCAAACTCGATGGAAAATTCCGCAGTCGAGTTTTCCCGCAGCCCAATACCTAACAATAAGGCCGTAAGATTGAATTACTTTGTAGATTTCACAATTCAATATGAAATGTAACAATGTTTTTATTTATAGATTTGTAACTGAGGTGAAGTGAAACTTGGAACGTTTTACGTAATATTATAATTGTATGTTAGCTATGGACAATTAGTTAATGATAGGACAGGCGAGTCATCAGGGCAAACCTTAGCGGGCCGAGCTGCCGAATAAATAATTTCACTGATTTGCAGTTTCACCAACTCGGCCCACGCGGGCCAACAGCTGCCAGCCGAGTTAGTGAATTACCCTAAGCAGGGGTGTCACTAGCCTTGAAGTGGTACTTTCATAGCAAGGGTCGACCCTATTTCTACGTTGTCAGTGTGTTCGGCCCTCAGTATTCCTTGATTTGGTCTTTCTTGCTTGTGCCATCTCAGTTTACCTTGTACCCTATGATACCCAGCTCTTAGAACTACACCAGTGGATCCAAACTTCATCAGTTTGTTAAGAGAAGGGAATTTGTATGTTTCTGCATTGGCAAAATTTACATGATTAGACAGACGCGTCCAAATGCCGCGCATGCCTCACCCGAGCACTCATATTATGACATTTTGTCTATATGTTTCAACGTCAAAACTGAGTGCTCGCGCGAGGCATGCGCCTGATGAAGACGCCGCCATTAACTTACTTGAATGGCGGCGTCTTCATCAGGCGCATGCCTCGCGCGAGCACTCAGATTTGACGTTGAAACGTATAGACACAATGTCATAATATGAGTGCTCGCGTGAGGCATGCGCGGCATTTGGACGTATCTAATAACTTTTTTCTTCGACTAACTTTTTTCCTTTTTTCTTTTTTTTTCTGTATTTTTTCCTTTTTTTTGTCTTTTTTTTGTCGTTTTTTTTTTACTTTCCTTGTATTCGTGATGAAAAGCAGAGTGTTTACCTCGGGTTAAAGTAACTTATTATTGGCCCCTCGAACTATTAGTGCTCTCGCTACGCTCGGGCGCCAAACCCCGTCTCGGCACCAATTATAATTTACTTTTCCCCTCGGGTAACAATGTACTATTTATACAATGTTGTTATGACAATGAATTATTTAAAAAACACTCGCTTTGTAATGTGTACCTTTCTAACAACCGGACGAATGATTTAAGCAGGGTAACAAGGAACCCGTTTACAAATTACCGATTAACTATTTATACCAAAAGTAGCATTACTGCATTGTTTATTCAACAGCTGGTTGCACCACTTGCGTTACGGTAATTAGTTAATAAAACTAGTAGGCGACCAGCGCTATTAGGAACCATTATAATGACATCACTAAGCTAGGCAAAAACGTTGCACTTACTTACGGTTTTATTGAAATGGATGGGACTGCTCGGGCGCGCCACTTGGATCTTGTAGACATAGCTATTAGCAGTCGCTGCGGCTACATGTAACGAACAGCGGCGCCCGAGCAATCAGTAATATTATATTTACGTAGTCAGACGTCAAACTTGATTGCTCGAGCATACTGCTCTGTACAGGTAGACGCGGTAAGCTACTCCGTTTATTTAACATTATTATTTTTTTTTTTTTTTCATAATACATCAATAGTGTGGTGTGGTCAGATTTCAAACGTATTACAAGTATACTGTGTACTAATCTGTCTATTGTTTTGATTTCTCACGGTTGGTTTCGGGTGGGATACATCCTCATACATATCGCATGAAATCTATTTCCTTTTCATTTGTTGCGTCACGCAGTGTTGTTCTGTCATGTTTGACCGGCACGGTCGGCGTGTTTCATTTTTTGTCCGAATCATATCGTGCGATGAAATTAGGTCAGCGTGTATTTCGTATGATATAAATGTTATTGGTTTAACGGGAAATGTACACAAGGATTTATTAATTTTCGGTTCTCTTTTCGGTTCTTATTTCGATATTTTTAAGGTTCCATACCTCAAAAAGAAAAAACTCACTCACTCACTCACATTGTTGTTCCTCTGTCTACTAGGTGGTTGGCCTCAACGCCATGTCCGTCTTGGAAGAAAACGCAGAGCACTAGCTGGTGTTAGAAACATGACATTTTGACAGTACCTTACCGTGGAGATCCAATAAGGAAGGATTTCGGAAAATTCTACCCCTATGGGGGATTATAGGGGATGAAATTTGGTATAGAGTCCTAACTTTTCTGAAGCTAGAGAAATGAAAATGAGTATTCAGGCTAGTCATTTCAATAATTTTTTGGAACTTTTACCCTTATTAAATTTGTACGGAGCCCTCAGGGTGCGGGTCCTATTCGCACCTTGTCTGTTTTTCTTTTTTTAAAGATTTTATGATTAGGAAATTATGTGTATTAAGTTATATCGTTTTTAAAAACGCAATTTAGATTGCCTTTAAAAAAAAATTAATTGCTTTTTTAGAGGCAATTAAATTTCATATAGGCTATTTACAGACGATAATAAAAAGGCCACTCGCCATACAATGTCGAAATACGCGGAACAAGTAGGTATTGAATTCAACCAACCAACCTTGCAGGGCAGCCATGATGCAGTTTGTAGCATTACATTATTCT
This sequence comes from Drymonia ruficornis, assembly GCA_947859195.1. Taxonomy (NCBI): domain Eukaryota; kingdom Metazoa; phylum Arthropoda; class Insecta; order Lepidoptera; family Notodontidae; genus Drymonia; species Drymonia ruficornis. The sequence continues at coordinate 18,317,467 of OX401904.1, forward strand.
GAGGTTATTGTAAAGCACTCCCCACTACATCCGTCACTAGACTAGCGTGTAAAGCTATTTGTAAAGGTGGACACTACCGGTGTTACGGGGCGTAATGTAACATGTAACATGAACGTTACGCCGCCGTGTCCTAGAATCGTTCTAGTTGCTCGCGTGTTCGTGCTTTTTCCATGTGTTTTTTTTTTTTCTGAACGAATGCTCGCTTTGTACCTAACATGTTACATTACGCCCCGTAACAGCGGCAGTTCCCACCTCAAGAGGTTTATAATACAAGTAAACATGCTCTCTGGAATGTTTAGCAATAAATAACTAAACGCAAAGGAATTAGTTCTGATAGTTAATCTGACCGCCACCGTGTTTCGGAGAGCACGTTAAGATGGTAGCCCCAGTAGATAATCAAACATTACGGGATTTTATATACCTAAAATCTGATAAAAACCAGCACTAGTGGCACAGCCGGACTGCGACAAGACAAAACGCGATTTCGTCTCATTCTCTCCTATGCGTTAAGGTAGAGAGAGAGCAATTCCGTGCGACATAAGTCTTGTCTTGGAGGTTGTGCTAGCCGCACAGGAGCAGCAACGAGTCCATGGACATAGTACGACTAAGCGCCACCACACACGCGACTGCAAAAATGCAGTCCGTGTGCAGTCGCGTGCCGTCGACTGCAACCAACTGCAATAGAGCTGTCACTTCCGACTGCAAAAATGCAGTCTGTGTGCAGTCGCGTGCCGTCGACTGCAACCAAACTGCAAAATTGCAGTCCGTGTATGTTAGCGCTTAGTCGCTCGCGGAATATAATATTGGAAACATGTCGGTGTTGCTAATACGCCTCATCTTCTCGTAATTAATGCCTAGTATTTAATAGTCAAATTGCGAGCGCTATGTATATTCTGATTACATTTTAGGTATACTTGAAACTAACACAGTACTAAAATCGAAATTGACCTTCAGATCTATTTTATGCCCTTGAAATGTAGCACGAAGTCACATTCGGGTCGTCTCAAGTTTAAACCAAAACAATATATTGTAACGGACCGCCAATACAAAGATTTTCGAAATACATTAAGTTCGCTCCTAAAAATCCCACACGTGTTCAGATAAGACAGAGTCATATAAAAAAATTCGAAAGCGTACCCACTTCGATTCCAGGAATGTTAGACACTTAGAACGACGCAAAATATCCAAGGTCCCATCTATTCAATAGAGAGTTTTTGTTTTAAAGTTTGAGACATATGTTTCGAATCCCTAACTACCTGACCCGACTGGCTTCGGTTACTTGTGCAACTGAACAGCGCATGTTATTTTTAGAGATACGTAATATTATTTAACATAGGATTATGAATCATAAGTGTTATTGATAAGGGCATGATCTATTAATAAGATAATCAATCAAAGTCAGTTGAAGGCGCCCAACTGGTCTTTGATTCATTAGGATCCTCAATTAAATACTGTCGTGTTATTTATATCATTAATTGTTCCTCATCAATCCAGTAATCAAAACTGATAATGGTGATCTATTTCAGATGTCTTGCGCAAGCACCATTTAGAATGAAGTACTAAAAAAGGGTTTAATTATTTCTATTTCATATCTGGAGTGTTCGAGATAGCCTGCACCATCAGGTGACGCAGCGATGCCCTTGAGTCAGAATGTTTGCTGACCAATCATGTGCGACCGACGCTCCCGCTGATTGGACGGGACGAGAGATGCTTCGGACGGCGTGAAGGGAGGAAAGCGGGTCCGCGTGGGGGAAAGTGACCGCGCTCGGAGAGCTGCGTGCGCGCCGATTATTCGCGTTTTACTCTTGGATGCACTCGGTCGCATCCAAGTTCACTGTCGTGATTTTAATCGGAGTTTTGTTTGAACGATTTGTTTGTAGTAAATAAATATGTATTTTAGTTAATGATTAATTAATTAAATTAGAGTCTGTGGAAGTCGTTGGTGTAAGGCGGCCCTGTATAAAAGCTAAGTGATTTATTTAATTGTGTCAATATGGTTTGTCTGGACTGGTTGTTTGTACCGAAATGCATCATTATCCACTTAACTATAATAATATAAACGTACCTGTTATATTAGTCCAGAACAGCCGTATTGTGGTATAAATACATGTCACAATCTGTATTCTATCTCTCGTGATCTTTGCTTTCCCGGGAAGGACAAGCTCACACTTTTAATTCTAGTCTTTTATCAAACTCACAATTTAACCTATTACAGTAAATAAAATTGCCCCCTTCAGGGTACGATTTGGTTGTGTAGGACATACTAAGACTGCCCGCGTCTTAGTTTGTCTGAGGCGCATTGAGAATGAACGGGTGGCGAAACAAACTATAACTTCTCTATAGTCTAGGACATCTAGATAAGTTCTAGGCTTGAGCCGACAGGGTGGAACCATCTCGTAACCCAATAAAATAGTGAATAGATTCAGTTGTGACGTTAGAATAATTATTATAGCTCGCTGCTTGTATAGACCTATATTTACTTTTATGGTTTTATTTGCCTTGTGTTTTCATGTTTTCTTTTATGTGTATGTCCAATAAATAAGTACTGAATTTTTGTTGTAATGTTCGTTTCCAATTATTAAGTCCCAGATTAGGCAGTCAATCAGGAACAATAGCACGCAATAACCCTAAGTCTAGTTTCATCATATTAGAGCTCTCAGCCGAAGGACCCTTCGTAGCCAATCAAAGTGGTCTCAACCGGATGCATTAATAGTTACATGATTTGATTAATCTCTGCTAATAGCTCAGATTCTGCATATTTCTTTGAAGGCCTGCCGCGACAATCCAATACTCAATCTACAGCACTAACGCTAAGGCGGATGGCACAAAAGGATTTCCGAACATACACAGGGGGCCCCCAAACGTATACATAATTGTATCAATCAAATGCCACAAAGTGGTACACCACGGTGTACCACATACATAAGAGTTGTCGGAGATTCTGTCAAGGTTAGTTCTGAAAAGGTTGCCCCGAGTCCAAAGTACCAGGGGACCTAGATGAATTAACGGGGCGATTATAGAAAGGTCACCTGCAACCGGTTTACGACACGCTAGCGAAAGTCCGCTGCTTTAGATTTATCTTAGCAGTATTTAGACCTAGTCTATTATTCGGCTTTATTGAGGAATTTAAATTATTTCAATGGTTTGAGTTGTTTGGTAGAAAAGCATCTTTGGTTATATAGGTACCTTTATGGTACGTGCCACTCTGGTCCATCACAATATGTATTATGTATGTAAGCACTTACAATAAGTAGTTACTTTCGTAAGTTCTTGCTTGTTTTAAACTGCTTACACATGGCTGGGGTGCCAACGCCGTGTTTGTGTCCGCTCACTCGCAAGACTGGTCTATGTCAATGTGTACCTATATCTACTTGCCAAAACGAGGGTGCTAGGTATAGGTCTAGGTTTGGAAGATGACTGACGGTTCTGGGCTTCTTCCCTTTAGCGCAGGAGGTTCCCTAAAAAAAGATTAGCTGACCGCTGAAGCGTTACGTTGCATGCTTTTGCGAAAACGTGAAGATGGATGGTACATCCTTTTACTAGGCTCTGCCGAAGCTCTCACATATCCCGCCCGCCTTACCCGAGGCAGGAGATCAAGGATTTTCGGACAAAAAGTACCTACTTTTTTGTCCAAAAATCCTGCTTACTATAAATATATCTAGTTAGTACAGAAATAACTATACAAGTGTCCTTTCCTATTGCATCCGGCCAAAACGACTAGAAACGTAGCTAATGTGGGCTCTACCGACGTCCAAAACCAACCGTTGTATCACAAAGAATATAGCCAATTCACCGTTATATCGACTAGAAACAAAGTACGTTTTACCTTAAGAGTGTAATTTCCAATGATAAAGTACAAGCGCGGTGTTATTAATCTCGATAAAGAGATTTCATTCATCGGACGCAGGTGCCGCCGCGCCGGCCGCCCGGCGAAAGTGAATCGAGGGCACGCCAAGGTCCCAAGCGATTTTTTTATATGATCTAATAGTAAAAGACAACTTAAAATATAACGCAGAGCTACCAGCTTACATAAGGAGCCGATCGATGTATTTATAATTTTGTTACAAAACAATAGGAATTTTGGTATTTTGGTTTTTTTTTCTGGTTCTTGTCTAGAAAAAAGGGTCAAATACGACTTTATAAAAATAGCTAGGTACCTCATTAGTCCAGTGGTCATGAGATCCAGGATTCTATTTTCGGATCCTGTATGACCTGTTATTTATGTAGATATTTCAAATAACACTCCAAGTAGTAATAGGTCCGCTAGATATCAATAGGATTCTATTGGCTTTATTACTATCTAAATATATAAGAATCAAAGTCCTGATTGACTGACTGACTGACTGACTGACTGACTGACTGACTGACTGACTGACTGACAGACAACGCACAGCCTAAACCGCTGATCGTAGAGATTTGAAATTTGGAGGGTGGGTTTGTCTTGATGTGTAGAGGTGTACTAAGAAAGGGTTTTTTGAAATTCAACCCCTAAGGGGGTAAAATAGGGGATAAAAGTTTGTATGGAAGTTCCGTCATTTTTGAAGTTAGACTTACTTAAATTGGTGATTAGGTGTCTTTTCAAAAATAAAAAAGAGTAAGTTCAGGGTTTTTGAAAATTCAACCCCTAAGGGGGTAAAATAGGGGAATGAAAGTTTGTGTTTAGATTTCTTTCGTGTTTTTGGAAATTCAACCCCTAAGGGGTGAAATGAGGAGTGAAAGTTTGTATAGGGGTGGTCGAGTTTTGTTATTTTGACGGGAAAGGGGAAAACGGGGTCAAGGGATGTTTTAATAAGTCATCCATATCTCGATATTGGTTATGATTGCTTATTTGAATTGATCAGACTGGGGTTTCCGTATTTTTAATCATTTTGACGAGAAAGGGGAGAGCGGGGTCAGCCCATGTTTAGTCATCCATATCTCAAAATTGGTTATGATTGTTCATTTTAAATAATCAGACTGGGGTTTCAGCGTTTTTAATATTTTGAAGGAAAAGGGGAGAGCGGGGTCAGCGAATTTTAGTCATCCATATCTCGAAATTGGTTATGATTGTTCATTTTAAATAATCAGACTGGGGTTTCAGCGTTTTTAATATTTTGAAGGAAAAGGGGAGAGCGGGGTCAGCGAATGTTTAGTCATCCATATCTCGAAATTGGTTATGATTGTTCATTTTAAATAATCAGACTGGGGTTTCAGCGTTTTTAATATTTTTAAGGAAAAGGGGAGAGCGGGGTGTGCGAATGTTTAGTCATCCATATCTCGAAATTGGTTATGATTGTTCATTTTAAATAATCAAACTGGGGTTTCGGCGTTTTTAATATTTTGAAGGAAAAGGGGAGAGCGGGGTCAGCGAATTTTTAGTCATCCATATCTCGAAATTGGTTATGATTGTTCATTTTAAATAATCAGACTGGGGTTTCAGCGTTTTTAATATTTTGAAGGAAAAGGGGAGAGCGGGGTCAGCGAATGTTTAGTCATCCATATCTCGAAATTGGTTATGATTGTTCATTTTAAATAATCAGACTGGGGTTTCAGCGTTTTTAATATTTTGAAGGAAAAGGGGAGAGCGGGGTCAGCGAATGTTTAGTCATCCATATATCAAAATCGGTTATGATTGTTCATTTTAAATAATCAAACTGGGGTTTCGGCGTTTTCAATATTTTGAAGGAAAAGGGGAGAGCGGGGTCAGCGAATGTTTAGTCATCCATATCTCGAAATTGGTTATGATTGTTCATTTTAAATAATCAGACTGGGGTTTCAGCGTTTTTAATATTTTGAAGGAAAAGGGGAGAGCGGGGTCAGCGAATGTTTAGTCATCCATATCTCGAGATTGGTTATGATTATTCATTTTAAATAATTGGGGTATAAGCTGAGCTGAATATGGTAGGTACTACTTCAGTTTGATCCCATAAAAAATCATTTCGTAAATCAACACCCAAAAGGGGGAAACTAAAGGTAGAAAAGTACGGCAGAAAAATATGTTTGTACCCGATTGACTTGAAACTTAGTATGCATAGGGTAGGTGAGGGAGGAAGGGGAAGACGTAAGGTAGGGGGATGTGGAAGGGGGAGGGGAAAGGGAAAGGGAAATGGAGGGGGAGGGAGCAGAAGGAAGAGAGGGGAGGAAAAGGGGTGGAGAGGGGGAGGGGGATTTGGGATTTTGGCTCTATATACCTACCTACCAAAACACGCATTCACCGAATTAGGTACCGTGATAAAGTTTGTATGGCTCCAATAAAAATCGTGAAATAAAATTATTTTTATAAAAAGCAAATACTGACTTAAAAAACCCTGGCGCACTAAAAAGTACTAAAAAGTCTTGAGTCACTTGCCCGGTTTTTTTTTATTTTGAAGTCTACGCGGACGAAGTCGCGGGCAAAACCTAGTTTATTTATATAATATCATGAGCGAAGTGCCTCTGTTTTTCTCTGAACAGGAACTATTGTGGTTCTGAATTACGTAAAGTAGTTATTAAGTAGGTAAGTTGATTATAAATATAAAAGAGTATTTTAAACTCCGATATAAGTAGGAGATTAAAAGAGGTTCAATCCGACCGACATACAACTGTAAATATACGAAGCCCTTCCACCTTCATAAAGTCACGTCGAGTAAGGGTTGACCCGTGACATGAAATATAAATATTTCTACTGGTGACCGGCGGCGTGGCGGTGTATTTGCTGAATATTTCAGTAAATACCAATTTATTGTTCACGTAATCGTGTTCAGCTAAATTATATATTTTTTTTTCCCTTTCGGATCAAATATGACATGATTAATAATTCACGTGTGTATAATCTTTTCTTTCTTTCTTTCGTATGGGCCAATTCTGGTATCGGAAAGTTTTCAGGCCGCCTGTATCTGTAATACCTAATTAGTTTAGGAAGTAGGGCTTAAAATAATTCATTTAATATTTAATAATAGATATAAGATAATAATAATAATTATTCATTTAACATTTAATAAGGATACTAGGCTTGAAAATGTAGTTTCGCCGGACAATTGATAAAACAAGGTTTTAACCAATTCCATTACTAAGTAGTGTCGTCCACTTAAATCCTGTATGACTTGCAGTAAATCAATTTTATTAACATTTATGGTCCTCCACCAAACTATAAACCTTTATATAAAGCGTTCAGCTTCGGGACAGTGTTGTTTAATCTTGCTGTAATCTGGTGGTAAAAGGGCAGCAGTCCGCAGCGCCGCCTAGCGTCGCGTGATGAGGGGTTCCGTAGAGTAAAGTTTTTATTGTTTCCGGGTCACCGCGCGTCGACAATTCGATTTTCCTATCAACACGTTTATAGTGATGGAGAACGTGATACTAACTGCAATAAAGAGCATAGTATTTGGATTACCATCCGGAAGTTAGCATTCAAATAATAAATGCGGATAAATTCGTAATTGATGCTACTTACATTTTTTAGGCATGAATATCTTGCACAATATGGAATTCAAGAAAATGTCGCGTTCTAACGTAAACGAATGATATTTACATTATTTCATTAGGTACATTGAAACTGAAAAATGTTATACCCGATATAACATTTTTATTTATTCATAAGAACAGAGTTCACTTTTTCAAGACTATAATTTAAACAATAAAGAGCAACTTATTTTCATGCTGTTGTTATTAGAAATAGGTAGATGTGTGATGTGATGTTAACTAATGACTTATCAATTATCATAGTCATAAACTTAGTAGTTGTGTGAGCTTATGCCTATCATTATGTGACAACAAGAGGTAACAATTTATGCTATTTGGTGCGTCCCGATGCCTCGCATGCCTCGTCCGACCACTCATGTTATGACATTATGTCTATGCGTTCCGACGTCAAAACTCAGTGCTCGGGCGCGGCATCCGCCTGATGTAGACGCAGCTATTCAGTCTCTATATCACTCGTTAATTGACATTTTGACTCAATAACGTGTGAAGAACTAGAATATATTTTCTAAGCAAAAATTAAACATGAAAAAGACAATATTGTTTAATGCATACAACAGGTATGGAAAAATACACTTCAGCGACAATACGAGTACCTCCAAGGTATTCGTCCACAATTCAGAGCCTCACTCGTAGTAAGCGGAGTTAGTACGAGTTGTAAATGGAAGGGTGCGCCATTTCGTTATTCACTCTGAACACATCCCAAGGGCAAGTAAACAAACAACAGTACCACCCCAAACTACTCGCACGGGTTGACGTCACCCTTATAACTATGGCCTAAAGTTATGCAGCTGAAAAGACCCTTTAAATTTTTCAACGACTTGTTGGCAAGAGTACGGTCAGCAACGAAAGTCGCTGAACATTCTTAGTTTTTCAAATAGCTTGCACACTTTTGTTTTGCATCAAATCCATAATTTTTCTTTATCGAAACAAAATGTAGACATGTTGCTAATATTTGGTTTTATAAAGGTTTACCAACGTTTGTAGAATAAAGAGTATAACCGATTTGAAAAATTCAGAATGTTCAGCGACTTTCGTTGCTGACTGTACCACTACATAATAGCTTTATTTAACTCTCAACGAACAAACCAACTGTATAGTCCATAGCTAAGCAAATCTTGTACTATGGGAACCGTACAATGGACGGGGGGCGATCCCAGTGACACCTAGACCGGGGAAAATTACGAAAAGGCCTCCGGCGGGAATGGAACCCGCGACGACCCCATGCAGTGAGTCGAACGGCCAACGCTCGAACCATTACGTCAATATAGTTATCATATTTTTCGTTATGGCTCTTAAGCCTCTGTGTAGCTCCGGTCTGCTCCAGAGCATCCCATACTAAACTTATAAAAGGTTCCCAAGAACATAAATACAAAGAACATACGTACTGATCAATAAAGTTTTCTGTATGTCACACAGCAGTTTTATCTTTATCTTTTCCAAGATAAACTCCAAATGCTTACAAATCTTAATTGGTTCCTAATACCAAAGTTCTTAATTGGAAAACTATCGTACCGTAACTTTACTACTGTATTTAGCGACTAGCGAGCGTAAGACATGATAAAGTTAAAGAGCCATATACATAGAATACGTAAACATGTCTTTATAATATAGTAGAGTCCAGTAATCATAACTAGGGATGTTATGGATATGAAATTTCGGATCTGTATACAGATATAGGAATAATAATCATACCGGTTTCAGATACAGTTACGGTCATGAAATTATTTAGGATTATCCCCTAGTTTCGGTTACGGATATTAGATTATAAAGAATTATAAAAGTAAAATAAAAATAATCGAATCGGCACCCCACTAAATGTAGGGGACGCGCGCGGCTTGTGTGTCGAGTCGGCCGGCAAAAACAAAAACCTGTCATAACATGTATGTATGTAGGTATGTATTTAGACTTCGCCCCTATCCGAAATTATTCGAATGTTTTATATTGGTTTCGATTACGGATAAACGTTTATTTCGGATATCCAATAGTTACTGCTACGGTTAACATCCCAAATCATAACCACTGTTCTATTAACACGCTTCAACGTTTAGACAAAACTCAGTGAACCCCATCAGCTCCCTGTTGGTACCATAATGGGACGGTTCAAAGGAATTATTATCTGTGTAGCGTTGCGTAAATTTCCCACTTGTTAAACGAGTCCCGTTGTTCATGATGATTTTGATATAGGTGATAGTTTTGATAGAATGGTGGATTTATGGTAAATGAACTAATTCAATCAATAGAGAAGGCACCAACATTGCCAGGCGCGTTTACGTAATTTTAAGTAATAAAGCCCCGGGTATTATCTCAATTAAAGCCGTTTTCTTTTCAGTCAAACCTTTTATTGTTCTTCTACATTCCAATATATATGGCCATAGAGCCCTGTCTTTCCAAAGACAATCCTCCTTATATTTTTTTATACCATAAAGAATTGAAACCAAGAAGTTAAAAAAGAAAGCAGTGTTGCTACACTCGCAGATAATTATCCATTAATACAATAGTTAAATACTTCCTAAAAATATTCACATTGTAGTCAATACAGGCCTGTATCCATATAAAATAACCTATTAGTACCTACCAAATACCAAGAATCTTACATAAATAACTAGAGATACCTAGGCTACCTACTTACTTGCTACCCGGCTACGTAGGTAGACTTTTTATTGGGACTAAGCCCGCTATACACTGCCACCGCAGTTACTCTTGTAAACCAGGGTTGACAATGGTGTCCAACGATGACGCCAAGGTTTGACCCTCGACGAGTCCGAGGGAAAGCTAAGTTGTCTTGGAATCCACACGAATTTAATCAAATGAAAGGAGTTGGATGGAGTAGACTGCGAAGATAAGTAGTAGCCTACCTATCCTATATGATATTTTTTCTCTAGTGATATGTTTCCATTGCTATTTTTGCGATCCACTGTCAAACAATAAACAAGTATGTTTGGTCTACCTCGATTTGTAAATATCGAACAGAAAATATCAAAATATAATAAACTTATATTTTATACACAGATATAAAAATAAAATACACATACTGTTTTATAGATGCTCCTTTAAAACCTTCGCATAGGTCTGTACTTTACAATCGGAAGGTATACAATTTATTCAAAGCTTTACTAACACGTGTGTGCATGTGTGATCAGCTTTCGCTATTTTTTATCTAAAACCATAAAATTCATTCTAGTAACCGGGCCATGGACCAGTTACTAAGGGGACTGGCCCTAAGCAAGTCGGCCGAGTGGTCGGCCTAGTACTAACATCGACATAAAACGAAGCGAGTATTTCAACTATTTACCGGTAAATAGTAAAATGAAAATGAAAAAACAATGACCACGTTTTGTTTCATACAAATATCTAATAAGGGCACCTCTTTCTTTAGTCTTTACTCAGTGATCCGGACGCAATCGCACGAAAGACTGCCGGATTACAATATCGGTAGGTGAGGCGTATGCGGGAAGCAATAAGGCGGTGTTGTGTCGTTCCCGGCTCGTTCCCGGCCCGTTCCCGGCGCCGGATCCGATGCCGCATCACACACTTGATAGTACCATCGGGATCGCACCAACCGTTGTCGTATTTTTTTTTCTTTTAGTACACTGCTTGGTTATTGCTTTCGCAGTAAACAGGAAGAGTTTTCAAATTGTGGTTTTGCGTTGTTGTTTTAGGATCTCGTGCTAGGGAATGGATTCCAAGCTGCTTCTCGTTAGATTTCAATGCTCCAAATTTATTTAGCAGGATGAACTGAGGTCAGTGCCCCAAGTCTGATAATTATTACCCAGTTGAAAACTACTGTTCGCTAATATTATCTTGATGAATTCTTTATCGTAAATCGTAAATTCTGGGCAGTCGACATGCTGTCGGCCAGAGGACTACTAACAGATGGCCGACAACATGTTGACCGCCAAGAATGTATGATTTACGACGTACCGTACGATGGACTGGGGGCAATCCCAGAGACAACCAGACCCAGACCAGCGTACTCGTATGATGAGCTGTATTTCATTTGTTGGGCCCTTAGACGAAAGATGTAAGGTTGGGCCCGGATAACCGCTTCTTTTCGGTGGACCGGTAGAGACAACAAAAAAGTATGTAGGTATTCTATACACGAGGCTCATAAAAGTAAATGTAAGCTGTAAGCACATACTAGAGCGTCGTAATAGTAAATTGACTGGTCCACGCCGGCTCTATCGCGGCGCGGCCACGCTAATAACTTGCGGGCTGCCGCGGTGACGCGACGCAAGTGGCAATTGAGTCTACTCGACGAGGTTGCTTATTACGTGCCAGCCTCCACTCACCCAAGGGTAAGTGCGAACCTATAGGGGCGTTTTGCCTTTCATTTGTATTTGGCCTTATGTAGGAAACCTTATGGTGGAAAATATTTGAACTAGCTACCATAATACAGTTTTTTTATCGGACTGAGGTGGCAAACAAGTGTACGGCCCGCCTGATATTAAGCAGTTACCGTAGCCTATAGATGCTAGCAATACCAAATTAATTGCTCGCACGTTGCCGACCTGAAGGGGAGTGGGACAGAGGAAGGGGAACGGGGATGGGGGTTGGGCTCCCAGGGTTGGTACTTAGGGCCACCGCAGTCTTGCTACTTTTAGCATCGGCGATCGACAACTTAGTCGCTTTTCAGAAGCTCGATGCAGCGACTGAACGCTACACCTCGCACACTTAAAAACGCCGAACGCAGCGACTGAGTCGCTTTTCGGAAGCTCGATGCAGCGACTGAACGCTACACCCCGCACACTTGCGGATGCCGATCGCAGCGATTTTTCATGTTGACTACAGGCTACCGGATCAGCATCGGAGCTGTCGCTGCATCTGATCGCAGGAAGTCGCAAAATCGTGCAACTCTGATACTGCGACCGAACGCAGAGAATCGCCAAAACGCGATGCAGCATCGATGCAGTCGCAAAATCGCCGATCGCCGATGCTAAAAGTAGCAAGTCTGCGGAGGCCCTTATACCATTGAAGTAATTTTATTTTATTCAAAATAATTATGTTACTACCTCCCTTTTATAAGCTTTCATAATGTAAGGTATAAACCGGAAGAAAGCACATAGGTACGTGGAGAAATTGGCGTGTTTTAACGAGTTACATAAACATTGTTAGAGTTCTTTGAAATACAATATGCTTTGTTCGTTCGTTAAACTTGTCAGAACTTTAGGAAGTAATTATTGTCAATATAATTGACTTGACAGCCACTTCGTGAATATTACCTTCCTTTGTAACACAATATTTTTTGAATAATTGCCTTAGCCAGCCTTGGCACTATATTTTAATACAGTACATCGGATAATAGAAACGTCTATTATGCAATATAATATGTTACGTAGGATCCTTGACGACAAGGGGCTACTTCAAACCTTAAGGAAGCTACTTAACAACCCCTTAAAATATGCTGAATCGTATCATTTCAATGACTCTCGAATCAGAAATTACGAGATTTCATTAAAAAATAATGAAAATCAGCATCGTTCATGTGATTGATTTGTAGAACTGTAGGTAGGCATGAATTTATTTTAGGGCCTCCGCAGACTTGCTACTTTTAGCACCGGCGCGCGGCGATCGGCGATTTTGATACTGCGTTTCGCTCGTGAAGCGCTCGAAGAAACGCGACGCAGCATCGATACGTCACAAAATCGCCGGTCGCCGATGCTAAAAGTAGTCTGCGGAGGCCCTTAGATCAAGCTTAGCTCAAATTTTACAATTACCTATCTATCTATGCATCAAGGTATTACACAGAATACTAATTAGTACTACGATACAGAAGATCCACTTAACATAAACAATAAAGTGAGCCCATGGGCTCACTTTATTGAAACACATTTACTTAGGTACGGCGGCGCGCCTCCACGTCTCTATCTGTACCTTATTGTCCCGTGGCTATGGGCTCACTTTATTGAAACACATTTACTTAGGTACGGCGGCGCGCCTCCACGTCTCTATCTGTACCTTATTGTCCCGTGGCTATGGGCTCACTTTATTGAAACACATTTACTTAGATACGGCGGCGCGCCTACACGTGTCTATCTGTACCTTATTGTCCCGTGGCTAGAGTAGCTTCTATTTTTAATGTTTATGTTAAGTGGATCTTGCAGCCTGATTCAGTTGGAAGACGTCCACTACTGGACAGGACTTGCACACATCACGGTCGTCCACCACATACCAATGTTAGTACGTAAGTATGCAGGTAGGTTTGGGATACCTTTGTGAATTACCTAAGTACCGTCAGGTCCATGTGATATAGGTGTCCATCCGAGTAATGCATACGAAACTTTTCAACAATACCAATTTCCGAGCATCTCAACAAAACCAAACTAAACGTATGAAATGCTATCTACTGATAGGTAAGTTAGGTACTTACCTACATGTAAGAAAATTTGGTGTACCCTAATCTACAAACATTTTGGTGCCACAATACACACATAGACTGTTTCAAAGGAATTAAATTATCTGTGTCGCGTTGCGTGAATTTTCCACATGTTAACGAACCCACTGTTCATGGAGAAACCAAACGTGGGCTTTTCGCGTATAATGATCGTGCAGAGACTTTTTATGTCGAATATCTGATTTCTTTGAGTTTTATACATTCGAAATATTTAAAAGGAAACAAATATTTAACACGACATTTTGCCACAATTTAGGTAAGTACAATTGTCTTACTATTATAGTGACATCTAGATCCTACCTGATGCCACACAACATTTTGGTTGGGGCACAGATTTATCTATTAGTAGTTTATACTTTATATACTCAGCGGTATCTATCATAAGGTGTCACTGAATAGGTTACCCCCGTAGGATACAGGCATGGGCGCCGAGTCGCTTTGCCATTGAGCTGCCACTGTAGCGTTTTGCTATTCTGACCAACTAATCAGACAGTCAGTCAGAATAGCAAAACGCTCCTATGGCAGTTCAATGGCTAAGCGACTCGGCGCCCTGGTTATTTGAATGTATGTAGGTATCTATTGTTTTTGTATACGAGTACCTATAATATAGAGCTACGCATGAATAACTAAGTTATGTATAAGTATGAATAATACACAAAACTACTAAACCACTCGATGTCTACAAATTAAACCTGCTATCAAGTTCCCCATCAGTATAAACGCGTTGATAGGAAAACCGAATTGTCGACGCGCTGTGACCCGGAATCAATAAAAACTTTACTCTACGGAATCCCTCGCCACTCGCCGCTAGGCAGCTCTACCGTTTGTTGTTGATAGCTACGTCTACAACACGCACATGCCGCGCGAGGCTGCTCACCCACATGCCTCGCGAAGCACGCGCGGTTCAAATATCGAGGCAACCTACACTCTAGACAGAGAAGAGTACCCGAGTAATCAGTTTGACATCGTTCTGTCTCATGACTAGGGCAAACTAGGCGAGACAGATTACTGAAGATTATAGAAAACAACACTATCCTAAAAATACATTCTTAAAGGGATCGTTCGTAAATGTTTGTAAACTTTATTTACAGCTGTGTCTGTTCGTGTCGCGTTTAAAGTGGACAAGTTGAAGTTGTTAAAACTTTCGTACCTAGTGGTTGTTTTTACCCGACTACGGCGGAGGGTTATGATTTTGACCGGTATGTATGTATGTATGTATGTATGTATGTATGTATGTGCATCTGTTCCCACCTAACTTCCAAACTACTTGTCGTAATTTGACAAATGAGGTATCGTTAGAAGCGGCTTAATGGCGCGCTGGTTATAGGCTATGTGACGTCACATAAAATTGCATATGGCGCCCTCTAGAGGACATAATGTCATGAACTAAAAAAATATCATTTTTTAATAAAACCGTGTGGGGTATCAAATGAAAGAGCTTGATGAACACATTTCAAAAATATATATATTGTTACCTACAACTCCAAAATAATTAAATAAAAAGTAAGTTTAAAAACTAAAACCCGACTACTGAAAAATCGCGCTCTAAAAAGTATGAAACAAAAAAATATTCTCATCTAGAGGATAGCCGTGGTCCGTGTAGGTCCTTTAGGGGCAAATGGCATATGAACACGGACCACGGCTATCCTCTAGATGAGAATATTTTTTTGTTTCATACTTTTTAGAGCGCGATTTTTCGGTAGTCGGGTTTTAGTTTTTAAACTTACTTTTTATGAACTGATATATTCAGCAATAGTAAACACCGCTTTTAAAGGAGATAGTAAAATCTACACTGCTATTGCTTCTAAATATTGGATATTTATTGCTTTCTGTTTGAACCTCATAAGACACGTGAGTCAAGACAAAGACTTGAGTTAGAGCTTAACTGTAGTCAGAAACCCGATGCTGTACTAAATTTGTTGTGACACTTAGATGTTTAAGTCCCTTATACAGACTTCCTTTTGTCTCCGAAGTAAGGCGGGGAAAGTGCCAAAACCACTTAGGAACGTACAGCCTGTGTTAAAAGCACTGTACAAAACTTCTAAAACCTGTTCTGTTTTGCTTTATAGATGTACGGTAATACGTATTTAAGTATATGACCAATCTACTTCAACACATTTATCTATACATATAATAAGAATGTAAAATTGGTCGCGTCTGTACATTCAAAATATAAGGAAAAAAAATAGTGGGGGGGACTTAGATGGACCAGCAGAATTCATTTTTATCATTTTTAGAATTTTTGTCTGTGTGTATGTTTGTATGTTTGCTCAGATTTTCGAAAGAGCACAACTTCGAATCCACCGGATGGATTTCAATGAAATTTGGCATGGATATGACTAATAGTCTAACTTAACATCTAGGATACTTTTTTTTCGAAAATGTTTAGGGTTGCCACAGAAAATTCAAAAAACTACTTAAAAATTCTAAATGTTTGAAAGAGCACAACTTTGAATCCACCGGATTAATTTCAATGAAATTTGGCATGGATATGACTAATAGTCCAACTTAACATCTAGGATATTTTTTTCTAAAATATTAGATTGTAAATTTTTATGACCACACAGAAATTCTAGCCAAAAATAAGTTTTAGTTATTGAAATACGTCTATTTAGAGCGGAGCCCTACGGAGCCCTACGTTGTGTGTGATCCGACACTATTTGGAATACATAATCTTAATTTTAATAATAATAATAAATATTTTATTGCTGCGTTCTACCATCTTAAGTTTCGTTTTTCTTAACTAGATGTCGCTATACTTAAAATCAGACAATACCTGCCTTGCACCACATGTCAAAATTTAATATCTTCCTTGCTTCAAGAAATTTAGTTTTTTTATTCCTAATTACGTATAAAAAACATTAAGCGGGTCTTTGTATCACGCGGAATCTTAGACGTTAACTCTGGAATTCATCTCCACAGTACTAATGCCGTAGGGAAGCTACCTACCTAAGAAGTAAGTCTAGAGGACCAGCGGATTTTGAATTAAGTAGTAATAGAAACATAGACATTGAACTCTGAACTCCAACCCCTCAGGAATGATGCTGCTGGGTAACTGCCTGCTTAAACCATAAATCTGGAGGACGTGCTAACTTTGAATTAGCAATGTGGGTATCAAGTAGAAACTTCTCAGGCGAGGTCGCGTTTCCGATCCGGCGCAAGAATTTAAGGAAAACATGTAAAATGACTACTTGTAAGTGCCCTCCTAGGCCTAAACATAATAAACGCTTTGACTATTGACTTAGACGATAAACTCCGGACTCTAACTTTTTAAGCACGATGTTGCGAAGTGACTGTTACCTAAGCCGTGAGTCTGGAGCACTCACTCATTTTAAATAAGGAACATGGGTATCAAGTACAAACTTAAACATTGAGCTCTGTAGTCCAACCGCTCCGTCGTGATACTGTGAGTAACTACAGATATAGATAGACGGATACAGATAGACTGGTACAGACAGAGATACTCACCTACTGATAGATTACAGACAGACCGATTCAGACGGACAGATACTTACAGCTAAAGTGATACACACAGACAAATAAAGTCAAACTTTTGTTATACAACTAAGGCGCCAGGCAAGCGTACGGCCCACCTGTTGTTAAGCAGTTACCGTACCCTATAGATGCTTGCAACCAAAGGCATCGGTAGCACGTTTCCAACCTGAAGGGGAGTGGGGTTAGTGGGAGGGGACGGGGAGGTGGCTGGGTTGCGCTTCCGGCTCTCTCCCTCATCATACGAAACGAAGGTAAATTAGCTACTTGAATGCCGATCTCCACCTTACTGGTCAGACTCTACCACCTTACTGGTATAGACTGGTACAGATATACAGCCACGGACGGACGAACTCAGACTGATGCAGACTGACGTAATACAGATTAGACGATAGACAAAATTATATTTAAGGGCTTCACCGACTGGACGCGGACGGAGTCGCGGGCACAGCTAGTTTATAATAAAATAATATACTTACTTGTACAAATACTTAACGATTCTTCTTAAATAATAAAATGCTATAATATTTTAACGGAACATCAGTACCCTATTCCACGAAAATTCCTCTCCATTTTGGTACATTTTGGTTTCAAGCTTAATTATGAATTTTGATCCACTCAGTAGAGTATCAAATTGTGTTCAATAAATTGAAATATTTGCAGACATTCCCCAAATCCTTTGATGCGATGTTCGCTATTGATCTCCCTGTGAACATTGGGTTCAAATACAAAGAGCGTACCCACGAGCCTATTCACGTTGTTCAACGCAGATATGTTGCCATATTACATGGAATTGATATTAATTAGTAGGTATTATACGTATGTACTTGCTTTTTACTTTCATATCAGCGCAAAGTAATCAAATAGCCACGTCCAGATGTCACAAATGTCGCGCGAGGCAAATTGCCTCACTATATTTGACTTGCCTCGCGCGAGGCAAATGCGCGTGCCTCACCTGAGCACTCGCATTTGCCTCACCTAGTTTGGCATAGTCATGACACAGAACGATAATGTCAAACTGATTGCACGGGTATTTATACCCTTCTGTGTCTAGAGTGTCAGTTGCCCCAGCATTTGCCTCGCGCGGCATGCGACTGAGGCTATCGTCGTGCCTCGCGCGGCATGTGCGACATCTGGACATGGCTAATCAAACCAAAGTAATTTTGACGACCGCCTGACGCAGTGGTTCGAGCGTAGGCCGCCCGACTTACTGTATCGTACGCTTGCAGGATTTTTTTTGCATACGCCATTATTCCAGCCTATGGGTAGAAATAGCGATATAGAATTAGTTTCGTCAAATTGACCCAACAATTAATAATAAAGCGTGAAGTACTGTCGCTGACAAGAATGTTACTAACAACGCAATTCCTGTCACGAGGCAAGGCAGAGAGCTGAGCTAAGCCTCGTGATAAAGCAGAATTAATCACGCTTCTAAGCAGCCGCTTTCGAGATATATAATCCTAAGTTGATTTTATAACAAACGGATTAGAAGCGTGGGGATAACTTGTAACATTAACTTTACTAGCTGTTTTAGGCATGGCCGGACAGAAAGGTTCTAGAATAGCGGCCACGAGCCAAAATACGAATGTAGGGCGGTCCAAAATGGACCGATGTCATCACACGTGTCGTAGCAAGTCAGTGGATGCTAGTAGCGGAGATCTGAGAGTTCTTGAGCCATTTCAATATTTTGGAGATATAACTGCATCGGCTGGTAGCGGGTTTGATTCCCGTCAGAGGCAAATTTCAGCAACGGCTTTTTCACAATTTGCTCTGGTCTGGGTGTCACTGGGATCGCCCCGAGTCCATTGTATGGTAGCCATTTAATTATTATTTATATTCATTTATTCAAAACTACATTTTGTAGCTTTGTTGTTACAAAACACCTTTCGCAAAAGGAAGTTAAAATTGTTAAAGCTACCCAACCCAACATTAAAGAATCTACTAAACTAGATTCCTGTGAATTAGAGCGGACAGGTTTAATTTAAAACTCTACAATAAAACCCTAACCAAAATATAAGAGGATAATAGAATATATTTTATAATTCCATAAAATGCAGCGGAGTAAAATGAACGGAAAATTAATTTCCGCAGACATGTATATGGACTTCTTCAACGAATATACCTATCTTCAAGAAAAATTCTTAGGATTAATACGATTTGAATAACGTATTGTTGAAAGAAAACATAAGGTAGGTATATGAAGAGTACAAGATACCTACTGACTCTACTTATTACCATCCTTATTTGAACCGCCTCTTTGAATCAAAATGATTCATCATACGGGCAGCCGATTCATTTTTACCTTTCTGCAAACGCTCCACGGTTGTGATCAATCAAGAACTTTTGCGAAGTTTATGCGTTTTGCGAATTGGCGTTTATCTTGGCAGCGAAAGAAAGGCAAAGATAAACGTCTTGTTACAGCAACTTTCATTGAAACTTACCCGGTTAGCTGGGACTTATTTAAAACCGCGTGATTTATTTTAACAGGCGTATAAAATATAGCTTTGACTCGCGGACTGAGCAATTTTTACTGCCTTTTAAACACAGTCAGTATTTTTTTAGCTCCTAGGAGCCTACACAGAGTTCAGGGCCGTGTTACGCCCTTGCATCAGGGATCCTTGGTCACAAACATTTTAGAGCCCCTATGAAAAGTAAAAAAAAAACAATTTTTACGCACATAGCGTAAATTTTTTTTTCCCCTAATGCTCTTTTAAATAAGTTTTTTTATTGCATAATCTCATCCCTCATTCAAATTCGGAAACTTTAATGGTCTCCTTTGTAACATTACACTAAAATTGAGCTCTTCTTTTTCGTGTAAACGTCGATGTCGGCCTTTTGAGGCTTCTATTATGCTGGGGCACTGGGCCCTAAGTCACTTAACTATTGACATTGAGTTGCTATAGTGATCGACCCTCTGGTTGGTCGGTCAGAATCAACCGACTCAATGGCAGTGGCAGTTCAATGGTTAAACGACTTAGGGCCCATGCTCTTATAGAAAAGACGGCACTGGATGGGTTCATACTATTTTGTTCATTTACGCTTGGATTGTATTCAAATAGAATAACGAAGTGCGACAGCTGCCCATTAGTTCGCCTGCAGCTCCGGACGTGCCTCTGAATTATGGACTATAAGCCCGGTAATGGACGGTATTGTCGAGAAATTTGGACCACACTCGTGTACCAGAATCAATCTGTAGCAATTAATCGCATGAAGGGCTTACGGTTATTGGTAGCCGATAATGTAATTTCCATGTTGGATTATCCTGCTTTGTTTTAATGGTTGTTTATTTTAATCCTTTATTCGAATCTATAGAACGAATAATATATGATATCAGAAATATAATAGGTAATTTTTTTGTATTGGTCTGCGGTGGCAAAAAAGCCTACGGCCTGCCTGATGTTAAGCAGTTACCGTAGCCTATAGATGCTTACAATACCAAAGGCATTGCTCGCACATTGCTGACCTGAAGGAGAGTGGGATGGTGGAAGGGGGAGGGGGGGGGTGGGCTTACGGCTCTCTCACTCATCGCTCTCTCACAAACTACACACCCTAGTCGCTACACTCATCGCTCTCTCACAAACTGCACACCCTAGTCGCTGGTCGCTTTCCTAACATACTATAGGTAGAGTTTCCTGCCTATTCATCTCACCTGTCGATATTGTAATCTGGGAGTCTTTCGTGCGATTGCTTCCGGATTCCGGAATGAATTTTATCGTTTTCAATAAAAAAAAAGTAAACGCGAAGTTAATCACTCGACAGCTAATATATTTACGAGGCAGCTTTATTTATCATTGTTTGTAAGTAATATAAACTTTTTGTTTCTGCAGTACTTGTTTCTTTCATATCGTGACGTCTAGGGGGTGCATTCCGAAATTCCGAAATTTCATAATTTCGAAATTTCGGACCATTTTTGCATAGTTTTCAATTTCGGAATTTCGGCCATTCAGTTTCGGAATCCGAAATTAAATTTAGTTTTTTTAACAGCCACCGTAATTCTCGAATGAATCATTTTTAGGGTTCCGTACCCAAAGGGTGCCAACGGGACCCTATTACTAAGCCTACGCTGTCCGTCTGTCTGTCTGTCTGTCTGTCTGTCTGTCTGTCCGTCTGTCTGTCAGCGGGCTGTATCTAACAAACGGTAATAGCTAGAGACATGAAATTTTCACAGAATGTGTATTTCTGTTGCCGCTACAACAACAAATACTAAAAATAAAATAAAACTTAAAAATAAAGGGGGTCCCCATACAATAAACTCGATATTTTTGGCGTTTTTATTGATAACTCATAAATTAAACAATATATAAAGAGAAAACTAACATTTTAACCATGAGTGATCATTATGACATATTTTAGATAAATTGTTGACAAAAAAAAGAAATGTAAAACTACATTTTTGACCCATAAATAAGTTTTAAATTAATAGTACCAGTCAAAGTAGCGCCATCTAACATTGTTATGATACATTGATTGGCATTACAGTGTCATAAGTAGTATAATAATTCGAGTGCAATACTAAAGATCATCTTAGCCGTATGGTTAAGGCGTTAGTCCACGTGTATGTGGGTATTAGGTTCGAATCTTACTATGAGTTGTTTTTTTTTTTGAGTAATTCGCATTTTTTTTTGTCGCTCACAGCTTAAATTAAAATAATGTTAACACTAAACTGATTTGTGCAAATACATTGTTTACGTACGTAAACATATTTGTAAATCAAGTTTCAAATGCATTCGGAGTTTCAAGCACAGAGTATTAGAACTATAGATGGCGTTGTAATAGTTTTTCACAGAATGTGTATTTATTTATTTGTGTACTTTATGTACCTATTATTGCAGGTGTGTACTAACAATTATGGGACTGAGGTGGCAAAAAAGCGTACAGCCCGCCTGATGTTGAGCAGTTTTTTTTTATGGGAGTGAGGTGGCAAAGAGTAAATAATTGTTGCTATAACAAAGATAATATAAAATAAGAACCTCATAATATATAAAATAATAGTACCGCTACGCACCACTAGATGACGCTAGATGAGCTCCTAGATCGCGCTATGGTTTCGTTTTTCAGATCGCAATATAGTCACGACCAAAATTCGCCTGCTATTGACAAGTTTTGCGTTATCTCTAGGTTTCGATCGATTGGAAATTGTTGTATTGCTTTCGTAGTGTCATATTTGATGGCAGAACACTCCCGTTGCCTCCGACTATAGTGTGCGGGGATTTTAATGTAGACTTACTGGAATCTAATGAGAATGCACCTTTAAAAAAATATGTTGACCATATTGGTTTAAATTTTAAACTTCCTCGTGTTGTTACCACAACGGGTTATACTCAAATAGATAATGTGTTGACTTGAATGCTGGCACATACTGTGCACTCTTTAGTTACCATAGCCCTTTATGGATACAATTTCGAATTGAGCAATAGATTTTATCAAAACTATCCGAAAAGTCAGAATAAAATTTGTATTTCTGTTGCCGCTGTAACAACAAATACTAAAACAGAATAATTAAATATTTAAGTGGGGTTCCCATACAACAGACATGATTGCCGTTTTTATAGAATGGTACGGAACCCTTCGTGCGCGAGTCCGACTCGCACTTGGCCGGTTTTTCCATTTCGTGCGCTATCCTAGAGTCTTTATATTGGAACTAGAACATTATGGAACTATTAAAATGCCTGTAGAATAATATCTCGCGACCTGAATGTTGAGAATAAAAGTACAAAAACATTATGTGAGAGGGATACTACTTACTTATATTCCCAAAACTGTTAATATATCCTGGAGGGGTTTATCAAGGCGGGGCCAAATTCGACAAGTTTCATCAAGTCTTTCAAATCAAAGGCTTGGGTCAGCCTGGACTTTCTCTCAGTTTTAACTTATTGAGCCTAAACATGATGCGTAAAACTAAAGTCTATGAAACCAAACCCAAGAAAACGTATGAACATTATCTTAGAGGCACGAAATAGCTATAGAGCGAGGGTTATTATTATGTATGCGAGGGTATGTATTTCTGTCCTGAACCTGTTTCTTATTAATCCGAATTTGATCAATAGTAGAAGACCCTATTTGCTAATCATGAGATTAGGTTAGGCAGAGGCACGTACAGAGGACCCGATCATGTAGGTGAAGGCTAGAAATTTGTGGAATAGTTCAACGGCACAGGAGTGAAATCAGTGTCGGGTAAGGAAAGAGCCCAGACTGTTTTTATTGTCCTTTCGAGATTTTCCCCAAAAAATCCTAATTCTCCTTTAACCATTTCGCATAGACTTCTTTCAGTATCCTCCATTTATCTGTCTAACAGGACCTTTCCAGTTCGAACGTGCGGCCTTCTTAACGTCATCTTTTCATAGCACTTGAGGTGCCCTTAGTGTACATTTATTTTTCAATAGTCTCGAGTCTCCAGTAGAGTAGCGATTTGCACCAAGATCCCTGATTTTGCTTAACATGACAAGTCCTTCATTCAATTTGAGACAGGTTACTCGTTTAATGGCTTTGCTTTGGTTTCTAACGGTCAATGGTCCAGCTTGCTGAGGTCTTTCCCTTAATAATATTGATCTAATTACGCCGATGAGACCGTCCAGTAATGTAGAGACTTTGCTTATTTTGGTCTTCTTCTTCTATTTAGGTACCCGAAGGCCCTTGTCATTGTAGCTGATGAAGCTCTTTCCATCATTCCCAGTCTAGGGCAGTATCTGTCACCTCCTGATACGATATGATATCAACCTTAAAATAAATCTGGCTCATGTAATTTATTCCTGGTCTTGCGTCTTCTTCATCATCGCTTTCCTCCTATCTTTCCTTCTAAGATGTTTTTCATAAAGTTGTCATATTGTATGAGATGAAAACATTTTCTTCTGCTACTAAGTATTGTTTCTAAACGTTCTTCTTTATTTGACTCTCATTTGTAACAGTTTTTTTTCCATTATCCTTCATCACCACATTTCAAACGTTTCAATCTACCCTATGCTCGTCTCTTTCAATGAGAGTCCACGATTCACAACCATATAGCGCTACGCTTTATTTTATTTATACAATTACAAAATTGCCTGAGCTGGGTCTGTGAAAATATTTTGGAAAGCGTCTGAATGAAATATTTTTTGATTTGTTGTTTGTTGGTCTGTATATCTGTACTTATGTTCGAGCATCACAAGAAAATGGCTCAACCGATTCGAACGGAGTTTTCACTAAACATATCATCACGATATTAGGGGTCGAGCTACAGAATAAAATCTAGCACTAGTTGAAGCTGCGGCTGAAAGCTATTTTTCGTCGTAAAATGATTCGAAAACAACATATCTATAACACTTATTTATACAAAAAAATTCAAATTTTACAGTAAAATTGCAATTTATAATCAATTTACCAAAATGTCGTTTCAATTTCGGAATTCCGAAATTCCGAAACTGACGAGCCCAATTTCGTAGGCCAATTCCGAAATTGAAAATCTACGAAACTGCACGCCCTAGTGACGTCATTCCATGTGAGGACAGGGGCGCCGTTTGATAGAGTCATTACAATGATATAACGTGCATTATATGCCCGGCAATATTAGAAAGTGATACTATAAATTGACTTTGTACCTATACAAAATACATAAAGTAGCGTAAATAACATATCGCCGCACTTTATTGTCCCAAACTAATCAACGCTTGTACTACCATACAATCATGGACTGGGGACGATTCCAGTGACACCCAGACCAGGCTAAAATACGAAAAGGCCGTATCCGAAATTTTCCTCTGGCGGGAATCGAACCCGCAACCACCCGATGCAGTGAGCCGAGCGGTCAATGTGTGAACCATTGCGCCAAGCGGTACACCGCTTTAATTTCTTCAATCTGCTAGTACCTACTTATCAGTTTCATACACACATGGCTTATTTCATATGGCCTGGAGATTGTTCATTGTTCCCTCACCTTTTTACTGGCAAAACCTTTTAAGTTCACGACATTAGGACTCTATGTGAGAAATCGCTGCAGGCTTTAGGCCTCTACCGGTTGTCGTGACATCAATCATGTACGGTTTTGTGAAGCATACGTTAACAACACACTTTGTTATGCATTGAAAGCCGTAAAGTCACGTACTCAGAAGATCTTCTTTTCCGTAGATAAGTGTATGGATATTTTATAGCAGGCAGGTAACTATTGTTATACAGGGTGGTAACGACGTTACGCAATAAATCAAAAGACGATCCTCACTAGTCAATTATAATACTTTAAAATTATTAAATTAGGTTTAATTAAAATTTAAAAATCAATTCTTTTCAAGCAACGTCTACTGACCTCATCGACTAACCTGTAGCGAGCGCAGCAACATCGCATCGGTGTCAATGTATTTGGCGGTACCTTTGTAGGCGTAAAGTTAAAATGGCAAAAGTAAAAAAGAATTCCGTACCTAAAAATATAATTTGATTTTTTTATGTACGAACTTTTAACGTGATATGTAACGTAACGTGATGTGTATGTAACGTGTATAGTATGTGGTTTCAATTATTGTCGTTATGTCGTCACCACTCTGTATACTTACTTCATGTTTTATTGCCTGAAATAAATCCATACATAGAAGTAAAATATTTCTTGCGCTACGGCGTTCGTTACGCCAAGACAAAACTTTATGAAAAGCAGATATCTTCGCAAGTCTTCAAGCATTTGACTTACGTTCACGAGTTCAAAACAAATTGAATACTCGAACTCCAGACGAGTCTTCGAATAATTCGTCGTGTGCTCGAATTATTGCGAACTTGATATGCGGGAGTGTAATTGAGTTAATTATAGAAAATCTTGACTTGCCTACTTGACATGCGTGTCTCACGGCCGTGAGTGAAATTCTCCATAATTTAATATCTGTCTTTACATACTCGTGTGGTATATTGTTGCGAGACCCCGGGCTTACCCTCATGTACGGCTACGGAAATAATTTCATTATTTAGTCATTAATTATTGGAGATTCGACAATAACATCGTGAGATTGACTAACGTTGAATTTAATTAATAGACAGTAATTTAAACTTATTTTCTTCAACGTTCCAAACTTAAAAAAAATCAGTGTTATTTTTCTTTACCTCATACGTAGCATTTTTAATTAACAAAATGCTTCCTTCGGTCTTCGGCCTTCGGGCGGCTTGGCCAGGTTGGCCACTAACCATATACGATAGTAAGAAGATTAACAAAACAGACACTGTTGTTTAGGTAAGGCACACAATACACATACAAACAAAGTTAAATATGTAGTTAATAAGTACTCAATTGGTATTTTTCTTTCAAGTTTACGTGAAAACACTTTTGTCAACAATCCAAGGAAATCAATTAATTCTCTCGCGCTCATGTAAATACGTCAACACCTCGATAACGTAAACACGCTTACGTCACTTTGAATAGGCCAAGGTTAGTAAGGTACCACAATCTGACAAAGGGAAAGATTACATCTTTAAATAAAATAATAATCATTGAGCCAAAGCCAACAATATGACGCGATAACGGAAACTGGAATCGGATTTGTTTGACCGAATCCGCAAAACGGACAAGCATTCGCCCATAAAATGAGGTGGGGCTACACCGCGAGATAAGCAGACGGTAATGTATCTATGATAGCTTCGAAAGGTCTTCGTCTAACGACTTTTAATAAGACTACGAATCTAGGTGACTCGTAAAAAACTCGTGTTTGTAGAATATGAAAATGTTTGTTGTGAAACTGGTTTCACATCGTCGATGTATTATTTTAGTAGATATGGAACTTACTATCATTGCAATTACTAGACTTATGCTCAGCGCACTACCACATGGCATGTCATGCAGTGAAATTCCCACATCTGCTATCGCACCCGCAATTTGACAATCTACTTAAAAGCATGATGCGTATTAATCACCAGAAGATGATCCGTATCGGCAATACCGACATGTCTTTTCAACATTTATTTTCGCGAACGACAGAGTCGTATACGCACATGTCTTCCTCTTTCTTGGTAATGTCTTTGAGAAAAAAACGTTGTTGTATTTGTAATGTGAATCAATCATTCTAAAGCGATAGTGAAGTTTTCCATTTTTTTTATTAGCCTATAGGGCTGTCCCACTCCTGGTAAAGGCCTACCCTTTTTTCTCCCACACCACTCTGCCCACGTCTTTCCCACTAAAGTGTCATCATATCGCCACCTTCTTTGACCCCGACGGTGATAAAAAATAAAAAAGTAAATAATATTAGCCTTTTATAATTCGGCAAGCGAATAGGAAAATAACCAGTTTGTCGTAGACTAGATTTAGTGTGCGCATTGCTCTCGTCAACGGCGTCCAACAACTTAGTTCTGCCGCGCTGCAATGAGAACATTAATAAACAAATAAAAATATTAAGTAGTGACATATCATGATATCTTCATTTATTAAGGTTCTTTTAGAACAAACAAAACAGCTTGAGCAGGTTGTAATATTGTGTTATGTGTCGTGCGGCGTGTGCACGGCGTGTCTGGTGGTGCTGCTGGTGGTGTGGTGGCTCGTGCCGCGCTGCCGCACGCTGCACAACCTCATCAGCCTCAACCAAGTTGCCGCCGGGACCGTGTGGCAATACTGCCAGTTGAAAACATGTTTAAGTCACTTTCTTTATAATAAAAGTTATATAGAACTTAAGAAATCCTGGCTACTAAATCAACTCCTTTATTATGGATACTACAATATCGATATACAGCAATCCTCGCGCATATCAATGTCGTGCTGGTCGCTCTTAGCTATAGCATATGCTTACATAAAGCTCGTGCTCGTGCACAGACACGGAATAAGCTGCGAGAAGACAACCGCCTTTGTGCTGACATACGGACTAGTGGCTATGATCCAAGGGATTTTGCACTTTGTCGATGTTACCTGCATGAAGGATATTACTGACGTGAGATCTTTTATCGTATTTCCGCATTTTGTTCCTGTGGCGATGGCTGCGCTGGTATGGGTGTTGTTCATAAGGATCTGCATCTCTGTGATGTGTTGCCGGCCAGCAGTGGCGAGCTCAAACAGAACACAGCAACAAATCATGGCGCTGGTCGGCGTGGCTGTGATGTGCGACACGGCCGACATAGCTCATGCAATGATGTTTGTTTATATGGAGTATGCTTATTATTTAAGCAGTCCAGAAATACATTATTATTATTGTGAGATTATTTTAATAGCGTTACGAATAATAATGCAAACTTTATTCATGTTATTCAAGAAAACATCAAGAATACATTTCAAATTGTGTTATACGAGAATGAGGAATCGAATCTCTAATGGTATTACACTGTCCTAATTAAATCACTAGAACGAAATTCTGTCACAATAGCTTATATAAAGTAATGTTTTTAACTATTATTTGTAATGGCGTTTGTAATGGCGGTGATAGACTTGGGCTGAACCACATACAAAATAATAATAATAATAATTTAGCCCTTTTAACGTGCCACTGCTGGGCATGGGCCTCCCCTCAATGTGAAGGGGATTCAGGCCATAATCCACCACGCTGGCCCAGTGCGGGTTGGTGGATTTCACATGTCTAAAGACATGCAGGTTTCCTCACGATGTTTTCCTTCACCGCAAGCAAGTGATAATCATAATATTAAAGTTATGATTCACACATAGATAAAAAACAAAATAATATTAACTGTAAACATATCTCGTTTTAATCCTTAATTGAAAATTCGTTTTTCTAGGTCTGTCATGTCATGTCTGTTTGCTAATAAAGTAAAGAGAAAGATGCTTAAACTTGTTTTGTTGCTTGTGTACGGCCGAATACTTGAAGGATACTCAAATGTTTAAGTCCCACTTAGCAGGTTGAGTGAGACGTCGTTATCTGTATTTTTTTTTTTTAATGGCGCATCATATCTCTCAAATTTTAGTTTCGTACGAGTATTCGGCCGATAGGTGGTAGGGTAAGATAGATGATGGTGTATTGGTGGTGGTAGGGACCTACCTACTTATTCAAATATTTAATGTATAAGACATAATTACCTACATGAGTTAGTTCAATTGGTTTAAAGAATAATAAAATAGTATTTGATACGAACTGTGTATATTACTTATATCCTACTTCCTACTAATAGGTATAATGCGAAAGTTTGTGTGTGAATGTTTGTTACCACGCACGTACCTCCATAACTACTAATGCGACCTTAATGAAATTTGAAACGTAGATAGTGTAGGCTCTGGAATAAGACATAGGCTAATTTTACACATCAATTTCCACGCGGGTGAAGCCGCAGGGCACAGCTAGTTTCAAATATTTGTAAAATTTTGCTCTCGAGTTCTGCCTACCATCATCATTATCATTAATTTTCTCTAATTATTACTAAAATATTAATCCTCATTACAAAAATCGGACAAGTGCAAGTAGGACTCGCTCCGTGAGGGTTCCGTACAGACATATTACGAGTTTAATTTTCAAAAATGCTGAAAATTATATATTTTTTAATTCTAATGAGCGGTCTAAATACTACTTACGTTTTATGTATCCAGTTTTATATATTCCTTCAGAAAAATTGGGACCTCCATACAAACTTTTGCGCCCTTGGAGGTTCATTTTTCAAAAATCCTTCCTGTGCTCTTCTTTTACACACTAAAATTGTACCTACTGTTAAAATTTCATGTTTCTTATAACAGCGGTTTGGGCTGTGCACGTCATAACAGACGGTGAGACAGACAGACGGCCAACAAAGTGATCCTGTAAAGGTTCAGTTTTTCCTTCAGTGTAGGGAACCCTTAAAATGAAAAAACACTTACAAATGCTTGCTCATAACGTCACGACTAACTCCATAATATATTGATAAAATGAAAGTCATGCGCACCGCATCTTTACCTTTTCTTTCTTAGATCGCTTATCTTTCGATGGGGCCGGTCCCTAAGATGTGATTAGTTTGTGCCGACGTCCGTAATCTTATAACAGATAAACCAATTTGTACCATCTCTGTCTGGCACTGACAAGCGAATAATTGGCTGGATAGAGGCCTTACAATCTAAATGGACCTAATAAATGTACAAAGAGATACCGTTGCATTGTTTGGGAAATTCAGGAATTTGTGAGCGCTTTTCTGCTTCGCACATTCAATTCCAGTATATTTAATCTACATATAATGACAAGTATATTAGACAACAATAACAAAAGAACAACAATAAACAGTCCCATAGTATTATTGCTTTGAGTACTCTCAATCAAGATGAAATCACATTTCATTACAAAGATACGGAGCGAATATTGATGACGGAACCAATTTTCGTGTGCATTCATTCGTTAAAATCGGTTTGTAGGGCTCTTCTCGTGCGAATCGTCAATTATTTTTCCGTTTTACGAGGGTCACAATAACAGGCACAATTGCATGAGCTTGTCCAACATAGTACTATGTGAGCATTCTGTACCGACCGCGCAAAAGTACTGCGTTTGCAGCGTTATAGAGCCTTATATTTATTAAGAGGCCAAATGTGACATTCAATTACATTATCAAAATACACTAATTAAAGCCCGTATTAATAAAAGCATCTCAAATTTGAGATCGATCTTAAAATTCAGTTTTGATGTTTAATGGATGGAACATCTGTCAAAAACAGCATCGCAAGTCCGATCTCAATCTTGAGATCGATTTATTAATACGGGCCTTAGGCTCGTATTTAAATCGATCTTAAGATGCAGTTTCGACGTTTAGTGTATGTCAACATCTGTCCAAAACAGCATATCTCAAGTTCGATTTAAATCTTGAGATCGATTTATTAATAAGGGCCTTAATCTGCCGTTTATCGCGGCAGATCCAGAAGAAGATGGCGGGATGAGTTGGCTAATACACGAAGGATTGGCCCACAATAAAAATATACAGAGAGGAGTGGAGGAGAAAAGGCGACCTTTTCCCAACAGTGGGATGACACAGGTTGAAAGAAAATCTGAACTCTAACAGCACTTGAGAACGCTCTAGAGATATTAACTTTGTGCAGAGCTGAGATTGATATATTTATACCGGCTTTGTAGAGTCCCTTGGACCGATTATTCGAAAAGATGGCATCGAAAATCTAAAAGCAGATTCGCACCACTCAACATCTCATACCGAACGTGACACCGATCGCACCTTTCGTGTCACGTCAAGTCACGTGTCACAAAGATAACGTTGAATCGTATCGCGAATGTAGAAGATTGAAAACCTTTTCTTCAATCTTTGGCTTTGGTAATTTTTACTGTTCGATGTTCTTGTATAAGTACAACCATTCATGTATTATTTTAGCAGATATGGTACCTCTTAACATTGCAATCACCAGACACGCATTGAAATTCACACATCTGTTATCGCACTCGCAATTCGACAATCAACTTAAAGGCACTTTGATGCGTATTATTCACCAGAAAATACTGTATTGACAATACCGATATGGTTTCTACATTATTTTCCGCGAACGATCGTAATGTGTTCACTAACTGTATTTAATGGAGCATACTATTGTGGACATGTCTCTTTCTTGGTAATGTTTTTGAGTACAACGTATAATCTCTTTTGCTTAACATTTTAATTATTTAAGTACTGTAAGTACACAAAATAGTTCAGCCTTAAAATTATTTTTATAAAAAAATAAAAACCGACTTCAAAAAAACCTGGAGCACTAAAAGGCAGTGGTGGTAATAGAAATATTATTTCAGGCTTTTTAGTGCTCCAGGTTTTTTTGAAGTCGGTTTTTATTTTTTTATAAAAATAATTTTATTTCATGATTTTTAGTGGCGCCATACAAATTTTATCACCCCAAATTACCCCTTTGGGAGGTGACTTTTCCAAGATTCCAAAACAAATGTTTCTTAGTTTATTATATGGAGTGTAGATACTAAGTTTCAAGTCAATCGGACATAAATATATTTTTCTACCGTACTTCTACCCCTAGTTTCCCCCTTTGGGGGTAGATTTCCGAAATGATTTTTTTACGGGACCAAAACGACTTAGTCACCTACCAAATAACAGTTTAAAAAGAAAAATTGGTTCATAAACGTTAGAGATAAACGGTAACTCTCGATTCAAACTTCAACACCTCGTTTTACCCCTTTGGGGGGTGATTTTTCCAAAATCCTGAAACATGAGTTTCATTATTTTTTATGCAAAATATACATATTAAGTTTCAAGTCAATCGGACAAAAAATTTTTTTTCAGACGACCTTCAACCCCCAAAGTTACCCCCTTAGGGGTTGATTCTAGGAATTATTTTTTTATGGGACCAACTTGGAGCTACGATCTACCGAACAGCAAAATAATTTTTCAAATCGGTTCATAAATGCCGGAGAAATCGGTGAACATACATAAAAAAAAAAAAAAAAAAAAAAAACATACATACAGCCGAACATACAACCTCCTCCTTTTTTGAAGTCGGTTAAAAAATAAAAAACACCTTGCTCTCTACGTTAAGTAGCTATTTGACAAAATTTTGATAAACAGTAAAATAATTCATAACAATATCCCGGGGACATTCTTTTCACACACGGCTACCTGATCCCAAACTAAGCAAAGCTTGTACTATGGAAACCAGATGACTGATATTACTACATATACTACTTTTTGTTTGTAAATACATACTTAATATACATAATTACACCCAGACTCGGGACATGCAGACATGTTCATGCACACAAATGCATGTCCCGGTTAGGTATCGAACCTACGAAAGGCGCCATCACGCCAACCACGCCAACGAGCCCGTCAAACCTATCTCCATAACTATTAAACCGATTTTAATGAAATTTGAAACTTAGAGTAGGCACTGGAATAAGACAGACTAATCTTACACATCAATTTCCACAGCACAGCTAGTGTAAAATAATTTGCGAATCGCATGCTGGTGTAACAAACTCATCCAATTCATGCTAACAACCCCAGATCGTATAATGAGTAGAATTAATCAAAGGTGAACGGAGCCTGCTTGCTATTGATTGATGATTTTGTGCTGAACTTAATTGGGCAATCAGTCGCGAGCGCTCACCTACGCATCAGTGTATTTGCACACGCGTGCCAGCATCCACTCATCGATAAATATGGCTCCGTGTAATTGGGAAGAAGATCATTTTGTTTCTGGTTTTATTTAAAATCCCTTTGAAACTTCTGTTTTATTTTTGTTTTATAAATACGAAATAGAATTTTATAAAATAACAATGCAAAAAGCCTAAGTGGTTTTTATTGCTCCAATCAATCTTACAAGTAAATATAACTTTACATTATGAAAAAGAAAATCGCTGTGTTCCGAAACACTATACAATCTAGATTATGATTGTAAGTAGGTACCTATTTCGGCCTTTCGTAGGACGACTTCATTCGTAAAATAAATATGGCGTTTTGACAGATCTTCTATGGAAAAGCTATCAAAACGCCATATTTATTTGATGGATCAAAGTTACCTGACGATTCTGAAACAGGCCCAGAGTAATTTATAAATAACTGCACTTAACTCTCAGGTGTCATTGCTATTTCAACGCTTTCCTGAAAAGGCTTTCTTTTAATCTTCTCCGGCGATCTAAAAGGACAGAACGTCAAACATTCACAAAGGAGCGCTCAGTAAAGTCTACCCTCATTAACATAAGACGAATGAATAATTAAAACTCACGAAAAAATCGTGCCCCGCGTTTGAAACTTCAATTACGACTGTCTTTGGAGTTGAGAACAAGGCGACAGACGTGTTCTAATATAACAAGATAGGCACTTGACATGGCATTCAATACAACAAAAATTTCAAGGATGTCTATTATTAATGCTCAATTTGAACATACAGCAAAGGCGGCAAAGAATGGAGTGCTGTGGAAGAGACCTACGCTCAGCATGGGCACAACATGGGTGATGATAGATTAAAAAGGAAAAAATAACAACAATGATAAGACACGATATTTGACTTTTTCAGGCTTCTAACAAATTTCATTTTATGAAGCCATCTTTTTTTTTTTTTTTTAATAAGACTGCGGTGGCAAAAAAGCGTACGGCCCGCCTGATGTTAAGCAGTTACCGTAGCCTATAGATGCTTACAATACCAAAGGTATTGCTCGCACATTGCCGACCTGAAGGGGAGTGGGATGGAGGGAGGGGAGGGGGGGGTGGGCTTACGGCTCTCTCACTCATCGTACGAAACGCAGCTGTAATAGCTGCTTTACGCCGATCTTCTGTGAGAGGGTGGTACTACCCCGGTCGAGCCAGCCCGTTTATGAGCTGCAGTCAATTGGCTACAGCTTGGCTCTACCGCATATAAATCCATCATCCATCCATCTGGGCCGCGAGCTTGCCTTCCGAAGCATGACATTCATGCATCTACATCATAATGTCTCAAATTCTGTGATCGCTATGTAATGAACATTGATATCGAAATCCCTGTTAATTTTAATGTAAATTATGTATGTTGTGTCGATGGGCTTAGTGTAGATTTGGCATACATAGTGATAATCTCAATCTATTATCTAGTCTATCTAAAGGAAATTGTATCATAATTGTATTACATAAATAGAGTAAATAATTATAAGCTAAAATCTTGATTGATTAATTCTTCGAAGAGGTACCTAGGTATCAAATGAACAACAGGGCTATGGGACCAGAGAAAAGCGAAGTCCAGACTAGTCCCGAATCCGATCAATTACAATTGACAAATTCGAATCAATACAGTATGAACGAAATCAATTGAAACATGGTTGAAAAAAATACTTAATAGGTTTTAAATAATTCTCAAAAAACATATTCAATTAAGGACCTTTTCATAATGAAAACTAAGCCAAACACTTCCAATAAGCTAATAATTTCCTTCAAAATTCTCTACTTTTAAACCCCGGTAAAACTTTCCCGTTCTCATTACCCGTTAATGAAAAAAACCTAATTTTGTTCCTTTCTGCATTTTCCTGATTCACAGTAGAGTTTAATTAAACAGACCTGCTTCTGACATTTTAATGAGTTAAATTTTGGTACCCTCTTTGATGTTCCATTGAAAATGTAGTTCATACACATGCTTTCATTATTTTATGTAAAATCAGACACCATCGTTGACTTCACATTGTGTTCTTCTGTATTTGATACTCCCAAAGATATATTTAAAAACGAAGTTTCCATTGATGTATTATTTTAGCACCTCCTAACATTGCAATCTCCAGACAGCTCAGATTGTACTCAGCACACCACTACATGCAGCGAAATTCACACATGGGTATCTGTTATGGTACTCGCTATTCGACTATCAACATAAGGCATTTTCATGCGCTTATGTTATGGGTTCTTCCAATAGCGGCGCCATCATATAACGGCCGCACTAGAACATTGGCTACGCAAACAGGTAGCGGTCTAGGAAACTGCGCCATTTTGTTAACATAGCCAACGTTCTAGTTACGGCCGTTATATGACGGCGCCGCTATTGGAGGAACCCAGCGCTTTAGTGACCAGAACAGGAGCCGTATTGGCAATACTGACATGTTTTCATCATTATTTTCCGTGCACGACTGACTGAGTCGTCCAGTGTCTATGGACTCCGTTTAGTGGGTATACTATTTTGGACAGTCACATGTCGTCCTCTTTCTTATGTCTTTGGAAGTTTCACTTTAAATGGCAACACATTTAATTTAATTGACCTACAATAGGACTTATTGCGAGGACCAATTTTCCTGCGCATTCTTTCGTCAAAAACATTCATGCACGCTATACCTATGCTATTTTGGAGAACTTCGGGACCGAATCAACAATTATTTTTCCATTTTTACTATACGCTGTCCAATTCAACGTTTCGTTGACGTGTAGGTTCGTGTAATTGCGGCGTGGATATTTGAGTGTTTTTCATATTTCGTAGCTCAAAGGGAAATGGAAGAGCCCGAGAGGTAGCAGTGTATGAAATATTATCATTTGATGAATTAATGTTCTTCAGAAGTAGGTATATCCAAAATTTTAAAATACGTACAAGTTTGTGGGCGGACATACTTATATTGTGTGAAAAAAGGTAGGTTGTATGTACTTCACGTTTAATGTAAAGCATAAAGTTCGCAGTGTTGTTCGAGTTAACAGCTCAAGCACCTGCTCTTATCTGTTCTTGTAGTGCATAAAGTGCCTGTAGTTGACATCCCGGTAATAGAGGGCGAGAGAGCGGCAGGCGACAGCGCTGGTTTTTATAGCACGGTTGCTTGCACGTTTGTGGTAGCATTCCCAACATAAGCTGAGCTCTATTTAATATTGTCACCCGTAATTAAGAGCTTATGTTGGAAAAAATAGATAGCGATGATATACTTAATAAAACATATACCTACCTAGGATTTTTGGAGCGTAACCTCTGCAAATATTAAATAATGTAAAGTAATTGCTAAAATACATTATTAAAAGTTTTTTTTACAAAAAGCAATTTACAATTCGTATAAATATGAACAACACGAAACTTCTTTTGATGTTATGAACCTATAGCTTTTATCAAATGAAAATGCTTTGAAAGGTTACCGCGAAATACGAATCAAATTAAAAAGACTGATATTTTTGGTGTGGGCGGCGGCTTTTTTTAAATATCTTTCTGTTAGGCTATGGCCTCACTAGTTAAAATGTTTGCGTATTTTTAGCGCTGTAATTGATTAAATTTGGTAGGTACACAATCAAACATAATATTATTGAAATAAATCTTGATATTATGACTTAAGAATATTGTTCTTAAGATAACTTATATGTGTATGTTATTATTTTCAGTCCTGTCCTAGCCTCGAATCGCTCAAAAGCCAGTTATTGTAAAATTGACAGCTATGCACCTATCCATGCAGCGAAAGCCCGCGCACCTGAACAAAAGTGGAGCTACACCAAAATACGAAACAAAAAAATTTGGCTGACGGATGCGTACATTTTCCTACTCTGAAAGTGTTTCAGAAGTGTTCCAGATTCTTTCGGAGTAGGGTCCACGAAAAAGAAACTGAAAACTGAAGACTATCGAATCCGAACTTCGGATTCGAAAAACTTTCGGAGTATATAGGAAAACAAACCAACCGTCAGCCGAAACCTTTCGTTTCGTATTTTGGTGTAGCTCCACTGGTTCGCGGCGGAGTGTAGAGCCGGCTTTAGGTTGAAAAAAGCTGAGCCGTTGTTCCATTGTTTCTGGCTAATGATTCTATTAAGGGAATTCGATTTAGCCGGGAACGCTGATCGAGTAAGTCAATATTGCCCGAAAATTGTTTTGCGATCGCCGACCGATAATTTAATTATTTCGGGATCCAATTTAGCAGGGCGGTTGTTTGGCCAACTTACAACGACCGCCGCCGATGTGATTACCCGCCTGGACCCGGCTGGCTGTTTGAGTTAATCCCCAATATTGTTGTTCGTCAGTTACACTGTACCCGCTGTACCCCGACAATCAGTAACATACTCTAATTAATGTTGACGCTTAAGCGCCCTATTGCACTAGGCAACCAGCGGTAGCGCAACCAGTCGCTCCACCAACAAAATGTATAGATCTGTATGGAGGGTATCGCACCTGGTTTCGATTGGTGGCACAACCAATTCGATGTCATATTGACGCAATAGAAGGATTAATGTTAATGAAGAAACTTTAGTGTATGCCCACTGGAATATAGTTTTTTTGTGACTGACATAAGCACCAAATACACATAAAAATTGGCATCCACAAGAGCCGAGCGGCGGCGGCGGCGCGCCCGAATCAGTATTCTGACCACGAAACAAAACTTTTTTTATGTGACTATATGGCAAAACTCAATTACCATGGGGCGGCGCGAGGGGCATGACTGATTGCCCGGGGCGGATGCTCAGGGCTTGTGGACGCATCGCAACTATTTTTAATCAAATTCTTAGCATTCGTCTGTTGTGGGGTTTAATATTCAAAAAGCTTAGAAAACTATAACCACGTCGAAACACTTAAACGAGGTTTTAGACACTTTTTTATAAATCTAATCTATCATCCAAATCTTAATGTGCCGCAAAACTTCTAAAATAGGTAAAATGATGTCATAACACATAGGATCTTTAGAGGCAATTATCGTTATAAGAGTTACCAAAAGATCTGCGGGATACATTCGAAATATACTGATTGCATAAATAACCGAAGAGACGAAAGCTAGGACCATTAACGGGCACATTAGGCCTGATATACAACCAAACCTACCCGTCTTAAGCTGATAAACATGAAAGAACCACTAAAGATAAAGGCTAATGAACGAATAAAAACAAAAAAGAAGTTTTTGAGCTCTCTCCGGGATGCATCGTAAAGGCTGATTCAGACCTGCGACTTCTTGAAACTAGTAAATAGAAAAAGATTCCTGGCTCCTTAGCCAAGTGGTTTCGTCTATAAGCGTTTCTACAAATTGCTAAGCTTAAATGTATGGAAATGACGTTACAAGTCAATAAGTAGATCACGTGATTAAAGCCATTTACATGAAGCGTAGCGATTTGTAGAAACGCTGGTATTCGAAGCCACTTGGTTAGCGGGGCTGTGATTGCCATTTCAATAGCATTCGGTGACTTCATCATGTAAACTCAAACTAACATATCAATCGCTAACATATAATGAGAAAACAATGACGTAGTCATGGACGTAGGTTCTTCAAAAATCGGAATACCACAGAGTAGATGATTTCAAATAGGATTCTAATAAGTTGGCCTAGGTTAGGTAAAAAATATATAAAAAAATCCGTCCTACGATTGTCGACCGTCTGGTTCAGCCTAATAGCCACCGCGGCGAGCCATTTAATGTTGTTTATTATCTGCTCCCTCATTGTCTATTCCTCAGGAGCAGTTGCCGTCGTAAGCGGAATCCAAACACGACTTTTTAATTAGCTTCGATTTGCGGCCAAACTTTTTGGAATGCCCCACAAATGCCCCGAGCGTACCACTAAGTACAATTTGATTTGGAGCTTCTGATTGGCTAGGATTAAAAAGGTTTGATGGAAAGTTTGGGGCAGAAATTGAATTATTGATTTTAATAACGGTAGAGCCTGTTTCTCAATCCTTAGATAAAGTTTATTCCCCTAATAAATTTGACGTTTTGACAGATTTCCTATAGAATATCTGTCCAAACATATAATTTATCTGAAGAATAAATTTTATCTGAGGAATCTTAAACAGGCCCTAAGTACCTACCTTCTTGCAATGTTAGAAGGACCCATAGCAAATATTTTTTTAGTTATCGTGTTTTCGTTTCACTGGATCGCATTTATTTTCGAAATACCAAGTAGGTACATTTTAAGAAATAAAAATGAAATACTAAGATGAAAATGTAG
Organism: Drymonia ruficornis; assembly: GCA_947859195.1. Lineage (NCBI taxonomy): Eukaryota > Metazoa > Arthropoda > Insecta > Lepidoptera > Notodontidae > Drymonia > Drymonia ruficornis. Next base: position 18,356,959 of record OX401904.1, read on the forward strand.
CTCTTATCCCAGGGGAATGCACAAGTATCCTATCTACCTACCTATCTTGCCAATCGGATACTCCAGAGGACTAAGTTTTGCTCTTTTTTCACGCCTGGAATGGATATTACGTTTGACACTCAAATTAATCTAGAAATAAAATTCAAAAACACCAGAGTATTTTTTTCTTTTGAGTCTTGCGTTTTGCCAATCTTCAATTTTTTTTTATTGTTCTAAATTCTAAATTCGAACATTTGACGGTTGTAAAAATTTAACATTTCAAATTACTTACACCTATAAATATTGTTGTACTTACAACTATATTGTACCTAGAACGTATAGCTTTATCACAGTATACCTAAGGGGGCGTCCATAAATTACGTGAGGCATTTAAGGGGGGGAGGGGGTCGAGCCAAATCTACCGCAAGAAACAGTGTAAAATTGCAAGAAAAATTTGTAAAATTAAGCAAAACATGTTTCTCCTCTAGAATATGGCTTTGAAAAATCTCACGTGAGATTAAGGGGGAGAGAGGGGGTCGAGCAAAATCTCACGAAATCTCACCAAGGGGGGAGGGAGGTCGAAAAATCTCAAAAATCACCTCACGTAATTTATGGGGGCGTCCATAAATTAAGTAACTTTCAGAGAGAAAACTTAACGTCCAACTGAGTAAGTTTACGAACATATTAGGTGCTTAAAGCGCTAAGTTTATAATACCGTTAATAAACGCAGTGATGTTTTAACGCAGTTCAGAAACTTAAAGCCCAAGCTTAAGCAGCATGAAGGTTATTTCATCAAAGTAACTAACTTATGTTCACATTACTTTGTAAAACACTAACTGCCAAATTTATAGAGATTTTAGCCAATTTACAATGGGTTTTAAAAAGCATTTCTGGGAACAAAAGTTATATGTAATGCCAGTACAAGTTGGTCATAACTTTCTATAGGTAAATTTGGGGGGTAGTTTTATCAGCCATGGATCTCTATACTTACCTACCTTACTGGATCGCGCACTTGATTTTTTTGGTTGATAGTTATGATATTGTAAGTACTTTATGTACTACTTTAAGTACTTTACGGTATGGTCTATTTTACTTTAATACTTCTGTAGATCGGAAAACTATTCGAGAGAGATAACTCTCACCCCTAGTCTATCGTCTTAGGTATAGACTTCATTACTAGCAGTTGCCTTTGGCTGCGCCCGCGTTGACTTTAAATGTAGCCTATAATTTTATTCCAGCCAGACCACAACCAAATGTACATTAAAGTATAATAAGCCTTAACTACAAGTAGTGGTAGTATAGGCATTATGTATTTACATGAAGTTCTAAATTATTTTCATGTTCCAGTGTTATAATTATTATAAAACATTACAGTGTCTGAACACAATAACAATATGGACGGTATTATACAGCCAGGTGACATCATGAAATTGGAGTTTAAATTGCCTGCAAAATGGCAATATTGAAGCCTTTTTATTGCATAATGCCGTGTCGCCCCGCTTGCGAGCCGGCTCCCTCGCGTCAAGCAGCTGAAACGACAATAATCCTTCTCACGTACAAACTCCTCAGCTTTACTTCGAAGCTTGTATAATACCTTTAGTTATAAAACACGTGGACGTTAAAATATGTTTTAGATACAAATTAACGTAAACTAATGTCAGTACTTATCTAAACTTATCTAATCTTTATTTGTCAACACTTTGTGTAAAAATAAAATTGGTGTAAATCTACCTTTCAAAACTTAAGCTGAAATTAATTAATTTATTAAAATATACCAAATCCATAAATCAAAGTGGAATCCGCTTAAGTTAATCCAAAACAAACGGACATGCAGGGACGGAACTCTACCGAGGAATTAATCCCATTTGCAGCTTAATTAATGATACTTACTTACTGTTCGTCTTTGTTTTACCTACTTTAGACGCTTCCGTGTAATTCACAAAATTTATATTTGTTTGTTTTGGGTTAGAAAATTCTCCTCCAAATATCGTTGTTATAGTTAGATAGAGTATCAGAAGAATTTTAATATAATTTTCGAGTAGTAGATAGAGTGAAATGGAAACAGCTGGTCAACGTTGCAGTCAATGCATTTCACGACCTTCAGAAATTATGAAAACGGTGAAGAAGAAGTGGAGAAAATCGATAAGTTTACTTGTGGGTAATTTACTTACACAGAAAGGAAGCTTTTCACCTAGTACAGGTACATTTTGGGTTATTTAAGTCTCAAAATATGACTTTAGTATATATTATTAATATTTTCACCTCATATTTATATTATTAAAATGGTAGTCAGCTACCTACCATATTTTTGTTTCCACAATACCAGGCGGGCTCCCAAAACTACATAAAATAATAAATTCACGAAAAATGTGACGTAATAAACGCCCCTCAGCTAGAGGGTGTGTTAAACTATAAACAGCACGTTTGGGAGAGCCGTTCTCAACCCCGCACCTTTGTACCAATTCAACTTTCATTTGGTACACATTCACACATTAGGGAGGTCTCCGTTTATTTTATTGCGGTGTCCGCGGGTAGCACAAACTGCCAGTTAACTCGGACACTAGTGTCCGGACACTGACACCGGACACCCACATATTATACTGGTAATAGAATTTACTCGCGACAATTTATCTTTGGTATCGTGTACAACACTGCTAATGGCTTCGAGCAACCCACGCTTGTGGGGTCTGCGTGTAACAATTCGAAATTGTTTTATTTCTGTTACGAAAGATGTACTACTAGGTACGTATTTAACATAGAGTGTAAGAGTAATCGGATATATACAATAATGGTCTATAACATAATTGGTCCGATCCGAACCCTAATTTATAGAACTATCAATAACCCTTTTTGCATGAACGAATAATATACCAATAACTTTCGTAATAATTGGGTTTTTCTTATTTCCTCTTGTATCTTTGAAGATTATCGTACCGAATAAAGGTGGAAGAAATTGAATGTGCCCTGTGATTGGTCCCGTACAAATAAATGGGTCACCGATGCCGCCTGCTGAAAGGTAGCGAATTAGGTATTCAGCACTAGAGGTTGATTACACCATTCATTTTAAAAATAGCGCAGTGTACAGATGTGTCGGAATAGAGCGGAAATCATTCCGCCCCTATTCTTCATCAGCCTATAGCTCAGTCAGTCATTGTACGCTTTTACGATACACATTCATACGTAGGTATAAGTTAGGGAAATCAGTGTCTATAGACAGTTTCTATCGTACGTACAATAAAGAAATAAGTTATGTAGCCTAAGATCTAAGGCAAATAATTTATTACCTTTATTAGAAGCTTTACTATTTTGGATAAGTCAAATCAAGTCCCCCACTTTGTTTAATGAATGCCATAATTTTAGGCAATGACCAAACTAGGAGTTTACGACTTGCGAGTCGACGACGACGACTTTGTAACGAAGTGTACCGATATGGTAATGATAAATGAGCCTACAGCAATGGCCGCATCCACAAGCTCCGAGCGGCGCACACAAGCCGTAAGTTTTGACGTCTGACCGCGTAGACAAAATGCCGCAACCATGCAAAGATAATCTAATCATTACTAATTGCAAGGGCGCGGCTGCTCGGGGCTTGTGGACGCACCTACTAAAGTTAAGTACATGTAACCCATATGGTTTCGTGTAAAGTATGCTAGAATCCTAATCGGGGTGCTGGGAGACCATTTATAAAGCTCATCCAGCTAATTACTTTGTGCAACATTAATTTCATAGATTCATCTTGTGTTGTATTAGCGGAATGTCCCCAAATTATGTCATAATACTTATATCATAGCGTCGTCGGTTGAAATTTTAAGCGAGGGTTTGTAAACATTTCGAACAAAGAGTCAACAAACACGGAAGGGTTGAGACCCAGTTACATTTTACGGAAACATACTTCGTAGTAAGCAATTACTGTTGAACAATGACCGCCCGTTACTAAAATGTAATTAAGGAACGGGGATTTTTAATGAAGATCACATCAATTTAACATAAAAGGCTCAATTAATGGTCTCTTTGAATGAGGACTCTATTCAAAAAACTCTACCAAAGTACTAAAACTCTATAACAACCCCTACCTAAATCACTTCTACATTATTGCAAAAACAAACTGACTTACATGATATTTTAGGCATTCTTAAAGTGGATTGGCGCACATCAGAGCGAAAATACACCCCTGTCTTTCTTTTGTATGACATCGAATCATCGTCCAATTGCATTTTAATTTATTGGTTTATATTGTTCGTTTTCAAACGCTGACAATAATAGCGCTTCGATCTGCGTTCGTTCACGTCGATTCTAAAAATTGCTTCATTGGTGGTATTTAAGTGAACTTTGGTAGAAGAGTGTGTTATTTGAGAAGGCGGGTAGGAGTAAGGGGTGACATGCACATGACATGCATACGCTTCTACAACAAACTTCCTAAAGAAATCCGAGATTTGCCTGTTAATAAGTTTAAAACTATAGTTAAAACTAAACTCTGTCAAAAGGCCTATTACAAAATCTCGGATTACTTGGAAGATAAATCAGCTTGGGACTGATCGCTCAAATACACTTTGTTAATAACAGTGTCATGTTAAAGTGTAGCGTGTCTTGCCTTGCTTATTTCGGAAGGCAGCACACTGGAGCTATTGTTTACCAAATTACATTGTATTAAAATAAGTAAATGGCGATAAAAAAAAAAAAAACAATGTAAAAAAGACAAGCCCGCTGAGTTTCTTGCCGGATCTTCTCAGTCGAGGTCGCGTTTCCGATCCGGCAGTAGAATTTAAGGAAAAAATGTAAAATGACAATTTGTAAGTGCCCCCGTAGGCCTAAACAAAATAAACGCTTTGACTTTGACTTTGACTTTGTAGGTAGACTCTACTAGAGGTATACTCCCCAAAATCGTGTTGCATGCAAATGCCTAAGTAAATTCTTAATTAAATATACCGTATACATATATATGTCCTCTTAAAATGTTCTATAAGGCAAATTTGCTAAATTAACTATTTAAAAAAAAAAAAAAAAAAAAAAAAAGCGACTGTAGCCTAGGGGTGAACAGGTTGGGCTATCAATCCGAAGGTCCCAGGTTCGATCCCCGGTCGGGCATGTACCAATGGATGAATTTTCATCTATGTGCATAATTTACAGTTCGCTAACGGTGAGGGAAAACATCGTGAGGAAACCTACCTATCCTTCGGGATTAGGTAATAGTCAGTTCCTGTATACACGGCGACAAGGTTCACCACCTGTCACGTTGGGTTCCGACTATCTGGTGAAACGTGGGCTTTGAGTTGGTTAATACCTCCACAATGTAGTGGTGTATGGCCACTCAAGCCTCTGACTACCCCCGAATGGGGATAAAAGTCGTGACGTTACACACACACACACACAACTATTTTTTTTGTATTTAAAACAGTTTACCGAAACTAAACTGTACTATGCATTTTAAACTCTCGTAGATTATAAAGAATCAACTCACACCTAAAGACATGAAAGCGTTATCAAGATCGGAATCGTGACATTGTCAAAATCCATTGTTAGACTCACCTTCAGCGGTTCATCAAAATGAAAGGAATATTTGCTTGCCCAATAATTAGAATAGAGGCTACATCGATTGCAAAATGAGCCTATTCTCGGGTGTCCTATTATTTCGACGAGACTCCCGCGATATTGCAACGCCTTGCAACATGCGTGCACTCCGAAATCTTCAACAATTAGTGGCTATGTTCAAGGTCTTTTGCCTACACTTATCTATCTATCTATACATATAAAATTCTAAACCCTGACTGACTGACTGATATATAATATCAACACAGCCTAAACCGCTACTCCTAGAGACATGAAATTTGCAGGTGTGTTCTTTGTGAAGTGGAGATATCCAATAAAAAAGGTTTTTCCGAAATTACCCCTAAGGGTGTTAAATAGGGGATGGAAGTTTGCATGGAAGTTCGATTTTGAATTCTGCGCGGACGAAGTCGCAGGCAAAACCTATTAGAATATATAAATCTCTGCGATGTAAAATATCGACAGTATGAAGAAACTAATGAGAATCGAAAAAACATTTGTATTAGAACATTTGCATTTGCATTTGTATTATTTTTTATAACTCATCCTCTGTGTTCGTATATAGATATGTATATCATGCGTGTAATCTATGTTTAAAACATTTCCCACATTAATTATAACAAATGCGAGTTTCTGAATCCAACCTCAGGCGCTATCGACGTGAATATTAATTACTAGCTTTTGCCCGCGACTTCGTCCGCGGAGAATTGAAATTAAAAAAAATCGGACCCCGGATCCCGTTTCCCGGACCCGGATTTTGTATCCTGGATCTCGTTACTCAGGTCCCGTTGTCCGGATCCTGGATCCCGTTTTCCGGATCCCGAATCCCGTATACCGAATATCCCGGATCCCGTTCCCAGATTCCGTTAGCTAAATCCCGGATCCCGTATCCCGGATATCACGGATCCCGTATCTCGTATCCCATATCCCGGATCTCGTTTCCTGGATCCCGTATCCCGGAACTCGTTACCCGGATTCCGTATACCTGATATCACGAATCTCATATCAAATATCCTGAATTACGTATCCTGGATCTTGTTTCCCGGGTTCCGTATCCCGGATCCCAGATTCCGTTTGCCGGATCCCGGTTCCCGTATCCCGGATATCACGGGTCCCGTATCCCATATCCCGGATTTCATACCCCAGATTTCCTTTCCCGGGTCCCGTATCACGGATCTCATTTTCTTAATCCCGGATCCCGTTTCCCAGATCCCAGCTTCCGTTTGCCGGATCCCGGATATTTTTTTATTATAGGACTGCGGTGGCAAAAAAGCGTACGGCCCGCCTGATGTTAAGCAGTAGTAGCCTATAGATGCTTACTATATAAATATTTTCCTTAAAGTATTAACCAGATTTTTTTTATTATAGGACTGCGGTTGCAATAATGCGTACGGCCCGCCTGACGTTAAGCGGTTACCGTAGCCTATAGATGCTTACTATATAAATATTCTCCTTAAAGTATCGACCTATATTTTTTTTATTATAGGACTGCAGTGACAAAAAAGCGTGTGGCCCGCCTGATGTTAAGCAGTTACCGTAGCCTATAGATGCTTACTATATATATTTTTTCCTTAAAGCATCAATCTATATTTTTTTTAGGACTGCGTAGGCAAAAAAGCGTACGGCCCACCTGATGTTAAGCAGTTACCGTAGCCTATAGATGCTTACTATATAAATATTTTCATTAAAGTATCAACCTGTTTTTTTTTGTTATTATAGGACTGGGGTGACAATAAAGCGTACGGCCCGCCCGATGTTAAGCAGTTACCGTAGCCTATAGATGCTTACTATATAAATATTTTCCTTAAAGGATCAACCTACATTTTTTTATAGGACTGCGTTGGCAAAAAAACGTACGGTCGCTTGATGTTAAGCAGTGACCGTACCCTATAGATGCTTACAATTCCAAAGGCATTGCTCGCAAATTGCCGACCTGAAGGGGAGTGGGATGGAGCTTTTGGCTCCCTCACTCATCGTACGAAAACGCAGTTGTAATAGCTGCTTTACGCCGATCTTCTGTGAGAGGGTGGTACTACCCCGGTCGAGCCAGCCCATATAATATGAGCTGCAGTCAATTGGTTACATCAAAAAAGTAGAAATCCATATTTTTTGATACGTAAAAAGAAACCTAAACTCAATTGTTCATTATTTATTACCTCAGAAATGACGAATTTCCATATGAACTTTCATCCCCTATTTTACCACCTTAGGAGTTGAATATTAAAAAACGCCGAAACCCATATTTTTTATTTTTAAAAAGTCACCTAAACACCAATTTTCATAATATTAACTTGAAAAATGACGAACTTGCATACAAACTTTCATCCCCTATTTAATCCCCTTAGGGGTTGAATTTTAAAAAGACGCCGAAACATATTTTTTTAAAAGATACCTAAACACCAATTTTCATCATTCTAACTTGAAAAATGACGAACTTGCATACAAACTTTCATTCCCTATTTAATCCCCTTAGGGGTTGAATTTTCAAAAACGCCGAGACCCATATTTTTTAATTTTTAAAAAGACTCCTAAAAACCATTTTTCATAATTCTAAATTGAAAAATGACAAACTTGCATACCAACTTTCATCCCCTATTTAATCCCCTTAGGGGTTGAAATTTCACAAATGCTGAAATATTTATTTATAATACGTAAAAAGAAACCTAAACACAAATTTTCATTATTCTAACCTCAGAAATGACGAACTTCCATACAAATTTTCGTCCCCTATTTTACCCCCTTAGAGGTTGAATTTTCAAACACGCCCAAACCCATATTTTTTTATTTTTAAAAAGAGACCTAAACACTAATTTTCATAGTTCTAACTTGAAAAATGACGAACTTGCGTACAAACTTTCATCCCCTATTTAATCCCCTTAGGGGTTGAACTTTCAAAAACGCCGAGACCCATAATTTTTTATTTTTAAAAAGACACCTAATCACCAATTTTCATAATTCTAACTTGAAAAATGACAAACTTGCATACAAACTTTCATCCCCTATTTAATCCCCTTAGGGGTTGAAATTTCAAAAATGCTGGTTTTTTTTATTTATAATACGTAAAAAGAAACCTAAACACAAATTTTCATTATTCTAACCTCAGAAATGACGAACTTCCATACAAACTTTCGTCCCCTATTTTACCCCCTTAGGGGTTGAATTTTCAAAAACGCAGCAATTCAAGTTTTTTATTTATAAAAAGGAACCTATACACCAATTTTCATAATTCTATCATCAAAAATGACGAACATCTATACTCACTTCCCAACTAACTTTCATCCCCTATTTTACCACCTTAGGGGTTGAATTTTTCAAAAAGCTGAAAACCATATTTTTTATTTTTATAATTTCACCTCCACACCAATTTTTATAATTCTAACTTGAAAAATGACGAACTTGCATACAAACTTTCATCCCCTATTTAACCCCCTTAGGGGTTGAATTTTCAAAAATCGCTTCTTATTGCTTGCCTACGTCACAAAATATATCTACTGGCCAAATTTCATGTCTCTAACTTCAATAGTTTCGGCTCGGCGTTGATGAGTCAGTCAGTCAGTCAGTCAGTCAGTCAGTCAGTCAGCATTTCCCTCTTTATATATTAGTATAGATATAGATAAACATTATATAAAGCTCCGGAAATTCTACCTCAATGCTCGGGAACTCCAATTTGCAAAGTTACAACTTCTAAATGGGCTAATGGGACACAGAAGACTTTTAAACTTTTCAACGCATTAATTAAACACAATTAAGTTTCTTATTTGCCTACCTACCTGCCTACTGGCAGTTAATTTAAGTCAATTACCTTAGCGACGCCTTGTTTGCGTTGGTTCTGTTTACGGAATTATTGCTATAAATAGGTATTTTTATAGCCAGTTCCGGTTTGGAGTAGGCAAAGGTGTGAGCTTTACCTTCAACACTTAAGTGTAGTACCTACTCAATCCATTTCAACTATAATAAATAATAATAATTATCGCCAGACTTGCACACCAACTGTATAAAATGTGGTCTCAAACTAAGCAATGCTTGTATACTGTGGGTACTGTACGATGAACTGGGGTCCCAGTGACACCCAGACCAGAGGAACTTACAAAAAGGCAGATTCCGAAATTTGCCTCTGTTGGGAATCGAACCCGCAAACACCGGAGCGGCCTACGCTCGAAATTCTGTGCTACGGGGTCGTCTACCTACTACTATGGAACCAAACTGTAGAGGAAACAATGCAAACAGCGCAGCATTTCTATTCGATCCCTTCGACAATTTATTTTAGAAGGTAAGATCATCTCTACTTATTTATACGATGTTATACCTATGTATAAGATATAAATCCGGTATAATTGGAGCCAAAAGTTTATATAAAAACTGTTTTCTTTACAAACTGGAACAGCCCCGACGAATCCGTTCTACATCGTCCGCATCTCAACTGTTCTTAATTATAAAGTTTTCCATACAACACGTTCGTCGTTGAAAAAAGTTTATTCTTGAAGAAAGTCTCTAAATAAAGAAAAGCCAAGTCGTCGGCTGTCAGTTCCCGCGGGAATTGAGGGCACGCCTTTAAGATTTGTTCTTTCTTTTCCAATTGCTTAACGTTGACTGTAAGCCACAAACTGTAACGAATTCAAGTCGCTTTTGTTTTTCTATTTTGAATCAACGTATTTTCTTTCTTGCCTTACAAATTTGAGATGCTTTTTAAAATTGGTAGTGCTATGAAATAAAATTGCAATGCGAATATTTTATTGTGCTTACATGCACAGCTATAGACTCGTCATCGTCAACTTTTGCAGTTAGCACCTTCGATCCATTTACAATAATGCGCCTGTCTACCCCTTTGAGGATTACAAGCGTGATGGCACCCATCTACATCAGTCGCATGCCGCGCCCGAGCACTCATGTTATGACATAATGTCGATGCGTTCCAATCATCGATATAATAAAATTGATCGAAGGTTCCAACGTCAAAAATGAACCTTATCGGCGTGGCATGCGCCTGATGTGACTCAGCCATTTCAAATACCTACTACTGCTACTCTACATTCAATATCCTCGATTCATATTCTGTGTCCGCCCCCAACGCACCTGTATGATAGTACAGCAAAACGTTTCCTTTGAGCAATCGCTGGACCCCACGTAACCCTTCTTCCCGTCACGAAATATGAAACTGCCGTCGGCAATGTGCTTAGAAAATAAAAGGCAGGCCACGCCATCTGGAAACGACAAATGGAACAATTTTTCATGTGGATGTAGTATGGGCTATCGATTGACCCTTGTAGGGATAGATTGACTCTATAAGTGAATATAGTATATTTGATTTTGTAGTAAATCCGTAGGTTTTTGAAATGTGAAGTTGTGAAGCGTCGGCCAGACAAACAATGAGTATCCCATTTGTACAAGTAAGTAACGAGCCCGGTCCAACACTAAGTAACCGATCTGCATCCACTTGGCCAGTAGGTCCCAACCAGGCACGAAACAAATGGTTGGCGAAAGTAACATGACAACTGTACTTTGGCCAAAATTATTGGTTACCGCGATTGTCTTTTCTAGCGTAATGTCCTCATGTTTTCGTCACCAATTTAAGTAGTGAAAATTCAAAATGTTTTTTTCATGTGACGAAGTAAAAGATTTACAAGAAATTTGAACCATTCCTCAAAGTTATTTAAGCAAAATCATGACATTCATCATACCATTAGGCCCATCGTTAAACCCGTATTTTTTCAATGACAGTCCCGTCACGACACGTAACCGCCTCTGGACCAATACAAATGGATCATAAAGGCGCAGCCACACATTGTCCCCGAAGTACCGTCCTTGCTGGCCACGCACGACAATCGCGTCGTTTTTCATTTACAGACCATTAAATATACAATTCCAGGGGCTTATGTGGTCGCTATTACTCGTGTCATAAATATTATAACCGTAGTCCATAGAGACGTACATGTTTACACTGCCCGGTAATAAGTATGGCACACCGTGCTAGACGATAAAGCATCTGCTTTTAATCGACTTCAAAAACGACGAAAAACTAAAAAAAAACGGTTTTTGTTTATGGCAATAAAATAACTGTCACCAGTACATCAAACAATCGGCTACCGCTTTAGTGACCCGTTAGAGTTGGTGAAAACGGCTCTTAGTCTGCTGAATTGTACCTAGGTAGGTTTAGTCATGCTCTGCAAAAACCCTATAATTTTCTGACGTTCCTTTAAAGCTAAACATCGAGGGACTTCAAAACAAATACCTGGCATATTACAAATTACATTACCTACATAATTGACTCATGTACTATTACATAATATGAACGAGTAGGAAACACCTTGAAATCTTAAAAGACATCATACGTGCTATCTCTCCGAATGTGCCATATTTCTCCCCGGCCTCTGCACATCTACGCTTTTCGTTGTAAAACTAATTTAATAACGGATTACATTTAGATTTACTACATGCTTCATTATTTTATACCGCAGCTCTAAAGTTGTAGAGTAACAAAGTAAATAAAAGAGCGACGGTGGAAGTATAGGATAAAGACTCGTAACTTTTCAATCGTCTGACGCTGTTTAAATTTAATAAAAAATGTGCATCTAGTCAGTGCTGCCAACTTAGCCACTTTGTCGCTAGATTAAGCGACTTTTTGTCATTAAAAGCGACATTTTATCTACATTTAGGGACAAAATAATTTAGCGACACTTCTGGCGACTTCATTAAGACAATTATTTAAAAAAAAACAATGTTCAATATAAATTTATATAGTCTCAAGTATGTGAGCGAACCTTTTTTTTATTTTTATGGTTGAACTCGTCAATTCTACCATTTTGTGACATCTGGCGAACTTTGAACCTACTGTCTAGCGACATTTGCTTTAGGCTAGTTGGTAACACTGCAATCAATCTCTTTTTGCATTAAATTAAAATGTAAACACAGGTGTATATCGAGAAGCTCGTATACATACATATTAAAACGAAAACAATTGAAAACAGTAGCATTTTATGATTTGTTTAAGCATCCTCTTATACATTAGGTATTAAGTACCTACACATTTTTGCAAATTACACTTTATTGTGGGTCTAAAGATTTTTCATGAAACACGATTTTCAAATTTCAAAATAAGTTTATCATACTTAGGTTATTTACATGCCGTTATTTATCTAATATGGAATATAGGCTCGTTATATCTGTAGGCTATATCTGTAAATTACTCTTTGATCCCTCACATCATTGATGATTGCTCCGACCCCTGTGGATGTAAAGTAATCCTCGTTTCCGAGCCGACGATGCCCCTTTATTTGGGATACCAGACCAAAACAAAGAAATCCATATAACAATGTTTATCCAATGAAGCTGGTAAAGTAGCTAACATATAAAACACATCAATGCATCATATGATGCCTAGGTATGTTTGAAAACTAATCAATGAAAAAAGAGTACCGATATTATTAAAATATAAAATTGGAATAATAAATATAACTATAATTATTTTGGTGTGATGGCAAAGCTTTTATTAAGGGCGCTCCACATTCACGCCGTGAACACCCGCGAACCCATTGTTTACGCAGCGTGAACAATGCGTTCGCGGGTGTTCACGGCGTGAATGTGGAGCGCGCTTTATAAGTAAAACATCTTCGAACATTGTGCCAAAAGCTAGTGCGAAAAGCTCTTGAGAAAATGGACGAACGTAGACGAACTTTAATAATCTTATAATCCCAATTAGTTCATGTTAGCTGACAAGCAACGATATTTTTTCGTGCAATATTAGAGTTATAAGTAAGTTTAATCTACCAATAAAATTAATATAAATGAAGAAGCTGTTGGCCAAAAGTCAAGCAAGAACGACGAACTTACATCACCTTTTGTAGTGAGTTTTGTTTCTAAAAATGGCCAATGTAGGGAAATATACCACGACTAGCAACCCCACCCCATTCGACGATTTCAGTTGTTTATTTTATCGAGGTAGGTAATCGCGCAATTCTTTTCGTCAACACAGAAATATTATATGAAAAAGGTCGCCCTTTGAAATAAACATCAAAGTAATGGTTTCGTATACACGTCACACGATTTTATTCTCTTCAATGTTGGTTCTTTTATTGAGTGAGTATTATTCATAGCTTTTGTGAAAACAAAAGGTAAGTACCTTGTATTTGTGTTGAGCGTGAACATGTAGCCACTTGTGTATCTATAAAGACAAAAGTGGTACCTATTCATTGATTGCTTTTCTTTGTTAGAGGGAATGTGTAGTACAAATGTAGGACTGTAATGCTCAATTAACAAAGTACTTTGTTTAATTACTTACGGCCTGTTACAGAACCCTCATAACTTTTGTCCACCAAATAAATGTGAAGTCTAGATATTTTTTCTGTCCTATCGTCATATTTATTTGGTGGATAGTTATCTGACGATTCAAACTGAGTATTCACATAGGTACCACCATATATCACCATATACCACCACTATCGTCATATTTATTTGGTGGATAGTTATCTGACGATTCAAACTGAGTATTCACATAGGTAAGTACTCTACAGTGATAAATTCGAATGGACGAACATTGCGAGAAGCCAATTGCGTAGTCAGCCACGTCATAATATATAGACCGAACAATAGCAATTTAAACTTGTGCCGTACCGTCCATATTTCAAAAGACTAAACTTATAATTCGAAGCTTCAGCACCATAAAAATACCTCATATTTTATATTTTTCAGCTGAAGTATCAGTAGAAATAAAACTTGTGTATATTTTAGATGGAGTTAATATGAAAAAGAAGGCATGAAATATGATGAATATTTATGTCCAACTAGTCTCTTTTCGTAGGCCTTTTTTTAATAGTTTTCTGAAAATAACTTAAAATAAAAAAAACTATTTTGTTTTTTCTTCCCTCTTTCCAATTGCGGCGTCTTCATCAGGCGCATGCCTCGCGCGAGCACTCACTTTTGACGTCGGATCGCATAGACGCAATGTCATAATTATGAGTGCTCGGGTGAGGCATGCGCGCCATATGGACACATCTATTGAGAAAATATATACCCAGAGCTTAAAATATTAGTACCTACGCAGTCGACTGCTTCATTAGAATTTTAAGCTTTGAAGTTCTTTTATAATAGATGAACCTATACGAAATTTAAAACAACAAGATTAAAATATACATTTTCATTATAATTTCACAAAATGTAAAATAAAAATTACGACCTGTGAAAACAAAGCAGAAATATAAAGTTTTATAATAAAAAGAGCTTTTATAACTGTACAGTCGTTTAATTTCACCAAATGTTTCAGTGGCTTAATTAAAAAGATTTCCACTGAATTTTTGTGGGTTACAGCGCTTTTAATAAAACCTCCATAATGATCTCTGACAGAAACCTTAGCAGAGTTATTAGGGTAGTCTTTTGTTATACCGAAAAGCCAGAGGGCTTTATTATTTCAGACAAGTTTTGTGCTTACATGTCTTGTAACATGGCTACAGAGAACAATATGATCCTGTACCCTGCTCCTTACAAATTAATCATTATACGTGTCTACAACATGCACATGCCGCGCGAGGCTGCTCACCCACATGCCTCGCGAAGCACGACGTTTGCCTCAGTCGCATGCCGCGCGAGGCAAATGACGAGGCAACTGACACTCTAGACAGGGAAAGGTATACCCGATCAATAGCTACGTCCAGAAGTGTCACATGCCGCGCGAGGAAAATTTTCCTCGCCAAGTTTGACTTGCCTCACGTGAGGCAAATGCGCGCCCTGCCTCACCTGAGCACTCACATTTGCCTCGCCTAGTTTGGCAGTCGTGAGACAGAACGATGTGAAACGTGTCAAACTGAAAATTTTCCTCGCGCGGCATGTGACACTTCTGGACGTAGCTATTAGTGAAAAAGTTATATCGTCGTTATTTTTTGTGCCATGTGAATAATTAAATTACGATATTATTTTTCAATTAGTAATAATATTTTATCTTTTTGCGGTTTTATTAGAGATTTCATTTAAAGGTTTTTAAAGGTGCGAGCGCGCGCCCAGCTTCCATAGGCCACAGTAACCGATTAGAATCAGGTGGGCCGTGCGCTTTTTGCCCTCTTTGTGGTATAAAAATAAGATATTAGGTATGTATGCAGGGTGAAGTCCGAAACAGTATTATTTTAGGAAATACATAATGTAGCTGATCATGAAGATATTAATATACATAATTATGAGTTACGAGAATTTATGTATTTGCCATAACTTTTGTATGAAGTTTGAGTAGCGTACTTAAAAAATAGTAGCTGCTTACTTGAATCTTCGCACTCACACGCGTATTTCAGACGTCTGTATTGACATAGGTACCCATACAAAATCACAGTAGGGGTACTAAACTACCTATGAACCTAAATAAGGTTTACGCGAAATCATGCCCCTATCATTACATGCATATGGCGGCAATATCGTATCCATTGAAGGGACCACATAATATATGAGAAGGGTATTAGGACCCTATACATATTTTGATAGCCTGTATTACGGTGATAGGTGTTACATAATCCGTTATTAACCGCTTGTCTATCGAGCAGGTGACTTCTGTTGTGAACTACACTGGGGGCTTACCACAACCTCTTATCGCGATTCAATTATATAAACGTTTTAACGTTTCAGCGACTTTTTGTGCAATGACTTACCTTATTGTCATGACAATAAGAAACGTCATTGCACAAAAAGTCGCTGAAACGTTAAAACAATACTGCTATAAGAGGTGGTGGTAGGGCCCCTGGACCGCAAAGAAAACGGGTCTGTTAGAAAATCTTCAATATCTTCAAAAGTAACAGACCTAGCTTTATGAAATAAAGACTAAATTAAAGAATATTTTACTGGCTTAAATGAAAATAAAAAACCGGCCAAGTGCGTACCGTAACCGACTCGCACATAAAGGGTTCCGTACCACCGTAGAATAAAAACGTCAAGAATATAAAATTATCATTTTTAAATTTTATTTTATTTTTACTATTTGTTGTTGTAGCAGCAATAGAAATACACATTCTGTGATAATTTTAACTCTCTACCTATTAAGGATCGTGAGATACAGCCCGCTGACAGACGGACGGACGAACGGACAGACGGACAGCGTAGGCATAGTAATAGGGTCCCGTTGGCACCCTTTAGGAAAGCAACTCTAAAAAATTAATTGAAGCTTCTTATTTTTAAAAATTTTAAAATAAATAAAATGTGATTGAAGATATTATTGAAGATTTTCTACCCGACCCTTTTTCTTTGCGGTCCAGGTATATGCCCCGCAATTGGTTTACCACGAAAATACTATCTCATGTTCCACGCTGTCTACATGCATCAAATTCACAAATCTCTAATGCCACTCGCAATTTGAAAATTACTTATTAAATACATGAGAAGGCATTACTTACTTGATACTAGATGTTCCGTATTGATAAGGGCCTCCGCAGACTTGCTACTTTTAGCATCGGCGACCGGCGATTTTGTGACGTATCGATGCTGCGTCGCATTTCTTCGAGCGCGAACGAGCGAGACGCAGCATCAAAATCGCCGATCGCCGATGCTAAAAGTAGCAAGTCTGCGGAGTCCTAATACCGACATGTTTGCAAGATTATTTCCACGAGTGTCTGAGTCGTACTGTGTCCATGGACTCCATTTAGGAAGTCAAACTATATTCGTTATGTGTCTATCTTTTTCTTGGTAATATATTTCCTTAGGCAATAAAGTAAGCTTCCTTTGGGAATTAGTTAAATCCTGCAAACAATAAGTCCCAAAATACATCAGCCGGTACACGCTACGTCAATCAAAGTGCCTGCGAAACCCTTTGACAACACTGCTAAGTAATTCAGACCATGCAAATGTAACGGTACGAACCTATGAATAGCGTATTCAATACAAACAATGGGCTACAATATACCCTTGGATGCTGTGTACTGGGAGGGAACATGGAGTTTGAGGAAGTTCGAATTATATTAGGCGAGTATAATAATATAAGTGGTAAGGAGATCAAACACTCGCTTTGAGAGCATAGGGGCTCAGGTCTACGTGAGAATCTACTACTAAAATGTAATGTAATGTAATGTAACGTCACGACTTTTATCCCCATTCGGAGGTAGTCAGAGGCTTGAGTGGCCATACACCACCACATTGTGGAGGTATTAAGCCAACTCGAAGCCCACGTTTCACCAAATAGTCAGAACCCAACGTGACAGGTGGTGAACCTTGTCGCCGTGTATACAGGAACTGACTATTACCTAATCCCGAGGGATAGGTAGGTTAATAATCTACTACTAAGACTTAAATATACAGGGTGGAAACGATAAGTGTGTGTTTAGAGATTGAAAGCCCTATTCACTAATATATGAGAACTTAGACTACTTACTTAAGACGAGGGTTCGAAATTTGGTTGATTTTCTATTCTACTTTTTCTTTAAGTAAGTATGTGGACTAGGAATCTTATATTTAGATGTATGATTTTTGACTATATTATCTTGAGTATCTTTAAATCCAAATCACGATTTGATGAAATTTTCTCGATAAAATTTTTTTATGAAATGAGCTCTAATTATTTACAATTTTCCTTGCTACCACGATGTTTTTACGATTTAGATCACGAAATTATTTCTAAAACATAGCAAATAATGATATCTAAACTACCCTTCAACCATATTTTAATTCATGAAGTAGTTTTTTTTTAATTCAAGAAAATGTGGTTTGGCGCTTACGTTGTTTATTTCCGAGCGCGCGCACAATATCGCCATCACACATTTTAAGTACTTGAACTAACCATGTCTCTCTCTAACTTTGTGTTGTCAGTGTCCGCTCGGACTTGTTCGACGTCGGACCTGTGAAGGATTTTTTAAAAAATATTACGAAAAAATATTACGGTCGTGCCACATTACAGGTACAGTACAGTATTTACAGTCCGCCGACGCCTATGATAAATCAATAAATATCCTTGGAAATTCTTTTACACATGACTACCTGATCCCAAACTAAGCAGAGCTTGTACTATGGAAACCAGATAACTGATATTACTACATATACTACTTTTTGTTTGTAAATACAAACTAAATATACACTTAATTACACCTAGACTCGGGACATGCGGACATGTTCATGCACACAAATGCTAGTCCTGGGCAGGAATCGAACCTACGACCTGCACTGCAGCGTGATTTTCGTTTGCTTTTCCTTGTCTTGTGTAATTTCTTTTCATCTCTTGTCATTTTGTGTCATCTCTTGTCATTTTGTGTCATCTCTTGTCATTTCATAGTTATTCGTGTCATTTCTGTAAAAACTCCCTATTTCGCTTACTGTTATATACTTGCAGCATGGTCTTGGGCCGACAGTGGGAATACATTGCTTGTCAAAACAATGGAGTCGCTTTATTGCGTTTGTTGTAGGTATGGATGGGCAAGTAATAAATATATCATACATCAATAAATTATCGTAAAAAATAACATTACAGATATGGATAGGAAAATGTTTGTCCGTCCTATTCAATCTATTATATTATAAACGAAAGTAACTCTGTCTGTTACCTTTTCACGGCTAAACCGCTGAACCAATGTTGATGAATTATGGTATGGAGATAGACTGGGTCTTGGCGGAGAACATAGGCTACTTTTTAGGGTTCCAAAGGGTGCTAACGGGACCCTATTACTAGGCCTACGCTGTCCGTCTGTCTGTCTGTCCGTCTGTCAGCGCGGGCTGTATCTCACGAACCGTAACAGGTAGAGAGTTGAAATTTTCACTGAATGTGTATTTCTGTTGCCGGTGCAGAACAAATACTAAAAATATAATAACATTTAAAAATAAATATCAAGTCTCAAACTTGATATTTTTGATGTGTTTATTCTACGGTGGTACGGAACCCTTTATGTGCGAGTCCGACGCCTTCAGATCTTATGAATGTTTTCTTGAAATAAATATAGTGTATTTTAAGTAATTAACTGGCCAACCCTCAGGTCCTACCTACCATGTTAGGATCTTTTTCGTTCTAGCGGGTGTAAACCGTGATTTAACGAGTTAATGTGATAATTTTTGTATTTAAATTATTCAATTCAATGTATTTGTTTCAGACATAGTCCAATATTGATTATTAAAATTATTATAATTTCACAATAAATATAAAACAATAAATAAAAGTAAAATTAAATTAAAAAAAAAAATATTTATTTTTTATTTTTCATGTTTTATCATTAAAATACAATATAATATAACATAAATTAAAATAAAATACAATAAAATAAAAACCTACCCCTAATTAAACAAATACCGTCCGCGTGGGATACTGGCTGCATGTCCTCCCTGTATTCAAGCTGTTCCTGTTGTCAAGCGAATTTTTTGAGCAAGGAAAGACCCAGCCCTCTTGTCACCTGTGGCGGTAACCAGTCTAAGGGTGATTTGGATAGATAAAAAAATAAAGATAAAAAGATAAACAAAAAATAAATGCATGGTTAAATCAATAAAATTAATAAAAACTGAAAATTAAATTAAAAAATAAATTAAATATGGTAAAAAAAAATATTATGACACCGCTGATGACTTCATGATCGGCATCGAAGTTAAGTACCAAAGTATTCCTTAGCCTACGAAACATGAAAAAGATACTCATATCCGGCAGTCAGTCACTGACACAGAGTATGTACATTTTTACCCGACTACGGTGGGCGGAGGGTTATGATTTTGACCGATATGTATGTATGTTCATCTGCTCCCGTATAACGTCCAAACTATTTTTATATCATAATAATTTGACTAATGAGATATCGTTGGACGCGTCTGGATCGTCCGCTGGTTATAGGCTATTATACGATCGAAGTATTGTTATACGTATCTATCAGCATATTGTAGGTATCGTTTGTCTTCTTTTGACTTACTTTGTCTTCAGCAATAAAAACAACATAGAAATTAAATTATTTTTTTCAAATACACTCGACATAAAAATCCCATATAAAACGAAAAAAATATATTTGAATATTTTCATCCATTTCATCTATTTTAAAAGGTGCACTGGGACATATTATTTTAATTGTACGAATTAAACAATATTGTTCCTTCAAAAAATAACTATACTATAGTCTACTCCATAGCTGTTCTGTCCTAGCTAAGCGAGAGGGATATATCCTTCGGCAGCTCACGCGACGCCAGCCACACCCCGAAACTAAAATTCATTTTTTTCTTGTATCGTCTTAAAAACGTAAAATCTTGATAGGCATACAAGGAGGCTAATAGCAACACTATGCAACAATGCAGCAATCCTGCAAAAGCAATGCATTTTTGTGATTATCTAGCAGAATCTAAATTTCCGTGAAATGGTCAGGAATGGCGTAAAATGTATGACTATTTTACAGGAGTTTTGCGGAATTACTAACGATTCTGCTATAAATCAAAAAAATAAATTGCATTGACAATGTTGTATAGAGTCCATGAACCTAATACTAAAGGACTGGGTCTAAGCAGCTAAGCCGCGTTGCTTAAAAGCAACGCGGCTTAGCTGCTTAGACCCAGTCCTAGGCCTAGTTGTGCGATGTTTACATCGCACAACTAGGCCGGTGACGTCATCACAGTAGGCGTGGCTTAAGTCAGTGTGCTGTTGGCGTTCGTCCTGTGCAGACGTCTTGCCAACGTCCGCATCCCAAATATAATTATATTCGACACTAGATGGCGTCCCTTTGTACGTAATTTTTCATGATCATACACTTAGTGACATCTAGTGCAAATATTTAAACTACGTACTAACATCGACATAGAACGAAGCGAGTAGTTCAGCTATTTCCCGGTAGATAGATGCCACGCATTTCTTAACCCCCACCACCCCCGCCATCCCGTGCAAATTACCACGCGTTGTTTAATAGAGAAATCGAATAAGGGCACCTCTTTCTTAAGTCTTTACTCTATGATAGAGTCGCTATTAGCATAATAGGTATGGGTAGGTTTTGTTTCCACAAGAAATATTAAATGGCCTACCAGTTAGTAGGTAGGTCATTACAGACGACGGCATTGTCATATGCTTATTTACTGGCCCTAAAAATATTTTCACATTATAGCAGAAGTGCGTCAGGTGAGAACGCTGCTACGCTACATAAAAATAGAGCGTACGAAGTGCGCAGCCAGTACCGTTGAATAATTAATTTACGCAGCGCAACCTTGGCATGAACGAAACTAGGAATGTATAGCTTAGAATGGCAAACTAAACAAATTTCCCTGCTAATAGAATAAGCAAACCCCCATACCTAAATTTCCTATATAAAGATTAAAACCAAACGGTAGGTAGCAGAAGAGAAAGTGAAATTTACAGTCAGAATACCGACATGTTTTCAACATTATCTTCCGCGAACAACTGAGTCGTACTGTGTCCATGGACTCCGTTTAGTGGGACAGACTATTTTGAAGAGTCACGTGGTAACAGCAACGATCCTCAGTGAAGTATTCCACAAATACTTTGACTGAGACATTCATGTTGTGAACGTACGATGCTACGTTCACGTTTCAACTCCCTTTGAACGTAGAGAAATGCATACCTACATGAAAACAAATAGAAAATACGATTTCAAGATGAAATATAAAGAAAGTGGAATACGAATCATTCACTTGCTCCACATTTTATGTAAAACATACAAAGCTTTTATATAAGCATGTGCAGCTTTTCCAACGCGTAAATTATTTATGTACTGACTTGATAGGTCATAGGTAATATAGGCTGAAAAAAACTTTATTACACAGGAGACAGAGTATTGTTGACTTCTGCAAAATGTACATAGAAGAGCTTATGGCTACCAGTGCCGGATTTCAACTCTTCTTATCCTACCTATCCCAATCACTCGCTTGTGAGTCTAGGCCTTTATATTAGACTAGCTTTTGCCCGCGACTTCGTCCGCGCCGAATTCGGAAAAAAATCGGATCCCGGATCCCATTTCCCGGATCCCGTATCCCATATCCCGGATTTTGTATCCCGGATCTCGTTTCCCGGGTCCCGTATCCTGGATCTCGTTGCCCGGATCCTGGATCCCGTTTTCCGGATCCCGTATCCTGGATCCCGTTATCCGGATTCCGTATATCACGGATCCCGTATCCCATATCCCGGATTTCGTATCCCGGATCTTGTTTCCCGGGTCCCGTATCCTGGATCTCGTTGCCTGGATCCTGGATCTCGTTGCCCGGATCTTGGATCCCGTTTTCCGGATCCCGGATCCCGTATCCCGGATCCCGTTCCCAGATTCTGTTTGCTAAATCCCGGATTCCGTATCCCGGATATCGTGAATCCCGTATCAAATATCCTGAATTTCATATCCCGGATCTCTTTTCCCGGGTCCCGTATCCCGGTTTTGTTCCCCGGATCCCAGATTCCGTGTTCTGGATCCCGGATCCCGTATCCCGGATATCACGGGTCCCGTATTCCATATCCCGGATTTCATACCCCGGATCTCGTTTCCCGGGTCCCGTATCCCGGATCTGATTTTCTGAATCCTGGATCCCGTTTTCCAGATCTCAGCTTCCGTTTGCCGGAGCCTTATCCCGTTTCCTGGATCCCAGATCCCGTATCCCGGATATCGGATCCCGTATCTCGGATATCCCGGATCCCGTATCGTATTAGCCCGTAAGGCTGCGTTTCCATTGAAGCGGAGCGGGGCGGAGAAGAGCAGTGAAAAGTGGCAACTGTTTCCATTGAAGCGGAGCGGAGCGGATAGGGGCGGAGCGGAGTGAGGCGGATAGGGGCGGAGCGGAGTGGGGAGGAGCGGAGCAGGGTTGAGCGGAGTGGAGCGGAGCGGTGCTGGGCGGAGTGGAGCGGAGAATAGCAGTGAGAAGTGGCAATTGTTTCCATTGAAGCGGAGCGGGGCGGAACGCGGCGAAGCGGAGCGGTGTGGAGCGGGGCCGCGTGTTCATATATTGTAATTGAAAGTGCGCTCAGCTCCGCTTTGGTCCGCTCTGCTCCGCTCTGCTCCGCTCTGCTCCGCTCAGCTCCGCTCCGCTCTGCTCCGCTCAGCTCCGCTCAGCTCCGATCAGCTCAGCACAGCTCCGCTCAGCTCCACTCAGCTCCGCTCAGCTCCGCTCAGCTCCGCTCAGCTCCACTCAGCTCCGCTCCGTTCCGCTCCGCTCCGCTCCGTTCCACACCGTTCCGCTCAGCTCCGCTTCGTGCCCACCACCCGGCACCACAGCCTGCTCGACTCCCGTTCTGTCCGGCTCGGGGCCACGTGTTCATTTGTTTTATTCGAAAGTACGCTCAACTCCGCTCCGCTCCTCTCCGCTCCGCTCCGCTTCGTGCCCACCACTCGGCTCCACAGCCTGCTCGACTCCGTTCTGTCAGGCTCGGGGCCGAGTGTTCATTTGTTTTATTCGAAAGTCCGCTCAACTCCGCTCCGCTCCGCTTACACTGTTTCTACTGATGCGGAGTGGAGATTTCGAGCACTATGATTGGCCAATACACGAACCGCTCCGCCCCGCTCCGGTTCAATCGAAACGCACCCTAAAAGTCCCGTCAAAATCGGTCCAGCCATTTCAGAGATTAGCCCGAATCGGTACCGCCATACAAACTTCCATTCCCTATTTTACACCCTCAGGGGAAAAATTTTCCAAAACGCTAAAATTAATCTTTTTTATTTGTAAAAACAAACCTAAACAACAATTTTCATCATTATAACTTCAAAAATGACGATTTTCAATACAAACTTTCATCCCTATTTCACCCCCTTAGGGGTTGAATTTTCAAAGACCATAAAATTAATATTTTTCATTATTAAAACACACCTAGTCAGCAATTTTCATAATTCTAACTTCAAAAATGACGAACTTCCATACAAACTTTCATTCCCCTATTTTACCCCCTTAGGGGTTGAATTTTCAAAAACCCTGAAATTACTCTTTTTTATTTTTGAAAAGACACCTAATCACCAATTTAAATAATTCTAACTTCAAAAATGACGGAACTTCCATACAAACTTTTATCCCCTATTTTACCCCCTTAGGGGTTGAATTTTCAAAAACCCTGAAACCCATATTTTTTTATTTTTCAAAAGACACCTAATCAGCAATTTTCATAATTCTAACTTCAAAAATGACGAACTTCCATACAAACTTTCATCCCCTATTTTACCCCCTTAGGGGTTGAATTTCAAAAAACCCTTTCTTAGTACACCTCTACACATAAAGACAAACCCACCCTCCAAATTTCAAGTCTTTACGATCAGCGGTTTAGGCTGTGCGTTGTCTGTCAGTCAGTCAGTCAGTCAGTCAGTCAGTCAATCAGGACTTTGATTCTTATATATTTAGATAACAATTTTACATATTTAAGTGGGTATGTTAGGTATATAGGTGTTGAAAATTCCCTCTGACATCTGCCGCCCCTTAGGCCGCGATCTTTACAGCCTATTCACAAATCCAAAACTGAGTTAGGTACGGTCAGCAACATAAGTCGCTGAACATTCTCAATTCTTCCAAATCGCTTGCATATAAAGGTACTATTGTTTAAGATAACATTTAAATATGTTGCTAATATATGGCCTTGACAATGCTCATCAACGTTAGTAAAATAAAGAGTATTACCGTAGAATGTTCAGCGACTATGTTGTTGACTGTACCTTACTAAGTAAAGGCCCAAAAGAAATCCAATACCCATACACGGTTCGTACGATGGCGTCGGGTGTTTGTCGTGTCACGGCCAAGTAAAAGTCATCCTTTATTATTGCCCGGCGGTATATTAATTGTGTCGAGAGCTCATATCGACCGCCATTGTGCGCCTAATGACAAAAAGATGAGACCCGGAACATGATATATTAAGTATTTCAGAGTGCCGCAATGTGTATCGTGTTAATATTTTTTTGGGTCCCTTGTTTAGCTTGAGGAAGTATTTGCTGACATAAGGTTGTACAAGTTTTTATAAGACAGTACATAGATCGTCCACATGTCACATTATGGTATGGTGCGTCCAGATGCCTCGCATGCCTCGTCTGAGCACTCATGTTATGACATTATCTGTACGCGTTCCGACGTCAAACCTGTAACGTTAAATGTGGACGCAGCCGTGACCAGATGACTCGCTTTGCCTCGCTTCGCTTAGTTTGACAATGTGCGTACGAACCAAATGCTCGCCCTACCTCACCCGAACGCTGTTATTTGCCTCACCTAGTTTGGCCTAGTCACGAAACACAACGAATATTATATACTCAGGTATTCCCTTCTCTGTATAAAGTGTAGTTTGGCTCGCCCGAGCATACGACTGACCCCGCTATTTATTATCTTATTTATTTTAAGATAACGGAAAAATATTCCTACGTGCCTACAATACCTCACAATTCCAAAATATTATCTTTGGTTGCAATCTGCTACGAAACCCTCATTCCCGTTTATACGAGCATAAAATAGGTAGAAATAACAGGGTCATTACATTAGGCTCATATTTTCGAGATTGCTCGATAGAGGCGAGCATCCAGGTCGCTATAGCAACGCTTCCGTGGCGGAAATTGCCACTCCCTCGCGTCTCATAAATCAACTCTCAGGTAAAATTTAATATCATTGCTCGAATCACGCTCCTCTTACTCGATGACATTTAGTTTTTTAAAATAGCAACGCTCCAATTTCCCCGAAGGCACAGTTCGATTTTCATCTGAATCTTTCAATAATTTTTGTAATATAAAGCTTTTTCCATGGATTCATACAATTTTCGCGCGCGGTTCCCCTCGAAAAAAACAAAATTAATCTATGGCTTTTTGAAAATGAAATGAAATAAAAATATTTTAATCAACGTAGCGTAGGTATATAAAAGAACAGCACATACACAAGTAGAAAAGATATACATATAGATGATAATACAACGAGCAACATTACTTTCAGTGTGAGCTGTGCCGTAAGGCATTTGGCTCAGCATTTGCTGGAGAGGAACGGAGTCTCCTCCAGCGCTGATTTTCAGCCAAAGCCTCCTCATACTCTTTTTATTTTATTTCGTATATATTTATTCAGCCTTATTATTTTCTCACTCGTTTGTTGCCGCGGGCTGTAGTCGGCTAACTAGGTAGCTTGATTCTTCTTATTATAAGTAGACTTACCTAACTTCCTGTTTCGTTGTGTAATATTGGTTCTGTCTCATCGTTACGTTAATTATTTTTGCCTACGAGCTTTCATAATTTATTGGTAAGCAACTAGTTCTGTATTCAATAATACATATGGGTAATACATTTTATCGTAACATCATAATTGTTATTTAAAAAGTTTGTTTTTGAATTTACCTCAAACTTATTTTGGAGCCAAGTGGATTAAAGAACGTTAACATTCTCTATATTTTTTTTATAATTTAAGTGTCTTAACTTATTTTGGAGTCGAAGTGGAAATAATGTATGAACGTACAAGTTTCGAGAATAGCTTTAGAATGAAGTCGAATAAGTCCTAGCTAAGTGTTCCAACTTAACCCATAAATAATCTAAAGTTAACATACAATAAAACCTTCGAAACTAATAACTTCTATTCAAGATCCTTGATACTCAATAAGGGCTCTCAAACACGTATTTGTAGGGATCTCGAAAGTTCTAAACGTTCATAACGGAGATTCGAAACAAAAGGAGTAACCGGCTCCGCGCGCGAGGCTCGGGGCGTCGCGTCGAGTGCGGCTCGAGATGTGGAGAACTATTGCAGTTTGGAGACAGAGCCAGCTGAACAACTCCAGTTTCTCGACACGATGGCACTCACCGACGGCGACTTATCTACGGTGCACCGGCGCACTACACACTGCCCGACCGAATGTCGAATGTTGATAATATGTATCTATGTAAAAAACTTACCTATAGGTACACTGCTTTTTGGGCAGTCGTGTAAAAAAAGGTAGGTGTTAAACTACACAAATAAATAAAATTGAAGTGTATACTTGTAATGTCAAAATAAAAATTTTTTACTGAATGCATATGCTAGTATACGCGGTACTTATAACAAAAAAAAATTGTCTGTCTGTTTGTTCTGGCTAATCTACGAACGTCCAAACGACTGGACTGATATTAAAGAGACTTTTACTGACAGATAGCTGATGTTATAAGGTTATCTTAGGCTAATTTTTTTATTAGCAAACATTAACAAAAAAATTTTGTTAAATTCCACGCGTACTAAATCGCGGGCACAGCTAATAAAAATAAAACTCCAGCCTGTATACCTAATTAATAAAAAAACACGTGCGACATGCGAAAATGATTTCAAAGTAGGTAATATTGTCAAGTTGACTATAACTTCCGCCTGTACGGTCCAACAACGTCAGCCTCTATTCCGAATCATAAAGCTAGGTGCAGACGTGCGCCAACACCTCACCGCTCAGCGTGTCGCTCGAATGACTTCAACTTACACTCACTCACTCAGTTTCCTCACTCATTCACTCACTTCTTGTCGCAACTAACATGTATGTATGTTGTAAAAAAATACATACTGTAATTGTTTACTTCCACTACTTTTTTTAAATTGTTATTTTTTACTACTTACACATACGCATTTTTTTAAATGCCAAGAATTTGCTCTTATTTATATAACACAATAGTTTAGTATGGTAGTATGGTATAGGTGCTATACTTATAAAAATGCCGTATTCCATAGTAATCAACGCTCCAAATAATAATAAATTCGAAATTAAGCTTATGCGGAAATGGTAATTGATAAAATATTGAACTCGCCGCGGTAGGCACGCATTTCCGTTATAATGGATTGAGGGTCCGGACTTACGAAGCACTTTTAAATTTACATGTGTTGGGTATTGCGCTATACCCGTGCGAGAAATTATACAAATGGCTTAATAATTATGCTATTAATTCTGATATATTATGGATCCGGAGGAAGGCTACCTTTACCGTCATCATATTGTATGGACCTGTGTTGGTCTGAATAATTTCCGCCACCCGACCGCACAAAGGCGACCGGATTTTATTAATAGGAAGCTAGGTATCAGTTGTTTAGGTTTTATTGGTCCATTGGTTTGATTTAACAACTAACTTATCAAAATTATATCCTAATTTAGGTCACGGAAAAACAAAACATCATTTTACTAAAACCTTTAAAATAATTATATCCCTTTCACTTCAATATACCTAAAGCTAAACCACAAAACATTATTAACATTTTAGGGCTAAATTGCCAGAATCAATAAAAGCGCGCATAATTCTTCCCCAAACCCACTTAACGGCACCGCAATAGTCGTGATTTATATCCATCCATTATACACTAAACCACAAAATCTTAAAATGAACCGGCTCATAAAACAAGGGAACGAGCGGCGGGCACTCCCCGATGGCTTTATTTTGTCGATTCGGCAAATGACGTTGATAAATGAACCACTCTATCAATCAACGTAATTGTACGCTAAGCTTTTAACAGGTAACACCGGCGGAATGGTAATGTCATAACACAATTTATACGAAATCTGGGCTCTCGTTATAATAGATTATTTTTAGAAATCTCGACCTCCGCAGATTAATTCGTCGTGTAATATCGGCCTAATTTCACCCTCTGCTAGGCTCACGTCATTTCGGGTCCGGTTGATGACTTTCCTGTTCGGATTTTATTCTTGTTTAATAGCTACGTCCAGAAGTGTCACATGCCGCGCGAGGAAAATTTTCCTCGCGAAGTTTGACTTGCCTCACGTGAGGCAAATGCGCGCCCTGCCTCACCTGAGCACTCACATTTGCGTCGCCTAGTTTGGCAGTCGTGAGACAGAACGATGTCAAACGTGTCAAACTGATTGATCGGGTATACCTTTCCCTGTCTAGTGTGTCAGTTGCCTCGCCATTTGCCTCGCGCGGCATGCGACTGAGGCAAACATCGTGCTTCGCGAGGCATGTGGGTGAGCAACCTCGCGCGGCATGTGCATGTTGTAGACACGCCTAATAACTTGAGTGCTCATAAAGTTTGGCCAGAACCCTGTTGTTTTTGGATAATGAAAAAGAGCTTATGATGAACACAAAGCTTTCGCTGGCAATTAGAAACTGTAATAAGTATGGCCAACTCCAACCAACCGTAATTACAAAGGCTTTAAATTATTGCAGATCGAGTATCTTAGGGTGGCTGCCATCTTAACCTTAAAATTGGAAATCTGATTCGTCGTTTGGACTAATTTAATTTCGAAAGCTTTTCGAGACAGCCCTGACGTAATAAAATTTGGACCGTTCGAAGGGGAAACTTCTTAATTAGCGCCGGTCTATAACGAAGGGTCTTCCACGTGACGCCTTGCCGAGCCGACCGCTAGGTTTTCAATTCGTAACCAATTCGCAAATCGATAAACTCATCCTTAGGGCTACACACTTCGGCAAACTGTTTACGTAACTCCAATAAATATTTAACTTAAGGGCGCCCGTTCGGGCCGATTATAAATTGAAGCCAATAAATTACAAGCATTTAATTAAAACTATTATTTAAGAGTTCCGATGAAATTTTGTCGTGATATTTTTTCTACAACAATCTATGGACGGTTTTGCCGGGTACATTGTTTTACTAGCACCTACCGACAGATGTTATTTTTAATCCTGTCTTCAGTGTGTCACCGAATTAACTTAATTATCTACAACTTATTTTCTTGCCAACCCTGCGTATCTTCCCTCACTACACATATAGGTAACATAAGGATGAAAATAGTAAAAAAGCTCTACCACTGGAATCACCTAACCAGCGAAATCAGCATACCCGCAGGTAGCGGCTCGCTCAGCGCCGGCGAGCGGCACACGTAACTAATCGAATGAGCGACACGCAGCGTCCCCAGCGAGATCAATTACACGTGTAACAGCAGAACCTATACTAGGGTACAGATTCTCGTTGCTTACGTAAGAGATTTCGAGGGTTTTATCGAATCAGACTTTTGGTTCTATCTACTTTAATAAACATTAAACAGACGTGGGCAGGAGCGGTTATCTCTATAGGCCGAATAGACCCAGGCCTAGGGCGGCAAAATTTCGGTGGCGGCAGAACTTGGTGAAATTCACAAAACTCACAAATAACAACGGTATGCATCAGTATCTAAAGACACTGATTGAAATAGTTTTATCATTTACAGACTTTCGTTATTTTCACGTTATTTTGTTAATTTTAACTCTAATACATTTATCATTTTTTTCGTGCTTTACAGGGAGTTAGCGTATCAAATCCGCCCCTGCTTGAGGGTCGGGTTTGATACGAAAACCGTTCCCACAAAAACTGTTTACAGGACCGTTTTTAAGAGATCCGTTTTTATTTCAGATATGGCGTATGTACGTGGTTATATTAGCGAGTTCTCAATCACACGTGATAGTATAGGTATTCCGGATCCAGTAAAAACGCCATCCCCGAAATAAAAACGGATCCACTATAAACGGTCTATGTGAACGAAGGGTTATTATTTGAGTTTAGGTTGAACTGTACTTTAGATAATGAGTAAAACCCATAACATTACGATCGATTCCTACACAAAACCGAACTGGCTAATTAGAAGAAAAACAGAATAAAAAAGTGACTAAAGTAAAACATTTCAAAGCGTTCGGTCGAAGTTAGGAATTTTAAAGAGCGTGAATGATTTATTGCCAGTAGGAGCTTTTCATATTTGGAAGCTGGTTCAGTGAACAAGTTCAATATTAAAAAACTTTGGCCTGTCGATGTCATTATTTCTGCGAGTCGCTCCACAATATAAATAGATTTCAGAAATTTACTCATAAGTTGCCTCACTTCGATGCTCTCCGGCACAGTTATGAATGAAATTCTCAAGTGCACTTCAACAAATGTATTGAATTCCGTTCTCAATGATTGTGGTTCGTGAACTTTTCAGGACTAGAAGTTGTTCACGTATTTTTTATTTTATTTTTTTATTAGCCTATTTTTGTGTCCCACTCCTGAGCAAAGGCCTCTCCTTGACTTCTCCACAAAGCACGATCTTGAGCGGTCACAGACCACAAAGGTGACCAAATCATCCCGCCATCTCCTCTTGGGTCTATATTGTGGGGAAGTTTAGGAGGTATGGACCATAGTCCACGTATATACCAATGTATTTCCTCTAGGCGTTTAACTATTATGTAAAGTCGCCTGCACGTCTATGGTCACATTTCCAACATAAGCTGAACTGTCGTTAATTACGGGCGCCAATAATAAAGACCGACATACATATCGGACTTAAAACTATAATGAAAAGATGTTCTCATCTCAAGCACGCTATTCCTGTCCTATTATAAGTGCATATACCTGTCCTATTTAATTCTAGGTATATACACGTTATTTAACGGTCACCGAAAGTGTTCCTGAAGGTAGGTATTTTGTTATCCATATAACATTATCCAGTACCTAATATTGGGATTATACTTTAGGTACCTGTTCCCGCGATATTTACCCGCGAACTCCGAATTTGGATCCGATTTATTTTGTGGTTTAATTATCCCGCTTACGGTTTAATTAGTAGCCGTACTTGAATTTGACAGGCTCAACAGCGGTCAACGATCGTTCTAAAAAACTGCCTGCTTAATTTTTATTAAGATTATTTTACGATATAAATAGGTAAGTACTTACGAAGATTATATTCCTTAATAGAGCCTGCCAATCAGACAAAACAGAATAGTGACATACAGAGTAGTAAACTAGGTAAACTAGTGACATGAAATAACACACAATTTTAGGAATTAGATGGAAAAGTCTGTGTGGTGTGAAATTATAACGAATTAATTTCGGAATTCGTAAGAAAGGTTACTACAATGACGTGACTTTGTCTTATGATCGTATAACTTTCTTGAACTGTTAACCTTTCGCAGCGTACATCCAATGTCCCAGTGACGAGTAGTTTGACCGTCCGGCGTCACATTATTAATGTGACACGAACACGTGATCGTCCCGGGACGGCACGCTCCCGGACAGTGGGACCTCGTTAACGTTGGCACCGCTATACACACATGTGTTGACATTGTATTTGTATTAATGAGATCTTGACAAGTTCATTACACGTGAGATATACGAATGATAGCATCCTCTATTGGATATCTACCCTCTACTTCACCCTAATGAGAATTCGTGTCCTTATTTTTATAGGACATATCAAAAACCACGGCTCATTACATTATGTTTTGCAAGCATTATACAAAATGTTAATGTCATAATGGTTTACTGTACTTTAAACGTTCGCTACGCATATAATACCTATTCTAATTGCGCGGTTTAGCAAGATATACCTGCTTACTCGTTAATAGGTATTATACCTAGTTAGTTACATACCCATGGACCAGTTACTAAGGGGACTGGCCCTAAGCAAGTCGGTCGGGTGGTCGGCCTAGTACTAACATCGACATAAAACGAAGCAAGTAGTTCAACTATTTAATATTTTAGTAAATAGTAAAATGTAAATGGAAAAACAATGACCACGTTTTGTTTCATACAAATATCTAATAAGGGCACCTCTTTCTTTCGTCTTGACTCTGTGTACATACCTATTTAAATGGAAACCTCCTACACAGCATCTGAAAAAATGTTTAAAACATAAAGCGATAAGGTTGGTTGAAAGAGTTAGAAATAAATGCTCTTTTTTGTAGTTGAAACACAGAGTAAAGACTAATTATTAGATATATGTATGAAAAAAAAACGTGGTCATTGTTTTTTCATTTTCATTGGTCTATCTACCGGTAAATAGTTGAACTACTCGCTTCGGTTTATGTCGATGTTAGTACTAGGCCGACCACTCGGCCGAGTTGCTTAGGGCCAGTCCCCTTAGTAATTGGTCCATGAGTTGAAAATATCATGCACAATAACAAATAAGTACAAATCTCATTTTTATATTTAAATTATATGTGCAGTCTCAATTGAAGATATAACATGTTGGTACTTTAAACTAATCCTTTCCGATACCGCACGAGCGGGGTCGTACGTGAACTGAAGTGATTCGCGCGGGCTAAGCCATTAGTTTTAGGTACCACGGCCTACGTCCAACCCGTTCAGTTACTTGGATTACTAGGAACAAACAAATGTAACGGCGAAGCCTTTGTCATCTTTACGTGATTTTACGACGCGGTATAGTTCAATAGATAAGACTATTGTGTGATGAAACCTCTGTTCTTTTGGTTTGGTAAAAGGCAAAGTATAGTCATCTCGGTTAAAGTCAAATGAGTAGGTAGGTTCTTATGTGTCTAAGGTATCAAACAAGCGTACGGCACGCCTGATGTTAAGCAGTTACCGTAACCTATAGATGCTTGCAATACCAAAGGCATCGCTCGCACTTTGTCGACCTGAAGGGGTGTGGGACAATGGACGGAGAAGGGAGGGGGGTTGGGCTTCTGGCTATCTAAGTACGAAACGCAGCTGTTATAGTTACTTTACGCCGATCTTCTGTGAGAGGGTGATACTACTCCAGTCAGGTCAGCCCATAAATGAGCTGCCGTTACTTTGCTACAGCTGGGCTCTACCAGCAATAAAATGTGAAAAACAACCAGCGTCTGCAATAAATTGGTAATATAGGTACAGCCTTTTTACAGTCGACCCTAGTCATCAAATGTATTGTGTTTTATAAAAATAAATAAACACGTTAAACCTATTCTAATAAATAAATAAAATTCCAATTGAATTCAATTTGCGCTCACAGATGCAGTTAGGAAAGAGTTTAATCTAATCCTATTTCCGATACTCAATATATGTAGTTAGAGTCGCACAGCCGGGGTCGAACGCGAACTGAAGCACTTTTACGTAAGCTTTGAATAGTTTTGTTTCAGACTGCCCTCTGCACCAGTGTGACCGTTTTAAAAAAAGGTGATGAATTTAAAAAATAAGGTTGTCAGTACTAAAAAATAATAAAATACATGCAGAATTATACTAAAATAAATCACATAATTGCATATGAAATTGTATTGTAAATCTTCATTTTGTGGAGACAAAATTATACGAATGGAATTGGGATTGGATTTGAAATTGAATTGAATGGAATTGAAATTGAATCGAAAACACAAATTAAAATTAAGATCAAATAAAATAAAAATACTAATTTGGTACTCTGAATATACCAAAAACGGTCACACTGCTCTGCACCTATAGCAGGGTGCATATCTCGAATCAAAAAAGCATATTACTTCAAAAAATTGTCGCAGTACTATCTGAGTTTAAGAAAAATTGTGTTGCATGTTCACCTATCTATGTTCAAGGTGGTAGAGTCAAGCTTTAGCCAATAGACTGCAGCTCATATACGGGCTAGCTCGACCGGGGTAGTACAGTCAACAACGAAAGTCGCTGAACATTCTGAAATTTTCAAATCGGTTATACTCTTTATTCTACAAACGTTGGTAAACCTTTATAAAACCAAACATTAGCAACATGTCTACATTTTGTTTCGATAAAGAAAAATTATGGATTTGATGCAAAACAAAAGTGTGCAAGCTATTTAAATAACTGCGAATGTTCAGCGACTTTCGTTGCTGACCGTACCATCATCTCACAGAAGACCAGTGTAAAGTTGCTGTTTTACCTGCGTTTTGTACTATGAGTGAGAGAGCCAACCCCCACCCCCTCCCCTCTCCCTATATCCCACTCCCCTTCAGGTTAGCAAAGTGCAAGCAATGCCTTTGGTACCTATTGCAAAAATCTAGGCAAATCCAGGTCTCAATCTATTGGTAGGCTGGACGCATGCCTATGTTGGCCGGCTTAATGATAAAAAATAATAATTTTCCTATAGCAAAATCCCAGGATCTTCAAGTTGGACTTGTTACAGATTATAGGCACCCTTTATCAATGAGATAAACCTACGCCGTTTCATGTTTTGAACACAGTATTCTACAGAATCTTTACATTTTGAACGCATTTAGGCCGGCTATATGGATGCCTCATAGGCTAGTTGGATTTACGTTATAGCCTATTCGAGCGAGTAACATGTCCGAGGCAATTCCGTGAATGCACGTACACGCTTGAGGGTCAGTCCATGTAGCTGGAAATGCGAATATTAATAATGTATTGGCTTTCATATACCTGCAGGAATATGGAATGAATCTTTGAAAAATATTTACCGCCTATCGTATGGTAACATACTTACGTATCTACGTAGGAGTGCTCTACCAACGTATTTTCGAGTGGAACTTAAGTATAAAAGCGGATAAGTAGGTACTATTAGTGCTACATTTGAGTCTCGAGTCTCGAGTCTCTTAACAATTGACCATTGCAAAACCACAGGTATCATAGGCCCAGAAGTGGCACCAATAGTACCTACATAGTCGCTTTTACACTTAAGTTCCACTCGAAAATAATAATATGAGAGGCCAGTGGCTTTGCAATGGACAATTGTTATGAAAGTCGAGGCCCAGAAGTTGCACCAATAGTACATACTTAGCCCTGAAGTTGTCCAGTGGTCGGTACGCTGTAACATTTAAAATGCAAAAAAATAACTTACGCTTTCTTTTTTCACATTATCTCGCTGATGACGTAGCTATAAGCATAACGTCATATTCCACCGTAACACGCTCGGAGCACGAAAATCTCGGCACATAAATAAATGCCAACGAAATTTTCCTTCTGAAACACGTCAGGGCGATAGGAAGTTTCCGTGGAACACGCGCTCGGCGAGTATCGAGGGAACTTGTCAAAAGAAAGTTACCGACAAGCCTCACAAGTTGGGGATTTCATAAAGTCTGCACCGTAAATACTTTCTTATGTGCGCATGTGTTTTAAGTACCTACACGATTATTATTATTCCGTGATAACACGGAATAGTACACAACAAACAAGTACGGAACAGTAATAATACTGCGACGACACATCCATTCCTGGGATTGATATTGGCAGAACCTCGAGTCTCCAATTCTCCATTGCGAAACCACAGGGCCTAGAGTCTTTTATGAATTGTTCATTGCGAAACCACAAGGCCTAGAGTCTTTTATGAATTGTCCATTGCGAAACCACAGGGCCTAGAGTCTTTTATGAATTGTCCATTGCGAAACCACAGGGCCTAGAGTCTTTTATGAATTGTCCATTGCGATACCACAGGGCCTAGAGTCTTTTATGAATTGTCCATTGCGAAACCACAAGGCCTAGAGTCTTTTATGAATTGTCCATTGCGAAACCACAGGGCCTAGAGTCTTTTATGAATTGTCCATTGCGAAACCACAGGGCCTAGAGTCTTTTATAAATTGTCCATTGCGAAACTACTGGTCTCTAATATTATCCTCGCCATTACTTTGTTTTTTTTTTAAAGGACTGCGGTGGCAAAAAGCTTACGGCCCGCCTGATGTTAAGCAGTTACCGTAGCCTATAGATGCTTACAATACCAAAGGCATTGCTCGCACATTGCCGACCTGAAGGGGAGTGGGATGGAGGGAGGGGGAGGGGGGATGGGCTTACTTCATTATGAATCGTAAATTCTTGGCGGTTGACATCTTTCCAGCCATCTGTTAGCTGTCCTCTGACCGCCAAGAATTTTCAATTTATAATGAAGAATTCACGAGGATAATATTAGAGACCAGTGATTTCGCAATGGACAATCGTTAAGAGACTCGAGACCCAGAAGTTTTGTTTGCGAATGGCTTGGTTATGCGTAGGTTCAGAAATGTTACGATGTTCATAATACAGAACTACATTTTTCGCACATTTACATAAAACCTTAATCATAGGCCTGGATTGGGATCTAAAGTGGGTCTTATTTCTTCACTAAATTAACGCATTAAGTACAAACTTAGGCTTTTATGCAATTGCAAGGTAAGTGAGTCAATAAAATCGTAAGTCAAGATTTCAAATTAGTACGACTTACTGTGGGACACTATACGACATTGCAGCAATTCATTTTTCCGATCCTCCAGCAGAATCCGCTAAATTTCCATGAAACGATCACGAATGGCGTAAAATTTGGTTGACTTAAATTTTGCGGAATTGCTAAGGATTCTGCTAGAAAATCACAAAAATGAATTGCATTGGCAATGTTGCATGGCGTCGCTATTAGCACCCGACACAAATGTTTTGGCACGCATTTACAATAATCCAAACAAAAGCTAATGCTTCAATCTATATATACCGTTTCGAAACATCGAATCGGGGTTTCCGGTTTCCGGGTGGATTGCGTTCGGAATCCCCGATTCGATATTTTGAAACGGTATTCCGTACGGAAATTCTGTATGTATGTGGCGGGCTTTAGTCATGACCATTGTAATCAAAGACCTAGCAAAAAAATCAAAATCGACTAGCTTTTAATTAATATTGTACAGATCACAGATTGAAGCATTAGCTTTTGTTTGGATTATTGTAAATGCGTGCCAAAATATTTGTGTCGGGTACTAATAACGACGCCATGCAACATTGCCAATGCAATTCATTTTTGTAATTTTCTAGCAGAATCCTTAGCAATTCCGCAAAATTTAAGTCAACCTAATTTTACGCCATTTGTGATCGTTTCATGGAAATTTAGCGGATTCTGCTGGAGGGTCGGAAAAATAAATTGCTGCAATGTCGTATAGTGTCCCACAGTAAGTCGTACTAATTTGAAATCTTGACCTAAGATTTTATTGACTCATTTACCTTGCAATTGCATAAAAGCCTAAGTTTGTACTTAATGCGTTAATTTAGTGAAGAAATAAGACCCACTTTAGATCCCAATCCAGGCCTATGATTAAGGTTTTATGTAAATGTGCGGTAAATGTAGTTCTGTATAATGATTGTGGTACCATTTCTGAACCTACGCATAACCAAGACATTCTCAAACAAAACCTGAAAACCGGAATTCCGTATGTATGGTCCTAATGATGATCCTAGACAACTGACAGCTAGTAGGTTAGTGAGAATAAAAAACCTAGTCATATATCACCTAATCGATATAATATAGAAAGACAGACTCATATAGATACTGCAACATGTCTTTCCCTACTTTTAATGATGTAAATAAGTAATTAGTCTAATTAAAACTACGTATATTACTACCAGTTTTAACAATTACAAATGTGCAATACGGTGCGAATAAAGTTGCCGCAGGCGCGGAAACTTTTAACTTTTTCATAACTAGTAGATACCTCGTGCATGCGCCAGTTAAAAGTAGTTACTGGGAACGAATATTTATCTGGTAATTGGCTTGTTAGTCTCCACACGAGTTACCGAAAATCCTGCGTTAGTGACATCGACAGAATAACTTTTTTATTTAGATAACAGTTTGTTATTAATTGGATTTGTCTACGTCGAACGAAAAAACCATAAAAATCTGTGAAATCGTAGAGATCCAGAGTAGGTAGAGACCGCACATTATTTTTAAATGGGCATATAAATAAGTAGGTAACCTACTTAAAAGATTGTTGTTAATGGGTAGTACCTGCCTAATTCTTAATTTAAGTAAATTTTGCTGAAATGTATAGTAATCTTCTTTTTCGAAATTTTATAACGAGTCATGAAAAGTAGAGTCCGTCCGTTCACAATAAAAAATACTCTAAGTATAAACTAAGTGCAGTAAAATGCTAAAGGAACATTAGCAAACTTCAATTCCCCTTGAATTACTGCGGGCGTTCCCCAACTGGAGTCCTCGGTCGTTAAAACTCCTTAACTACCCACTCCATATTCACGCGGAGCTGCCCCGTCGCTGTTTAAATCTCCATTACCGAAATATGACCGACACCTCGCCCTCTTCAACTTTGTTCAACAAGATAAAAATGTCATAGGAAAGGGAATCATACCTATCTAATTAGGTGTTCCTGAAATAAGAGAGTTGCCACTAAGCGACCAGCGCCTCCCAATTACGATACGTTTTATGACTATTTTGAAGGCTGGTCTAACAAACCGAAAGCTTCAGGAAGCAACAGCTCTAAATAAATGAAACGCTTCTTAATTTCCCTATTTAACAGTATAATAGCACCTTCGTGCGGTATTAACGAAGTTCGCCAAAAACAATTTATCAGAGCGTCGATCTCAACGAGTGGAAGAGACGAGTTTCCCGGCGCTATATCTTGGCCAAGATAGTCCATTGTGATCGGGCCTGCGGCGAGCCGCCGTTGCCGCCGCCGGCGCAACCCTAATTGATATCAATTACCCGACATCTCTCAAAATCTCTTTGAAGCCGTCTTAGATCTCGAAATATTCGTTCTCTCGGCTCGTGTTTAATTTTATGGAAGTTTAATAATAAATTATTTTCATGATCCACAAGTTCGTCAGCGGGCTAAGTAGGTATCTATTGAATTAAGGAGTTAGTGGAAATTATTAATTCAAATTTTAATTCAAACAATTAAACGTCTACCACTGACAATCATACCTATTAATTACGTCTCCGCCCTATAGGTACTGTGTAAATTACCTATTCTATCTTTTACGAAACTGAAATATCGTTATTTCCTTACCTAAGGTATAATGTATGTCATGTTCAGCTGGCCTACTCCGAAATACGAACCTAACGTTTCGGCTGACGGATTGTCGTGATTTGACATTTCTTCTTTCGTTTTTCTCTACGATTTGACATTGTTTTGATCGTAAATCGAATCCATACTTCGGACGATCCGTCAGCGACGTATTTCGGAGTAACCCCCGTTTACTACACGCGTCTTAGGTAGGTACTAACGTTACATACCTACGGTAGATTAGATACAATATAGTAAACGGCTCGTCTTTGCTCCAACTTGCGCCCATTAGCAAGTTAGGAGTACAATCCGTCTTGTGTAACATGACCAAGGAACCACAGATTAATTGTATGTGCCGTAACGACGACGCTTAGGAACGACTTGTATCGAGATAATGGGTAAACAAAAGTATGTAGACGTCATTCAATGCATTTAGAACGTAATATCTAATATTATACAGTGGGTACCTATGTAAGTAAGAAACTTATCATACTTACTTACAAAAAGGAAAACTTTGTTAGATTACCAACATAATGTAGAGTTTGAATTTTACCATATTCTTTAAAATTCAACCGGTCATTTGAAACAAAATCCTAGATCTCAATAAATGAAAGCTATCACATCACATCGTACATCTAAATAAGTATACCTATGTACTAATAAATTCACTTATCTGACACCAGAGTAGATAAGCTGTTCTAAAGAAAACTAAAGATAATGTCAGCATAACCCACATCGACATGACCCTGACTGACCAACTGAATTGCCCGTGGATCGATCCGGCTTACCAAACTCCCAAAAAACATTTGTCACTCTCCTTCCGGCGGAAACAAACATCGTGGAGGAAATGTGAGGTCGAATAAGTCAACGTAAGTATAATATATCAATAGTCTGAACATTTATAGGCCCTTCATAAGAACAAGTTGTTGTTGTACTTTACCATGGAGCCTCTACGACATTCTGGGCGATTTCATTAATATTAATTTACATAGTCCAACAATAATAACACCTCCACAATGTGGTGGTGTATGGCCACTCAAGCCTCTGACTACCCCCGAATGGGGATAAAAGTCGTGACGCTACAATTTTTTTTTTTCTACATAGTCCAACAAAATAGGTAATTGACCATATTTTTTGTCGAGAATCAGTCCACGAGTTCATCCTTTGTTTATTCAACCTTCTACGTATA
The DNA here is from genome assembly GCA_947859195.1 of Drymonia ruficornis. Lineage (NCBI taxonomy): Eukaryota > Metazoa > Arthropoda > Insecta > Lepidoptera > Notodontidae > Drymonia > Drymonia ruficornis. Next base: position 18,397,855 of record OX401904.1, read on the forward strand.
TTGTTCGTAGTAATAATACATTTAAAGATGACCAAAGTAGCTCTACCCGAATGATTTAAATCGCTTTCGCATCCCAGGGGGTAACGTCACATAAAAATACGAGACGAAACTACATCCCATCCTCAGCTACTCCACAGGCGGGCGAAAATAATGGCTACGTATGTAAGTACAACTTTGTAAATAAATGGGTCATTCCATATAGCGCCGCTAAGTTGTGTAACTGCTGTTAAAACAACTAAGCACATATTAATTGGCCTTAAATAGGTGATTCTCTAGTTAAATGTTTCCAGTTGCACGAACTAGAGCCGGGCCACAAAGAGGTGCATAGACCCAAAAGTTGTGGGAACTGACTCGGTAAATGTTTGTTAACTGCCCCGTATTATACTGTCATATAGTACCCGTTTGTACGACTTCACACAGAGACAAATTATACTGAACTAGTGTGTGTGTTGGTGTAACATTTTACTACAATGCGTAAAACCCAACGTTAGTTACCTACAATGCTATAACTTCGCACGCACCATTAGTTAGTAGGTACAGCATATACTTAACAGTCGGTTATCTAGCTAGATAACAGATATTTAGGTGCATTGTTTTTGTAGCGACCATTGGAATACTAGCTCATAGCAAAAGCTAATGAAATAGAACTGGCCGACGTCATTGCATACTTTCCCATGATCGAGACTGGACAACTATCGACTGTATTAAGAAATTTTACTTATATAAGTTTTAACTAGACATCAAGCGTAAGGTACATTACCTAAAACGTAAAAATGCAAATTCTACCTAAGCTTTTATATAATAAAACTTCACTTATTAAAAATACCGTGCAGTACCGTGCGGTAAGCTCATTTCATATTAGATACGCTGCAATTTATAAAACGAGTATGCAAAAAGCTTTCCCAACACTCCGAGAAAAGGAAAAGCGGGTAATATTTCCTCTTCTCATGACAAATTAAATTACGCAGACTACACCTCGTTTCGTGACCATATTAATACCTATTGAGATTGTTATTTCGCAATAGTATTATTTGCACCTCTTTTCTTCTTAAATAATCGACTAATCGTAGTAGGGGAAATATTAAAAGCAAAAAAAAAGCAAAACAAATAAAAAAGTAGTATGTATATGTAGTAATATCAGTTATCTGGTTTCCATAGTACAAGCTCTGCTTAGTTTGGGATCAGGTAGCCGTGTGTAAAAAAAATGTCGCAGGATATTATTATTATTATTATTTAATTTTTATAAAATTATCCCTACTACTTCCAAAATGAATGTAGGCAGGTTGCTAATATAATATACCTGCCTAATGCCTATAATACCTACGTATTCGTCGATTATGGGGCTAATGGAGTCTTAGGGGGCTTCCATAAATAACGTGAGGTGATTTTTGTGATTTTTCGACCCTCCCTCCCCCTTGGTGAGATGTCGTGAGATTTTGCTCGACCCCCTTCCTCCCCCTCTAATCTCACGTGAGATTTTTCACAAGCTATACTCTAGAGGAGAAACATGTTTTACATGATTTAACCCAATTTTCTTGCAATATTACACTGTTTCTTGCGTTAAAAAAAATACGTGAGATTTGCCGAGACCCCCCCCTCTCCCCCACGTGAGATTTGGTGAGATTTTGCTCGACCCCCTCCCCCTAAATGCCTCACGTAATTTATGGAAGCCCCCTTATAGAGTCATAAACGACTGACTAAAACCAAATAATTTACCTACCTGTTTCTGGTACACTGTTGTGTGAGTAGGCTCACACAACAGTGTACCAGAAACAGGTAGACATTAACGTTTAATACTAAAATCGTTTAGTTCTAGGTAAAATAGAGTTCCCTGTTTTAGGTACATAAAGCGTTTCTGAAAGAATACCGTCGGAGAAAACTAAATTCCCAGGTTTTGCAGAAACAAGCAACTAGAGTACACAATCGCAATATGTAGGTACCCATTATTCACAATCACTATATGGAATTAGCGAACCTCATTTGCATACAAATTGGCATAATAAAGATATGGTTGGTAATCTCTTCAGCCCTCTAGACCGAAATATAGTTAGATAGATTGCCATTTGATTGCATGGTAGGTAATTACACAGTAATTACTGTATAATTCGGATCTATACATCTGCTTAAACATAAAAATAAATAAAATTAAAGAGTCCGTTTGTAATGTCAAAATAACAGCTTTTCACTTTAATAAAAATGCACATGAAAATATATACCGTACATAGTAACAAAGAAAAAAAAAGCGTTTTTGTCTGTCTGTTTGTTCCGGCTAATCTCCTAAACGGCTGGTCCAATTTTATCGGGACTTTTACTGCCAGATAGCTGATGTTATAAGGAGTAACTTAAGCTACTTTATGTAAGCAAACATTATTTATTTTTTTGTTAAAATACGGCATGTCTATAGCATTCCTATCACATATCGTATTAGGCCCTCTAAAGACCCGGATCACTAATCCAGAATAAGGTGGTACCTACAGAACTGAAACTTTTCGGCCGCTCTTAGATAAGTCGTATATTTTATTAAAAAAGCTCTAGGAATGAATTGCCATAGATAAAATAGATACAACGTTAGATAAAGTATTGAAATTATATTTCAATCCATTGGTCACTGATGGAACAGTCCCAACCTTGTGCTGTAACACTGCCATATATTACCAAAGAATAAGGTCCATATTCCTCTGCTCTAACAACCAAACTCCTTAGTCAAATAGCCAAGTTCCGAAACGAAGCCGGGCTTAGTGGGGCACAATATATCGTGACTGAAAGACTTAGATAGGTTTCTACTGTTGACGTTATCGGGACACCCCGTAAGGGCGTAGGATTAGGAAACGAGCTCCTTCATATTCAGAGGACTGAATTCCAGTGGGTCATTTGTCGCGTTTAATTGCCAATAAAGATAAGCTATATTTTTCTTTGTTACGTTGGGACCCCATAAAAGAAGCGAAATAACAGCACTACATAGGTACATAGACTGTAGGTACTTTTGTCTTTATGAGAGGTTGCCAATATACTGATGTTCCATGAATCTATACGATCATCGTCACTAATAAGAGCAGAAATAGTACTCTTTATCTTCTCTCAATTCAATAAGATCATGAACAGTTCGGTCGAAATCATCAATTCATGTTTACCTACTGACCATCAACCAACTCTATACTACACGTGATCATCAGACTGATCAAGTTTAGTACAATCACCACCCCTCCAAAGCTCCTAAACATAAATAGTGCAACGTCAGCTATAGGTATAGTAAGTACAACCAGGGGCGGATTTGAAACGCTGGCTGCCCTAGGCTTATGGAAGATTGCCGCCGCACTACTCCCTGTAAAGCATGTGCATCAGTATCTAAAGACACTGTTTAGGATAATTTTATCATTTACAGACTTTCGTTATTTTTTAATATTAATTCTTATATAGCATGAAAATTTAATGATAATGTATTATCATTAAATTTTCATGCTAATGTATTATCATTAAATTTAATGATATGATGATGAATTTAATGATAATGTATTATCATTAAATTTTCATGCTATATAAGAATTAATATTAAAAAATAACGAAAGTCTGTAAATGATAAAGACACTGTTTAGGATAATTTTATCATTTACGGACTTTCGTTATTTTTTAATATTAATTCTTATATAGCATGAAAATTTAATGATAATACATTATCATTACATTTTCATGCTATATAAGAATTAATATTAAAAAATAACGAAAGTCTGTAAATGATAAAATTATCCTAAACAGTGTCTTTAGATACTGATGCATAGGTACCGTTTTTATTTGTGAGATTTGTGGATTTCCGCCAAGTTCTGTCGTTCCCGAAATTTTGTCGCCCTAGGCTTGTGCCTACTCTGCCTATGAAGAAATCCGCCCCTGAGTACAATACTCCTCAACGAAATCATAAACATTCCGTAGAACGCGCGATAGGAAGAGCGCAACGCTTCCGGTCTCAGTTTCATTACTGATATTGGTAGGTAAGCTCCGATTCAATTTCCTCACGGCACAGCCCCTATCTCACGGGCTGAGTGACGTTTACGTAACGAGCGCATGTGGAATGCGCCGCACCCTGTATTATAAGCCGGCCCGCTTATTTACATGAAATTACTTTGAGATGATACCAACAAATTCTCATTGCAGATCCCGAATTTTAAATACGCATACCCACGGTAGGTTGCCCACGGCTTTAAGATATAGGTAGCATGTACGTAGCTAGTAGGCACTATCCTACTACTATTATAAATGTGAAAGTTATGAAATTTGGCACACAGATATTTTATTACCTGGATTAACACATTATGATACTTTTTATCCCGGAAAAATGTTAGGTTCCTGTGGGATTATCATAAAACTAACTACCTACAGGACGTTTTAAAGTCAACACAGACGAAGTCACGGACAGAAGCTATGCTTTATGTTCTTTACATATACCTACGACTTAATTATTTATTTTAGAACCTATTAAACTTAAAAACTTTTAAACTTGACGCATACCTAAATATTTAAATCCCATAAAGGAACAGTTCCATAACTGGTTGGTACTATTTAATATTCAACGGCTTATGTGGTGGTGCGCTTATCAAAGTTGTTTATAGAACTTTCAGACCCCTGCCACTCCGACGGAACGCTGTTGACGCCCTCAGCAGTACACGAACAGAATAAAAATGTTGCCATTATTTATTCTACCTCTGTTGACTCGGCAGTTATAGAAGAACCGCCTTCAGACCTCTCCGTGCCGAAATTTCTTGGCAAATAGAAAATATTGACGTAGGCAAAAATGTTTTCGCCATTCCAAAATACATTTAGCCATTTCATTCCGATTGATTTATATTTGAGGGCGAAGGGAGATTGCGTAACTATGCGGCAATCGCGTATCAAACCCTAGTTTTCCCGGAAAATTGTTCCAACTCAATAATGTCGTCGTGAATGTAAAAGGCAATAAACATTTCTCGCCGAATATTTTGTAACAGCTCTTTAGGTACCTTTATTAGAAAATTGCCTTCATGTTTCTGAAGGGAATGAGGGTTGACATGAAAGGATTCGCCATAATTGCTATTTGCATGTAAACTCCATTATTGCTCGCGTTCCACGTAACAAAAGACTATTATACCGGAGCACTCGACGTTCACAGATTGATCTAATACTACCATCATCAGCTCGATATTGTCGCCACATGCGGGAGAAATTGATACCTACTTACCCCCAAATTTATAGAGATTTTCAGCCAGTTAACAATGAAAACGAATTGTCACAAAGCATTTCTAGGAGCAAAAGTGATTTGTAATGCCAGTGTAAGTCAATCATAGCTTTCTATTTTGGGGTTTAATATTTTTTAAGGAATATGAAACACCTTAGATGAAAAGTACCTATACCTTATAAAAATAAAAGGTACCTACCTACTCAAGAGAAATAAACTATAACATCCATGGGAAGGTACTTAATAAATCACCTAAATTAATCAAAAATTGGTACATTCGTATAATATAAAGGATGGTAGGTACATATAGGTACTCAAATAAACATCAAATATGTGCATCATATGTATATTATTTAAACAAGTGATAACAATCCAAAAAGTAGGAAAATAATCTCACAGCTAAAATTTTATCACCTTAATTTCGTGTTCAAAACAATCAGATTGGTACAGTACAATATCGAAAACTGTGATATTTATCCTACAGTAAAATATATTATTGCGAAACACATTCCTTTAACAAGGTAGGTAGTTACCTAATACAAATATTCTTTGAGAGGAAATAGGTAACTATATTAGAACAGGTAAATAACTAAGACTAGGCAAATTATCAGTTGGGAAAAAAATTGTTACAATTATTAGTTGCAATTGAATGTAATTGTCACAATTAAATTCAATTGCAATTAATTAATTGTAATCAATTTTTGCCCATTTCTGACAATAATAATATATTAAAGATTAATATTAAAAAAAAACAACTTTGGAATTGACAAAAGCAAGCGGACAACCAAATAGGTATAAAGTCGACGTTGCAACTTATAGCAATAGCATCTTATAAAACGACAAAACAGTTAACATCATATCACCAGCCTTTGCAAGCTGCATTTTAAAAATGAAACAAAGAACACTCCTAAGCGGAAACCTCTGCCAAACAAATGCTAAAGGCATCTCAAAATTGGACCACACACACACACATTGTATGGGAATGGAATCAAAATTTAGTGTTCAAATCTATGTCGTCTCTGAACAAAATATAATGAGACGGATTCGATTAATCAAGTGAGCAATACAAGGATTAATAAAAAATCCATTTATCCTACTGAAAGTAAGGGTATAAGAAAATTTTGGACATTAATTATAATATAACAATCAAGTTATGTGGTTCCATTTTGATAGGTACAGTCAACATAAATAGTAGCTTAGTAGTATATTAAATCTCCAAAAGAATTCATACTATTATGACGTGACTCTTTGGACATTATTATTAATATATCTACTAAGCAACTTTTGATGTTGACTGTACTACTACTAAATAAATATAAAACGAAAAATGTACCTTAACAAATTATAGACCGTTTTATTATTTAAAAATATCAGCCTGTATGATTTGATTATCAAAATCATCATATTTATAAAAGACAAGCAAATCTTGGAGGCACAGAACAGTATGCCCAATGGGATTCCCATCCATACCCTATATGAATTCAACTTCCAAAAACACTGACACAATTTATAAACAGAAGCCTAAACACCGCTTTCTATGTTTGCAACATACACATAAAAAAACACGAACTTCGATACAAAGTTTTAGCCCCTGTTAAAACCTAGAGGAAGAATTTTGAAAAACAATTTTACAAGGTACTCGACAAATCATTATCCCTTTATGGATACAGAATATTATTGTTTTATTATAACATGCCGAAGGCGAATTCTACGTTCTTCAAGAGAGACAGAATTCAACTAAAGTGTCCCTTGAATACTAATCAAACTAGAAGGCACAATCATTTAGATTGATTTTTGATATTAGTACTGTAAGACCTCAATTCATATATTAGTTTTTGATCCTCATGATCACATGTTGGCAACACCTTATAATATCATATCTACAAGTCTTAAATATGTATAGTCGGAATGACACTATAGTGAGTTAATACCATTACACACATTATTAATAATTCCTTGCAAGTATAGCTCCAGTCTTTTTTGTATGAAACATTATTTATAAATAATAATATACCTATTTACTTATCATTTTCCTTGATGACTGTGCATCCTAACCATATATTAAAATGATCCGAATTTACGTTATTTGGTGGAATACATACTTATATCTAAACATGTAATTTTATGCATTTGAATGCAGTCAATTGTGGTGATGAGGCAAGTATTATTATTATACTTTATTATGTAGCTTATTTAATTGTTTTTGTCCTCAAGTAGTCTCATGGCATTTGTGCACAGTTAACTGAGTCACAATTTATTTGCTCTAATGACAAAGGCATCATTTCACTTCAAACTAGATAATAATCCCCAATACATTGAGGGGATGCCCGAGCCCAGAAGTGGGACATTAAAAGGGCTAATATTATTATTATAGGTAATAATAGAATGAATATGCATAAAATACCAATAGTATAAAGACACTTTTGTTGATTGCTCATATTGCTTGAAACATTTCGTCTCTTATTGTTCCTTGACCACCTGAAATATAAAAATATGGAACATTAGAAAACAGCACAATTATTCTAAACTCAAGGAAATATTTGAATGTAAGTACAAACATACACACCTGCTTGTATCTATATCAGCAATCATGCAATCACAACTTTAATTGTCCTGTCTATACTACTCCTGCACATAGGACAGTCATCCATTTCTTTGTTTGCGCACATTTGGCAACAACACATGTGTCCGCAAGGGATAAATATTACTTCACATTTCGCATCCATACAAATAACACACTCCGACTCTAATATTGTATCTTCAGTTTTATTTGCGCTGACTACTCCAGTACAGCTATGTTTTTCAGCAAGTTCTTCGGTAGGAGCCGACGGCTCTACAGTTGTGCATTCTTCCAAATTTTGAGCAGCAGAATTATGGTTCTGACTTTTTGCCGCAGCATAAGAATTTATTGCTCTTATGATACCATCTCTGTCCGAGGTTAATGAAACACCACTAACTTTTAATTTCTCCCTGGTAATGTTTAGTAAAGATTCACCAGAAAACAAAAACTTTACTAAGAACGGCAAACAGTGTATCACACCTTCCTGCAATAGATAATTTGCAAATACAGGATCCAATGTTTTTCCAATATCTAACAAGGTTCTCGGTGCTGATTCCACAAGCTTTTGATAATTTTTCAACCAAAAGTCTGTAGATTTATTAGTCTCCATCTCCATTTCTTTCAAAGTCTCCACAAGCTGCTTCCTTCTTTTATTTTGTTGGCTGAAAAGATCATCTAAGAACATAACCAACTGGACCCTCTGCTGAAGTAACTCATTGTAATTATATTCAATGTTTAATTTTTTCTTTTCTTGTTCAATAACACTCAGTCGTGCTAAATGTGAAGAGATTAACGATATTTCCTGATTAAGACTCCAACTCTTGGCATCAACTTTCTCAAGTAAAGAAGCAACTATCGCTTTCTGAATATCTTGATCTTCTAAAAGTTGTTCAACTAATACTGTGCGGGACTGATCCTTGGCATTCAACAAGTCCGCTAGTTTTTCACTGACTTCCAAATCCTGCATCAGTATACTCTGTTTCATACTGTCCAGTGAATCTTCATAGTGTTTTTTGGAATGTCTAATAGAATAGTCCTCTTCTATGAGCATTTCCATTGCTTTCAAAACATCAGACTTCTTCAGATTGTCATAGTTCTGGCGAGTTATTTCAAGCAGCCTGTCATGTTCTGCCTGGTCGTGGGCAAGTTGCTGCTGTATGACTTCTGGTTTTAAATAATCTGACTGGATAAAGTTTTCCACCAAACAAACAATTTCCCTTTCATCTTCCTGTATAGCCCTTAGTAGTCTCTGGCGATCTTTTTCTCTTGCAATGTGTACTTTTGCTATCTCACCATCCAACTCCATTTGTTCTTGCAAGACTTTAGTTAAGAATTTCTCTCTCTGCTCCTTAGCCACCTTATGCAACCTATTTTCTTGTTCTGTAATAGCAGCCTCCTGTTCCTCCCATGTGATTGTATTGTGTCGAACAAAAGGATCTTGGAGTGAAGTTGGTGTTTGGACTGTTTCAATATCTCGATTATGTGGCAACGGTGGGCAGTAATCAATATTATTTTTTTCACATAAATACTTCATTATATCTTCAGTGCTTTGGGTTGCGACTTCTTGTGGAGGGAATACAAACTGTTCACCATCCAACTCTATTGATATCAAATTGGATGCAAAACATAGTTCTGGACAAAGTTCAATTAAATCCTTATTATCTGTTATAATTAATTTCCTCAATCTCTTTAATTTTCCTAGTGAGATTGGTATGCTACTAAGTTTATTTTTGGACACATCCAATAACTGCAAGCATTCCATAAACTGTATACCTTCAGGGAGCGCTTTAAGGAGATTGTTTTGCAAATACAACTCTGATAAATTCACCAAATACCTGATGTCATTAGGTAATCGCGAAAATTGGTTGTTACTTAGGTTTAGAACCTTAATAAGGTACAAATCTGACAGTTGCCCACCCTCCTCTAATGTATGCAAGTTATTATTTTGCAAATATAAGTGCTCTTTTCTGTACACCTTACATATTGAATATATTCCGGACGGGACCTGACGCAGCTGGCACTCGGACAGATCGAAATCAGACTCCGGAGACTCCTTCGCAATATAAAGTTTCCGTTCAAGTCTAGCTCGTGCGTCACTATCCTCATTGCTGTGCCTTCCAAACAACGACATTTTAGCCCGGTTGACGCACGACACAGCACAACCCATCAAATGTTTAATTGAATAATTCGTACCTTATCCTTTGTCACCGACTGTAGGTAATCATTTCAAAGGCGCTGTGGCGTTATCTTTACAATCAAAGTAGGTACTATCACAAAGTTATTGCATTATCAACGAACAATGCTCGCCTATTTCTTAGAAACGCCGAACGCACGAACAAAATAATATTATTTTAGAATATTTGAAAATGCAAATAAGTCGCAGGTACTACAAAACAAGTCAACTTCAATTTGACATTGACAGTAGAGATGAGTCGTATTTACTAGAACAGGTGCGAAGAACAGGTATTTTACGAGACTAGGCGGCACCTATTCCAATTTAGAGAGTACTTAGTCCACCTAGTATTTCACTCCAACACGTCCCAGCGGACGTGATGCTCTCGCGATCGCGTGCGGATATCGCGTATTATTATGAGTTTTACTAACTGCTCAGTCTACATAGTATATGGTAGGTAACTAGTCTTCTAGTCCAAGTTGTATTATTATTATATTTTTGTGTTAAATTGTTGAGATAACCTATTTTTGTCTTTATAACAAAAATGGCTCTAAAAGGAAGTTGTCATCATTATTATCATCATCATCGTCATCATCATCATCATCATCGTCATCATCATCATCGTCATCATCATCATCATCGTCATCATCATCATCGTCATCATCATCATCGTCATCATCATCATCACCATCATCATCATCATCATCGTCGTCATCAACGTCATCATCATCGTCATCGTCATCGTCATCGTCATCGTCATCGTCATCATCATCATCATCATCATCATCATCATCATCATCATCGTCATCATCATCATCATCATCATCATCATCATCGTCATCATCATCATCGTCATCATCATCGTCATCATCATCATCATCATCATCATCATCATCATCATCATCGTCGTCATCATCATCATCGTCATCGTCATCGTCATCGTCATCGTCATCATCATCATCATCATCATCATCATCATCATCATCATCATCGTCATCATCATCATCATCATCGTCATCGTCATCATCGTCATCGTCATCATCGTCATCATCATCATCGTCATCATCATTATCATCATCGCATCATCATCATCATCATCATCATCATCGCATCATCATCGTCATCATCATCATCGCATCATCATCATCATCATCATCATCATCATCATCGTCGTCGTCGTCTTCTTCTTCATCATCATCATCGTCGTCATCATCAAGTCATCATCATTAGTAAGCAGTAGGCGACATCTAACTGAAGTGAGCAAAAGTCATTTTTTGTCCCCATTTGATCTCATGTATCGAGTCCTATATGGATCTAAGGACTAAGTACGCGAACCATAGCCGATAAGTACTGCAGACTAGGTGGACTAGGCGAGACTAGGTGGACTAGGTGGAACAGGTGTTTGGATCACGTATTTTTAAATACTAGGAATAGGTGCACCTAGTCCCAAATTTACCTAGTCCAACCCATCTCTAATTGACAGACACTTGGTTGGTTGACTTTGAGTGAATGGCATTTTTCCACTAGGCACCGGCACCGGCATGGCGGAACCTTTTTTATTGGTCAGTGACCAATAAGAACTGGTCACTGACCAATGACAACTCTGTAAACAGCTGTCACCATTCCGTTGCAGGTGCCGTGCACAGAGCATTTAAAGTGTGCCGTACCGGCTAGTGGAAAATTGGCCAATGCTTGCGAGTTATTCTGAGTAAAGATGTGATAAACGGTTTTATATTAAAAGCACGTTGTTACGCTTGTGCTTGTTTTTAAAAGTCGTTGTAATAAGAGCTTTTCTGCTTTTCTGCTTTTATAAATTAAACAAAAATTCGTCCGTCAATAATCCGACAACAAAAGCAAAATGCTTACTAAACGTAAGTTCAAGCAAAAAGCCAAAAACTTATCCGCCGAAAAATGGATAATGAGTCTTATGTGCATGGAAATATGGTTGTTAATCTAATATAATATATTATCAATGCTTTTTATGGGTAAAGAAATAAGGTTCAATTTAATTAAATATTGATTTGAGCTATATTGTCATACAAATAAGGTTACTTTTTGTAAATTTTTTGAATTTCCTCCTCTTTCTTGCCGTCATTGCTTAAAAGCAACACGCTTTAATTTGTAAGCGCGCTTGGGCGCTTACTTAAAAAAGCGAACTTTTCAAACGGCTTTTCGTTTAAGCATCCACTTCTAATTCTGAGAGATGTGCCGAGTACCTACAGCCTGACTCGAGTACTTAGTAAGTACTCGGGTACTCGAATATTCAGATTATAGGACTCGAGTACCCGGTACTCGAATACGGGTTCCGAGTACTTCATGGTTTTCGAATCCTAAGTCGGGTACTCAAACAAATAGAGGTGCAATGTTCTTTTTTAATTTTATAGAAAATTGACTGTGTTTAAAGATGTGATAAACGGCTTTATATTAAAAGCACGTTGTTACACTTGTGCTTGATTTTAAAAGTCGTTGTAAAAAGTGCTTTTCTGCTTTTATAAATTAAACAAAAATTCATCCGTCAATAAACGGACAACAAAAGCAATATGCTTACTAAACATAAGTTGAAGCAAAAAGCCAAAAACTATTTTTTACCTAGTTTTCAGTTGTCTACTTTTTTCTAGTGCTTTTGTGCAATAAAAAAGCCAAAAACTTATCTGCTGAAAAATTGATAGTGAGCCTTATGTGCATAAAAATATGGTTGTTAATCTAAAAGAATTTAGTATCAGTGTATTGCTTTTTAAGGGTAAAGAAATAAGGTTAAGTTTATTAAATATTGATTTGAGCTGTATTTTCATACCCATAAGGTTCTTTTTTTAATTTTTTTGGAATTTCTTTCTCTTTCTTGACGTCATTGCTTAAAAGCAACACGCTTGTGCTTGTAAGCGCGCTTGTGTGCTTACTAAAAAAACGAACTTTTCAAACGGCTTTTCGTGTAAGCACTCACTTCTAACTGTGTTTGTAAAGATATACCTAATACCGAGGAAAATATTTTAAGTTTGTAATGATAATACCGAGGAAGGTATTTTATGTTTGTAGGCAGTGATCAGTATTTTCGTTGATTTTATTTAAATAGAGGTCAAATATCCTTTTTATTTTTATTTTTCGGGTCCCCGTTGAAGTGTGTTAATTTGTCAGTGAAATATACCACCGCCACTTTACTGATAGGGATTGGGGGGGTCATATTTTAGGCCAAAGGTCTTCCTGTGCTTGAAGAAGCCAAAAACTTGAAATATATATTTTGCTTGACACTGGAATATGCGAAAAGCGACGCCACAATTAAAAAAATACCTAATACAAAAGTACTCGAGTCCTATTACGTACTCGAGTACTCGTACAAGTATTCTAGTACCTATTCGAGTCCTCCGACTCGAATACTGACTCGATTCTTTTTTTAACGAGTAGATACCTGAAAACTCGAGTCCCAAAAATAGCCGACTCGGTACATCACTAATTCTGACAAATAAATTCGTGTCTGACAATGGCTGTTTTCACATTAGACGGCACGGCACCGGCGACGGCACAGTGACAGCTATTTGCGGGGTTTTCATTGGTCAGTAACCAATGACAACGGGTCACTAACCAATGAAAAAGCTGCCGCCATGCCGTCGCCGGTGCCGTGCCGTGTAATCAAAAAACGGCCAATCAATGTTGATATATTATTATTTCTACTTCATTGTGCATGCATTTAGCCGGTATAGACATAACAAAAAATATCTTGTAGCATACTATCTATGATCGGCAACGTCAATAAAATTTTAATCAAAATTATTGTTTCTATTGCATATATGTTCTATTGAATGTGTCGGGCGCATAGAAGAAATTCGTGGCGACGGACGTCGGAGTTACAGTCAGAGTCCTCGGGGTCCTCGGGGTCCTCGGAGCGAATTCGGGTCCATAGATAATACAGATGGATCATGGCGCGAAATTCAAAATTATAAAGTAGGAGTTTCGGCGTTTTTGTCAACTTTGGATCTTCGTATCGTACGGCGTACCCACCCACTGAAATAAGCCTAGCCGGAACCCAGGACGATATGTAGGTACGTACCTACTCAATTACATAATAATAATAATACATTGCATATCCTCTTACTTACATTCGATTTTAGGTAAACAGGTAAGTTAGTTCAGCCGATAATTAAAAAAGGGTAAAATAGAAAATCTAAATGAAACAAATAATAATATTTATTGCTACCAGTCTCAATCAAGCTTTGTTAGGTAAGTATTAATTTACAAATAGGTACTTTTAACAAGCTTCAAAATAACGGGTAGATACCTAGTTACCTACTTAGAAATTATTTAAACGATTGAATTAACTTTTTATTTATACCTATCTACTTAATTATATTCACTGTACACGTCATAATAGGTAAAAGACTTTTTTTTAAAGCCGTACCTACCTACCTAGAACTACTTATACTCTTTCATTTGGTGTGCCTCCGGTAGTTACCATACCAGTCTTCAGTGAATCGTACAGGAGCGCTAAAGAATGAATAATCTGGCGTTCTGCCATTAAATGTAGAATATCTATCATTTTTACTATTTTTTCTACCTTGTGGTTCATGCCATTCATCATTAGCAGAGCCGTTACTTTGTATAAATAACTCATCGGATTCAGAATCGTGGTCTGAAAAGGGGTGATATTGAGGAGTATAATCTGCATACCACTTGTCTGGATTTGGTGCTCTACTGTCATCAAATTGCACATTCGACTCGGCACCATGTGCTGGTGTACTAGTCTCTTCAACTCTGTTCCGATGTTTACCTTGACGGTGTTCTTGTGCTGAAGGGAAGTCTACTTCAGTGTGATCATTAGCATATTGTTTATAGATTGGGAACGATTCGTAGTACGGATCACTTCGTTCGAAGTTACCTTCGTCGTACGAATGAGCTACATTCCTATCTTTTTCATCGTTTCCACGCACGAAGTTTTCTCTATTATTTGGATGTTCTTTTGCCTCTGATTTATCGGGATTGAAGTCATAGAAGTTTTGAATGTACTGAACGGCTGTTTTTACTTTTCCCTTTTGTTCTTTTTCTTCATCCGCTGACGGAGATGCTTCATTGTTTTCTTTTTCGATTTCAGAGGGATAAGAATCCCCATTGTTGTGCTCACTTTTCTTGTAAACATCCAGATTTGGGGTTTGAGAAGGATACACATGAAGTTTAATAATTTTTGATAATGTATCAAATGTGTTAACTAAATCATGATTTAAGTCCTCAGATAGATCTAGTTGTTTATGGGTATCTGAAGAAGAATCTTTTTCATTCCCTGTCTTAGCTACATTGTCGCTATATTGATTCTCCACTTTAGCAAAATGATCACGGCTATCGTTGTTAAAGATTTGTGGTTTCGAGTCTTGATCACTCGTATTAGTTTCTGAGTTTGTAACAATAGGTTTTGAATGCTCTTCCACAGTGGACGACTCATGTGGGTTGTACGAATGCGCTATTTCCTTACCAATACGAAATCCTTGGCTTTCCGGCGTCGGCAGGGTTTCCGGCGTTTTACTAAAATAATCAAACACATGAAAACTCGGTACGTCAGGTAATTTATAAGTTTCAGCCGCAGGCAACAGTTTGATGGCCACAGCTTTACCTTGATGATATCCTATACCATGACCGTCAAATGGCTTGTTCTTCTTTTTAACTTCAGATTTATCTGTGGCTTCCTCATCCGCTTGCTTGGCTTGGTCGTTTGAATCGGCATCACAATACATTTTGTTTAATTTTTGTGCGTCCTTGTCTGACAAACCAACTCTTTGGCCAATTGCGGTGCCACTCTGAAATAAAGGAATGCAACAAAGCAATAAGATACTTTACGCCATTATGTATATTAAGTATGTATTTACAAACAAAAAGTAGTATGTAGTAATGTAGTAATAATCAGTTATCTGGTTTCCATAGTACAAGCTCTGCTTAGTTTGGGATGAGGTAGCCGTGTGTAAATAATGTACCAGGATATTTATTATTTTTTATTGTTATCTTATATCTACGGGGAAATTCAATACCATTGTATTGAATTGAAGTAGAACTGAGCAGATTTTTGATATAACTACTTTCTCGCAGGCGGAATTGGATATGAGCGCTAATTTAAATATTAGGTGTCACCTTCTTCGGAACGATGGTGTCCTGCCCGTTGGAGGAGAAAGCTCGGCGACTATAATGCAGGACACTGTCGTAGTCGTAACCGACGCCGAAGTCAGACACCGCGAACAAGTTGTATTTCCGAAAGTTGTGCCTCGCAGCTGTGAATAAACACAAGTTATGAACATGTGTCGAGAACACGATTTATATTTCGACCGGAGACGTTTACGATCTAACGTGCTGTTAAGGGAGAATTGACTTTGTGTTTCAAGCCAGAGATTACTTAAAAACAGCGATGCCTACCAATACCGCTGCAAATTTCGGAGTCAGGTATTTCATTGACCAAAACAATTTAAATAGTTACCCCAGTTACCTACAAAAATCTAGGCCGTTAACTGGGGTTTTTGTGCCTCTACCTATAAAGATCTATTTCAAGGTTTCTATAAGCTACATTTAAATACCTCACTGCGATGATTTCTATGTCAAGGTTATTATTTTAATTTAACTCATTTTATTTTTAACGACTAATGCCGTGTGTCCACTGGCTAGAAAACTTGCTCAAGTTTACTTGCGCATGCGACTTGCAATGTGTAAACACTCACGCAAGTGGACTTCTGCGACTTGCCGAACTTGCTGCAAGTACCACATGTACACGGTTGTGTAAAATTGCAGTCAGTGGACACACGTCGGCAAGTGACTTCTGCAAGAAATTGCGGAAGTTACTTGCCAGTGGACACATGGCATAAGATTAGCAAATAATTTGTTAGCTCATATTTCACGAAACTTTTTTCTCAGTAGACAGGATAGTGAAAACAAGTCCACGTGAATCAAGTCGCGGGAAGAAAACGTCTCAAATGAAAATGTCGTGTCATGTCATTTCAAACTACTGCGTACCTACCTACTTTATTGCCGACAATAGAATAGATGGGTACCATGATAGGTACCTACTCAGCTGGTGAGTTAATTTATATTCGCATTGTGTAGCGGGAGAGCGCAGTTAGCGGTCGCTGACATCGTCAAGTTGGTGCTTTACAACATTCTAACAGCTACATAATATATAATGTAGTTTTTACATAAGATGCCTAATTAATCCCTTATGAACTATTTACTAAGCAATCTCTATAACTTTTTAAACTAAAAAATCGTTTTGAACGCGTGTCTAGTAACCTTGTAAATTTTGACATAACTCGTGTTTCACTTGTTTGCAGTAAGGGGTTTAGAATTCCAGTATTCTAACTATACGAATGAATTAATAGTTAGTAGGACACTCACGTTCCACAATATTTTCCCAAATCACGTTAACATAGTCATCTCTGTCTGGGCTGCTCTGCATGTGGTAGAATCCAAGCGTGTGGAGCAGTTCGTGCACCACAGTGCCGTGCCGGAAGCAGCCGCGCCCCACGGGGTGCCGGCCTGACAAGTTAAGCACCTGGTACCCGCTCTGGTAGCCCACTTGCGAGAAACACCCTCGCCTACTGCCCTGAAATACCAATCATTATATATAAAAAGCTATTGCACATCACTTGTTGACATTAATTGTATGCATTGTACAGTGCTCAATGGACTATGAAGACGAAATGTTGTAGGTATTTTCGCAATGAATTTGCAATGTGGCAATTTAAAGGAAGATAACAAGTCTGCTGTGTGTTGCTCGCTAATTTCACTTCATCAAACAATAGATACCGCCTGAAATCTGCGACATTATGAAAATCCGTTTGCGACATAGATTATATTGAAATCGCTACGAAAAACAAGAGCACTAAATAAATTCAATTCGTGTACTTGTATGACTACTGCATCTGGGTCTCCTTTCCTGTAAGGACGGAATGTGACGCACGACGCGCGCGCAAGATCATCTATTCCACTCTGGATAGCTTGCACTTGGTCACTGGCTGAAAATAGCAGTCAGGTTCTTTATAATGAAGACGACGAATTCTTGAGTGATGACGGCCATTTGGCTACTGGTTTGAGCGTGCCGCATGGGTTCACTGCATCGAATGGTTGTCTGTAGTTCTGTACGAACTGGGGGCGATCTCATACATATCAGATCCCAGACCAGAGCAAATTACGAAAAGGCCTTTCCCTGGTCTGGGATCTGGTCTGTCTGAGATCGCCCCCAGTTCGTACAGAATTACAAACCCCTAGTATTAGCGTTTCGCTTAGTTTTGGGCTCTTACAGTTGGTTTGTTGACGATATTTTTTAATAGTTTAACTTAGGTGGGAAACAAGCGTACAGCAAGACTGATGTTAAGAAGTTACCGTAGCTTATATATGTTAGCTATACGCCAAGCAAATTATATTTATTATAACTTTGAACACACCAAATAGATTAGCTTTAGAAGATTTGAAAATAGTGATAGGGCCAAATCTGGATTTGCTTACTAAAATGCTCTCTTTGGATGTAGTAAATGACTTCGTTGTTGGGCCACCGCTTCGTGCCGTCCCTGATGCCGTTCCTGGACAGCCCCTCGGCGACGTCCTCCACGATGAGCCGCCGCTGGCGCTCGTTGAGCACGAGGTCGCCCTCGAACTTGCCACTCTCTTCCCACGCGTGGTCAGATACTGGTTCGTCTTCGTCGTAATCAAAATCAGGTTCTGCGCCCTCTGGAAGATATTATTTGGCACCATAGATTGGAACTTTCAAAAAGAAATATTGAACTTTATGATGATTTTCAGTTTTGGTGAGAATGCATATTGCATATTCTGTCGATATTTTTCAATCTTAGTTAAGCTACCCGTAGTTATACCTACGTATATGTAGTAAATCCAATTCTATCTAGCCGGAGAATATTAGGTACCTATTTACTCACAACTTTGTCTACCTCACACTGTAGTTTCTTACGATCTTAAAAAGTTTTATTACTATCTGTAGACCAACACGTATTTGAATAACCGGAATAAAATAAAACTAGGTGTAGTTTTATGAATAAAATTCGGTGTATTGGAATCTAAAGCGTCGCGAATACAGTATTGTATTAGGTAGGTAAGTATCTAAATACCTACCTAGGTATCGATAGGCATCGTTTCTATTTTGATAAGGTGCGTAATATTAGAAACCTTTGCATTCATTTCCAATAGAATATTTGTTTTACATTACATTTACTTTTAACACACATTTAATGCCTTGTCACCTCTCCTTGTGAAAATGTTTATCTTTACAGCTTTCCCTGTCTGTTCGAACTCCGTATACCTATTGGAACAGTCCAGGGAATAATGAGGGAATATCACAAGAGTGGGTACCTACTTATCGTAGGTTTTTGCATTTACCTACCTACAAAACAAAGCATACAGAACTTACGTGAGGTACCTGTTTGCAAGCGCATTAGATACCTAAAATTGTCATACTTTCCTAGGATAGAGGAAAATAACTTAGTAATTGGACAAATTTGTTATTTGTCTAGGTACTTACTTTATAAGTTACCTACAGTAAAAGTGTCCTACCTACGTATAGACAGAAACGAGGGTACCTCAATACATTGTAAACTCATCACTTACTTTTTAACGTTGGGCTCAGCTGCGATGTCTTTTTGAGGAAATTCGCAAAATCTTCCAGCTCATGATGGGTCCTCGCCAAACACTTGACCGCACAAACAACAATAAGGAACACCGATAACTCTACTCGCGCCATGACAACTTATAAAATTACTTATACGAGCTTATTGAATATCAATCTGCGTAAATGCATGCGGTATTGTTTTCGTTTCTCGCCGTGTAGTCAACTCACGCGATATGTTCGAAAAAAGTATGTCATATCAACGGTATGGTGAATTTAATGGACATTTTTCTATTTCGATTTGTGCTTTGGTTATCCGAATCGAAGGTGGTTACTCCAGCGCCGTTTGATTTTTTCAGTAGGATAAAACCCGCCGGGGTGGGGCGAAGTTTAATATAGCTTCGGATACGACCATTTCACAAGGTGTTAGGCCGCAACTGCCTCCGCGCCGCTTGCGACAGCTCGCTGGTAGCGGCGCCCGCGGCGGCGACACCACACCGCGGCCGCCACCAGTCACCACCCATGACTCGTGCAACATCGAGTTGCTACACCGACAGCTGCAGTTATCCGTCCAACAATAACACTGACTTGTCATTTTTGTAATTGAATGAGTGAAATAGTAAAGGGAAAGTAATAGTTGTCCGATACTGTGAAATCAGAACTGAAATCATGCGAATAGCCGCGAGAGCAAAGTTAACAACAGTTGTTTACCCTTCTGGTGCATTATACTAAAATTTGTTCGCTAATTAGAATCAACCTTCTAAACCAGTCTGTATATTCTATAGTCGTCATCATAATTTTGATTAGCGTAAGTCATAAAGAAAGTTTAATAATAAGGTCATAATGTAGGTACTTAGTACTTACCTACTACCTCAGTGTCACTTCCAAAAACTTACATTCTGCCTAGAACCCTAACAATGGGGGTATATTGGTCTAATACAAGACAAAAGACAAAAGAAGATATAAAAAGCTTGATACTGGTGAGAACGTGACCAAAATAAAAACATTAAAACAGCGCATTTTTTAAAACTTCACAAATCATTTCAATCTTGTCTAATTAATTACACGCTTATCAAATTTTTAAACAGAAAGAAGTAAGTATCTTTTTAGGTAACCCCGAATAGGTACAAATAGTTACCCACTTTTCATTAATTGGGTAAATATTATACAATACAAATAAACTATTATCGATCTTGTAAAATATTCTGCAATCAATCAATGCCATTGCCAGGTGCAGAAAAGCCGTGTAATTTGAAGAATGTAGAAAAAAGAAACCACAATTGAGTTTTACTGTCCTTGATACCAAATGAGATCGATGTCGTCAGTGACTACGACGAGCTCATATAGTGACGGGTTTGATAAAGTTATTGGTCAGTGTAACATTTTTAGACGTAACTCAACATCATTTACAAAAGTCGGTTGATAAGTTGGTTGCGTGCTTGCTTTAGGTACCGTAGGTAGCTTGTATCTTTAAAATAATTATAGCACTGAGCGTGGGACCCCCTGTTCTAAATAATAAAATAATAATTCATTGACTGACCGAGTGATTGACAGACAACGTACCTACAACCTAAATGAAACTTGTCAATCAAATCAATGGTAAATCCTTATAGGCTGTGTTATAGGTAAATCCCATCGGGCACACAGTTAGTGTTATAGAAATATGTAGAAACTTTGTGGCAATATAGGTATCTTGTAGCACCAATGAGATAATTTTCCTAACGTCTATGTATAGCACCTAATCAACAGCTACCAAACCATGCAGTGAATTTAGGACATGGCCAATGGCGGAAGTGAACAGATAGAATGTTTGGGTGTTTTCAATTGATTCGCTTGGTCGAGACTAATCTATTGCGCAGATGACGACGGTGAAGTTGCCGTTTTGGCGTTGCACCCTGTAGGTATTGTGTTGCATATTTAGCTACGAAGTACGTGAGAGCCTCAAGATGATTAACAAAAAATATTCAAACACATTTTTGAAATGAACTTTATTTTATTCTGCCGAAATAGATGGATAGGTACTTAAAGACTTGAACAATGCCTGATAACAGATGCGGTACTAACCGATCCATGACGTTTTATTTTATGTTTACAACTAGAATATTTTTTATTTGAATGATTAATTAATGTCCAAATAAAAGTTTTTTTACAAACATTTTTGGGAAAAGTAAGTGTATAAAAATGCGTCACAAAATTAAGAATGACAAAGAGGAATCCCCATGAACCCTTGTGGTATAATAATAGTCATTCTTGAAGACCAGTGGGATAGTAGTTTAGGGCCAGTAGTAGATTTTGTATGTACAATACAAATTTCTTTTTTGCAGTAATTGTGCTAATACAAAAAAATTGCGAATTTAGCGATTCTAAAAATAAAGGAACTTCACAATTTACCTAAATAGGCATGCAATAGGATATCTTAAAATACTCAAATAGTCGTTTTGTTTTTTAAATAAAGTATTCTTTTACATCATTTTTTTTTAGACTTTCTAAAGAATGGCAAATCCAATGACTTAACGTTACTTAGGAAATTATAACATAAATCATTGTGAGTCTAAGGTAAAATCAAGTTATTTTTATTACGTAATCTCTTCTTATAGTCTAATTAATACAAAGCTGCTTGATACATTTATATCCCAGTTTATAGGGCGTTAGATAAAACATTTTTTTAAATAAGTCTGCAAGAAGTGCCATTTAAAACATTATGAATTCTGTTACATCTTTTTTGTAATACATATATGAATTTACTTAGTACAAGAGCCTACCGAGTTTCCGCGGGACCGGTGCCTGGCTTACGTTTAGATTCCTCGCAATACATTTTGTTCAACTTTGATATATCTTTTTCAGACATTCCTCTCCGCTGCCCTATCTCCACACCTTCCTGAAAGTGGAATAGTTACATGAAGTGGACAATCTTTTGCAAGTGTCGCCAATTTACAGACCTATTTAATAGGTACGGTCAGCAAATAAGTCTCTGAACAATCTCACTTTTTCAAATCGCTTGCACACTTTTGTTTTGAATCAAATCTCTTTACTTTTCTTAATCTACTAAACAATATCGAAATATTGGTAATGGGCATCTATAGACAATATTCACCATCATTATTTTGTTTTTATAAGATCATAATTTGTTTTTGAAGAGTATTACCGATTTATAAATTTAGAATTATTAGCGACTTATGTAACTGACTATACTACATAGGTGAGAGGATATATTTTTACCTCCTTTGGAACGATGGTTTTATTCCCATTCTTGGAGAAGGCAGTGTCAGGGTAGTGCAGCACACTGCCGTAGTCGTACGTCACGTTAAAAGCAGTGACTGTGTCCTCAGTATACCTTTGGAAGTTGTTTTTATATTCTGGAATGCAATTTGTTAGAATGAATGCTGGATTTGTAAAGAGGCAATGTAAGCCGCGGCCTAGGAGCGACAGATTTCAGAGGATCAGACGTAGATCTATAAAGTGGCACGCTTGGTTCTCATACAAAACGAGGGCCATGCGTAATCTATTTAGATCTATGTCTGTGTTCAGAGGACATTTGACTTTTCGGTATAGCTAATCTACACACCACATACAAGAACATGCTTGTTTATATAGCGACGTTGAAGTGTTAGAGATAATGACGTCATCAGTACAGACTTACCCTCTTTAATATTGTCCCACTCAATTGTAACATAGTCGTCTCTGTTGTAAGTGCTCTGCATGTGATAGAAGCCGAGGCTGTGCAGCATTTCGTGTACAATGGTTCCGTGTCTGAAGCAACGACTGCCCAGATTTATTATCTGGCGGCCTCCATTGTTGTAGCCCACGGTGGAGAAGCATCCTTGTGCGGAGCCCTGATAGTTGGTAAGTATTATTTAATGAAGTTACAGACAAATAAACAATATAGGTAAGTACTGACTTTTCGGGGGTTTGGACTTGATTCTTCAAAAACGCCGACATTTATCGTATATATTTTTTTTTAAATTTCTAATAGAAAATGCAAATATTCTTTTTAGCTTCAGACATATTTGGACTCCCATACAGATTTACACTCCCCAATTTTAAACCCTTACCTACCTAGTGTCAAAATGGAATGGTTCTAGGATCCAGCGTTTAAACCCGGCTCGCACCTTTCGGTTAATCGAAATCTATGTGCGAATCATATAGGTAGTAACTGCAATGTAATTATCACTAGACGTGTCTGCCTTTTTTTTGTGTCTGCCTCGCGAAGCACGACGTTTGCCTCAGTCGCATGTCGCGCGAGGCAACCTACATTCTAGAGTATAGACACAGAAGGGTATACCTACCCGAGTAATCAGTTTAACACGTTTGACATCGTTCTGTCGATCTCATGACTACGCCAAACTAGGCGAGGCAAATAACAGCGCTCAGGTGAGGCAGGACGCGCATTTGCATCACGCGAAGCAAATCAAACTTCGTGAGGCAATTTGCCTCGCGCGGCATGTGAGACATCTGGACATGGCTACTTGCTTACGGTGAAGGAAAACATCATAAGGAAACCTTTCCCTTCCACTTTCCCATTCCTCTTTAGGTTGGCAACGTGCGAGCGATGCCTTTCGTGCTACGAACATCTATAGGCTACGGAAACTGCATAAAATCAGGCGGGTCTTATGCTTGTATACCACCTTATTGGCATAAAAAACCTGCATGTCTTAGAAAATTATTGTTATTAAATTTTTGAAAGACATGTAAAATCCACCAACCCGCACTGCGCCGGAGTGGTGGATTGTGGCCCGAGTCCCCCTCACATTGGGAGAGACCCGTGCTCAAGAGTGGGATCAAAGAGTATAGTAAGTAGAGTGGGATTTTAGAAGGGCTAACTATTATTATTATTGTATAGAATAATAACGTAGCTAAGGGACGTAGTGATTTTAGAAGAAATTTAAGGGGGGGGGGGCGTATGTAAATAAATGTTTGGGAACCCTTGCCTCAGATCATCCGTGAATATAACAATGGAGCTATATTTTTAAATAGGGATAATCTTAAAAAAGTGACCATTTAGAACCATAGTACCAGAATGGTAGGAGGACCTCTTAATAATATTGGTAAGAATTATACGCATTTTACCTGGATGATTACAGCGTGTTCATCATCTGTTTCCCTTTTACGGAACTCGACACAAGAACTTCCCGTAATGGCCGTAATCCCCGCGTTTATCATCTTCAACTGATTCTCATCTGTTGACGTAATGGCAGAGTTAAGTAGCTAGCTCGATATACTAATTATAAAATTACATAACTTTCCCACCTTAACTTACCTCCTTACAAGCCATAATACTTACCCAACTACACATGTAGGTACGGCCAGCAACAAAAGTCGATGAACATTCTTATATTTGCAAATCACATGCACACTCATTTTGCATCGAACTCATTATTTTTTTCTCGGTCTAGACTATTGTAAAATAGAGATATTACCGACTTGAAAAACTGAGAATGTTCAGCGACTTATGTTGCTGACTGTACACCTACGATATTATAGAGTGGAAATCTGGAAAATAAGAACGAGTGATGCAAGAGAACTACCCTCCCTACTATCCCTTAAATACTTAAGATAGCAAATTCTACTCAAAGGAAACATTGCTTTATTTTCAAAACGAAGTAAAAGTGCATTCAAAAATGTTTGATATATACCCATCATAATTTGCTTGAGCCGAACTAGGGAAACGTGAAAAAAAACAGCCTGTATCTTTATGATATTGATCGAAAGGGTCAATCATGGATCAAACATAGCTTCGCCAAATAAAGAAAGATTATCATCAATATGTAACTCTTTTTTCCAACCAGTGTGTAATAAATAATCACAATGAAATAAAATTAACACACTATGAAGTCTGTTATAGCGAGATAAAGAGAAATGTGCATTATTGCGTAGGTATTGCTCACAGCGAACATTATCTCAGGATTTATCTTTGGAATAATTAACTTCGTGCATCTCGATACCAGCCCCCCCCCCCCGCCTCGTACATACCCCGTGGTACACTAACTTATTTATAATTTAATAAAACGCTAAGCAAGCCAGACTACAGTACTTCATTAGAGTATTTTCTACTATACCTACGTCAGTCCATAATATAAACAAAAGTATCCTATATCTGGATTCTACCGATCTTTAATCACCATTTAAAGAACTACGGAGCCAAATAAACGTAAGCGGATCTGAACGAACGACGATCACTACTTGCAAAATTAAGTTATTACAAACCAAAGTCTGTTTCATTGATGTGATACACAACAACGCCGTCTGGCCATCGTCTGGATAAGTCTACCACTGCATTGAAGTGGCTCACTCCCTTTTCTATCTGTAGACGCTGATAATCCGTCAGCAACATGTCTCCTTCAAAGTATTGCCCGAACTCGCCTTAAAACAACATTAAAATTATGTTAACGAGATGCTATTATTACTCTTATAACATACCGTACGGCCAGACGATAATGTTTCTAACTATAGTCTGACCGCTACCGCTGTGCTACTCCTTAGGTATGCGCGGGGAGGTGGGGAGTGGATTCGCACCCCCCGTCTTGCCGCTCGCTTACCTACGTGGTACACCGGTAGCGGTCAGACTAAAATGCACAAATATTTTTGAAATTAATGTTACTACTTAATGCACAAATATTAACAAATGTCCTGTAAAGGTCAGGAATATTTTGGTTTATACTAAGGGTACCATACAACGGACTGGGGGCGATCCCAGTGATACCCAGACCAGGGCAAATTACGAAATGCCGTTACCGAAATTTGCCTTAGCGGGAATCGAACCCGCAACCACCAGATGCAGTGAGCTGAGTAGCCAACGCTACGCTATTGGCTAAAAGAAAAGTAGCCTAAGTTACTCATCTCTCTTATAACATCAGCTATCTGGCAGTGAAAGTCCCGTGAAAATCCGTTCAGACATTTCGGAGAATAGCCGGAACATACAGACAGACAGATCTTTTTAAATTGCTTTTTTAAGTTATTACTTTCATATGCATTTAGTAAAAAGCTGTTATTTGGACATTACAATCAGACACTTCAATTTTATTTAGTTGATCCAATTTAAAGCTGCCCTCACGTTGCTGTGTCGGGGCGCGCCAGAACACAATCAGTTACGTTCATTTACTATGACTAGATTCACATTTGTAGGGCGTGTACACAACCCAAATGTGAATCTAGTAATAGTAAATGAACGTAACCGATTGCGTTCTGGCGCGCCCCGACACAGCAATGTGAACCTAGCTTAAGAAAAGTTTTATATTTACCGACATCACCGGTGTTCGCTGCCCCTGTGGTTGGTGCTGCAAGAGACACCCCTAAAACTATGCTCACTATAAAAATTGTTGCAAAATATTTCATCTTGATCTGATTGACAACACGATCCAGTCAACCGCTGAAACTATTTACTACCGGAATAACAACGCATTGTGTCATACGCTCCTTTTTATATGATCTGCAAATTCTGTTAAGAGGTTATCTTGTAACGAGTTCATTAAAGATGGGTATAACCCAAGTGAGAATATTTTGTTTTATCTACCACTTGGCTTATCAGAAGGTAACCCAAGCATGTCGATTTTTTTTTCCTGTCTGGGCGCTTTGTGGCCCGGCACGCGAGCTACCCCTAACATGATCAGGAACTTTTTTATTACACGACTGCCCAATAAAAAAATTAACTATAAAGTATAAAACAAGTGCAGTGTCATTGCAGTCGGGGGACCGTTCTGTGGAACATATTTAATCTAAGAGGGCCCCCGACTGCAATGACACTGCACTTGTTTTATACTTTTTAGTTCGGTTTTTGGCAGGGCAGTCGTGTTTTAATTTTTTTTAATATATTTTTTTCGTAGGGATTAATAGCATGTCGATTAGTATGTGTACTTGGGGCCAGCTAGTCTCCTTCGAAAATAGGCAAGGCAAATAAATCCATCTTCGTATCGAAAACGCCTGGAAGAGCTACTGGTCCATGAAGGGACTGATGAAGGGTGACCTTCCTTTGTCACTCAGACGCAGGCTCATCGTCATGTGTATATGTATACTGCCAGTCCTTACTTACGGCGCCCAGACATGTTCACTGACCGAGTCTCAAAACTCCAGCTCAAGATTTGCCAGCGAGCAATGGAGCGCAGATCTTAGGATAGAAAGTAATAAGAAATAAACACGTTTTAAAGGAATGTATTTATTTTACCAAACAAATAGGTGCACTTTATTGAAGCTTTTCCAATTACAATTCGGTTGCGGTTTGGTTGCGTGGTGGTTGGTTTTTTATTTAGATCATTTTGGTAGTTCTTTGACGTCTTCAGTTTCAGATTGCTCGCAATACATTTTGTTTAACTTTAGAATATCGCTCTCGGACAATCCATTCCGCTGGCCTATCGACACGTTTTCCTGAAAGTGGAATAAGTGCATAGTTAGCCAATTCATATACGTCGTTGGAACTAATTTATTTCGTTATTAGCATAAGAACAATGGCCCGATTCACGTAACCAAAACCGTAACGAGCCTTTTCGTATTATGAAAAGGCTATCAACGACTATATCGTTGAGACATCGTTACGGTTTTGGTCACGTAAATCGGGCTACTGAGCGTCTCCATCCCTCGGAGAGCGTGTCAAGCCGCCCCGGTTCTGCGCCTGCCTGACCTCTCCCCGGTCGTGTTGGATTAAGATTAGCAATAAGTAAGCAATCCACAAATGTAGATATACTTGAAGTAAAGCGTTGCATTAAATATTTATTTCCACACATTTAAATAATCACGTTTAGTGGAGGGGCGTGCATTTTTTGACTAAAACAACTCTACATATTTATCGAACTTCATTCTAGTAGGCAAAGAAGGAAAGTAAACATACCTGCACCGGAATAATAGTCTTATTCCCATTCTTGGAGAAGGCAGTGTCAGAGTAGTGCATCACACTGTCGTAGTCGTACGGCACACCGTAGTCAGTGACCGTGTCGTTATTGTACTTTGCGAAGTTATGCTCTGTACCTAGAACAAGGAAAAGCCTCTTGAAACATTATACTCCTTATTTGTTGGATCATCAGTTCCCTTCAACCTTTCAACGGTTAAGTCAGCAATTGTTCGCACAGAATAGGGCACGAACGAACAGATTCGGAAGACCAGCATTTGCTATCTACAGGTTGAACCAGTGTTACGTTGTAGACGTAACAAAACAACGTAACTCCAGAAAAGCAATAGGTATGCCTCAAAAACTAGACATTCTTTAGGTAATCACTAATGACTACCTATTTAAAGTCAGAAAATAATTAGCAAATAATTAGCACTGTTTTTAACCTCCGACGAAAACAGAGGGGCAATATACGTTTAAGAGTGTATCTGGGTGTCCGTTTGTGACTTCGTAGCTCCCAAACGAATGAACCGATATTGTTATTTATTTGTTCAGCCGTTTATCAGCTCTCTTCTATGTAGTTGACGTAGGGATGTGGCACGGTAGGGTACGTACAGTACGGATTACGGACTTGAGAGGTATATTTACCTAAATGGGATTACGTGAATGAATGACTTATGATGATAACATTATAATGTTTAAAAAGCAGAAAATGAAAGAAATAACTAAAACAAGTTTTTTTTTAAATTAAATCGTGCTAAGTGATCGACGACAATAAAATTATCGTGCTGAGGTCGCCTGACGCGACGACGATAGTATCATTTTTTTTAAATATTAACCTTTATGGGTTAATTCGAGGCGCTCATAGCCAGCTGCAATCACTGATCGGTAAACGATCGATGGTTAAGCACTGCTTGGCAAGGTCAATTAGAGATGGGTGACCATTTAGTGGCATTTGAACTGAGCGTCTCCGTTCTTCGGAGGGCACGTAAAAAGTTGGTCCCGTTTGTCATCTACGCAGCAGTCGTTAAGCATTATAAGAGGCCTTTGGGTAGGCCACTAACCAGACGACAAGAAGAGGAAATGGGCCAATAAATATTTTTTTCCTTGTTTGAGTTTTTGTTGATAGGAATTTTTATGTGCGGTTTTCCTTATTTTTTTGCGTCTCCCATATCAGTTGTTTGTTGAACTCTCTCTGACCTAAAGAATTGATAGAGTTATTCGGGGTAAAAGGACGCAGTGGGTAAAACTACGCAGTGCCAATTTCTCAGAGATGGGTGAGTTAGCTTGATGGACGGGAATAAATGCAAACTATTGCGTATTTTTATTACCTCTATGTCGGGGTAAAAGTTCTTACTCTGACCCATGACATCTTTTTGCTTTATAAATAAAAAACGTTTATACTTATCTTATTGAACTTTTATAATTTAGGAGTTTATTATATGTGTTACAAATAGCACATAAATGCGTGACCAACAACGTAGTAGTTTCTGCGAGATAAAGCTAAAAAGGTAAAAGTCCATCCATTTACCCCGAATTACTATTCCAAGCACTAGTAACATTAATCAGACCAAGGTAAAATGCTTGCATATTGCTTATAACCTTTCACGATATAAAAAATGTTAAGTCTTTATAATAACCTTGTTATCATTAATTATGATAACCATGTTGTAATAGACTGATAGGAAACTTCGCACATTAAAATAAAAACAAAGCTAAGTAATTTCTGTGTTTAAATAGTCATGACCTTTCTAGTTCACCCTGTATAAGAATAACCTGTACCTATATTGTATTTATAGCAAAGACTTTAATATAGGCAACTAGCGACCCGCCCCGGCTTCACACGGGTTTTCTCTACGATTTATATATAAATATAAAGGTTATATGCCTTCTGTACCTATTTGTATTGTACCTACTTACTACATACAGTTGTGGTCATATAATTAAGAACGACTTGAAGTTACAGATTTTTTTATCTGAGTCATGTCATGTGTAGTTATTGTTCCTTCTTAGAACTAACTAGTTATGTTATGAAATAGCCACAAGAATAGAGCAAACGGGATTAGGACTACAGAATAAAATCGCTCACTATTTTTGTAACAAACTTTATTTATTCTCAAAAGTAACAATTTCAAATAGTAATGGAGCTGGACAAATAATTAAGAACGATTTATTAAACTGCTCGAGAGTTGCTTTATATGAAACTCAGATGAAATTAAATCGCATTAATATGAAGTGCGTGAATAAAATAAGCAATTTAATACATTTTAAACTAAAACTAATATTTAGTAGCATGTCCACGGCTTTTAATAACTGCTTTACACCGGCGAGGCATTGACTCTATCAATTTCTGACATTTCGCAAGAGAGATAGAGTGCCATTCTTCTAAGAAAACGTCATACAGCTCTCTTAAATTGCCACACTGTCGATTTGAAACCTTCTTCTTGACTTCGCACCAAAGATGTTCTATAGTGGGCAGTTAGCTGGCCAATCTAAGACAGACACTGATTGCGATGTGAGAAATTCCTTACCGGTGCATGCAGTATGCTTTGGATCATTATAGTGTTGAAATGTCCAAATAACCGGAAGCACGTCTTCAGCATAAGGTAACATTGTTTCTTCCAGTATATTTTTGTATTGGAATTGATCCATGTTTCCTTCTATCAGCTTAACAGGTCCAATATCACAGCTTAACAGGTGCAGCACCAACCACAGGGGCAGCGAACACCGGTGATGTCGGTAAATATAAAACTTTTCTTAAGCTAGGTTCACATTGCTGTGTCGGGGCGCGCCAGAACACAATCAGTTACGTTCATTTACTATGACTAGATTCACATTTGTAGGGCGTGTACACAACCCAAATGTGAATCTAGTAATAGTAAATGAACGTAACCGATTGCGTTCTGGCGCGCCCCGACACAGCAATGTGAACCTAGCTTAAGAAAAGTTTTATATTTACCGACATCACCGGTGTTCGCTGCCCCTGTGGTTGGTGCTGCAAGAGACACCCCTAAAACTATGCTCACTATAAAAATTGTTGCAAAATATTTCATCTTGATCTGATTGACAACACGATCCAGTCAACCGCTGAAACTATTTACTACCGGAATAACAACGCATTGTGTCATACGCTCCTTTTTATATGATCTGCAAATTCTGTTAAGAGGTTATCTTGTAACGAGTTCATTAAAGATGGGTATAACCCAAGTGAGAATATTTTGTTTTATCTACCACTTGGCTTATCAGAAGGTAACCCAAGCATGTCGATTTTTTTTTCCTGTCTGGGCGCTTTGTGGCCCGGCACGCGAGCTACCCCTAACATGATCAGGAACTTTTTTATTACACGACTGCCCAATAAAAAAATTAACTATAAAGTATAAAACAAGTGCAGTGTCATTGCAGTCGGGGGACCGTTCTGTGGAACATATTTAATCTAAGAGGGCCCCCGACTGCAATGACACTGCACTTGTTTTATACTTTTTAGTTCGGTTTTTGGCAGGGCAGTCGTGTTTTAATTTTTTTTAATATATTTTTTTCGTAGGGATTAATAGCATGTCGATTAGTATGTGTACTTGGGGCCAGCTAGTCTCCTTCGAAAATAGGCAAGGCAAATAAATCCATCTTCGTATCGAAAACGCCTGGAAGAGCTACTGGTCCATGAAGGGACTGATGAAGGGTGACCTTCCTTTGTCACTCAGACGCAGGCTCATCGTCATGTGTATATGTATACTGCCAGTCCTTACTTACGGCGCCCAGACATGTTCACTGACCGAGTCTCAAAACTCCAGCTCAAGATTTGCCAGCGAGCAATGGAGCGCAGATCTTAGGATAGAAAGTAATAAGAAATAAACACGTTTTAAAGGAATGTATTTATTTTACCAAACAAATAGGTGCACTTTATTGAAGCTTTTCCAATTACAATTCGGTTGCGGTTTGGTTGCGTGGTGGTTGGTTTTTTATTTAGATCATTTTGGTAGTTCTTTGACGTCTTCAGTTTCAGATTGCTCGCAATACATTTTGTTTAACTTTAGAATATCGCTCTCGGACAATCCATTCCGCTGGCCTATCGACACGTTTTCCTGAAAGTGGAATAAGTGCATAGTTAGCCAATTCATATACGTCGTTGGAACTAATTTATTTCGTTATTAGCATAAGAACAATGGCCCGATTCACGTAACCAAAACCGTAACGAGCCTTTTCGTATTATGAAAAGGCTATCAACGACTATATCGTTGAGACATCGTTACGGTTTTGGTCACGTAAATCGGGCTACTGAGCGTCTCCATCCCTCGGAGAGCGTGTCAAGCCGCCCCGGTTCTGCGCCTGCCTGACCTCTCCCCGGTCGTGTTGGATTAAGATTAGCAATAAGTAAGCAATCCACAAATGTAGATATACTTGAAGTAAAGCGTTGCATTAAATATTTATTTCCACACATTTAAATAATCACGTTTAGTGGAGGGGCGTGCATTTTTTGACTAAAACAACTCTACATATTTATCGAACTTCATTCTAGTAGGCAAAGAAGGAAAGTAAACATACCTGCACCGGAATAATAGTCTTATTCCCATTCTTGGAGAAGGCAGTGTCAGAGTAGTGCATCACACTGTCGTAGTCGTACGGCACACCGTAGTCAGTGACCGTGTCGTTATTGTACTTTGCGAAGTTATGCTCTGTACCTAGAACAAGGAAAAGCCTCTTGAAACATTATACTCCTTATTTGTTGGATCATCAGTTCCCTTCAACCTTTCAACGGTTAAGTCAGCAATTGTTCGCACAGAATAGGGCACGAACGAACAGATTCGGAAGACCAGCATTTGCTATCTACAGGTTGAACCAGTGTTACGTTGTAGACGTAACAAAACAACGTAACTCCAGAAAAGCAATAGGTATGCCTCAAAAACTAGACATTCTTTAGGTAATCACTAATGACTACCTATTTAAAGTCAGAAAATAATTAGCAAATAATTAGCACTGTTTTTAACCTCCGACGAAAACAGAGGGGCAATATACGTTTAAGAGTGTATCTGGGTGTCCGTTTGTGACTTCGTAGCTCCCAAACGAATGAACCGATATTGTTATTTATTTGTTCAGCCGTTTATCAGCTCTCTTCTATGTAGTTGACGTAGGGATGTGGCACGGTAGGGTACGTACAGTACGGATTACGGACTTGAGAGGTATATTTACCTAAATGGGATTACGTGAATGAATGACTTATGATGATAACATTATAATGTTTAAAAAGCAGAAAATGAAAGAAATAACTAAAACAAGTTTTTTTTTAAATTAAATCGTGCTAAGTGATCGACGACAATAAAATTATCGTGCTGAGGTCGCCTGACGCGACGACGATAGTATCATTTTTTTTAAATATTAACCTTTATGGGTTAATTCGAGGCGCTCATAGCCAGCTGCAATCACTGATCGGTAAACGATCGATGGTTAAGCACTGCTTGGCAAGGTCAATTAGAGATGGGTGACCATTTAGTGGCATTTGAACTGAGCGTCTCCGTTCTTCGGAGGGCACGTAAAAAGTTGGTCCCGTTTGTCATCTACGCAGCAGTCGTTAAGCATTATAAGAGGCCTTTGGGTAGGCCACTAACCAGACGACAAGAAGAGGAAATGGGCCAATAAATATTTTTTTCCTTGTTTGAGTTTTTGTTGATAGGAATTTTTATGTGCGGTTTTCCTTATTTTTTTGCGTCTCCCATATCAGTTGTTTGTTGAACTCTCTCTGACCTAAAGAATTGATAGAGTTATTCGGGGTAAAAGGACGCAGTGGGTAAAACTACGCAGTGCCAATTTCTCAGAGATGGGTGAGTTAGCTTGATGGACGGGAATAAATGCAAACTATTGCGTATTTTTATTACCTCTATGTCGGGGTAAAAGTTCTTACTCTGACCCATGACATCTTTTTGCTTTATAAATAAAAAACGTTTATACTTATCTTATTGAACTTTTATAATTTAGGAGTTTATTATATGTGTTACAAATAGCACATAAATGCGTGACCAACAACGTAGTAGTTTCTGCGAGATAAAGCTAAAAAGGTAAAAGTCCATCCATTTACCCCGAATTACTATTCCAAGCACTAGTAACATTAATCAGACCAAGGTAAAATGCTTGCATATTGCTTATAACCTTTCACGATATAAAAAATGTTAAGTCTTTATAATAACCTTGTTATCATTAATTATGATAACCATGTTGTAATAGACTGATAGGAAACTTCGCACATTAAAATAAAAACAAAGCTAAGTAATTTCTGTGTTTAAATAGTCATGACCTTTCTAGTTCACCCTGTATAAGAATAACCTGTACCTATATTGTATTTATAGCAAAGACTTTAATATAGGCAACTAGCGACCCGCCCCGGCTTCACACGGGTTTTCTCTACGATTTATATATAAATATAAAGGTTATATGCCTTCTGTACCTATTTGTATTGTACCTACTTACTACATACAGTTGTGGTCATATAATTAAGAACGACTTGAAGTTACAGATTTTTTTATCTGAGTCATGTCATGTGTAGTTATTGTTCCTTCTTAGAACTAACTAGTTATGTTATGAAATAGCCACAAGAATAGAGCAAACGGGATTAGGACTACAGAATAAAATCGCTCACTATTTTTGTAACAAACTTTATTTATTCTCAAAAGTAACAATTTCAAATAGTAATGGAGCTGGACAAATAATTAAGAACGATTTATTAAACTGCTCGAGAGTTGCTTTATATGAAACTCAGATGAAATTAAATCGCATTAATATGAAGTGCGTGAATAAAATAAGCAATTTAATACATTTTAAACTAAAACTAATATTTAGTAGCATGTCCACGGCTTTTAATAACTTCTTTACACCGGCGAGGCATTGACTCTATCAATTTCTGACATTTCGCAAGAGAGATAGAGTGCCATTCTTCTAAGAAAACGTCATACAGCTCTCTTAAATTGCCACACTGTCGATTTGAAACCTTCTTCTTGACTTCGCACCAAAGATGTTCTATAGTGGGCAGTTAGCTGGCCAATCTAAGACAGACACTGATTGCGATGTGAGAAATTCCTTACCGGTGCATGCAGTATGCTTTGGATCATTATAGTGTTGAAATGTCCAAATAACCGGAAGCACGTCTTCAGCATAAGGTAACATTGTTTCTTCCAGTATATTTTTGTATTGGAATTGATCCATGTTTCCTTCTATCAGCTTAACAGGTCCAATATCATACCCAGAAAAGCACCCCCAAATTTTCACATTTCCCCCACCATTCTTTAATGTCACTTTTGTGTACTTAGGGTCAAATTCTTTATTCGGAGGGCGTCGTACATATATTTTTCCATCAGAACATACCCTGTTTATTTTTGTCTCGTCAGAAAAAAGAACATTTTTCCACTGTCTAAATGTCCAGTTTTCATACCTTCTTGCAAATGCAATCCGGGCCTGCCTATGGCATCGTTTCAACATGGGCACCTTCCTTGGTATCCTTCCGTGCAACTTTTTTTCTACCAAACGCCTTCGAATAGTGCGTGCCGAGATTGCTGAAGGGTTGTTTTCACCAAAATATTCCTTTCTCAGCTCATTAGACCCTTTAAAAGGATATTGCTTTGCCAAACGAACGATATTTCGATCATCTCGACGAGATGACTTTCTCTGTTTAGGTACACGCGGAACATTTGAGGTAGTTTGATGCGTGGCAAAATGCTTCACAGCATGGAAAACCATCGTTTTAGAGCATTGCAGGTGGTCGGCTATCTTTTTATACGACCAGTTCTTCTCGCGAAGTTTTATTATTACTTCCCTTGTAGATTTATCACAATTTTTATTTTTCCCCATTATTTTCTATGAAGCAATCACCTGCACCAAATGGCGCCAAAATTATACGAATTTTTAGTGAACTACAACCTCATAGCCACAGAGAGTTGTCTATTTAAATTTGAATAAATAAAAAAACTATTCAGCGTTCTTAATTATGTGACCAGCCAGTAAGTAGTAATACTAGGATTAGATCTAATGTAAAAAGTTTACCTATTTATTTTTTAGCAAATCATGTGTATCAACGAATGTACGGCTAGTATGGTAAAGTTTTGCGATACCGAGTGAAATACAAAAAAAATACAAACGGTTACTTTTACTTGTTAGTTCGATAAAATCTTCTCTATAAATAAGCGTTCTTAATTATATGGCCACCACTGTATATACCTTTCGGATAAAAATTATTCTTTGCTCGATGCATGTTACCGATTAGGGGCCATCCATAAATTACGACACATGTAAAGGGGGGAGGGGGTCGATGAAATGTGACATTGTGTGACAAGGGGTGGGAGGGGGTCCTATGTTTCGTGACGTCACATTTAAAAATCTAATAGGTACATCTAAGTATTAAACCGAAATTTGAATTTTTAACGAATATTTTTGAAAAAAACCTGGATATTGTAAAAAATATGTGACGTCACACTAGGGAGGGGGGGTCTCACAAATGTGACCATCTGTGACAAGGTGGGAAGGGTAAATAAATCATGAAATTCGTGTGACGTAATTTATGGATAACCCCTTATCAAGAGTGTTCAGCAACGTATGTTGCGGACTGTACTAAGCTGACAAAAAGGCGGGATAGACTTACCCTCTTTAATATTCTCCCATAAAATATGAACAAAGTCGTCCCTGTCGTAAGTGCTCTGCATGTGATAGAAGCCGATGGTGTGCAGCATCTCGTGTACTACGGTCCCGTGTCTGAAGCAACCCTTGGCCAGGTTCAACACCTGGTGGAGCTCGCCGTCGCCGTCTGGACTGTCGAAGCCAACGCTGGAGAAGCAGCCGTTGCTCGAGCCCTGCCCGAACACGAAAATGAAAAACCTAGGTATCGTTACTCTACCAAGCCAACTAGGCACTCGGGTGAGTGCGGCTGCGGCAACAGGTGCCTAGTTGGCTTGGTGGTCTAGTAAATGACTTCACATTATTTTGTTTTGTTTGGCTAATTTTCAATTGACGGGCCCGTTAGCTTGGTTGGCGCGGAGGCGCCTTTCAAGCTGCAGGTCGTAGGTTCGATTCCTACCCAGGACATGCATTTGTGTGCATGAACATGTCTGTATGTCCGGAGTCTGGGTGTATATGTATATTAAGTATGTATTTACAAATAAAAAAGTAGTATATTTAGTAATATCAGTTATCTGGTTTCCATAGTACAAGCTCTGCTTAGTTTGGGATCAGGTAACCGTGTGTACAAAAATGTTCCAGGATATTATTATTATTAATTCAAGTTAACATAACTACTACTCCTCCCTACTACTATAATCTTGGCGTCATCGTTGGACACCATTGTCGATCCTGGCTTACAGGAGTAACAATGGTGGGAAAGTGTGGCGGGCTTAGTCCCATAAAAAAAACGTACTACTCCTCCAAGCCAACTAGGCACCTGTCGGCGACGAAGTTGCATTCACCAAAGTGCCTAGTTGGCTTGGTGGTGTAGTAGTACTCGTATCGTTATCGAGAAATCACGTTATGACTTTCATTCTCAGATGTTTGCAGAATGTGAGCGTGGTATAGAGTTATAGGTACGAAAACGTAGGTAGGTAATGCTCCGTTAATATTTCGTATTTCGTTAGCAAACTATTTCGTTAGAAGAAACAAAAAAACTAGCGCAGAATTCCACTTAGGTCACAGGCCAAGGTTTTGTACTAAAATAACATTGATGAAAAACAAAACAATCGCGCTTCTATTGAGCAGTAGGTGGGCGTACCTAGCAGTATTTCAAAATTTATTCTCCTTCCTAGCCTATTCTATATATATTTTATATTGGGGTTGGCTCATTTAATAAATAGAAGAGAACATCTGGTCATAAGTAGGTAGGTATCTCCAATCAGCGTTAAGGTCGTAGAAACCAGGAAACAGGGTCAAAGTAAAAGCAAGGGTGAATTTAAGGGACATTGCATCAACGATCTTACGCACGTACGACTAGCATATTTATCGTTTTGCTTTTCGATGGCACGTGATTCCACCACCAGACGACCAGCTCATTCCTATCTGCCGCTGACAAATCTCAAGCCCATCCTAGTCTTAGAAATACCTGGGTATTTCTAGACTACTGGTTAAACTCGAGAGGCAGAGGACACTTGTTACGCATCTACTAAACCCCAAGCCTACTAGGCACTCGGGTGAATGCGGCTTCCCTGGGCTCCCCCAAGCCAACAAGGCACCTATCGGCAGGGAAGCCGCATTCACCCGAGTGCCTAGTAGGCTTGGTTTAGTAGTACTAGGTACCAACTTAGTTTAAAATTAAAATTTGAGTTTTTCAATTTCGTTTTTAAGCCTTTGGCCATGGTCAGTGGCTAGAACCTGTAGATATTAAGTAGGTAGACGTGTTATATATAAGTATAGAAGCATTACTTGGATGACTACGGAGTGTTCATCATCGTTTTCCCTTCGACGGAACAAGAGACAAGACTTGTTCGCTATGTCCGCCATTCCCTCCTCTATCATCTTCACTTGATCCCCATCTGTTGGCGAAGAGACAGATATAAATAGTTAACGTACTATTAACTAAAACCGACTTACCCATTGAAATATACAATAGTAAGTCCCACGCTCGACTTTAATGTTTCCCCTTATTTTAAATTTAATAATTGCATTCAAGGACCAATAAAAAGAACTAGGGTATTACAAACTACAACATATGAACGTACGATACATAGATCCCTATTTTGTATTCACATCATAAATGTAGGCAACCACAAGCGTGTTCCGTTATGATGCCCTAGGAACTGCATTGTAGGAACGACTGTGGTAACCTACCGTGCGTATTTTCCTTGTGTATTTTTATCATTAGACATAACGTTAGTAAAATAAAGGAACCTAGGTACCCAGTTCATTCTTTTACTACTACAATTTAAGTTGGTAGGTACTTACTGATGTAAGGGAAATTTAGTGTGATGCGAGTATCTTCCAATCGACCGAAACCGAGCCTAAAAAGTTCTTGTTTCGTAAGAACTCAGGAGAGGAACGAGGGAGTATCACTTTTATCAAATAATATGATTACAAACCAAAGTCATTTTCGTCGATGTAATACACAACAGTGCGGTTTGGCCATCGCTTGGCACCATCTCGCAATCCATTGCGAGCGTTTGTCGCCTCTGAAATCGCTCGACGCTGCGCCTCCGTCAACAACATATCTCCTTCAAAATACTCTCCAAATTCACCTTAAAATACAATAAGGATAGCAAATTATTATGTAAGTAGCGCATGTTGAAATTGTAGGACCACCTAATATTATGTTTAAGTGGCATTATGAAAAAAAATGTTATTTACCAACATCCTCTTCGTCGTATATTGGTGCCGCGGTGGAAACCACTACAACTATGCTTATTGTTATGATAGTTTCAAAATATTTCATTTTGATAAAGGACTGAGAACACGATCTAGTCAACTGCTAAAACTATTACGCACCGCACTGACAACGCATCAGGTATACGCTCCTTTTTAAACGGTTGGGCCTGCAGTTTAACAACGGGATACCACAATCGATCGCCTAATTAGATAGTCAGGTTATCTTTAAACACGTTAACTTACGAAATTAAGTGGTTTCGCCACTCGAGTTATCTGTAAAGAACCCTGGCGTGCTCTCATCAGGACACCGACAAAACATACAATGGTGGCTGATAGATAAATGTCAATGGCATTTAATATTCGCTCTTCAAGAGGTGCTATCTGCCGATAACGATGATGCTGATGCTAGTGCTTAGAGCATTACGGCGCATAATGATATTGCATTTCTACTACTGGAAACGGCCGTATTATGTATACCTAATAGGTACGAACAAGTAATCAAGTTTGCTACTGTTGTGCGAAAATGTGGATGGTTAGCATTCAGTAAAAAACAGTTGAATTGTAAATAAAGTGCTATATTTATTTTACAAAATAGTTACAAAAAGAACTTGACACACAAAATTTTACTGTACACACCTGCAAATCAAATTAATGTGTGAAAACATCTAACATAATGTACAATAAAGTATATAAGTATAATGTATAATATAAAAAACTTTACTTAAAGTAAGATTGAAACTTATAATTATAATAAACAAACGGTCCCAAAAAAAGGTGAAATTATAATAATTAATTCCATTCATAAGATTATGGCATTTCTTCAATGTAATACTGAACTTGCTAATACAACAAAAATATGTACGCTGTTCACTATATGTGATCGTTATACTTCTTATGAATTGTTAATATGCAATAAATATAAACATTGTGACAAATAATAATTGTGTATCGTAAATTAAGCCAAGGCTACATTGCTCCGCGATTAATAACGTCACATAAATGGCGATTGCATCAAAGGTAATGACTTTCTAAGATAACGATAATATAAGTCTCGTCGCGATATATGTATTACATTCTTACGCAATTTCGTAAGGCAATATTGTGATCATCATCGCTTTGATGCAAACAACATAGGATACCCTTTGGTGACAAAGTAGAACATCTAAAATATTTCACTAATTTACACATCAAATATAGTGAATAATTAATTTAGGCAGTCTTTAATATATTTAGATAATAATTATATCATTTAACCGTTCCGCAATTTCATAATAATACACTAAATAAATAATAATACCAGACGAAAATGGTAACCCTACTAACTTAACTAGCAATCAAAATGTTTATACCATACACAATACAATATCAGCACATAATTCAGTAAAGCACTGTAAACATTCTAAATATTGGTCTAGATATTTATTGCATGGAACTGAGTCGTTCCTTTCGAATATATCAACTACCCGATCGATTTAATACATTATTATTAAGCCTGTATTACAAATGGTATTGCTTGTATAGTGATTCTATTGGCTATAGACACTTTGATGGAGCATAAATAATGCGTGTTCCTCCCACAGGACGCAGACGTTAGCTGACGGCAACAATATGTATACGATATATCGTTATAACATTCGTATAATATCTGCCTCGGCGAGATAATTATATTGGGGTTTACACGCTTACTACTAATTATTCCTCTAATACAATTGCCTACGCGTACAGGACGTCAATAAGACTGAGTAGTAAGCGGCACGCTACATGATTAGTATCACAAGTAGTGCAGCAACTATAATAACAATTAAAATTTATTGCTATTTCACTGAAGACCCAATCGTCTTAAGGCAAATCAAATGCTGATTATGCTATTTATTTAATTTGTCCTATAATTATTTTAAAATGTGATTAACATCAACGGCAATTGAATACTACCAAATGAAACA
Organism: Drymonia ruficornis; assembly: GCA_947859195.1. Lineage (NCBI taxonomy): Eukaryota > Metazoa > Arthropoda > Insecta > Lepidoptera > Notodontidae > Drymonia > Drymonia ruficornis. The sequence goes on from OX401904.1 coordinate 18,439,439, forward strand.
TTATATTTCCAAAAGTGTCCAACATAATATTGGTTGTCTAATAACATCTGCAATCCAGCAGCATTGTTTACAACTACTCAAACTTACAATATAGGTACTCAAGTTACGCAAACAGTGAAGAACAATAATAATAAGTATACATCTCAAAAGTATGTTTTTGGGTAGCTTCCTTGCAGGTAGCAACCTATAGGAAAATATACATTTTGATATTCATATCAAAAATAAAATATGCATAGTATTTAATTTTTATTTTAGAGAATAATCAAAAATACTGCATTAATTCTTCAATACGAACGAAATGGCGTTGACGCGTATTCTTTATGTCGTCGTAATTTGGTTTTCATCATAAAAATAGAAGAGACAGGTCTCATAATAATATGTACTATCAACTTATTTAATGTATGGTTGTAAAATGTATTTCCTTATTAGGACGCGCTCTAAAATACGAGTGACAAATATTTTGACTATCGTCCGACTGCGAGTATATTAAACGCGAAAGCAAATAGTTGCTTTGTGTGTATACTGTTAGCATCAACCGCGATTATTTTCTCTTACGGTTTGTACCGTGAAAGCATTTCTACGGCTTACTTACGCGACGATCTTATTATTATTAACTTTACAATTATTTTCTTGTACTTTGCAAAGAAATGGGACACTTCTATTTTTCCAAAGTTTGGCACACTTTATTAAAATGATATGTTTATTGTTACGTTTTACTGTGTGTGTGTTGTACATTGTCATAATACACGCGTGTATAAAAATATAATAACGTTATTAGTATATTTATTGTATTACAATTTTTATTGAAGTGCAAATTGTAGCATTTACAATATATTTTGGGGTTTGATTTTATTATTTACTCCGTTAGCATTGTGGAAGCCCCGTAGAAGGTATTTATAGTTCGAAGCGTACATAACTTTTGAGTTGAACGCAAAGTAGCTGTCCCATTTCATATTACGCACGCGTATTTGAGACACGCCGTGAACAATAAAACGCGAATGACGTTACAACAAATACACTAGAAATGCTTAACAATCGTCTAAATCACTACAATCAAACAGTAGTTCTTCTAACATTTCTAAGACTTCAAAATGTTTTCTCTAATTCGATGTACAATTTGAAAGCTAACTTCCGAAGCCGGCTTACATAATAATGTATACAGTGACATCAATGGCAAATACAACAACGAGAAGATTTAAGGATTTTATACTAAACACCGAAGGCGTCGCTCGTTCTATTAGTACACTACGCAAGTCACATGCTGATATGTAATAGACGACAGTTAATCGATTTAAATACTGATAGAAAGAATATTAACTCGATTATTATTTGTTGGACATGAAAAGCGTCGAAATCGTAAGCGAACCAACGGCATCAACATTCGCATCGTTCCAAACACGCATCACACTCGCTCTCTCGATTCGACCACAGTCGAGATAATCGCACAATCAATAAATTACACTAATATTAATTAGGCCTTTTTAGGACAGATAATCACATTTTTTTTTACATCACCTTCCTGTCGACGTCCGATCACTCCCTATCTTCCCTCTATTCTTTGGATTAAAGTTTTACCTGTAACAAATGACACAATAATAAGCAAACTGGGCGACCTAGAATATCAGAGTAATTCAACAGCATCGGCCTGTCGAAAATCAGGGTACGGTTTAATATTAGACGACCGTTTGGCGCTGTGGTTCGAGCGTTGGTCACTCGACCCACTTCGTCGGGTGGTTTCGGGTTCGATTCCCGCCAGAGGGAAATTTCTAAAACGGTCTTGGTGTCACTGGGATCGCCCCCAGTCCATTGTATGGCAGCCATAGTACAAGCGTTGCTAAGTTTGGGTCCAAACAGTTGATGTGTAGGTCGATATTTTTTTTATTGCCAAGGATGGCTCACTGGCAGACGGTCCGCCGGTAAGTGGAAGTCGCCGCCCAGGACATCTGCAACTGTCAAGGGGTAGTGATCTCGAGATAGTGAGTACTCGTTTTCCCGGTTAGTAAAAGGTAGTGATATGATACATACGTGCAGGTGTTGGCGGGTCAGGCGGGTCAGGCGGCGGCCTGCGCGGGCGCGGCGGGCGCGGCGGCGGGCGGCGCGTGCGCGGGCTGCGCGCGCCGCCCGCCGCGCGGCTTGATGCTCTCCGACACCTGCCACATGGCCTCCTCGCTCAGCACGTCGTCGAACTCGTTGAACATCGCCAGGATGCGCTCGTTCTTCTTGAACTTGTACTGCCTGCTGCCGAAATTGACCGCCATATAGTGAACCGATAAACTTTATCGGTATTATTACACAAAAGTTAAGCTCGTGTTGATCGCGTGTCTAGTCAAATTTCCTATGTTAATTTTGACATATGCGTGTTTTATTATATTTTATTTATTTATTATTATTCCTCGAAACGGTTTTTAACGGTGTGATATTAAAGCGCCGAGTACTTCAAACGTAACAAACAATACGCACTCTTTGTGGAACCTCTTCATGTTCTCCATGATGTGGTACTGTTGCCATCTCTTGGTGAAGTTGATGCTACCGTCCGGGAGCAGATCCGGATTGCCGATGTGAACGAATGTCAGATCTTGAAGGACTAGACCACTGTCAAAACAAAAATATTATTAAAATAAGATTTTTAAAGTTTACATATACTACAATAGTGGAGTTTCCAAAAGTGAGAGACAATTCTCATTGATCCACAAGTTGTATTCAATAAAAACTTACCCCCAAATTTATAGGAAGTTAAATTGTGGCGCTTTTAGTCAGCTGCAATCACTGATCGGTAAACGATCTGAGGCTAAGCAATGCTTGGCAAGCTCTATTTAGTGACAATTGAACTGAACGTTTCCGTGCTTCGGAGTTCACGTAAAAAGTCGGTCCCGGTTGTTATCATCTAGGCAGCAGTCGTTAAGCCTTGTCAGTGGCCTTCGGGCGGCTTGAACAACTCTGACACTAGGTTGGCCACTAACCATACGATCAGAAATGACAATTTGAACTTAAAAAAAACCCCAGAAGTTGCCTGTTAACCCTACTTTTGAAGAGATTTGGGATGTACACATTCTGAAATACAGACGCAGGCAGGCAGTTCCACTCTTTGGATGTGCGCTTTTGCCCGCGAATTCGTCCGCGCATTTGTCCCACGGAAACATACTATCGGGATAAAAAGTAGCCTATGTACTATTCCAGACTATAATCTATCTCTGTGCCAAATTTCATCCAGATCCGTTCAGCCGTTCTGGCGTGAAAGAGTAACAAACATCCATCCATCCATACTTTCACATTTATACTAATAGTGGGATGATTAGTAGTTGTGTGTGCGGATATGTGGAATATTACTCGTCTGAATAGAACCGTACATGTAGGGTATGCAGGGCGGCTGCGTTTCGGCCAGCGCCTGCCTGTAGGTGCGGAAGGAGGAGGAGGAGTCGATGATGGTGCAGTAGTCGTGCAGCGTGTCCTCGATGGACTTGGGGAAGCCGAGCCGGCGCACCGGCGGCGAGTCCAGCGCCGACACCAGCGCCAGGTACGAGTTGAAGTTGTTCATCTTGCGCAGCGCCTTCATCACCTTCAGGAATTTGCTCGCGAACTTCTCACGTTCGTACGCTTTGTCCTGAAACAATATGCCGCTTTAATGTGGGGCTTGACGGGCGCGCGGCAGGCCCAGACGGAGTTGGCGTGACGAACTGGACACCTTTACGAGGGATTGGTCTTGCACAACCTACGACAGGGAGCAGTGGAAGAACGCTTTTGACCAACAGTGGGACACAAATGACTAACAGTTTGTTTTTAGTTTTGTAAATTCGGTTGATGGGAATTGATAATAAAATGGGTGCGGAGTCGATGATTAACCACTGGTATGCCGTAATTTCAGTCACCATAGAAAATTCATTGTCTCGCGTAGATCTCCTTTCCCGTTCAAAATTATTATTATTACAATTGGTATAAGTGAAATAATTTTCAAAATAACTAGAAAATGGCAAACATACCAACTTATAAAGTTTCCAGATTTCGATATCGAGCCGAATTTAAACGGGCCATTTTTCTAGGGTGTAAAAATATGAGGGTTGTATGAGGTGGGACTACTAATGTACTGTGTAGTGCGTGATGGTATAGTATATGGTACCTGTTCGAGTATGCGCGAGCGCGCCCAGTAGCTCATCTTGTTGAAGTGCTCGGTGAAGCGCGTGAGGTTAGGCGAGCTGTCCTCGGACTGGTCGCGCGGCCACAGCAGCACCTCGGCCGTGGTGAGCCGCGCGAACAGCGCCGCGTCCAGCAGCGTCATCTGCTCCGCCAGCTCCGTCGCCTTGAACTCCAGCAGCGTGTCGCGCCGCAGCGACACCGTGCCGTAGCACGGCAGCGAGTACTCGTACCTGTTCGTCTGACAATACACCATACTTACAACATAACAATTAACAACTCACTTTTTTGAAAGAAAGAAAGAAAGAAAAATCACACAGGGAAAACTACAACACATTGAGTAAAACTAAGTATGGCTCAGTAGCAAACCACTACGTATTTTAACTGTTTTAAATAATTTTGTACAAAAATTCTAAAAATCTTTATTTTTTAACTTTTGAACACGACGCTTATTTAAGACGGTTAAAATACGCAGTGGCTAGCTGCTGACAGTGGTTATACCTATGTACACAGTGTAAAATAAAAAGTAAGCGCGTGCACGTCGTCCGTGTGCAACGCCAACCGCGCTACCAACAGTGTTGGTTGGAGTGACAGCCTCAAGTGACCCGAACGACCCCACATACGTAAACCTAATAATTCGGTCGCATTCCCTCACTCGGGCGTTTTTCGCCCATATTCGTGATTTGCCCCGACAATAAAATTACGGGCAATTCGGCCGTTTGGGCTGTGGCCGTGGGTGCTGAGTGACCGTCGGTACCCCTCGGGCGAAAGGCTCGCCGGGCCGCCGCTTATAATGTATAGGTAACGTTGCATTCCATTTAAAGATCACCTAGTCCCTACACGGGGATTTCTGAGTAAAAACAGTTCCTCGAGTAAAAAGTTAGTCAAGTTCACACATAATATAGTTAAACAATATTACGTCACAGTTTGTGTTCTTACTTGTTGGAAGTGCAACTGTTTCTGTTTGTCGACCAGTATCTGTCGCAGCGCCTTCGCGATCGGCAGCTCCTCGGCATCCACCAGCCAGTAGATGAACTCCATGATCTCTTGCATCAACGTAGAGTCCAAGTCGGAAATTCTAAAATCGAAACAGTATTTCGTTAATGAGTATTTCGTAACAGTATTTCGTTTCGTTAATCGAACAGTAGTTCGTTAACTTTATGGGCAAAAGCAACCACGCAGTGGATCCCAAACAACGGGAAACGACAACGCGGCAGGCCCAGGAAAAGATGGCGGGATGAGCTGGACTCCTACTTGACGGATTGGTCCCGGGTAGCCATAGACCGGAGCAAGTGGAAAAAGGGAGGGGAGGCCTTTGCCCTGCAGTGGGACAGTACAGGCTAGAAATGAAATGAAATGATTTCGTTAATCCTTCTGATCAACAATATTACATCGACATTATTCTAGAACAAAACGGTAGTCTCTCTTAAAAAAAAGTTATTCTTTTCGGATGTCTTACCACGGCGAACGCCATGTCATTGCAGCAATAAAATTTACCCACAATCGTAAAGTTTACAAGGAAACACGATTTTTAAATTAACGATATGTGGTAAGCCAACGAGGCATCCACACAGGCGTTTACTCATGCCTAGGCTACCGTTCAGGTCGACCTTCTTCCGACGTATCGTGGGGAAATTACGTGTAAGGTAGCTCAAGCGCGAGAATATGCGTTAAAAAAATCCGCTAGAGGCGCCGGAGGAGTGACCTATACAAAATTGGCGCGAAATCGCGAACTATGGAGTAGGGTAGATACTCACGTGAGGTCCGCGACGACGCGCGTGAGCAGCGCGAGCGTGGAGCGCAGCTCGTGCGGGCGCGGGCGCGCGTGCTGCGCGCGCCGCACCAGGCGCGCCACCAGCGCGCCCGGCGCCACCCACGTGCGGTACGTCGCCAGGAACGCCTCCTGGTACGCGAAGTCTGCGCACACAACACACACCCCCCACACGCCGCTCTATACTTCGCTCTCATGCCGGTTGTAACACGCTCGTCGAAACACCACGAGACAGACAGAGTACAAGTGTGTACATGGTGCCCTCGTCGCGTCGCGCGGCCCTCGTTTGCTCTCGGAAGCGTGTAGGTCTTTGCGCTCGAGTCGGGTTTCCTCTAGGTCCATCGTAGCGAGCATCCGGAGTTCAATTGATACAACGAGTGTGTACATAGTGGAGCCTCTACCCGACGAGAGGCACGCGAGGCGACGAGACGAGCGTGTACAGCCGACATCACACATCGACTCACTTGTAAACGGCAGATACGCCGACCGGACTGCCCTGTCTTGTACTAATCATTATTATTGTCATATACCAATTTGACTTGGAACATTAATTGACTTTATAACCGATCGTGTACATGAGGTTTATTAGTGATCGAAACTATTTTATTATTCTTCAGTACATTACTTAGTTTCGAATGCCTCTTGAACATTTTGTAATCCATTCAAGATTTCGGGGCCAAACAGTGTCAATAACCAACTGAACACAAGGTACGAACTACGAATGGTCACAATTTACATTTGAAACACGGTAAAATACTGACAAAGCTGCATAAGCATGTAACATATTTTTGAACGCAATGTTGCAGCCTTCTGGATAGTTTCCGCGAGTTTTGAGTAATTTTAACAAACTCCAAAACTATGTTACCTCTCCATATTTCGCTAAGCCAAAGCAGAAAACAAAAATGCAACACAGCTTATCTATGTAAATATCAATTTAAATAATTTATAGTGTCAAAATCCGTGCAGTCTATGCTTTTAAACAATATTTTATACGTTTTCGTTGTATTCGAACAAGCCATAAAAACAGTGATGACAAAGTTTTTACTACTAAGCAACATTCGGCAAGCTCAAAAATATTAGTAAATAACAACCAGCAAGACCGTTCCAGCCCCGACTACAAGAACGACTCAACCACTTACACTCGTCCGACTCTGTAAAGTGAAAGCACGAGTTCAGATGTTAGAAGCGATGGTATAATAGAGATGCTTAGTTTAGATAGATTTCGTCCCTGGATCGAACGGCTACTCCGTGGGTTCAGACCGTTCGAAACCGTGCGAACCCCGAGGACCCATGTCATATAATGTTATCAATTGACCCTGATTCATGCCTCCAACCGATTATGATATTATGGGATGATGTTATGTAAAAGATTTGAGAGATGCAAATTGAAAATGTTCAGTAGTAATAGTCCCCCATCCCGAGTGAGCGTAGTTATCGGGACTCACCCTTGGTGGCCTTGGTGGCGAGCACGATGAGCGCGTCGGGGTGTCCGCCGCGCACTTCTGGCGCGTCCTTGGCGCCGCCCTTGAGCAGCAGCCACGCGCTGATGTCGCTCTTCAGCACGATGTCGTCCTCCGCCGCCTCTCCCTCCCCCTCCCCCTCCCTCTCCCCGTCCCCCTCCGCGGCGGAGTCCCCCGAGCCGCCCGACCCTCCCTCCGCGCTGCCGACGCTCACCTGCACACAGTATTCACATCGGTATGACAGCGCCAGTCATCGAAACGAAAATATCATTGCATTTTTAATTGTATCTATATTATTACAAAAGGTAAACTTTAACTTCACAGCGCTCAGAGCCGCTGCGACATAGTTACTTTAAGCGGAAACTGGTGGATTACACAATTTCCATGGAAATGCTTTGTATTAGTGGCATTTGTTTTTATTAGTTATTTTTTTAACTTTCATGTCAATATTGGCAACAACCCACTGAAACGAAGGCCTTTACGAATTTTACGATGTAGATAATATTTAAAGTGCGATGTAATATTCGCAGTGCTGCCGGCTATACTCCTGTAATTGGTCCTAGACAACATAATATGTATTGACTATCTCGTCAGTCTTGAGGCCGCGAACGGACTATATCCATAGTGAGATCCGACATTCGGTTGTCAACTTTACCTGCGATGGCACGGGAGAGGGCGTGGGCTGCTGCACCAGCATCTCCAGCTCATCTTCGAGTGGGAACTTCCCTGGCATCGTGGTGCTTGTGAAGGACTCGTCAGAATTCTGTACCAAAATACTGATATTTACTACTCACTGCTGATTCCAATTATTGACCATCTTTTATAATATACTTGAATATAAAACCGACGGCAGTGGATGAGGTGTATGAATGTGGATGAAGCAAAACAGGTGTGTAAAAATCGTAGCATGTGGCAGTCAATAGTTTATGCCTACCCCCGTGGGATACAGGCGAGAGAGTATAGGTATATGTATGTATGTAAAAGTCAATTAATATAATCATGAATTTGAGAAGGGTCGTAACAATTGTTTGTGTGGTAACTCACATTGTTCAATAAAGTTTCATCAGTGGAGCTATTATGCGATGACGGCCGTGGCGACGGTGGAGGCAACAGTTCGTTACTCGAGGTCAGCTGAAGCTGCAATCGAAATGGAACAAAACATTGTAGCAGTATTCATTCGGATTCAATTTAACGAAGCCAACATATAATGAAATCAATTATAAATGTTAATCACCTGTCTGCTCTTGCTCATTTTTGGTGGCAGCGCCGGCGGCTCGAGCGGTATGGGGCTAGTCCCGCTGGATGTGATCATATTCACACTATCCTCTGACCCGCTGCGCACAATAACATTTAATAAGATACAGGGCGGACTATACACCTTTACATAAAGTTTAAAGACAACTGCAACTATGTCTCTGAATTAAGGATGGATTGAAACCTGAGTGGTGGGTTCCCGAAGTGCTGGACTGTGAATGACTGGGCGATGGAACGCTGGACTTGTTGGTGTCGCTGTACGCTTATAGCCCCGGCGCTAGTGTGTTGGGCACTGCAAGCAATATATCTAGTTCAGCCAAATAATATAACACCAGAACAATAGCAGAATCGTAAAGCAAAGTTGTGAAAAAGTAATTTAGCCAACCTCCAATTTGATATAAAAGCAAAGACTTGCCAATCCGACAGTTTTTATTTAATGAATGTGGTCCTTACCTCGCCAAGTTGTAGGTATGTATAGAATGACGAAACATGTCCGGGGGAGCCGCGGCGCTGTTCGGTGGGTGGCTGCAGTTGCCGAACATCTCCATGTACGCCATAACTAAACAGATAACCACATTGTTACGATAGAAATAAACAACAAAATTGCTTTGGCAGAATAAAATTGGCCATTGATATCACTTGAAAGAGTTTTTTTTTTTGTTATTTATAAAAGAATTCAAGTGAAAAAATGATATCAATACAATTTTAATTCACCTCGTAAGTTAGTCAAAAAGAGATGAGACACTAAGAGCTTAGGCGAAAATGTGCGTTCTTCGAAGAAACACTAACAAATTAACATGAAACAGCAAGAACAAATGATCGTAATGAAGCGCTAAATACATTCATCATCTTACGCGATAATTAAACACGCCGGGAACCGAGTTCCGAAGATGTTACTAACACGAAAAAGCGGCATAAGCCAATTTAAACATCGAGTGTCGAAGATTGGAAAGCAAGCTAGGCGTCTACCACGATACCAAACTCATCTCTATCCATCCCATCCGAATTGGTAATAGACGAGTCCGTGATGCATGGTAGACCCACCGAACATAGATCGTGAAGTTGGCACTTATAGTTTCTAATGTAAGTGACGTGAAGCCAAAGACCGCAAAAAGCACGTCGAATGAGTCTCCAATATGTCTGCTCGTGGAGTGGATCTCTGATATCTAAATTTAAATAAAAATCTCGTGTCGTCGTGAGTCGGTGTTCGCAGCTAGATAGCGCGTTGCATGCATGATCCACTCACCGCTGTACGCGACGCTTTGGAACACTGCCGCGCCGCACCGGCACAACAGACAAACATGCCGTTATAGCCCACATATCATTCATAAACCAAGCCGCCCAGGAAATAGTGAACACACGATCATTTTTAAGTCCAAGAGCAACAGTGAAAAGTTACGGATGCATTATGATCATCGACTAGACACAGATCGCATGTAACATTCTTATAGAAAGTAACATATAGACAGTGACATGAAGAGTGCAGTCGCCAGTCGTCACGGTGTATAGAAAGAACATCATAGCATATGTCGGTATTCATATCGATTGAACATTATTTACACCTACCCATTTCTATTCTAAAATATACCTATCGCTATTTATTCCCACCACCTTTTTAGCAGGCAAGTGCGTTATCAAGTTAATCCTTTTTTTAAAGTATTGTATCTCGCCAGTCTCCGGCGAAAGAACTCCGGCGATGCGCCAACTAAGAGACAGTGTCCGCCCGCGGCGTAATGAACGCACGTGTCCGAGCGCCGCGAACAAAACTCAAACGGTTCAAACATTTGATCCGTGTCAATGGCGGCGTGACTTAGACCGTGCTTAGGTGTTAACCTAATAGAACATGTTAACGCGATCATCGCTAGTTCTCGCGAATTTTGTTCGGACGAGCCCGCGATGGATCAAACGGATGTCATTAGAGAAAATTCGGTCGAACTTGAGACAGTCACGCTATCGAGTTATATCAGGGCGGTGGTCACGTGATCGAACGGTCGTCGCGCCGCGAGTCAGTGGGCGCGAATAAGGGTGCGTTTCCACTGACGCGGAGCTGGGCGGAGTGGAGCGGAGCGGCGGACTGTGATTGGCCAACTGTGATGGGCCAAGAGCGGAGTGGAGATTTCGAGCACTGTGATTGGCCAATTCATGGTCCGTTTCGCTCCACTCCACCCAGCTCCGCTTCAGTGGAAACGCACCTTAAGGCCATTCATCCACGGCGGAACTCAAAAAAAGGAACTGGTTAGTACTTTAAATTACTAACTAATTAGTAACGCGTGTCGCGCGTGGATTGTCTACAGCACTACCCAAAAGGAATGCAAACGGTTAGTAACATCTCAACCTCTAAACAAAAAATAAACAAAACAATCACTTAAATACTCGGTGCAGAAAAGTTCATTGACACGAGTTGCGTGCTACTGATTAATGGCTGCGTCTACATGAGGCGCATGCCGCGCCCGATCACTCCGTTTTGATATAATGTCATGAGTGTTCGCGAAAGGCATGCGAGAACTCTAGACGCACAAATTTACTATCGAGATTCTTTTGATAAGTGTCGTGTATGTGCTGCCATAGAGATAAACACTAACCCCCTTATTCATAGAAAGTTATGATCGACTTGCAGTGTAGTTGCAGAACACTGTTGTTCCTAAAAATGCTTTTCAAACCCATTGTAAACTGGCTAAAATCTCTATGAATAAGGGGGTTATACTATTACATTGTAGCAACTCATTAGTAATTTAAGTTAGTAACCGGTTTCTTTTGCTACCGCCGTGGAGGGATGGTCTAAGACGGTGTATTGTGTTGTGGTGTGTTGGTAGTATACTGACTGTGTTTCTTCTTGAGCGGCAGCGGCGGCGGGCGCGGCGGCAACCTTGCGGCGGGCGCGGCCAGCGTGTGCGGCCGCGCCTCGCCGTGCAGCGCGCACCCGCCCGCGCCCAGCTGAGCCCTGGGAACACACACAACACACATATACACTACCATTCACCATTTGACGGGCCCGTTAGCGTGGTTGGCGCGGAGGCGACTTTCACGCTGCAGGTCGTAGGTTCGATTCCTACCCGTGACATGCATTTGTGTGCATGAACATGTCTGTATGTCCGGAGTCTGGGTGTATATGTATATTAAGTATGTATTTACAAATAAAAAAGTAGTATATGTAGTAATATCAGTTATCTGGTTTCCATAGTACAAGCTCTGCTTAGTTTGGGATCAGGTAACCGTGTGTAAAAATGTCCCAGGATATTATTATTATTATACGTCTTCCATTTCCCTGCACATTATTTTATTGGTAGTATAGGCAGGCTGTAGCCAATTGACTGCAACTCATAATATGGGCTGGCTCGACCGGAGTAGTACCACCCTTTAACAGAAGATCGACGTAAAGTATATATTACAGCTGCGTTTCGTACGATGAGAGAGCCGTAAGCGCAACCCCCACTCCCCTTCAGGTCGTGTCCCCTTTCGTATTTCAAGCACCTATAGGCTACGGTAACTGCTTCACATCAGGTGGGTCGTACGCTTGGTTTGCCACCTTCATAACATAAAAAACACATGAGAGAATGACATATCTTACCTCTCTAACAAATTGCATTATCATCCATTCAGCCGTTCTCGCGTGATACTCAGTCGAACGTACAAACAAACACATTTAATTTGCACATTTACATAAGGAAGTACGGATTACCACCATTGCACTATTCAACATTTCGCAACACTAGAAAATGTATCACTTACGAGTCAAGTCACGACTATGAAATACGTGTTGCGCTTTTCAAAACACGAAGGGGACAGTTGGAATATTTAGTACATAAAATGATGTTAAGCGTCGTTGTGTGTAGTGATGGGATGTTCTCGAGAACATTCACACCCTCGGAAACTTACTCGAGAGTATTTTCGAGAATTTATCTTAGGAAGCATGTTAAACTTGGCATAAACCTCATTAAACATGCAAGTATGGTGGTTTAAATTGTTTTTAAGATTGAAAGTTAGGATAACGTCACCCAAAATATAAGATTCTCAATAATTCTCACGAGTAAGTTTCCGCGTAAGTTTCCGCGTAATCCCACCCCATCCCATCACTAGTTGTGTGGTGTGGTAGTCACCTGATTTCGACAGTGGGGAAGTGTTGCTGCACGTCTTGGCGAATGTTGCGGCGCGTCTTGGCCGGCAGCTCGGGCGGCGTCTCGCTGTCGTCGGACGCGATGCTCGCCAGCCTGCCCGCACACACACCACGTTCAACGGAAATACGCAATTGACGACCATCGTTATAGCGTTTTAATTTAAAATTAAAATACAATGTTCTTGATGGTTGTCTTGTTGTTGACAGACGGTGTCGAGTTACGAAAGTTGCTCGGCTCCACGCATCCTAGTGTAAAATTTGTGTGTCGCAATATTTTAAGTAACAAAAATTAATGTACCGCTGTGTTATCTCGTGTATAACTATAAAACATTGTGCAGATAATTATCTATTCTTGTTACGAAACTAAACAGTGTATCGTCCTTCCGTCACCCGGTTCGATTACCTATATTAGAAAATACGAAGGAATGTAGGTAGTTAAAAAAATATGTTGTACGTACTACAAATAAACAAACTGTTATTTTACGTGTAAAATTAAGTGTAAGGAGTATGTGAGAAAGTACAGAGAAGACACTCACTTTGAAGAATGGTGCGCAGTTACACTGTTCATATTGGTTACATTCATGCGGCCCTCAAAGCTTTGTAGTGTGCACATTTTCATTTCGGTCACACAATCTGAACTGTTAAAAATACTGCAAAAACAATAACGGGAAGCATGAAACCAGACATACAATATACTTTGTTTTAAGAGTTCATAACAGTAATTCGAGGATCTGCTATTACTTTGAAATAATGCTTTAGTATAGCTATTATTAGATAGTTTTGTTGCTATAACCACACCCAACACAGTATATTCAATGTCTTTGCAACACATAAAACAGGACAAATGAGTGAAGATCACAGTGAACAGACCAATTCAGGAAGTGGTTTTAAAAATCCAAATGAAAACAAAACGTTAGAACATGTAGATTTGAAAACAGTGTGTTATAAAGATTATGAATACCTGTCTGTATGGCTAGAGTAGTGGTGTGATGAGAACGAGGAGGTGAAACTATGCTCTGCCGTCAGCTCCGCGTGGCCGACCGACACGAAACCCGACTCGTTGGAGAAACTAGACAAACAATCACATTACCAATCTATTGACCACTCACAGTATACATAGCATAGCTGCATACTCAGCTCTGACAATGCAAAATGTGAGATATATCGAGGTATATCAAAGAAAAGGTTTATCAATAAAGTGTTATCTATCGATCTATCTATCTATATCATTCTCTCCTACCAAAGAAGAAGAAGAAGAATTCGACATAATCTGTGAATGCTTGGCCCGTGTGCTGTCTGCTGGGTAAGCTCAGACGGATAAAAGACAGTCTTTGGGCACTTCTTCTATCTAGTATTTCAACACAAGTTCCTTACATATAACCCTTGATTCGCAGTGACAAAACATTGATTCGAAAACATCTTGTTGTATCTATTTTTACCCGACTGCCCCTGAAGGAGGGTTATATTTTTCGAGTGTATGTATGTTTAAAATAGAGATACCCGCATGTTTTCGTGTAAAGTTTCTGTCAGTGCCAAACTAGGGTAAGGTGCAAATAAATACAACAAAAATAACAATTTTAAACATAAATTAACTGTTAAGAGTATCATTGAACACGGAAGTTATTTAATGTGCCAGTGAAATTAAGTATCAAAATGTTAACTTCCTTGTGTTACATAATAAGGCAATTAGGTAACACCGTATGTTGCAGCCAACGTCGGAAAATGCAAACGCATGAAATAGTTTCACAAGACCAATCGATTTAACTTAAGAAAACCAGCAATTTTCGGAGATCGGGCAAAAATATCATTATTATAGCCCATAATACGATATGCATGTTGACAGTATGCTAACTCTGCGTCATATTTCAGGGAAGGAAAATTAATAAGTTAGCTATTCTACGTTTATAGCGTAATAACGTAGTACATACCGATTGTGATTGGAGTGAGTGTGCGCGTTAGTCGAGTTCATGTGCGACTCGTGGGACTCCACTGACGCACGCAAGTCGTTTGCGTTGTTACAGCTACATATTCCTGGAATTGTAACACAATATTGGAAGCATGAATCTTATTTCATATTTTATGCAAAAAAGAAAAATTTTCGAAAGACGTGTGAAAGAAATACACAAACCCGCATTGGGCCAGCGTGGTGGATTATGGCCTGAATCCCCTCGCATCGAGGGATGTCCCGTACCCAGGAGTGCGCCGTTAAAAGAGCTAATATTATTTTAATGAGTATCAAACACTATGGACAAAGACGATATTAACAAGGGACTGTGTTTTTCTAACGTTTTGTATCTAAATATTAAATAGTTACATTTCGTGCAAGCACGATACTACTGCATGATAATGACGTAAAACGTTACTATCACTATTCAAAATCTCTAAACAAGTTTTGCAATACAATTATAATGTAAATGACGTATTATGTAAATACGTACGCGAAACAGCAATAATACCACGTACCTACATACCCATCTCAGACACTGCAAATATTGAATTCACGCTTCGCTGGCTTCTCGCATATCATTTCAACTGTCGCTTTTCTTAGAAATACGTGGCATAAAGTGGAGATAATTACAATTCATCATAAGTGGTGATCTACTTACGTAGAATTCATCCATATTTTGTGAGAATTCAAGCATAAAAAGTAATTGGTACTGATGTATATGGTAAGATAAAACGCCCAGAAAGGGAGCAATAAGCGTTTACATCTACACAGACGAGCTGCATCCGCACTACAAGCGGTCTGCAAAACCCCCAACAAACTACGCGGTCCGCTTGCAGTCAGCGTACAGTGAATTTGGTACAGTTCATCTGAATAGACCCTCAGGTACCGGTAAGGTGCTATGCGTGACGAGTAGTGGAGTAATGGAGTAGTGAAGTACTGACCGAGCAGGTCGGCGTGGTGCGGCAGCGCGAACACGTTGTCGTGGTGCGCGGCGCGCTCGTCGTCGTGCGACACGTTCAGCATGGAGTCCAGCGACCCGCTGCTGTGCGACTGCAGCGACAGCCTGCAAATTAACCGTGGCCCATTACTAATCACCTTGTCAAAGTCGGTGACGATTCTCTTCCTCTTATAAATTAATTCCCAATTTTTTGGAGTTTCCTCAGAAATGGTTTTAAAAGGCCACTCCCTCATTGTCTAGCAGATAAGCGTCGAGCTACACCCTAACTGATACCGTGCGGCTGCTGTGTGTGACAAAGATAACTCACGAAAAAAAATGTGGGCTTCCGACATTATAGAGATTAACATAGGACTAAATATTACTGTCAGGCTGTCGCCCACGAGGCCAGCCTAGACGGGGGTGGGGAGACGAACTAGACATTTTTATAAAGTAGCAGTCCACCATAGCCAACTATGGAGGTGTGGCTGGAGGCCTTTGGACAATAGTGCATAAAGTATAGTATAAGCTCAATAATAGTAACAAACAAAGGTCAACCTGACTGTATCGTGATGTATAGTTTTCCCTTTCAACACGTCATCGCGTGGAATCCTCAATATTCCGTGTAGGGCGATGACAAGTAACTAACGATAACAATGCAACTCATAAAAACTAAACATCGAACGTTAAAAATACACATGAAAGTCTAGGTCAAAACTTCTTAAGATTTTGAAAACATTACTTAGTAATAAAGTGTTAATGCAATAAGTTTACGGTTGCTTGGTGTGTTATTCACCTTACCTATCAATGGAGAGAGCCAGCAGGGAGTTGTCGTTCGCCGACTTGCGCTTGGGCGGAAGAGGTGGGGCCAGATCGATTTTCCTACAACAAGTATTACACTCTCACTTGCTATTTATATACGAAAGGTTAATGCTTCGTTACTATACGCGTAAAGGAACAAGTGGTCATGATCTAACTATGCAAAGTATTGAAGATTATTTTTTATAAGACATAGTATACACAGATACTAGAGAACCTTTCAAATTCTGATAAAACCGATGGAGATAATTGAAATGTTGCAAACTCAATCAGCCGGCTATTGCTAACGGCACATACTTCGAAAGTATTATAAAAGGCTCATAAAATTTTACGCCATCCATCAATATCATTCGCGCCGTTTCTTAACTACTAGAAGCTCGCTTTCACGTGAGGGCACCTACTTATCGGCATGTGATATTTGCCATAGCGGCGTCGTTTGTAAATACTGGTTTTGCTAATAATTTCACCGTTTACGTCGGTGTTAGTTAATAGTAGAAATGCGAGGAAAGTTGTACTGACCGGTTGGGGCGGGCGGGCTTCGGCGGCGGCGAGTCGGGCGCGTCCAGCACCGACTCGGACGAGTGCGACGCGCGCACGCCGCCGCCCTCCGCGCCCGCCTCGCCCGTCAGCAGCGACCGCTCCTTCGGCGTCAGAGGAATGTCTGAAAACAGACCATTCCACCATTACAAATCTCTAACCGTCTATTTTACAACGGTCTTGCCCAACGTTGTAAAATTAAAGTCGTTGCACGTTTCAAAATCAGCGTAAATAAACGGCGCCAATGCCGGCGCGCATACCAGATATTTACTACTAAAAGTAATAGTACAATTTGACACACGTAATTTTTATCACACTCAAGGTCTACATGGAATTGACAAATTTCTGAATAATAGTTAGACTAACGAGTCTCTAAAAATATGCTAAACATTTTTATTATATTTTTTTCGAACAATTATTTAATGCACTTTTAACCTGCATTCATAAATTTTATCGGTCAGTAGTTTTCCTAAGAGTTTTCGTAAGTGAGTTGATATAGTTGGCTTGTTCCCTAGACTTTGTGGAGTAGTGAAACTACTAACCATGTGTTATCGTTTTATAGTGAGTGTACCGACCGGGTAGTGAATTCCTCTGCGTGGAGGCCCGCGGCGAGACGAGCGCGGGTCTGGGCGCGAGCGCGGGCCGCGCCATGTGCTGGTGCGCGAGCGCCGACACCTCGTCCACGGCGGCCGTGACGCCCTTCACCACCGCGCTCACGTGCTCCGGCGACAGCGCCGCCGCCGACGTGTCCAGCTCCGCGCGGCCCGCGTCCGCGCGCAGGCTCACCGCCGTGATCTCGTCGCACAGCCGGATCAGCATCGCCAGCGCCGCGCACAGCCGCTTCACCGCACCAGTCAGCTGGGGCGATCTACTGCAGTACGGCTTTATTGCTGCGACACAAATTATAGCGAATAAATAACACATCGTTAGGGGTGATTATGGTTAGAGCATTCCGAACGACGTCATTAATATCATACATTTATTTACCTTTGTGTATATTTGCAATCGATTCGAAAACAATAGTGCCATTGTCCGGTAGCATCTCCAATTTCCGTTTTGTAATAACGTCCGAAAAGTGTTTTAGACCGAACGTAACCTGCGAACGATGGAATTCATGTGTAAAGTGTGCGAGGAGGAAAATGTAAAATATTTTTGGAAAAGACAGTCGCTCGCTAACCTCTTTGACTAGCCGTTCGAGTTCTTTGGCAGGCGTGACTTCCCCCTCCTCGGCTGTATTAGGTTTTGTCGCCATGTTCCGAATTTTCGGGCTAAGTGGCGAGTGCGATCTGCTGTCAATGAAAATTATAAAACATTAATTATAATTCGCGGGTAGAGAACGAAATAAAAAATACTTACCTATTTCTATAAATAAAGCACCTATTTAATAATTCATGAATAACCATTGTTGAACTTGTAAGGGTGCGTCCATAAATTACGTGAGGCATTTAGGGTAGGAGGGGGTCGAACCAAATCTCACCTAATCTCACGAGGGGGAGGGGGGGGGGGGGTTTTCGGCAAATCACACGAAATGTTTTCTCGCAATTTTTAAACAGTGTAAAATATTGAGAAAACTGTGTTAAATGAAGTAAAACATGTTTCTCCACTAGAATATGGCTTTTGAAAAATCTCACGTGAGATTAGAGGGGGAGGGGGGGTCAAAAATCACAAAAATCACCACACGTAATTTATGGACGCATAGGAGGGACACATTTAGTCGCTGGCCAAGGATCAAAATAAATCGAGGTACTAAATTATTATATCACGAGTAACTATTAATTTTATGATCACCTAAATTGTCATTGCGAGGTTTGCGTTGCGAAAAAAACTGTTTTGCATGCAAGTCCACACCTCCTCGGCGCGAAAACAGACCTCAGCTGAATACGATATTCAAGTAGGAGGTGCCGGTTCACCTTACTCTATGCGTGTTCAAATAAAAACAAGATTGATAAAATAATAAACAGTGCTATTAACCTGTTTCACTGTCATTGGCTTGCCTTTGACACAATTTAGCGGAATAAACACAAGGTCTCGACTACCAAATACTAAAATAAATCATTTAAATATTTTTGCTAGCTCAATGCAACTTCAACTCAGAATTTGAAGCCAAAATATGTGAGCATGTGGTAATAATGGTGTCAAGCCAACGATAATAGGTGTTAGGTATCTACAACCTAAAGTATTTACCCAGCTGAAACCTTTCTTTAATGTGTAAAGTGAAAAAGAGTAAGCCGTAGTTAGATATTCTGATAAATTAGATTGGATCAATGATAATAGTAGTATGCAAGTAATATCCAGGTTGACACAAAATAAGACAAAATTCAATATCGTAGATTGAAAACACGCTTATCAATGGATGCCCTTAACATCCGCACAGCTTTGTGTACATTTATCAATTCGTACCGTTTTCCATTGTTAGCAAATCTCCGGTGGAGCTTATTTGTACGCTTGTTGAACCAGTCGCCGACGGGCGATCGCACTGCATTCGACATTTAGTGGCAACAACGGAAACCACGCCTGAACCGTAAAGATCACTCAGTCACACTACCCGCTTTGAGAACGTCTTACGTCTTGCTCAGATAACTACTTTCGAACAACCTCACTCTGTCGTAAAAAAAACTTGTGTCCAAGCGCTCAATGAATAAAAAGCGATTCGGTCCCGCTGACGGGCAGCACAGACATTAAAATGTAATCACTTAACACTGCACGCACTAAACTAATGAGATTTCAGCGGACAATGTACTAATGAGTGCGACAGTCGTGGGTCGCGCTCGTGACTCATAATTACTGCCACATTTAGTGCAATGTCTACATTAATAAACACCGATAGTTGGGCTCGTTACTATGTACTTCACAAAACACTAGGTTACGACACTACACTACACGTTACGTGCTATATCCATGGAAAAAATAATACAAATAAAAAATAACACAATAGCATTGTTCTTGCACTAGTGTCAGAGATAATACTGATAAAATGAGCGACACTTTCTTATGTCGCTGACAATTCGAGATAGCGCAGTTATGTAAATTTATCAATATAGATAAGAAATAATATACCTACCTCAGTTTAAAGATTTCATCGCAATGTAAACATGTTGCTAGATAAGGTTCGCGTCAACTCGTCGTGAGATGTGAAACGTCTGCGTTAGTAATTAATGAGTCTTCTTGCCCTTTGTTGAACAAGGATAGTATGTAATAGGTATGCATATGTAATTTACGTTATATGATTTTTTATTTAGATCTTTATTCATAAAGATCGCCATCATTAATGACATTACGGATGTCATAAAGTAGCTCAGCTTATATTAGAAATGTTAAGCAATTAGGCAACCGTGCTTATGATTTGATACCTATGCCGGTCGATCATTGCTTATTTATGATGACTGTACCGGTTTTTAAAATGGCAGTGGTAGGTAATCGGTGTTCTTCATACATAACATAACCCAACACGTTAGTACACAAAAATAGCTGATGAATAAGACAACCCAAATGTTACACCTACACAATGATTGTAATTCAAGATTCAATCTAAAAATAAAGCCCGTACCTACTCACACTACAAAAGAAAATGTGTACACAACGCATTTCTGAGATGTCAATGGACTGAAATACCTAACACGTAATCTTGGAACCGTAGGTGGCATGTGCATTTGACCTGTTATTGGAGAGATGCGGCGGGTGGTGCTGCTGCGCCGGGGAGCGCATGTTGTTGATGCGCTCGAGCAGGTCGTCCTTGAACGAGCGCGCGCGCCGCGCCAGCTTGTTAGCGCCGCGCAACGACCCGCGGTGCCCCGAGCCCGCTTCCCCACCTGATTCGGTGTCTGCAAAATAACACACTACGTTACATCTCACTAACTCATCTTATGGAAAAACTGAGATTTCCATTCTGAAAAATTTTTGGGTGACTCATATACAGGGTGAATTTGAAATCATGGGCATCCTTTTGAACGGTGATTCTACACATGATTCAGAATATTTAGGGAATATTAATCAACAAATCAATTGATAAAACAATATTCCCCAGCAGTTAACCGGTTTGCTTATTTGCTTACTCGTGCAATATTTTTTTATTGATTTTCCCAAAATATTATGAATCATATGTTGGAAAGTAGTTATACCTAGTTGAAAAGGATGCCCATGATTTCAAATTCACCCTGTATAAACTATGATCTACAGTTTTCATACACGAACACGACATAATCATTAGATAGCACTTATTATCAGTATTAACAATTCTGGTAGTTTACAAAGCAATTAGGAGATATTCCATTATTTACTGGAGTTAACTAAGTAATAAAAAATACAATGTAGTGAATGCTTGAAGGAAGTAAGTACATAATAGCAGTAGTTGGTACAAATAGTAGTTAGCTTCCTACTGATATGTTTTATTATGGGAATGTTGTGATTGTGACTATCTGGGACACGGCAATAGCGAACTACTAATATGTAAGTATAGCCGAGTAAACAGACCCATAAATGTAAGCAATCGATTCAAATTTTGTGATGATCTAATACCTGCTACGTCATTGCAATGTTGTTCATATACCTACTCCGTGAATCTTGAACATGCGACAAATTAAAATACCTACCTACTCATAGTTTCAGTAATTAAAAGACAATAACTTCATAATTAAAAAAATATAAATATCATTATGATGATGATGATTTTTATGATGATACACATTGATAGGTAGAATTATACCTAGGTAGTTAGGAATATAAAATCTTCACTTGCAGGTAGTAACTATTAACGATACCAAAAATGACTAATTTGTTCTTCCAGGTCATTGAGGAAAACCAAATATTTCTGGTTATGAGCACGTTATAAGGTAAAAATATATTGTTAGGGTATAATATATTAGACTATAGACTTTAGCATATACAAGGCTAACCGCCAATTTTATAGATTTTATGCTAGTTTAAAATGGTCTTATGCATTTCTAGGAAAAAAAGTTATTTGTAATGCCAGTGTTAGTGCATTATAACCTTCTAATGGGGGTATGTTTAATGATGGTCACAATAGCTAACAATAGATCATGAACCACTTAACAAAAAGAGACCCTTGTCTAATTGATAAAACACAGTTGTAAACTTCCGTCACAAATCAGAACACACTAGGCATTATCCTTATAAGGAATAATATATTTTATGACGTGGTGTGTGTGGCAGATGTGAGACGGAGTATTCTTAAAGTGTATCTATGTATTTGATATTAATAAATAAATAATAAGATAATAATCATGTTAGTCATAATTAAGATTCACCAATATAAAACAAATATCAGAAATATAAAGGATACCCACCTCAATTGGATATGTTGTGTGCAGGAAACACTGATATTAAACCGACCTTCCTTATTCAGTAATAAGCGGAATACTTAGCAATCTTAGCATGTGTTGAAATTGAACCAAGGGTCACAGAGAAACGGGAGATAATTATAATAGTAGTAAACATCGGTTTATCAATGTGATGCCGATGACGCGGGTTTATAAATACACTCGAAGGCGACAGGAGGACGCGCCCAAAGTCGCGATGACGACTGGCGACGACTGAACCAGTGAACCTTCACGCACCGCACCGCACCGCGACAGCCGACGGACGCCACGGTACATACGAGCTTCCCAAGACCGAATGCGTCATACATAACGCATCACAAGCGCGCACACAGACATGCTTCGATATTAACTCCTACTTAGCATGCAAGTTCAGTATTACACACCATACGCTGCCCTCTCCCTGTCCCTGCTGACTCCCTTAAAACGTCCACATAAAGGACTAGCTACGCTGATATTAACTAAGCAAAAACTGAAATCAAATTTTATTACGCAAGTTTTGTTCATGTTCATGTCTAAATACTTGTATCTACCGACATTAAGAACCTATTCGGTATTGATTGAATTCACAGACTAGGTTATAGTATTGTAATCACATATTTAGCTTTGTTGTAATTAATAGTAACATAACTTTCTGTCATTCCAACTACGTCAACATACTACAAGGAAACCTACATTGAACGATTATTTAATGGATAAAACCCAGTTAGTGAAATAGATAATACTATATTAAACGATTAACAGGCCGATGCAGATGTAAGTAATTGAATTGACAAACGTGTACATACTTATATGTAATAAAATTAATATTTAGGGTACCGGCTACTTAATCTCTACTTAAGACATCAAAGAAATAAGAACTTAACGAAAAATCTAATTAGTTTCATCTAAAACATCTAGGCTAAATGGATCAATTAATTTTGGCGAGCAACGACGATCAGTCCTTCGTTAAAAAACAGATCCAATCGAAAAAATATGTAGAACTAATGTTTAATAGGTCCCTGTTAGACACTGACTCCCATTTTAATTCTCGACTGTTCATAATATCAAACTGTATAGAGATTGAAAGTTACTGTAATCAATATGCAAATAAGCGAGAAGCGGGTTTTATCAATCACAAAATTATTATCATCTGCAAATTGTAAACCCAGTAACCTTTGGAAAGATATCTAACGAAAATGAAAGTAGTATTTTTTTAATTGTAAATTATGAATACATATTTATACGATGTTTATGTAAAATATATTATTACATGCTCCGAAGCCGAGGATTGTCGAAGTAGTTGAGATTTTTTTTGTTAACGGCCTTAACATTATGATAACAATAGACACAATAGTGCGGGTTCCCGCGACTCTTACGTCTTATTACACAAGATCAAGCATTTCATTGAAATGCACTACCTGTTTATGAAGCGCAAAGACCTAAACAAGGAAGAAAAATCGAAAGTTTACCCAGAAAATGGCATGACACGTGTCTAGTTACGCACAACTTTCGGTGTCGTGTTACGGTAATAAAATGGGTATCATATTCTATCTCAACCGGGGTTGTTTCAATTCAATAGATATGTACAAATAGAGATACTAAGTTGAAAATATTAATTTGTTCAACAGCTTTATCAGACCGTAAATATACAGATCTATTTCTCAAGTACACAATGGTGCAACAGATAAATTATAACAGTAATCGGCGCAGTTTTCTAAAAATAATACCGTACCTCTTTTTCCTTGCACTCCTTCATTGTTAATTACGCGGTAGACGCCAGGTCCCGGTGCCGGCGTGCTTCGCGAAATACGTCGCTGCACTGGCCGGCTTTGAGCGTCTATGATGGAGTAAGACTTTTTCCCATCATCTTTACGTGTTAAAGATTTATCACGACCCTCTAACGGCGAACAATAATGCTTTAGGTTACCGTCATCCACCAAATTCTGTAGACTGCTGCCATATCTTATTTTATTTTTATGGAAGTGAGTTTTCTTTGAAGGCTCCAAAGTTAAGTTATCAAAACTCTTACAAGGCGCTAATGTTAAGACATTATTGTTTTTTAGATCATAGTATTTACTAGGGTCAAATGTAGTAATTTGAGGACTGTGGTCAACTATAATATCTGGAGTTTTATAATTAATGGGATTATGTATTTGCAACCCATTTTGTAATTCCGGTTTGGAGCGATTACCACGATGTTTAACATTCTTAATGTTGCGTTTAATGGCTGATGTTCTTCTCTCTCCAAAAGCATTTACAACGTCAGTTTCTAATATATTCAAAGGATTCAAACCATTTTTATAAACATGATAGCTTCGCTTATTCCTTCTTTGATTCAGGTTGTCATCCCTAATAAAGCTTTCATCGTAATGAGGCATTCTGACCTTATTTCGTGATTTTCTATCAATGTAAATATTTTCCCAGGCACTTAAAAATTGTTCATGTTTGCACTGAAAATCAAGTTCTCTATTTGTTATTGGAACTTGTTTGACTCCAGTTGGGGTCACACTGCGGATATTACCATAGCAACCGGCGATCGCTGCAAGGCGGATGCCAATGTCGCGGAGAAAAGGAGGGCCCTAGAAATCTTGAAAGTGGGCAATGCACTGCGTTAGGTTTCACTGTTTAGTAGAATCACTAGCATTTGATATGACTTTACTGCATCACTATGTCTATATCAGGCCACAGTATGACTCTGAAATAGTAAATATACGTTGCCAGATACAATTAGATCATTATTTATTTACAGTGCCCGCCGCCGTCGTCGGTGTTCTCGCTATGACCGTCATAGTGTGAGCATCACGCGCGGCTACTTTATACTGACTGATGTCCGTCCAGACCAGCATCCACTCTCAACCTTGACACTACGTTTAAATGTGGCCACAGCAAATCGCTTGCCTGAAGCGAGTTCAAATCAAAACTTGTAATACATCCAAGAGTCGCATTGTGTATGCAAATTTAATATTTACAAATGGCAGTTAGATAAGATACCTAATTAAGCACGTTGTTTTCAGTCACGATTAAATTTAAGAAAGTTACGAAATCAAAACTTTTCGATAAACATTTACACTAGGGGAAATCTTGACTTCGGTATTAAAGACTTTCTCTACGTGACAACACAGTCGCTTGATTTTGGAGCACAATTGCATTATTGCTTCACTCAAACACAAGTTCGTAAATCAATCCAACATTATTCGACTTGCACTTCCAATTTAACCGATGCACTATGGAGAATTTCCAAAAAAACTGCGATTGTCTAACGCTACATGGTTTCATGTAATAACTAACACCCGAATGAAAAACACCTTAGCTAAAAATATCTGTATGTTTTTTACAACACGATCTCGATATTCAGCAGAGCAACGAGTGAGCGAGCTCATGCGCAGCGAAGCATAGTTTTGACACAGGGTGTCGATCGGTCGCGGGAGTCAGGCAGCGCGGCCGGCGGCGGCGAGCGACGGCGCGGCACCACTGCCGCACTCTGCGACCGCTGCTGTCAAGCCGGCGAGAGTGAAAGTGCAGACTCCGGCGCACATCTCCGACTCGTCAAGCATTGCACACCTGTCCGAACACCGATCCTACACTAATGCGTGACCATTACGTAAGACCCATAATCTGCTCTTACCGACTATAATGTCACCTCATTTAACAGTATAACATAAGTCTAGCAGACAAATGTAGAGCAATTAGGAAGGGGTGATGTAACGATGCGATCGACCTTCTTTATTATTCAATTAGAAGCGAATGTAAAATTTACGTCATGATTGGTGTCTTTTATTATGAACTATTCTATTCAAAAGTAGGGTGGTGAACAGGCATCTTCTGGGTGCGCTCGCTCCACCGTCGATCTCATCTTTGTCCCTGCAGCAAGATTGCGGTCAAGAGCAAACCCCTTTTTAATAAAATAAATAAAATACTGTTACGAGTGTTTTCCGAAGAAAATGTTGTGTAATCGTTTTACGTTAAATAGGTACTCTAATAAGCTATTAGGTTTTACAACTTTCCGTCACACAAGGCAAGCGGAAAAGCTTTCTCTAATACCAAACCAACCCTCGCTACTTCTAATGACTATAATTCTAATCACTACTTGACAGAACATGTTGCGTAAGGTGTTTTCGCAAATCCGCATGATGTTGACAGTATGCAATCAATACGCTATGCTTACAGTATTCGTATGTTAGTCTTTATGTACAGTGTAGGAATCAATCTGCGCCTTCTTTTTATTAGGTACACAAACGAACAGCAACGAGATTGTCACGCCAAGAAACGCAAATAAAGAAGTGCAAGTCACGGAACAAATTTAAAAAACGATTGCTCTCTATTATACAGACTTGAGAGCTGTAAAATAACAAGATCAGAAAAAAATAAGTACTTAAACTAGAGGAACGAAATTCAAAAACTATGGTTTGTTTTTTAATTCCGGAGACTAATTTGACAATGACAGTGTGGCTAGGTTATTGCAAATTTTAAATAGTGATGTCCAGCAATCGGAAATGATCGAAAAATATCGGAGCTAACCGTAAAATATTATTTTACTATTTATTTATAAGTTTTTCTGCAAAATCGCATAAACCTCAAGCAAACTTCTGGAATTCGATGAAATCATTAAAATTTATAACAGTAAACAACAAAATCATACAACAAAGTCATAGACGTTAAAGATGAATTATTTTACTATCGAATATGTCTATACGTACTTTCACTGTGTCTATACTCAGATTTTTCGGGTTCCGTACCCAAATGATGCCAACGGGACCCTATTACTATGTCTGTCTGTCAGCGGGCTGTATCTTACGAACCGGAATAGCTAGCGACTTGAAATTTTCACAGAATGTGTATATTTGTTGCCGCTACAACAAGTACTAAAAATAAAATAAAATTTACAAATAACGGGGTCCCCATACACCAAAAGTTTGATATTTTTGACGTTTTTATTTTAATCCACAAAATAAAAAATCAGAGTACATGTACTTTTATTTAGTCTGTATTGGCTTGAACAAAAATTTTAATCTTATTAGCAATACATACTATTTAAACAGTAACGCTATGTAAGCAATCAGGCATTAACACATTGTTTTATACATGTAAGCTAAATGTAGCATTTATGAATCGTTATTAACATAAACATTTAGCGTTACCACCGGTTCGTAATATTGCGTCCCTTGAGAAGAGCCGGCAAGAAACTCAATGGTTACTCTTTTCAATAGAAAAAGAAAAATAAAATTGTATACATTTCAAACAGCAACGCTAGGTGAGCAGGCAGGCATTTACACAATATTAAATAAAAAATAGCGAAATACAGAGCAAAGACATAAGAGTAAGCATGACCGATTCATGCCCGTAACAACACAGTTCAGCAAAGCTAAGTAAGCGTTTTATTTATTTACTCAGAATCAGATGAATCGGATTCCGAATTTGCGAATGTAACTCTATTACATTGGCTTTGCTGAAGGCCGAATGAGGTAAACAAAAGGCGTTGTCATGGCTCAAGGACAAACCTTGAAAAAATGGACGCGCAGTTTTTTTTTTACAAAATATATCAATTATGTAGGTAAAAAAGTAATTAGTTTATAAAGAAACAATAACATAAAAACAAAGAAACAATTATTATAATTCCTTTGAGTAAAATTTTCTATCTCGATTTTCTATCTCGAGTACCTATTTATAATACCTACTCCATGCTGTATAAGCACGACATTTTTTAATTTTACGGTTCAAATAATCGGTACCGGAAAAAAGCGGTAGGACAACACTACATAAATAAATGTGGCAGCATTATTTTCGAGTTTGACATTTGGGGTTAGCAATTTAGTCTCCGGAATTAAAAAATACACCATAGGTAAGTGTGTTGAAACTTGAAATTGTCAAAATGTTAGTCCACATTTACTTTTCTGCTCTATTATACCCTAATCGCCCCTGTAATTAATTGCATGAAAATGTTGGAACGTAAACGGTTTGCGAAATGAAAATGTTGTTAACTTATTGCTTGAACAATCTGGAAAATCGGATGAGCATTTTCTTCCGACAGCAACCCGGCACACGAGCGCTGAGCGCACGCGCACTCGGCCACCGGCCACGGTCCGTGTAACTCACTTTCCAATAAACTAGCCGCGGTCGTGATACCTAGCTAACGGGATCGTATACTTCTAGGTAGATCGGTTGATCATTACGTTCAAGATAATACAAGGTAAGACCATCGTCCATTAACCTTAAATTATTGCGTACTATTCAATATCATCGCATATAATGACTTCAAATTTTGGCGGCGGATGAAGGCCATTCATTTTATGTGTTATAATATTATCACGACCTAATGTTATAATATCAACGTGATGTTAGATTCTTCTTGATACAAAACGTTACGAAATCAACGTTCACGCAGCCACATCGTGGCGAAGTTTATTCAACATTGCGGTGACAGACATCCCATCATGCATCTCTGCAATAAGAAACTGTATAATGATGAAGCGAATAACATCATTTTTCGAAAAAATTAATAGTCTTGCCTTGAAAACTTTCCTTGGAAGAAAAAATAATATTCAAATTAAATCCTACTTACCTCAAGTAATTTTACAAAATTAGCCGTCATAAATCAAATTATCAACGTTACAAGTGTTCACTTATTATAATAATGGTAGTTGTCAATCATTTCAATAACAGAGGAAGGCCAAATACCTACTAAAATACATGATATAGAGCTTCTTTTCTAAACTATTGAATACAAAATATCTCTAAGATTTGGAGGTCGAAAACCTTTCAATAGCAATTTGTCAATTCGTGTATTTAATTGACCATAATTGCCGTATAGTAATTCACACGCAAGTATTCACACATTCAGTCACACACCACACTACTTCAAATTACAATACTGGTGAAGTTCAATTTAGATATTATAACCATTTTAACCCACTCTTGTTTTTGCAATAGAGTTTAACGGGATACATGTTCCCAAATAAAGCGTCATGGTCACTAATAAAAGACATTAAGGACTTAACTTTCTAAGAAACTTTACAACAGTTTTAATCTTCAACAGCTCTAATCAATATCCGCTGAAGAGAATTAAATTGGCACATAAAACAAACGTTTGCATATAAGATTCAATATTAATGCGCTGTAATAGAGGAAGCATATGGCAAGTGCAAATGGGTTCCAGTAACGGGTCTCTATATTCAGAAGAGCATTATGAAATAGCTCGCATAACTGTAGATTTAGTAAAGCCATGTGTGGACAAAATTGACGTCAATATATCATCTACATAGAGCTTTAATATATGAAGTTAATTTTGTGGGACATCAATCATAATGATGATGGCTAACATAAATTAGGTGTTGCGCGCTGCGTTGTAGCATGAAAGGTTAATTTCGAAACGATTGCATAAATTGCTTCGTGCTTTAAAAACTGCGAAAATAGGTATACCGCCAAATTTATAAAGATTTTTAACCAGATTACAATTTCCAGGAAAGATTTTTAGAAACAAAAGTGATTTGTAATGCCAGGGCAATTCCATCATAACTTTCTATAAATTTGGGGTATAATGTTAACATCTTTGTTGTAGATTATAAAACCTAAAGAGATACCGAAAAGGCATGGAAATTCACATGCTGAGATGTGACTGTGACAGGAGGACCATCTCCGTAAAAAAAAAAAAACCGCAAAACACATTGCGAAATAATGATCCGTATAATAGAAACCGCGCTCTTCACCACAACTACACTTTATGCAAGACACCGTTGCTATCTCAGAAGATTGAATATTAATATAAGGTTCAAAGACATATAGGGAGGGGGGGATCGGACTCATCAACCTAAGCAAAAACGCTATGTAATAAGGTTGAAGCTGCAGAAGTGCAGAGTACAGGTAAATGAACAAAAATGATGGTTCTTCATAACTATCTCTAGAGCCATGATTTACAGTTTGTTTTTAACAAGGAACCGTTGAATGAAGGTTGGAAATCTAAACATTTATTTTAATTACGTGCAACAGTTACAAGAAATAGCAGTCTGGGTAGTATACGAGCGGAACGAGGTTATATGACCGCGATCACGTCCCGACTACGTCCGTGACTGCTACGGCATCCATTGGTCTGGTGCACGTTGAAGATCTACTACTGGCTATATTACTGCAAATACTTTAAGTATAACTTTATATACGTAATCACGTAGATATATAAGAAACGATAATTTATTACGGCACCTGATTATCGTCAATGTATTTAAACTGTATATGAACTACTGGTTTCAACTATCAGGATTGATATGTTGAAGTTTTTAATGGATGTTTGCTGTCCATGGAGTGTTGATTGACAGAGATTCATTTATCAACAGAGTACATTGAACTTAAAATATTTATTTATTTCTTACATAACTTACCACAAAGATAAATAAGATCGTTACGCAAGACATTTGTCCGACATAGGAATGTTTAATTCAAATAGCCTTATTGAACCTGCATTGAGTACGCGGTCGGTCCCGTTACGGAGCCGAATAGGGTTAACCATCGGCCCTACTCGCCTAGACTTCGAATGTATTTTCCTAATAAAATTACGTTAACTTTATTAGTTAATTTGTGATCAAAACCAATTAAGTAGGATTAATTTAAAATATTTTCCGGGTAAGTGATCGAAATTAATTTACTGTTAACGATCTGAGATTTCGCTGGTAGCCCAGTCAGTTTTGAGTTAACTTGCAGTTTTATATTATAATCTTGAAATTGCGTGGCGCTATCAATGCTAAAGCGGATCTGAGTATACCTGCCTACCTGTCTCAGTTTATCAGTTTAATATTGATGCCTTCCCGCGGTCAGGATTAAACCAGCACCAGTTACAACACCTACCTTGCATGTGCCTTGCATAAGTCGAATTCGACACAGCTTTCTATTTAATACTTAAATAATGGTTACCTTTTGGCGTTGACTACTTAATATGTTTATGACATAAGTGAGTCGTATTCCTTATTAAACTGTTATTTCGCTATCAACGATAAGTACAAGACTTATCCGAAAATTTTCAGTTCATGGTTAATTTAAGTGAGAACTAGAGAAAAATAACTTTCTCAAACGACGTAGCTTTTCGTCAACAGGCAAGACGGGTATATCATAAGATATATTACATACAATAGATAGTAGTATCGATGCTTACGGCTAGGTCCAATGACAATACATTATACAGTCCAGGACCAATAACCGAGCCTTGTGGCATACCAGCGTCTCTGTCATAAGGAGGTACATTGTGACTTTTGTGACAACACATCGCACACAATATTAATCGTACCATCGCACACATTGGTCAACAGTAACATGGGAAACGGCTCTTTCATTCTGATATTAATTCACAGATGAGTCGATAGATAAGCGTATCCCAACGATGTGGGACGGAACAAGAGTCAACACACCGGATGCTGCGCTCGAGCCGCGTTACCCATAATCATTGACTGCTTACGTTCTGTGCTGTGAAAAGCCATCTACAGTTACGAACTCATACTAATGTAATGCAATTGTCACTATTTTTCTAGGTATAAAGGCAAATGGACCAGCAGAGAGTAGTCTTCCATTGAGTCCAGCAAATATAGACGGTCGCGGAAGTGTTCAGTTGTAAAAAAAATGTGTAGAGAATAGTCCCCAGATTCTTACAAATGACAATTTGGTTTCATAAAATGGTACGAAATATTATATTTAGGATACCGAGATTACTTGATTCGGTTTGTCTATATCCTGTAATAATAGTACCTATTATCTACACTGTCACAACCGCATGACTGTAGCAACTTGCCGATGTTGAGCTGCAACGGCGATTTACAAACAATCTTCCTACCTATGCTTTGATCGCTGCCGCGCAGACTTACTGGTGCAGCCCAGCTTAGTCATTCAGCGCTAGTAGCACAGCCTGACCGCGACAAGGCAAAACGCGATTTCGTCTCATTCTCTCCTATGCATTAAGGTAGAGAGAGCAATTTGGTGCGACATAAGTCTTGTTATGGCGGTTGTGCTAGCTCCACAGGTAGTGGGCTAGCATGGTACGTGGCATGGATATGGCAAGATAATACCTACTATAAAGTTTATAGTATCATCTTGCCATATCCATGCCACCATTATAATATATATTTTTATAGTATAAACTAAGCATTTGTTCAATTGACTGTTTTGATGGATACTTGGAGTTACAATATAACAAGAGTAGATTCACAGACTGATATTACTCCACAACTGCAATATCAAGAAGGCACTACTGATGCTGTTATCTCAGTTAATAATATCATCATTATTTACATCCCTCAAGAAAAGATTTAGAGACAGCAAATTTTATGCAATGGTCAGTGTTTCACTCAATAAAAAAATATTAAGGCTGTAAAAAAATACAGTATTTGTTTGTAACTGGTACACATAATTATGATTACTAATTAGGTACTTGGAACTAGACCACTAAAAATATATTTTCTTTTTGTCAAAAAGATGAAGAGATTGTGATGCAGTGTTACATTATAATTTTTGTATTGAATTAACAGTGCTCAAGTTTATCTGATTTCTTATAAATTTGACTTTATTTGAATATTCAAATTAGTTAGCGTACCTATCTACCCAGCATCATATTCTCAGTATTGAGTTATTGTGTATTAAAGTAGTAAAGTAAAGCAATATTGCGAAAATCTATATAATATGGGCAATAGTAAAATAATGGAACAATAACAGGATAGAAGGATTGTGTAAGTAGGTAGGTAATTAATTATTAAACACAATTTATCCCTCTAGTTTTCCACTAGGTATAATAGTAGGTTATAGTTTATATTTGTTATGGGATGTTTAGTCTTATACATAAATCTTTATAATATAGAAAATAAAAAGGGTTAGGTACAATATAAGTAATAAAATTATGACTAACATTTACAAATATAGCCATGTTCCCAGCACCTCATTTCTGTAGCACCAATGATACAATACAAGACTAATAGAACCTATTGTAAGGTTGCAAGTAGGTCCCACTGGATGCATTGACTACAAGGTACCTACCTGTACATATGTACATATAAACCGATTTACCTAATGTTTTAACAGACAACCTATGTTATAAAGAGCACATCTGCAGTATATACAAGAATGTACCAGATAAATTAAATATAGCTGCAGAAACATCGATAGATATTATTATAATACTTACAGAATGAAAAGCAGTGAAAAGAATGTTACGCATAACTTACCTTGCCCGCATTTCTCAGTCTTTGGAGTGGAAGTCATTTTTATTTATCCACTATAACATATTAACACAAGTGAACCAATTTTGATTGTTTTAGTTCCGATAAAAGAACAGATTTCACAAAAATATCATTATACTCGACCGGCGGCCATGTTTAGAAAACATTTTTTTTCTATCAATCAAATCAACCAAAGACAATGCCGAGAATAAATATTTGACCAAAGAGAATACCTTTTTTTAAGTTTGTTTTTACGGCCCTGGGTACAAGCCCTTTGGAGCCTAAAGAGAATTTTATAAGCTATAACAAAGTGTTGCCAGATGACCATTTCGCGTTCCCCCAAACGAAACTAAACTCCCAAAAATTAAGGTTTTGGAGAAATAAAAATACTTCACAATGCCAATAGATATTTTTATACAGAATGGATTTTTTATAAGTTCCTTGGGAATTTTATAACGCTACCTGCAGGGAAAGCACTCTAAATACTGGGATAGCAAATTTTATTCAAAGGAAACATTCCTTTATTTTTTAAAAGAAACAAATCTGCATTCAATGATTTTCGAAAACTCGCTTGCCACACTCGGGAATCGAACCGGCTGAAATCCGAAAAAATAACACTCTGTACTTGTCTTACGCACGTGTCTTATGACATCAATCATAAGGATCAAATCTCTCTAATAAACGTGATAAATTAAATGAAAGGAAAACCATAAACTCTAAACTAACTAATTATTATTAGTTGCTTGAAATTAGATCAGAGATGAGCTCGATTGTGATGCATATACAAATTTAATCTTTGAATTCTTGAATTCACCTAAAAGTTTAGTTTAGATTTCATGGTTTTCCTTTCATTTAATTAACCAAATTAGTTAGAGAGATTTGATCCTTGATTAAGCCTATTGATTGATGTGCGTAAGACGTGCGTAACATGTGCGTAAGACAAGTACAGGTTGTTATTTTTTCGGTCGATGTTTATAAGTAACCTTCACTAAAGATTTTTGCGTTCACCTCGCTTGAAAAAATATAAAAAAAACCATTTTCAAGAATATTATTTGACTCTTGTGTTTTATTATTTTATTTTATTATGTAATGTCCGTAAGTTTGGTAAACTGGCAATAGCAACACTGAGTAGTTTTGGAGTTGTGTTGTGTCACACAAGCTGGTGTGTATTTTATTTTAAATGTTTTATCTCAAATATTTAGTGAGTTTACGAGAGATTAATTAATTCCGAACTGTGCAGTAGCAGTATATTTAAATGTTGAATGTTGTTTCAGTGCATAATAGCAGCGATAACTTCGCCAACGAGTAAATGAACTATTAGGGTAATCATGGCGGACCCACTGAGTTTACTTCGTCAATACAACGTAAATAAAAAAGAAATAATTGAACGTGATAATCAGATTATATTTGGTGAATTCTCTTGGCCAAAAAATGTTAAAACCAACTACCTTATGTGGGGGTAAGTACATTTTTGTGAGCGTTGTGCTAAATACTTTTGTAAATTGTCGAAAATGTGTCGTGGGTCTGATTCCAAAAATTTGCTTCTAGATCTGGAAAAGAAGGTTCTGATAAGGAGTATTATACACTGGAGTGTCTTCTGTTCATCCTCAAAAATATCCAGCTCACACATCCAGTATATGTCAGACAAGCTGCTGTAAGTAAAACTGGTGCCTATGTTCCTACTTCTATTCTAATTTTATATTTACTGGTGCATTTATAGCAACGTGTTATTTTTCTATAGGCCGCAAACATATCTGCTGTGTGCCGTCCTGACCGTAAAGAATTGTTGGCATATTTGAATGGTGAAACTGCTACCTGTGCTTCCATTGATAAAAGTGCACCATTAGAAATACCAACACAGGTAGGAAAATCCTTTATATTCCAATTAATGATTAATGATTACCCGGTAAATGCCTGGTCTTGAAGAATTTTATACCTAGTTGATTTATCAAAACTTTATACAAATTAAAAACACTAACAAGTAGGCAGTAAACTGTGGGCAGTTATTAAAGTAAACTTTTTAAATTACTATGGAACCCAACAACTACGTTATGAAAAATCCTATAAGAATTTACTACTTTGTTTATTTTTTTTCTAAACTTATCCAATGTTGTTTTCAAGTATAATCTAAACCAAATCACAATTGCTTCTTAATTCTGCAGCCTACAGCAGACCTCTTGAGGCCCTAGTACACCAATTCATAACAATTTTGATATGTCAGTCTCACTCTATCTCAGAAAAAAGAGAATAAAACCAATTTGTTGTTCCACAAATAGACTGAAATAATATAAGATGCATATAATCTAGGTCAAACGGTCACATGACAATGATGGCGGTGAGTCGGCAGCTAAGAAACCTCGCATTGAGGAGACTCATGTGCAGAAAGTGCGCGAACAGCTTGCTGCTCGGCTCGACGCACCGAAGGAGGCCTCTGTCACAGTGGACAATATCAAGTGAGATCTCAAAATAATATAACAACCTACCGATAATCATTATACTACTCTTGAACCTTACATGATTAATATATATTCTTTTTATCGAGAGATCCATATTTTAAAATGTAATACCTAGTGTAGCACTTATTAGTGAGTGTCTGTCACCAGCCACAGGTACGGGAGCGGCGATTGGCCTATTACAGAGTTTTTTAGTTCGAAACATGTTACATTGAGATCTATGTATGTCTTGTTAATGGCAACCAATATGGAGAATATAATAAAAAACTATGAAATTATATTATTCATCAAATATAACATAAAATTCGGACTATAAGAATGCTTTGCTGAATCTGAAAACATATCATCTAGAATTATAACATGTTTTCAATAGGTCCCTCTCCGAAGCTATGTCTGTGGAGAAGATTGCCGCAATCAAAGCGAAACGTCTCGCTAAGAAGAGGACCACAATTAAGAGCAACGACTACTCTGACACACTGGGCGTAGTTGGATCAGATTTTAGAGCGATCCTCGATTATGACGTGGATCTAACCAAAGATATTATCAGCCGAGAAAGACAGTGGAGGACTAGGACAACAGTATTACAGAGTAATGGAAAAGTAAGATACTTTTAACTTTACATGGTACAGCCCCTCAAGCACAAACTTAACGCATTCATATTGCCATCAAAAAGCATACTGTCACTTTATTACCAATTCAAGAAATTTGTCACGTGAGCGCGGCGGAGCACGCTTACGTTAACGTTATGTACGATTCATATCAAGCGAAACGCATCGAAGCGCGTAATGCGTAAAAACTTGCAAGAAATCTGATTTGTTCGATTTCTTTGATTGTATGCTTGAAGGTCAACAATTTTGGTTCCAGATGTTCGCGAAGAGTATTTCAGCGCTCCTGGCGAGCATCAAGGCGCGCGAGGAGGGCCGGCCGGGCGCGCCGCGGCCGCCGCCCGTCGTCATGCCGCCGCCCAGCGCGCTGCCCGCGCAGCAGACGCAGTACAACAGATACGATCAGGAGAGATTCATCAGGCAGAAGGAAGGTTTGTTCGCGTTCACTGCTAGTGATTTTTGTTTCATAACATCTGATTCACAGAAAATATATCTTGAACGGAAATAACTTTTTTTTTTGAAGGAATAACTTGAATATTATATTTAAATGTATATGGTGCGAGGTGACAGGTCTTGGGTATCTGTTACTTTTTAATTTACAAGAATTTAAAGTCTTTTGGAAGTGTTATTTTAGGTTATCAGACTATATAAATCATCTTAAGTGATCAAATGTATAATTTAATAAACAACCATTAATATTCTTTCACAGAAACTGAGGGTTTCAAAATCGACACTATGGGTACCTATCACGGTATGACACTGAAGTCGGTGACGGAAGGACCTACCGTGCCGATCGCGGCACGCGCGCCGCAGACTCCAAATCATCCACGACAAATGCCACGTAAGTACACACACGTGTATATCGAATCCACACTAACCCCCAAATTTATAGAAAGTCATGATGGACTTACACTGTAATTACAATTCACTTTTGTTCCTAGAAATGCTCTGTAAAACCATTGTAAACTACCTAAAAATCTCTATAAATGTCTCTGTGTAATTTTTGTGAAAAGGTAACTCGAATCGCGGAGGTAATGTAGTCACTAAAGCTAGTGTGAGACTTGCGCTGGGCTTGCTATATTCGTGCATGTGAATATTGCAGAGAAGGGTGTGATGGGCGGGGGCGGCGGGGGCGGCATGGCGCGGCGCGAGCTGCTACCGGCGGCGGCGGCGCGCGCGCCGGCGGGCGGCGGCAAGCGGCCCTCGCGCACGCCCATCATCATCATCCCCGCCGCCGCCACCTCGCTCATCACCATGTACAACGTCAAGGACATGCTGCAGGATCTCAAGTGAGTCGCAACACATCGAAGCCTTAATCTACCAAATTCACCCTTATCTCAGCATCGTAATACTCATATTTCTTCTGAGATAAGAAAGACGCGCGAATTCGCGCGTATTCTACGGAATACGCGCGTCTATGCGTGACCGACGCTGGTTGGTGCGCGCACGTTCGCGCGAACCCAAGCGCCTACTACGCGAACCAACCAACGCGTCGTCAGTCAGAAACTGACCTGCGTCTGACCACTATTAAACTTAAAAGCGTGCGAATTCACGAGATTACGCGCGCAAAGTGATGGCACCACTTGGCGCATGACCGCAGCAGCAGATGCGAGACGAGTGTTGATGATATAATTCTGTTATAGAAAATGGTTCGCACAACCTGCTGCCATCTTGTCTGTCAGGCAAATCCTGATGTGCAAATACCCAGTTTCTCCTAAGTGCTCTAGTCACCATACAGCGCTCTAGTCGATCTAGCAACATTATGAACCGGTGGTAACGCTAAAATACTGCTTTTTACGATTCATAAATGCTACTTCCAGATTAAAGAAATAAAAAAAAATTACTTTGACTGGCTCCATGCAATACTCTACTATAATGCGGCCGTTTAACTGGCATATTTCATGCGAGTCTGAAATGTGCATTATCGCATATTGTGTCCCCGAATATTATTTCAGAATGTAAGGATCCTGCCATTTAACTTACACTCATTTATTTAACACGGCAATAAGTGGGTGGGGCAGGCCCCCACTTATTGCCTCCCTCGCTAGCAATAATCCAGTTAAGCAGTGTCTCGCACTGTAGTACAGTAGAATTTTATTGGAATCACAAAATTAACTTTATATTAAAATCTTATTGCATGATCGTCTAACTAAAATAATACATTTATTAAACACCATTTATGTAATCTACTCAATGCTTGCAGATTTGTTACTGTGGAACAGAAGAAAGCGGAAGGTGCGGCGCGCGAAAACGAAGTATTATTACAAAGAAGAAAAGGGTCCGCCGCGGACGCGGTGCCAAACAACGCGACCACTATTACGGTTTGTGTCATATTTCAATTAGTATTATGCAATGAATATTCTTCTAAAAATTCTATAGAAAAATATCTAACCGTCCATTTTATTTGTATTTTTAATTTTAGGTACCATATCGCGTAGTTGATAATCCAAGCAGGCTATCAGCAGCAGAATGGGATCGCGTTGTTGCCGTATTCGTCCAAGGCCCGGCGTGGCAGTTCAAAGGGTGGCCGTGGGATGGCAACCCCGTTCAGATATTTGCTAATAGTGAGTCTTGCATTTTTTAACACCTCTCCAGCAGTTGAGAATACTGGGAACATGTATTCTTGTTGTAAAATATTGGGAAAAAAATATATGAAAGATTTTTTTCACAAGCCCCGTGTAGCCGTGCTCGAACCCTAGATATTACATTGTGCGTCTAGTGCCAGACGTTAAACTGCCTGCTCGGACGCGCCTTTCGGCACATGTAGACCCACCTATTGACAAAGACAAACAAATACCAAGGGAAGGAAGAATTTTTTTATAAAGTAACATTAATAGTTATTGTATTAATGTTGCTTCAGTGTGCGCCTTCCACCTGAAGTTCGACGAGTTGAAGTTGGACGCGAACGTAGCGCGCTGGGCGGTGACCGTGCTCAACCTCAGCCGCACCAAGCGGCATCTCGACCGCGCCGTCCTGCTCGCCTTCTGGGAGACACTCGACAAGTATGTACTGATTTATTCTTCGAACTTATACCCCAGACACAACTAATATCTATTCATTCGCAATGCAAACTTTTTTGTCAACTAACTGAAGTGCGTGGGCGCGGGGCACTGAATAGCACATGGTAAAAATGAATGAAAATAAAAAATGGTGGAAATGTTTTGCCGTTTCAAAGATAAAGCTCGAGATACACGACACTTGACACTAACACACTCAGTGTATACATCGAGTATTTGCGTGTGTACACCTCCGCGACACCTTGTTACAGTTGTAGTGGCGGTATTGCTACACAGAGTGTCGAGTGACGCCGTGTATCCCGAGCATAACTTAACTGTGTATAGTTAACTAAAATAATCATCAACAATTCATTAACCTTAAAAATATTTCGTTATTTACTCATTTCAAACTATAATTCGTATCTACAAGTCGTGTGTTCGCGTTAAGAAGGTAAGTATGTAAATTATGTTTCATCATGTTAAATTTTCTTACGATATTGTACATCATTATTTTGTTACAGGCACATGATGAAGAATAAACCGCACCTTAGGTTTTAAGTTTGTTGTAGCTATATTATAGTTTTATCTAATAGTCTATCTATAAAGCCATGTGAATATCAGAATGCCTTGAAAAGTGAAGCGAATCTAAGTCAATTCGTACCATTTAAGAAATATTTTGGCATATTTATAAA
This sequence comes from Drymonia ruficornis, assembly GCA_947859195.1. Taxonomy (NCBI): domain Eukaryota; kingdom Metazoa; phylum Arthropoda; class Insecta; order Lepidoptera; family Notodontidae; genus Drymonia; species Drymonia ruficornis. The sequence continues at coordinate 18,479,648 of OX401904.1, forward strand.
GGTGATAATCTTTATAGGTAACAATGTTGATCATTAAGATATTGTGACAAATTATAGTTTTATAAAATGACGTGACTTTTAGAGCTATCTATTTATACCATATAAGCTGGGATATGACATGGCGCGGTGTTTGAGACGCAATGTATGATTTTAGAAGTTATTTTTGCTTAGAGCTCGAATCCTCGTATATTTTAATTATCTTGATATTAACTAATATTACTTGAATTAGTAACTAGCTGTGGTATGTGTATAATCCTTACTTGTAAATGCGCAAGGATGTTTGTCTGTAAGTTTGACGGAGTATCGTGCATAAACGGCTGAACAGATTTTAATGAATTTTAGTACAGAGGTCAGTTACAGTCTGGAATAACATAGGCTACTGTTATTCTCAAAGTCCATGTTGGCAAGGCCGCGGGTAAATGCTAGTAGAAGAATATAAATACAAGAATTGATACATTTAAAAAGAGGAAGTACATATGTATTATGTACATATGAAACATATGTGTGAATAGTTACAATTGGTTATTAAAACCTTTGATACATTGTAGTCTAAAGATCTGTTACACCCACCAAAAGATAAACCACCTTTTATAAAATACCCGACGATGTTGTGAATGGTTATTATATAAGCCTAAAAAATAATATGGCCACATATCCTAAATATTTTAATACGTTTATTAGTGTACCTGCTTCATTATGTTCCTTTCCTTATACATTTTTTAGAACACCTGATGTTATAATTTTGGTTAAGAATTTTATTGTGTGTATGTATATTGATGTAATAAGGCTCTTAGCATATCCTACCGCATGTTTCGGGGCCGCATCGCATCGCACGCTTTATTGGAAATACAGTATATACTTATTCGCTTGTAGCGATTTTTCAGTATATTGCAGTAGACAATACTATAATTTGTTATGCGATGCGACTCGCCTTTAAAATATCAGATATTAATGGAGTTTACTTGGTCTTTGTATAAAATATCAGCGAGTAATACACCAGTTGTATCAGAAGTTGCGTAAATATTTCTGATATAACAGGGGGGCTAGTAGCGACGATATGCAACATTGCGAATGGAATTCATTTTTCTGATTTTCTGAGGAATCCTTAGCAATTCCGCAAAATTTATGTAAAACAGTCACACATTTTACGCCATTCGTGACCGTTTCACGGAAATTTAGCGGAATTGCTAAAGATTGAAGGATGGAAGGAATTGGAAGGAACAATGAATTGCTTTTGCAGAATTGCTGCAATGTTGCATAGTGTAGCTATAAGCCCCACAGGTGTAGGGAGATTAGGTTATTGAAAGCAATGTTAGGTTTGTCACTATTCAAGGTTTAGCGCAGTGCCTATTCAATCCACCCGTTGTTGTAGGACTCGCCAAAATATTTCAAATGGTATTGAGCTGTTCAAAGATCTGTGATCTTTGTTTATTGACAACAATAAATTGTTGAACATAATACGCGCCTTTTTATTCTAGAAATATAGTTTTACTTGCGAATATGACAATGAGTGTAACTTATAAATATGCTTATAATTCGTTGGACAATGATGCCAATTCTGTTGTCAAATCACGACTAAATTAAATTTGACAAGACAAAAATAAATAATAAGTCATGCTGCTTATGCTCATACAGTCAAAATTACAGTAGCGGCACGCTATGATGGCCGTTTTGAAAAATGAATGCTAAAATGAATCTTATTCCGTTGCAATAAGGTTCATCCTCTTCCCCCCTCTAGATGTCAAAACGGCCATGATAACGTGCCGCTAATGTAGGTCTAACAAGAGTAGAACGCATGGATGTATTTTGTTCGAGGTAGAACGTGAGTAGAACTGTTGACACGAAAATAATAAGTCATACATAACGGCTATGCGCAGGATAGCAAAGCAGTTTAATCAAGTTTAGTTCATTTTTAAATCGCATAGGAAGGCACACTGATAGACGGTCCTCCTGATGGTAGGTGGAAACCACAGAATCTACGCCATTATGAGCCATTATAACTTGAGCCAACATGAATAAATTATAGAATCGAAAAAGACATTCGACCTCGCTTGCACAGCAGCTCATCTGTGCAAGCGAAAGCGATCTTATCCTGATGCCGAGTGTTTTGGGCACTTCCGGGTAAATGAAATATCCATTTGATTTTATCTGTCTTTATTTAAAATTTAATTCAATGGTAGTGTATAACAATAAATAATTCAGGATCTCTCTCAGACGTAAGTACACACGTAAATATAATGTAAGAATAGGTATTTATTTTATGATATTTTCTGTACACAAAATAAAACCATATTTTTTTACCCATAACAATATCACGTCGTTAGGTGTGTACTTTCTGTGGCTTCTGTGCCCGTTTTTACTTACCATATTTTTATTATCATTAATGTTTTAACTACTGTTAAAAAGGTCGAATGGGCAACTAATAATATTATTTTATATCTATCAGTATTATAAATACAATGAAAATTTCCAAAAGTAATAAAAATATAAATAATTAGTATTAATAAAAACAAAATAAGTTCAATACAAAAAGTAAGTACAATAAAATATTCTCAGTAACAAATCGACGGTATCGTTCGCCCCGGTAAGGAATGATAGGACCAAATTTTACCGGTCGCAAACATCAACCATTGAAACATTATCATTAACTATTGTTAAACACACTCTAGTCTTTAGAAGGGGATAACATATTCACCCATCAAAGTTTTTACGGCAATTTATTTTTAATCTCTTAACTTTTGTGCCAGCATCATTAAGAGCTTAGGTTGTTCGATTTAATAACAACAGTTTTAAGAATAACTTGCAGATCACCCAATGCGGTTTATAGGTACGTTATAGAACGTTCAACGCACGTACGTTATAACATTGATGAACTCGATTCCGTTACTTTCGAATCAGCACCATAAATCGATCTATCCCCTGTACCTATTACACTTAATGCAAACACAATATTAAAATTATCAAAATAAAACTCATTGCTATACCTATTCTTCAACTCCTAAGGTTGGCTATTAATGAAAGATGAGCTACAAACTATGAGTTTAGCACAATCACTCATAGTGACGCGAACAGGGCTTCAAGTCTAGTCGAAAATACCAGCACACCATGTAGTGAAGTAACATATTGTACGAGTTTGAAAACCGTTTTTTTTCGTTAGTAAACCATATACAGTAGGCCAGTTTACCCCTACCATGGTAAAAGTAAGTTATAATTATGTTTTACAGTTAAGCGCATCAGTAGATTCTGTTTAAATTATCTATCATAAATACTGATCCTAGTATCATCGATTAAGCATTAACTTTGTTAGTAATTAATCATTGAACCTAACCTTGTATTAAATTAACTAATAGATATCTGTACCTATTGGCGACCATGGCTGAGGCTGTCTACCGCGGTTACAAAAATCCTACTGTTTATGCTGTCTACTGCTAACTTGAATTCAATTTGAGGCCTAAAATAAACCGCAGCTATAGATATATTAGGGTAACTATTCATTTTTAGTCCGCAACTGAGCCGCAATACAGGTGATAGTAAAGAGGCTGAACTTACGCGACCACATGGCATTCCCAGACTTTCGAAACGCATGACCCCATAGGAATGATTCGTGCAAACTAATGAAATGAATTATGACTTTACTACCTACATTTTAACAAAAAATTAATGCCCATTGGCATTATAGATATAACGCCTTATACCAAGTATTTGTTAAGTACGACAATATATTTAAAATCGAAAATGAAAATGTAAAAGCTTTACACTGCAACAACATCTAAGTAAATGTCATGAAATTCATAATTTCAATATTAAAGTTTAACATGTGGGTAGCAGGTACTTACATGCATATATTATACGAAAGTATATGCGTTTTATATAGCAATTATTGAATTTACTATGTAGGTACCTAACAAATATGGGCAAGGAACAATATTTATCAGTCAAAAAATTATAACAAATTTTAAGAGAGGAACTAAAACCTCCAATGAATGTTAAAATCATAAAATAATGATAAATTAACTTTTGTTACGGTAATTCAATATTTTAAGAAAGAAGGTGAAAATACAATCCTAAAGTTAGCTAATAATGTCATATTCCAAATAATACTCAGATATGGTACTATAAAATGTTGAAGATTCGTCTCTGTTGCTTCTTTAAAGTCTCGCATAGACCGCTCTCTCAGTATTCAAAGGTCGTCGAAGTTGGCACCACCTCCAGCACCATTTGCAGGAAAACTGTTATTTTGTCTGAAAACGAATGGTTCATTATCACACATAGTTGAACACTGAAATCATACCTTTTTTCACCCAAACATACAACAAACTTCGAGTCAAATGTACGGGAGTTCTTACCCATAAACGGCAGCGAGTAGCCCCACTTCACGAACGGCAAGTATACCAGCAGTCCGCAGAATATGAAAGCCGTCGCGTACAGGTATTCCCACTGAGGCTGGTCCACGATCGGGGCCACCACCAGGTACGTCGACACCACCAGCACGATGTAAGGAATTATTATTGGCACCTACAACAACGACATAGGTTACAACTTTCAAATTATTATCCAGTATGCTCATAGGCATAACCGACATAGCCCGCAGGATTGCTAGACTTAAGTGGCAGTGGGCAGGGCACATTGCTCGTAAAACAGATGGCCGATGGGGCCGAAGAGTTCTCGAGTGGCGGCCGCGCACCAGAAAGCGCAGCGTGGGTAGGCCTCCCACAAGGTGAACCGACGACCTGGTGAAGGTCGCGGGAATCCGCTGGATGCGGGCAGCGCAAGACCGGTCATTGTGGCGAACCTTGGGGGAGGCCTATGTCCAGCAGTGAACGTCTTTCGGCTGAGATGATGATACTCATGGAACTCTCTATTCCAAGGGTTTAAAGAGGCAGGTGTTACCTTGTAAGGTCTTGGTGCGTGCGGCTTCGTATATCTCATGACAATCAATGCAAGCATCGCACCGCCGTAGAAGATCCACGCGGTGAAAGAGAAGAAGTCGATCAGCGAATCAATCGTGCCGTACAACACCATGGCGACCGCAATCAGAGACTGTAATCATGAAGGGAAATCAAAACATGGGAATATCTGAGCTTAATTCAAAAACCGCAAAGAGCTAAAAGGTTTACATACGTGGAATATTAGTCCCGGCGCAGGAGTGAATCGGCGCACATGCACGTATGATAGAATATCCAACAAATGACCCTCTCGAGACGCTGCGAAACACAACCTGTAAAGAAAATCGGTATCTATGTATTGGTTCTACAACTGATGATTCAGACCAGTCAAGAAAAATGCTGCCGTACCTTCCCGCTACGAACAATGTTCCATTAGCAGATCCGAAGGTGGATATAGTGACTGCGAGCGGCATGAGCCAGGCCATCGGTCCCAGCAGCCGATTGCCGAAGGTCACGGCCACGGCCTCGCTGTCGGCCATTTCGCTGACCGACATCACTGCCAGGTAAGATACGTTCACCAGCGCGTAGCACAACGTCACCAACGGTATGCCGATTATTATACTCAGCGGTAAGTTCCTAGAATATATGCAATTTGATGATTATTTGTAGAGGTAATCTCTATGGGTAACCTTATTGCAGTTTAACTACGGCTACTTACCTACTGCATGATTTTAAAGTCTATATTTTACGAGGAATATAAAATTAAGTGCACCATAGAATTGCCTTTTTCTCTAAGAGCACTATACATGTACGCATTATTTAAACGGCTGAATTTAGCAGATAACTTGGATTCTTCATTGAAGATTTCTTAAATTACTGAACTTATTTTTACTTTAATTCTATAAAATATGAAAACGAACATTTTATAGGTAGGTAATAATAATATTGATACAAAACAAAAGTGAGCAAGTGATTTGAAAAAATGCGAATGTTCAGCTACTTATGACGCTGGCTGTACGCGTATTTCCAATTTAAAAGCTCGTAAACTTTTAATAAAACCGAGTACCAAGATGATATAACATGCAAGCGAGATGCATTACGTAAATAGTTCCAAGGTTAGACTAAATATCTCAAAAGAGCCGTGTAAATATTCGCGTAGCGGCAGAGGTATGATTGTGACGTAGAAATGAGATTTTGCTATTACTGGAATATTAAGCATTCGAGAAGATAATAATCAAAATAAAAAAATATCCGTGACATTAATTCAATTTTCTATTGATAGTGTAGATGTGGCCACATAATGCTTCGTAGCCTTTAGTACCTAGCTACTAACGTGGCTCAAACACAAATACCCACAATATTTTTAAAAGATAATAAATGGTCCTTTCAGCATAACGAAGTAACTCCTAAAAATCACAGGTATAAAAAAACGTATGTTAAAGTTACTTACCTGGATGGATTCTTAATTTCCTCAGTGACATAGTTCAGGTTATTCCAACCATCGTATGCCCAGAGGCCTGTGTAGAACGCAGTGGCTATGTTGCCCAGCGTCGCGGTGCTACTCGCGAAGTTGGGCTCCTGTAAATGTCGCGTATTACCTGCACCATACCGACACAATCGCCCATCAGAAATAGTATATTTACATCCCATTAATGTGCATTAATCTTAAACTAATGGAGCATTTCGATGATGATGACATGGGATTTCATACAAACATCAGTGTCTTCGCCAACATTGAAATTATATGAAAGCGAAATTTCACAGCAATATGTATACAATATTTATATTTGATACAATTCTTGTGTTGTACAATTTTTACAATGATTATTGTCATTGTAATTGTAATATTTCCGTGAAATTAAAAACATTAAATCCATGCAAATGTTTCCAAGATCCGTAAACAGTACAAAAAGTGGTGTCAAATTTATTCACGCCACATTAGCTAAAATATCTCCTTTCCGAAGAGATGCAAAAAATAAAATCTTCACAATTTATTGGTAAATTATGTACGTGTAAAACGATAAGTAGTAGGTACATTTCCCAGAATTGTGACAATATGCTCTAAATAATGAGATGCATGAATGAAATTCATCTGAGCGTGCATTCCAGTTTCATTACCTAATATCAACTTGTAAGCTCCACCACACACAATGATAGCGATGGCCACTAGCTTAGCCGCCGTGAAGATGTTCTGTACGTTCGTAGCCAAGTTGACGCTGAAGCAATTTACTGCTAATATCATCACTGGAAAAGAAACCATAAGAACATGGTCAAATAGCCAACCACGGGCCTATCGACTATCTATTGACCTTAATAGAACAACGTTTAAAATTGTGTATCAATTGACATTCGTCTATATCGATACATAATTGCGAAAGTACTAAAGCAGACAATTTATTTTGGATCACTATGGGAGAGTACCTATAGTGCAGTCAGCAACATAAGTCGCTGAACATTCTCAATATTTCAAATTGTTCATACTCTTTATTTCACAAATGTTGGTGAACATTGTTAAAACCAAATAGGTAATAGGAACATATTTAAGTGTGCTTTAGATCAAGAAAAATCATGAATTTGATGTAAAACAAAAGTATGATGAAGATGAAAAACTGAAAATGTTCAGCGACGTATGTTGCTGACCTTACCTACTACTTTTACAATTTACTTACCAATAGCAATGACCGCGACAAGTTTGACAAGACTGGTGGGCGGTTCACACTCAGACACGAACGGCTCTACCGCGTATTTGGCGAAGCTGAGGCATATGATAGCCATTTGCGATGGTTTCAGCACCAGTGTCGATACCTGGTCAAGTGAGAAACGAGCGAGTTATTGATCGAGCTACGAATCAAATGCAATAGTTCTGCAAAAGTCTTGTTAAATACATATATGTAAGAATTACCCATGAAAACAAAAATGCGGGTGGTCCTCCGAAAGCGTCCATGAAATAGGCGTATTCAGCGCCGGACGACGTGTTCATCGTTCCCAACTCCGCGTATGCGAGCGCCCCTGCACAAAATTAATTGAGATAATTAAAATAGTAGAATGTAATACATAACTATTATACTTAATGCGATGGAGTGATGGTGCTGAATATGAATGTGGAAGGATACAAAGCGAGAGGAAGACACAAGAAAAGATGGATTGATTGTATAAAGAGAGGTATGAATGAGGTTGCAGTGGATGTAAAGTATGACAGCAAAGCGCGATGAATGGACAAATAATACATACTGTTTGACCCTAGATGAAAGGTAAGGCAAAGGATGAAAATTATGAATGAATTCACGTTATTGAACAAGAATATTAAAAAAGTATTGTCCTCATTTGACTCACATTATGATAACCCAAGTTACCAACACACGGACCAAGTGCCAGAGTACGTGGATTAATAAAACGATTCATTCCTATCCGAACCCACTTGTGTATCCGTCCATACTACTCGCCCATAGAAACACATAGAACACGCGTGTCTTTAAATTATTGTATGATTGAAGTATATGACGGCTATTGGATCACGCGACAGGGTTGTGGACCTTAATCGTAGGTAACTTACCAAGCAATGAGAGCAGGCCGCATGCCATCCATATGATGAAGCTGATACCCACTGAGCCAGTGCGTTCCAGGAGCCCTGAGGGCGAGACGAATATTCCTGATCCTGTAATCAAACACAAATACAAATTGTTTATTGCATAATTGTGGTAATACAATTATTGTGGTCTTAAAAAGTATAGGAAGTACACAATTTACCTAAATAGGCATGCAATAGTATATTCTTAAAGTACTAAGTGAATATTAAATAAATAATAATTAGTTTTTTTCCAAATTAAAGTACTCCTTTAAATCATAAAAACAATTATCAATAATGAATTTTTTTAGAGATTTCCTAAAATTTGGCAAATCTAACTTCTTAATGTTACTAGGTAAATTATTATATATCTTTATACAAGTATAGTACATATTTCTTTTATACATATCATTGTGAGTTTGAGGTAAAATCAAGTTATTTTTGTTACGCAATCTTTTCTTATAGTCTAATGAATTGTTTTCAGGAAAATAAGTACTATTAATTTTAATGAATGAAGCTGCTTGATAGATGTATATTCCTGTTAAAGTTAGATATTAAAAATTTTTAAAAGTCGGTCTTCAAGAAGTTTCATTTAGAAGGTTATGAATTATTCTAATACATCTTTTTTTTGTAATATGAATGTAGTACAAGAGTCTACCGAGTTTCCCCAGTATAAAACGCCATAGTTTAATAGAGAGTATATTTTTGCATAATATACCGACGCCTCAATTAATTATGGCACTGAAATTATTTAAAGTTCGGAATATTAGAAACTTGGAGCCATTTTTTTGGCTGGGAGCTATCTCATTTTTACTAAAGTTAAAGAGAATAATGAATGAAATCTGTCATCAGAATTTCTAAAATTCATTTTTTTGGACGACCTTACGAATAATGTGGAGACGAGTGACGACACACTTTGCACTTCAAGCGTCAAACATAAAATGTGACTAGTTCTTGGTCACAAAGTCCAAAAAAAAGTTTATCTCTGGAAAGAGCTTTCCGCTAGCAGCGTTAAATTTACAACCACATAGAAGATATCAATTCATGTCGATGCTTTGAGGTGTGGTGCTATGTTTAATCGCTACTTACTTGTATACTATATGGAGTGACCACTAGCAGCTTTAAAAAGCTGACGGGTGTGCATCATGAGAACAAACCAATACTGAATAAAGGTGCTAGTGGCCATACTTAAATATCCAACCAATCAACAACATCATCAATCTTTAAGCAAATTTTGTAAAACATAATTTACTAACAGAATGTAGGCTAGATCAGGCCGAAAGCAGTTTCTGGACTAGGTGGCGACAAAGGTCACAACAATATTACAACAATTTACTTTCAGTTGATGAAAATGATATAAAATAAATTGGTTTGATAGCCAAAGGAAATGGGTAAATAATTAATTGAATCCTAACATTTAAAATTAAGTACCTATGAGTTAGAATAGACTATCTCATCTGTTTTACATTATTTAATTAAATTTGTACTATTTATTATCTATTCTGTGCTTGCGTATGTAAACATATTTATCTTGTGTAAGATACACATACATCTGAATATTTTTTCGGCTCGCCAGTGACGTGATTAATTCGAATATGCACGTGTGCCGCGGACTAATTACAAACAATCATGTGATGAACAAGTCATGATGCGCTTTATTTATGTAACATCTTAATTTTGGAACGAATTTACCCAGTCAATGTTTGGCCTCAGAATATTTGCAGACGTGTTACATTGTTGATACTAATATAATAGTGTAAACTGTGCAAATATAATTATAATGACCATTTCAACATGCGAATTATGGCACATGATACGTCTCCACGTGGACGAGGTTTACTTTTTCTTACTCGTCTTGAAAAAATGCTAGAAGCGGTGAATTGATTTCGTTCAAAATATGCAATCTGAATACTGGGCGAAGCGCGCTTTGCACTAGTCAGTAAAAATAAATTGAGTACAATAGGATAGGTAAATATATTTGGAAGGTGGTTATAGTAAGCTTACCAATCATAGTGCCGACGATTAGAGCCACCCCACTGAAGAGTCCCACCCGTCTCTTGAGGTGAACAGGGTCGTCCGGAGCTGCGTCCGACCCCTCCAGCTGTCCAAACAACATTTCCTTTTAGTATTAGTAGAAAGTTATATTATAACCTATTGTTTAAGTCCCGCTATTTGGGAAAGGCGGTCTTCGAAACGTTTACAAGTCAATATTGCATCAGGTAGTTTAAATATATTACATATAAAATCATAAGTAAGTGAATGTAATACTAAGGTGTTTTATTTGTAAAGTAATTAGTACTGCCTACTAACAATACACCTTGATTTTTTCCTGTTTTGTTTCAGTAAGTCGACAGTTAGTAGTGTACAACAATTAAAAATAGCTTCCAAGACTTATAACTTACTGTCAAGTACCCACTAGAAGAATGGTAATAATAATAACTAACTAGGCAGGTATAGTCTCCCACTTGATATTTCATTCATCAATTACATTACCTACATATTGCGTACAATCACCAACTACAGTAGGTACATCTTGCGTTAGTGGTCGTAAGATCTTCAACAGGTACCGTTCCATCAATGAATCGATACGCGTTTTCACCTGGCGGCTTCACAATGCGGCTCGTCTGACGCAATAATGACGAACATTTCGGTACATCGTAATTCGCGAACGAATTTCATCACACTTAAAAAACTTAATGCACGACTAGAAATAAAGCCTCTTATACGCTAGTATATTACTTTACCATTCGTCCCAGAAATTGACTTTAGTCTAAAGAAAACGTTTGCATATAAGATTGTCTCAGAAAGATTTCAAGGCTTTGAAAATGTTTCCTATAAATCAAATTTGCAAATAAACCGCCAAATATAGCAATTTTTTGCCAGTTTACAATGGTATTACAATACATTACCAGGAACAGAAATGATTTGTAGTGCCAGTGTAAGTCCATCATAACTTTCTATAAATTTGGGGGAAAGTGTTCGGATACTCTTTGCTTGCAAAAATATCTTGAAAAGGAACGGATAGATTCGTACCATCGTAGATGTTTCGTACTAAAGACCGGCAGTCAGATATAGAAATCGGGCATACGATGTGAAAGATTATCGATGTCGAGGTGTTTATACCTTGTCTCCTGGGTTGAGGTTGCCGTCGGTGAGCGCTCCCGCTGCGCCGTCTTCTGCGCCGCAGCCGGCGGAACACCCGCGCCATACCAATCCGCCTTCGCGTGCACTCCCTGCACATACAACAACAAAAACTTGACAAAAGTACTACAAAAATCCAGAAAAATACATGGATCGCAGATCTAGGGTGAATGTAGAGACCACCGTCCGCGAATTTAGACATCATTTTGATAGGCACCATAGCTCCCGTAAAGCGTTAGATACGAGATACCAACATCTTAGTATCTTATAGCTATTTTGATCTAAATTAGTAGATATGTACAGCCGTTTTCTGTTATATTACTAAAAATATTGTCGATTCTTTCATCAATCCAGGTTGTGTTATACTCAATGACATTAAGAAACTTACATTGATGGTTATACTTGTGAAAAATTACATTTTCAATACGTAGAGTTACATGAAACTCAGCACCAGTAAGTTATTTTCGCTCCGTAATCCAAATAACTGCATGGACTATGGACTGTGTGAACAACATCATCGTTACTAAGAAATTATTAACAAAGTGCGTGCGTTTGCAATCTTATCTTTTGCAGTCTTAATAAAATGACTACTCTACAATGTTAGGTAGAGTTCCGTCCTATAAAGTCAGCACTATGGGTAAAGGAAATGGCGAGTAAGTTTCACAGCTGTTAAATACTATCTATAATATCTACGCTATAATAATACGATAGTGGCATAATATATTAATAATACAAATCTACGCACTACCTTCGCACTCTACCAGCAGGTGTACATAATAGTAATAGGCTTATTCTACAAATATTTAAAATAAATAGGATTTAATATCTTCAGTTTTCTTTGTAGGTAGGTACTAATTAATTAAAAATAGGTAGGTACCTAATTTGTGATTTATTTGCAAAGTTATGCAATACATTCTACATTTAAGGCATTAAAGCTCTACATTGATAAATAGAAAACTGCAATTGAAAAAAACTACAAGTGTTTATAATTACTTTTTGCTCCCATATTCTAATGCACGACGAGGCGTTTATCATTAAAATAATAAAATATTCACTGAACACAAAATCACAAAGTCACCACTTTATTTTTTAAATACTTATTAGGCACTATTTGAAAAAAACTGACTGAAGCGTGTGTTTATGTTGAAAGCTGACATGACACAGAAAGAGTTAATAAAATACAGACGAAAAGGAAGACGGCATAAATAAATATTCTTAATGCCACTAAACTCGGCAAGTGGGTGCGGAATACCCAATCTGAGCTATGCCGCGTGCCACCGGCCGCGTGTCCCTCACGACGGCATGCAATATCCTTAACACATGACATGCCTTTTTTCTCAGAATGCGCGAATAAATGTAGTATCGTCGAACATATTTTGTTTAATTATTCTCATCAATGTGGATGTTCAATGTCACTCTAACATTCCACCACTATCATAACGGTTTAATTACATTGAATCTCAATTTGATATGAAGTATAAAATACACACTTGGTTTTAATTTAAAATGACAGGATTTTATAAATCCAACTTTAATTTTCATCTAAATTGCCGACTTATATAATTGTACCTAAATCCATTAGAATAATACAAAAAAGTGGGCGGCTTTATACGTAATATCTAATACAAAATAATGTTTGTTCAGTGGTCGGAAATAGAAATACAGGCCTTGCATACTCGCTTATAATATCTAGTGCTTTAAACCTGAAATAGTTACAGCACCACACGAGCACTCGGCTGTCGCTGCGGCAGTATTATAAATTTCGTGTGAATTTACCTACAGTGGGATATCGAGCTCGATACACGAATACTTGCCAAAATACCCACTTAATCAGTGGTACATAATGACAGTATCTTATTGTTAGATGGGTGTGTCGAGTGTGGCGTCGGAATAAAATTGAAATAATCTCAACGAAATTCAAGAAACCCGCGATATCTAACGCTTATTTTGACTATTGAGAGGAGCTATTTTAGTAGTGGAACAATTTATTTCATGGAGGTCGCACGTAATTCCGAGACAAACATTTCAACAGTTGGACGATGTCGTTGACTGTTATTCCGAGCTATTATTGAGTAAGACAAAACACTGTTACCTGCCCAATCATCTATTGTGTTGTGAATGTATCAAGTATTTTATATTCTCGATTCTTCTTCACCACGCGGTGGCAATAAAAATCGCTATTAGGTATGTATAAAGGTAAAATTGAAAAAATCGATTCAAGGGCATGTATTTGTATTGATTGATGAAGATATAAAAACTGCCAATACACGTGTTGTATGTAGGTTGGTTAAATAATGAAAACTGCAAAGCAATTGTATAAGTATCATTACAAGAGTATATACGCGTGGTGATGGCAAAACCTACATATACCTAATTTTTCGGCTAGGTTTACAGAAAAACAAAATTATGCACGATCCATAAATCGTCACTATAGTTGCCAATATTAGTTATTAAAATACAATTGTTCCTTGATGCCAAAACGTCAATCGAGGATTAAAAGGTGTTGCAACTGTTGCAGCGTTCTACTGCCGCATGTAGAATACACGCTTGCTATCAAGTTATGGAAGACCGAAATGAATTTTGGAATTTTCTAAAGGTAAATCATAAAATATTTCTATATGGTAGCGTACTTTTGTCCCAATTTATTATACGGAAATTTTTTAATGTGGATTGGTAGAATAAAGCTTTTCTCACAACTATTACTACTATCTATATAAAGTACGCACGAATAGAATAGTAAGTCAAAAATAAATAATAAGCAAGGATCTTTTAATAGAGGATAGACAAGTTGAGTTTTTGGTTAAGAAGAAATTCAAGTTTATTCTGCTGCCTTAAGGTCCTATTATACCTTGACAATTCTTAGACAGAAAAAACAAGAATTGTAAATATGATAAAACAATAGTCACGATAAATACCTACTAAATTAATTTATTTGCTTGATTTAAAAACTAATAATCACTACCCAACGATAATATTATTTTGGCATGGCAACTCGAAATGAGAGGGACACGGTCCCAACTAGGGCCTCTCGCTCGGCTCGTTTTTTGTGCAGTAGTGAACAGTCCAGTATGTATTTACGTTCGTGATAATAAGCAATCAATCATTCCACGTGTCAAAAAATAAAAGTAAAGGTAAAATAAAGGTGTCAAGAATTCTGGCTCTATTTCCTCGCATTATTTTTGAATGTCTTCTCACGTATGCAGGTTTTGTTAAAGTTTTCCTTCGCCATTGAAATGCCGCACAGTCAATTCGGTACACTTATCAAGTAGATACACAGGCTTTGAAAGCACTCCACTAGAGCCAAGCTGTAGCCAATTGACTGCAGCTCATAAACGGGCTGGCTCGACCGGGGTAGTACCACCCTCTCACAGAAGATCGGCGTAAAGCAGCTATTACAGCTGCGTTTCGTACGATGAGTGAGAGAGCCGTAAGCCCACCCCTCCTCCCCCTCCCTCCATCCCACTCCCCTTCAGGTCGGCAATGTGCGAGCAATACCTTTGGTATTGTAAGCATCTATAGGCTACGGTAACTGCTTAACATCAGGCGGGCCGTACGCTTTTTTGCCACCGCAGTCCTATAAAAAAAAAATAAAAATACTCCCTCTAATATCCGAAGCGGTCGCATAAAACATCGCACGAGTAGGCAATATGTTTTGATATTCCGATCAAACACGGGATTCACTTTAATCTTATCTATAACGTTATTGTGTCGAAACGATAAATTGTTGATGTCTACAGACAGGCCACTCAAATTTAATATCATCATGGTTTTTCTTATCTCGCAAATAGTTACTCATAATGGCTCGTAATACTCGTTTGTACTGGAAATGCAATCAATCAAGATATCGAATACATTAATATATATGAATGGGAACTTTAATGGAATTGCGAGGGTTAATAGGTTAGGTATTGAAAATCTGACTCCAGGGCTGTATCATTGTACTGTATCAATACGTTCTCAAAAGTTATGGGAAGCCCATAGTTAATTATCATTAGCCCTTTAAATATCCCACAAGTGGACAAGGCACGGCATGTCCCAAAAACTTCGTTGTATGCACGCGATATTTAATGTGTTAATCATCATAACCTGTACCTATGTAAACAAATGCTGATATTATTTAGGAGAACAGTCTGCAAAAAGGGAATACATGTTATGTTTATTCGTAACACCTTTTTAGGGGTCCGTATTACTAAGCCTACGCTGTCCGTCTGTCTGTCTGTCTGTCTGTCTGTCTGTCTGTCCGTCTGTCTGTCAGCAGGCTGTATCTCACGAACCGTAATAGGTAGAGACTTGAAATTTTCACAGAATGTGTATTTCTGTTGCCGCTACAACAACAAATACTAAAAATAAAAAAAAACGTTTAAAAATAAAGGGGTCCCCATACAAAAAACGTAATAATATTTTTAACTTATTTGTCTTATGGTCGGTTTCCATACAAAAGACTTCAAAGTGTGACTCTAAATATCACCATTTTGGGGATGTTTGTTTAAATTCTACAGTGGGACGGAACCCTTTATGTGCGAGTCCGACACGCAATTGGCCGGTTTTTTTATTAGTATCAGTTGTAAAACTCATGAAATATAAGGACCTGTTCCAGAATCGTCATATAACTTTTATTCACCAAATAAATATGGCGGTTTGACAGGTTTCCATAGAATATCTATCAAAACGCTATATTTATTAGGTGGATAAGTATCCTTCGATGCTGAAACAGGCCCTAAGTATCGAAAAGAAACGAGAATTGTGTCAATGTACAAAAGAAGAACTGACACGTTCGTCATTGCATTGTTCCAATAACTCGTGTTAGGAATATTGAATCGATCACTATAAGGAGAGGACAGCCCAGCAATTCAAATTCAATTCGAGGCGAAAAGTCATCTCAATTTCAGAATCCCTTATTATTTTACTCTAAACAAATGGCGGCGTCTTCATCAGGCGCATGCCTCGCGCGAGCACTCACTTTTGACGTCGGAACGCATAGACGTAATGTCATAATATGAGTGCTCGGGTGAGGCATGCGCGCTATATGGACACATCTAATGAAATAGGTACCAATGACAGTTGTCCAAATTATTCTAAAAGTATCATCGTATCATCACATCACAGAATATTAAAAATTTTAGTGACCCTTTTGTTTCGGTACATAAAGACTACTTGTGCTTGTGGCATGTCGCATGTAGTTCACGTCTCGAATTCTGCTAACTCGAGTTCAAGTTTCTATTTTGATGACGCGTACGCGAGCTTCACATGACATCATAAGACACACCGGACACAGCATAATCAAAACACCGTGTGCTGAACATCACGTACACAAGTGCTAAATAACTCTTTATATTTAATTCAAGAACCAATATAATATGACTAATTTTCGTAAACATTGTCATTGTTGGCATAAAGGGAGGAAAATGTTTTATAAAAGATCCTACGTGGGTATAATAAATTACTTGTGTACAGTGACGTAGCTCGCCTTAAAGGGCCTTGTATCAAAATTTGTTCGGGGGCCCAAATGAAGGGTTAAGAATTTTCACACACGTTCGGGGCCCCTTTAGCCCGGGGGCCCCGTATCATTGATACGGCGGTAGCTAGGCCCCTGCTTATGTATTAATGTTATTAACTTAACTGACGACAGTATCGGAGAATAAACATCATTGATCTACATTACATCCCAGTGCAAGAATTAACAAGAACAAGTCCAACTTAAGATAAGGACACAATAAGTACTTATTGAATGTATTATCCGTACGCTAATCAATTAATCTATTGTTGAATGTAGGCCAGAAATAATGACAATAATCTCTAAGGACTTGATTTGCTGAGGATGATACCCTGCATGCGTGCACGGTGAATCGAAACAAGTAGGCGTACATAGAATACAACTTTCCTGGAATTTGCTTGTTTCCGGAGTTGAAATAGCTTTAGATAACAGTTCAAAAATACTCGAAGATTTATCTGTGAGAGTTAGCAATGACGCACATAGGCGGGCTCTGTCACGAGCTCAATCGTAACAGGAAGAAATAATATCTACAAAGTTACGTATGAGAATCTGTCTAAATATTTATCAGCGAGAGCAATTTGAATCGGTGGGTGGGTATCTGGCTGAGGAAAAGAACTTCCAATAGTTATTTCTGTGATTTTTATTGTGGAAACCTATTAAACTCTTTGATGTGCATTTCTCTTCAATTGATTATAGTTATATAGTATTTTCATGTTGTTTATTAGCTTTGATGATATATTTATTTACGATATAAAAATAGTTGGCATCAATTAAAATCCAACACGTGATACTCTCTCATTTTATACACAAATGCCGTTGTGAATTAATATGAGCCGAAAATGTAAAGAAATATGCCAACAGGATAAGGTTTTAAAATTCACTTTTGGAATAAGTATTTTATTTGCCTTTTGGCATCATATTCGTCCGGGCGTGTCCCTGGCGGGGCCATTGGCCCAGGTCAATGGTGGCTTGCGTAGTTTAGTGGGTCTTCGTGATCTCGTACATTGTATTGTCATTTCAAGGTGAATTCACTCATCACTAGGCTCACATATGGTCCACCAAGGTCGGGATTAGTCGGGAATTAAATCCACTTGTTGAGATTGGAATTAATTAAATATGGTCGAGCATTTTGAACTTTTGAATAGCGTTCAGAAATCTATTTTTTTCTTTTCTAGAGGATAACTCTAGTGCAAATCAAGGCTGGTCTGAAGTTTTTTTTTTCTTCGTTATGGGCGTCGCTTTTCGCATATGCCAGTGTCAAGTAAAATATAACATTTTTTTTTGCTGCGTCAAGCACAGGAAGACCTTTGGCTAGGCTTAAAATACCCCCTCCCCCCCATACTATATCAGTAAAGTGGCGGATACTTTACAGACAAATTACTAGGCTTTTTTGAGGAACCCGAAAATCATGTTTTACCACTTTTGTTCTAATTGCCCACACTCACGCACATCTATGAACATATAATGGTTAATATTCCACCAACATTACACATTATAATACACGGAAACACAAGTTTTGGAAATTAAAACAAAAATTACAACATCACTTTTCCACTTCCTGCCAAAAAGTCCCTGGTCTGAACTTTATGTCCCTCATAGTTTGCTAAATGTAGAAAGGGATATTTTATTTTCCTAAACTCTAATTTAATGTTCAGCTGTTCAGTTGGTGATTTTGGTGTAATTCTGGGGGGTCAGAATTGTACTTGCAGCGCACCTAAATCGATTGTACGCCTAACATAAATGTGAGAGGTACAATCGACAATCAACGCCAACGAGACTGATGCAAGTACAAAGGATCCTCGCGTTACGCCAAGTTACACCCCTGCAAATGAGCGTAGGTATAGCTATTCCAAACAAACAATTACCTACAAACCCGGCACGAAAACAATAAGCTTAAATAATGAATTTGGCCACATTTCCGTAGTAAATTTATAGTATCAAAATCATGAATAAACTAAACGGATGGTTCGGGTTTGTAATAGCCCCTCAGAGTCGATTATTATTATATTTAATTTAAAGTTTCCATTAAACACTAATCTGTCATAACGTTTAGTCAAAAGAAAATGTGTGGTTAAGTCGACTTTAAATTTAAAGGTCGTATCTGCATCTGGAACGTGAAGCTTAACGCAACATCCTTCGAAGTTGCGTCCTTCTATACCCTTGAGGGAAAGGGTTGTTGGCGTCGATTAAACCATTTGTACCTCTTTGCTCTCACAATGGTATTAGGCATGCTAGCGATATATCGAATTAGTAGCAATCATTTTACGTATATCGATAACGGTTACCTGTGAAGTACATGCAAAGAAAAAAAACATAATTTATTTACGTTTTCGAGAAATTATGGGAAATCTATCTAATCTAATCGAAAGGTCAGATATTTCATAAAAATCGGAAAAATTGCAATAACTTCAAAATGGATCGTAGCTCTACCTTGAACTAAGGATATGTGTTAGGTCTTAAGGTGATCTATAAGAGGTTTCAGGATTATCCACGATTATTGCGACACCTGTATTATGTGCCAACGATGACTAACTTATTAACTTAGTTTTTGTGACGCATGCAAGAAAACTATATTATATCTGTTAATAATCACAGACTATTACAATTGGTAGGAATAGACAGTGTAATTTAGGTACCACTACTCTTTTACGATTTTAGTTTATATGCGTTTTTAAAATTAACAATAATGTTTAATGTAACTCTCATTCATAGGTACTGATTGAGGCATTCATTAGCATTTTATACAGCCAGGGCAAGCTATGTTTTCAAAATATTAGATGTTGTGCGTATAAGTATAATAACAGGCATTAGTTAGGTTCCAGCGTAGTGTTGAATGATTTAATTAATATGAATTATGAATGCAAAACGCTGTTACAAGATGAATAAATTAATACACACATTCAATCATTGATTTACGAGAGTTAGTCTAGCGCTGCAGATTGATTTTTTCAAACAGAATTTATTATAAATATTGCTGTATAATGAATGTGTTTACTCAGTCCATATGAACCTTCATCTGTGAAGACGAGGGCTGGTGTAATACCATTCTTGTGTGTATTTTTCGCGTGTCCGGGCGCATGCACAGAGCTACGCAGCAGTTCAGCGAGTTTCTCGCGCATCGCATCGCACATGCGCCTGCGCACCTAGACACCTCCGCCCGCGGCCGGCGCCGGCGCCGACTCCTGTTCACACCGTCTATATCAGCGCACTATTCCGAGCCAAGATCCGAACGTTTTCAAAATAACGCGGTATTCACGGACAATCCTGACAAACAGGTATAATATCAAGCCACTTCACTTATCCGAAACACTAATTGAAGCACTATGTAACAGTACACCTATTGAGATATTGTTGTAAATATCCAAAACGCGACCTTTTTCACACACGCGGAAGTAAAAAATATATATATTTTCAGTTTTTTATGAAAATGTCTAAAGAATTTTATCACAATTGACGCTGGATTTATATAATATTTGTTTAGAGTAAAATTCCATTCAGAATTTGTACGATATGTTGAAAACTTTTCGCTAAGACTAGAGAGATGTGAGGTGCTGGCAAACGGTCGGTGCGGACTGTCTATTCCGGGCCTGAGCGTGCACGTGGGCGCCGCCCGCCCTGCCGCCGCCGCCGCCGCCGCCGCCGCCCACCGATCAATGGCCACGAGATTTGATATCTCGTCACTGGCGGCTACGTTCATGCACTTGTCACAATATTACCATGTATGAACAAATGTAAATAAACATTGCTAAACTTAGGTAAGTTAAGTAACCCACTATAGCCACCTACTAGATAATATGTTCAATGCGCTAGTGTAATGATCTAGATACGGCTTGTTGGTATTTTTTTTAATGAGTTCACATCAGCACCATAATTTAATTTGTGAGAAATACAAACTACTTTTCCATCTTAGACTCTAGAGCATTGTTACGCTAACAAAAAAATCCACTGAAGATTCATATCAGATGATGTCTGAAGGGATATATATATCAGGGACATAAATACAGACAGACTACTTACAGCCAAAATAAAAACAAAATGAGCCAATTAAAGTATCACTTTGCCAACGACCTTTCACCCCAGTGTTGTGACGCACTTCTATCGATCCTGGACAATTGCTTACCTTACACCGTACTTAGGATTCGAGGCTGTCCAATTTACAAAACAAATGTAATCATAATAAATAAACATCGTAAAGTAATATAGGTAAATATATTGAGACTTCATTATCAGGCAAACATTACAAACTCCTAAGCCCTAAGTGAATAGCCGGATGAAAAAACAGGCTGCGTAGGCATCGGAGGGGTTCTTTGCACAAGGGATAGGAGAATAATAATCACCGAGGTCCTTTGAAATATCGACAACTCTATGAATGTATACCTCGGTATACATGTCGTGTAGTAGTACACTCGTGTAGTACCTTTCACCAAAGAATCTAAACAGTGGATATGTGGGTGGAAATGTAACCTTGGAAATACTACATTTCTCTACCAACTGCTACACGTAGACATTTATAAGAAATACTTTTTAAAAATATTTAAGGACCATAGGATATTTAGGAACCTTTCTTCCCATCCCATCGGTTCACTGCGACTTTAATTTTGCAATTCTTAAAGCTGTGTCGGCGAACGCGAGCCGGAAGACCTAGTGCAGGACGGCCCCCACTATAGTACTCTGTGACGGCCCCTTACAGGTGAACCGACGACACCGCACGCGTCGCGGGAGCCCGTGGATGCAAGTGGCGGAGGACCATGATGTGTAGAATGTCAATAGCTAAGTATACACGCATGGATCTTCCCAACCTGCCTGATGAGGCATACACCAGCAGTTCTGTCCGCCAGGCATAACTGTTAGGTTAGATCTGTCGAGCAGATCCGTGCGTGTATGCTTAGCCTTTAGTGGAGGCTCCATAAGTACTGCTCCTTAAATTTATTTATGTATTTATTTTGCCTATTCCCATGCTATTACGTTGTTATATTAATTTAGCCATTATGTAGTAGGTATAAGTATATTAGTCTATGTAATATTTTCTTGTTTATGTAATGTAATTTATGTGTATGTATAAGAGGTAATTTATGTAAGTACACCCCCGTATTATTTTTTCTTTAGATCCTCTCCATCCAAAGGTTGCCTGGTAGAGATCACTATTAGTGATAAGGCCGCCCATTTTCCACTTTCTGTGTAAATTGTGTAATTATTTATAAATGTTTAATTTTCTAGTGGTGGATTAATAAAGAGTTATCTATCTATCTATCTATCTATGTTCAGCTGAGGTCGCGTCTTCCGGCTTGATAGATGGATGGGTAGATTTAAGAACTTTTATCTTAAAGTGCTTGTTTATATGGATATGCACGATAAATAGAGAATCAAATGAGTATGCGTGATAATAATATAAATTATTCCGAACGCCTGATCGCAACCCACACGGTACACAGCACAGCATCCATTCAGTATAATAGAGCAGCATTCGGCAATCGTCATTCTGTACTAACTGAATGACGATTGACTGACTTTGAATTATTTCAAAAAGTGTTACTCTGTTGGATTTTTCCTTATTAGGTAGAGCTACATATTTCCAGTACCTACCTTAGTAGTACTTACCGTGGTAATTTCACGGCTGCTCTTAATTCTTTGTTTGACAAAATGTGAATACAATGTTAAATACGTTTGCAGTTTACACAAAGCTTCACAATAAAAAGATCATGTGACACACATCATACCTTCGTGAATAGACGCAATAAAGTGTAGAGAAACATTTCAATTACTCTATAAATGTTCGCTACGGACTGATTAATGGTTTCAGCAATCGTTGTTTATTTTCCTTTATTTCCCTGCCTCTGAATCTGTTTTACAGCCAAAGATTTCTTGTGATCTTAGTTTACAGCGGCGCATAATCACATAGATCTACGCGTTCCTGTTTTGGGCTTCTTGTGGCCACGTTTTACCCGCAAAGGTCTTTAAAGGTCTGCCACGACTTCGGCGACAAGCAGTGTTAGTTAGGAGCGTTGTGGGTGCTATCTTATAAATCTGATGAGAAACACAGCGTATTTCGTCGGCGTACCTCAGTACGCGAATTATTTGGCACCCGTACCAAATTATTACAAATACCAGCTGAGTACCGATGTGTCTTATTGCAGTACCAAACAGCAAACTACAGTCGCGATCATCTGATCGCGATGATATTCAACCTTAATAGAAAAGCATTAAGACATCGGCTAGTTCTTCGCATCCAACATTTAGTTGTATGTCGCCGAAATATCTTAAGTTTGTTACATTGAAAAAATATCTTTGAAAGTGGACTTTATGCTGTGACGTTGATGTATTATAATTATAGTAGTTGGTAGATGTATTTTTTTTCGCATAGAAACAAAAATAATCTTAAAGTGCTACATATTATAGGTGTCTACATAAAAGATACAATTGATTTTATTTATGTCGGTAACAGTTTCCAAGAACTTTTGTTTACATACAGTGGGTTAGTCATTTATAGTAGGCAGCTACACGTCATAAGAAAACAATAATTCACGAATGGTTCCCATTTGTCATAAAATTTCAGATAAAAAGTAATAAGTACTTGGGTAAGTCGGTATTTTTTATTACTACGCACGTGTATAAAGTACCAGGCACTAGACGAGCTTTAATTTAACCATTCACTTAACTAATATTCGTAAAACGTGAATTGTTAACATTTCGGATTGTTAGTTCCGCGATAACAGCTAATTACCGTTTGATTCGTTCACAAGTGGCGGGATACAAATGAAATATTTCAGTGATTCATAAATTCATGAATAAGATTTTTGGCATGAAACCAATATTTACCTATTCACCGTTTCAGCCGCCGAAGACGAAATAATGTACTTAGATATGATTGACTATTTTTAATTAAAAAAACATATAGCCGTAAATTCGAACACCATAGGAAAAAATACATAAGTAGCAAGGTTAGCACGAAAAGGGTTTTTCCATACATTTTCACCGCATATAAGGTGTAGAATATAAAAAACATAGAAAAAAATACTTTGCCGTCTTGAATGTAATGAAAAAAATTTGCCCAAGTCGGGCTAAAACATTTCAGTAGATAAGCACATATTCGAATTTTTGGTAGCAATTTTCTTGAACGCGATTAGTATGTAACGAGCTAGAAACTCGATTAGAAAATAGAATCTAAACACGGTAAACAAATAAACCAATGGATATTGGAACACACTAACGTGGTGTTTATTATAATGTTCATACATATTTCAATTGCAATAAAACGCTCTAGGTGAACGAACCCTTTTACGAAAATATTGACATCGGGGACACCCCGTCGTCGCCTACTGGAGGCGACTGCGCGCCCTACAAACGACCTTCACATTTATCCTGTCCTGTCTGTAGGTATCGTGTGAGTTTCTGGTTACTCAAAATCTATAAATAATTTAAACATATGCAGGGTTTAAGTCACATAATTTAGGTTTATTATGAAATAGCTTCTGTCTGAAACTCTATCTACATGGATTTCGAATGGATGTTCATTCAAACATTCATTAGTACCTATTTTACTCTTAGGAGTGGAATTTTCAAAAAGCCTTCCTAATGCCTCCGGTATAAAGGTAGCTTCATCCTGTCAAAATTTGAAGTTTTTAACACCAGCGCTTTATACTGGTGCATAAAGTGGTCAGTCAGTTCGTTTCTCCTTTTTTAGGTACAGAAGATTCAGTTCCGTTATTAAACAATAACACGCTCGATTGGCTATATAACACTCCTTTTTTGAGCAGGTCGTGTAAGCAAAGAGTTACCTGAGCATTAATTTTATGGCCAGCATATTGTGCTGTACCTAACTGCTGGTCAGACTTTCGTAAATGTGCATAATGCCAGGATCTGATTTGATGCATGCGTTTGGTACCATGGGTGAGTTAGGTATCTCCCTCATTGTTTCTTGATGCAGCATCATCATTGGTAGATATCTGATCTTAACCGAGTTGCGTTTCGTCAAAAAAATATTACTAATCTAAATAAGTAAGTAAAATTCGGGTTCTTAATAAGGCAATTATTGGAATTATTCAAGTATTTGTACGTATTTACAGTAGGTATTCAATTTACTTAGCTCACAGTTTTGGTTGCCAGCCGTGCGCACTATTATTAGTGTTACGTTTACGCCAATTATGAAATTCGTTCTGAAAGTAAACGCTCTGGACAACAATAAACTTATCATTTTAACAACGACATGGCTTCATTTATTGCTGTTCACAATTTGTAAGTTGGTACGTCAAAAATTTACATAAAACAAAATCAATGTGAAACGTTTGAACTGACGAAATATTTACGTCGACTTCTGTTGTTGTCTATATCTTCAGCACAAAATAGAGGCAACATGACATAAATTGACTTAAATACATGCCTGTGCAAACGAGGACATTCTAATTCACGAAATTATTATGTAATGTTTTTAAAATAAAATTAGGGATGAATGAAGATGAGCCAAACAACTTATTGATCTGTTCTGGCAAACTTCATGACATTCAATAACTGGGAACCTGTATTAGGAACCCGTCTATCTGTATTGTTCTGGCTTCATTTCATGATTTTGACACCCATTTACAACAACATTCTCAATTCAAAATTTTCAAGCGAAGCTCGACGGTTTCCCCTGGTTGAAAGCGTTCGCGGTCATCCCTGAAGGTTTTCCTCTCGGCCTATGATGCCCTTCATCCTAAGACTGCGTCGCAGCTACGCTGTGCGGGTTAGCGCAGCGCAGCGTAGCGAGAATTTCAAAACTAAGTTTGCATAGATACCAATCACGCTACATTAGCGAAAAATCCTTAACAAATAAAGTGCTGATAGCAATCGCAGCACAATTATTGACAAATCAAATAACAAGTATAAGTGCCTAATTAGTAGGACCCAGTTTGATGAATTTGCACATTTATGGGCGACCTACATAATCCACGATTTTGCTGTCGCATCTATTCGGGCTGTACCCAGCTAAGTATATCGATAACTAACGTCACGAAACCGCAGAAATCGAATATCCAGCCTCAATACACATAGGTACCACATGAAACGAATTGTAGTGTTCTAGCTCTCGGCTATCATCTGATGGTTAAGCTATGATTTCACTAAATATGGCAAAACTGATCTCCTTGGTATTTCTCTTTAGGTGGTTATAAAAGAACACCAAAGATCCGTATTATAATTAGACGTGACGGTCAGTTATTCTGAGATTGCGAACGATGTCATGTGACATGGCCTACAACATGATGCTGGTAACTATCTGGAGTTACGTCGGCTGCCTCTCGTAAAACTGACGAAACTAAAACAACATTAACACGAAATTTTCCATATGTACTACAATAATAGGATCTCATACTATGAATAATTAACACGACGATACTATATAACTTGTTAGAGACGTCTATGAAGAACTTGCTTTGTATGTAACCCTAACGAACGCTCCCAGTGTACTGCTACCTCTCAAGGTCGAATTCCACTGACATAATTTATACGCGGGTTCCGTCATAATTTGCAGCATAAAAATGTTTTAGATAGAGAATCCGTTGAGAGTAACGTGAGAGCGAAATCAAGCTGGTACCAATCAATATATTCCACGCATGCGTCACAATGACTTCTAAACGTCTTCGGGGACTCGAGAGCGTAGGCGTTTGACGTACTTTGCTGTTTCTCATGAAAATGACATAGAAAGGGAAAGTCAAATAAAATATGCGAGTTTCAAAATACGTCACGATAACTGTACGATACAAATACGCCGTTTATCCCAACCCTAGGTTGATTAATTAAAACGCCCTTCATGTAAGGACAACTCAACCCGTCTTTGATAAACTCAATTAACTGGTGTAATTACGGAATTAGATATGTTCATGCATACCCTAACTAACGAAGCAGCAACGAAAATAAATAGAGTAACTGTGTGTTACGCAAAAATGAGTGTAGTAGTACTTATATTAGGTACCTATCCGGGGGTTTTTCAGAAAACGAACGACATTAAAATGTTAATAATATAGACATTACAGTTAGAGCCCTATCGCACGAGGACATCAGTGGTAGCGCAACCAGTCGCTCCACCAACATAATGTATAAAGCTGTATGGAGGATATCGCACCTGGTGTCCGCTTCGTAGCGCAACCAATTCGGTGTCTTCAATCGAATAACCCACTGGTGGCGCCACCATGGTTGCCTCGTGCGATATCGCGCTTAGATTCATTTTATTGAATGCAGCATACTTATTTGACAGGTCGTTTTAATAAAAAATCGGAAGACAGTGCAAAATAATATTCTCGATTTTATATAGTGCCGTTATCTATTCGGTGGTAGTGCTTACCCAAATTTAACTTAGGATACAAAAATGAATGGGTTACACTTTATGCTGAGGATACTGATCCACTTAATTCAAAAGAAACGAGCAAGTGGACAAAAAACAAATCCGTCGCGTTTTTACAGACGAATTGAAAGTGGTTGGATGGTACAATCCAGAGCGTGCAAAGTCAACCATACAGCAGCCAAAGGTCAAAAGCCTCTACTGAGTCTACAAACCATCTGAACGCGAGACGAATCGAAGCTGTCTCGCTACAACAGAAACTATAAATTTCCCTTATAATTTGAAAGTGAATTAACGAACGATTAGGAAAAACATGATCAATATTCGCTTAACAACAAAAGTAATTAGTCCCAGCATCTATTGGTTATCTCCTTCCTTCTAAAGAAGACCGTGAACTATTATAGTCGGCGTTTATTACTTCTAACTACATCTAGGTTCAATGGCGTACACGTATAGGTAGTAGCTTTGTCTGCTGTGTTATTCTGTAAAACAATTCGCATCTGTGGATGACAGATTCATTGATGTTGTGTCGTAACGTCGGGCTTGACGATAAGACATCGCGAAAATCACACCGCCACATGCGACTTTGTTTACAAAATCTTACGTTCATAGAGTTGGTATAACTTAAGTATGTAAGTTAGTGATATTTTTCATCATCATCATCGTGTCAGCCAAAATACGTCCACTCTTGGACATTTGCCTCTCCCCTAGGATTTCCACATTGACCGGTCCTGCTTGCATCCAGCGGTTTCTCGCGACCTTCACTATGTCGTCGGTCCACCTTGTGAGGGGCCTACTCACGCTGCGTATTCCAGTACGTGGTCGCTTCTCAAGAAACTTTCTGCCCCATCGGCCTTCAGTTCTTCGCAAGGCTATGTCGGTTACCTTGGTTTGTCTACGTATGTCCTCATTTCTGATTCGACCTCGTAGGGAAACTTCGAGCATATTGTTTTATTTTTTAATATTATTTAATTAAATTTAAGGACTTCTTTGAGGACTCTTTAAATTACGTTTTAATGATGATTCTCTTACGCATTATACGGTAGAATTCACCTCTACTGCCATCTCACCTCTTCTATGTTTAGATTGGCCTATTTGAAATTTCTGATCCCATCAATAGAAAACTTTTGAGTAGGATCATCAGAAGGTATACACAAAAGCCTTGTCAGTTTCTGCCTTTACAAGCGCCGTACGTATAATAGGTATGAATAAAAAGTTTTCCGTGCTCTATAATCCGTATCTACAGATAGCCCTTATCCGCGTATCTATTCGTAAATGGCTATTATAATAGCCATATTAAACAGTATTTGTATTTAGATAAACGTCAGATAGCCGGTGGTCCTTCAAAATGAAAAACTGTCATGACATCAGTGATAAATGCATTGCACACTTACAATAAAATATTATACCTATTGATTTTATACAAGTTAAGTGAATCAGATATCGGATTACAAGGCCTTTGAAAATACGAGATTATTTCTTAGATATAATTTATTTTAATTCGGTACCTAAACAACCACTGATAAATTGTGGTTATTTTCCTGTAGAGTTCCATTGTATCAAAGTATTTTTTTTTTTGTTAAAGTGCTTTTCGTGATAATTGTTCCTTTTTATAGTGAAGTATATTGTTAGATATCATTTCTACTCCTTAGAAAAAAATAACTTTCGTATTATTCACTGTGTCAAATAAGATCTTGTGCGTGTTAGACACAAACATCCTAGCATAGGT
Organism: Drymonia ruficornis; assembly: GCA_947859195.1. NCBI lineage: Eukaryota > Metazoa > Arthropoda > Insecta > Lepidoptera > Notodontidae > Drymonia > Drymonia ruficornis. The sequence continues at coordinate 18,508,775 of OX401904.1, forward strand.
ACCTAATTAAATTGTAAACTCTATTTATTCCAAATGATTTGATCATTTGGATTAAATTGAGTTTACAATAGGTATATTAGGGTAGCAGAAGCAAAAGCAGTGGTAGCCTATTGGTTAAGCACACGTCTTGCGGGCTCAAGGTCCTGGGTTCAAACCCTGGCTCACACCTCTGGATTTTTCGAAATCTATGTGTGAATCATAACTTTAATATGATTATCACTTGCTTGCGGTGAAGGAAAACATCGTGAGGAAACCTGCATGTGTTTAGACATGTGAAATCCACCAACCCGCACTAGGCCAGCGTGGTGGATTATGGCCTGAATCCCCCTCGCATTGAGGGGAGGCCCGTGCCCAACAGTGGGACGTTGAAAGGGCTAAATTATTATTATTTTTATATTAGTGTAGACTGGGTACGGTTGTAGCAATTTTCCTTTGATCGTCCGAAGCGCGGCTATCACCTAATATATTGTAATTTCTATTGATTCTAAATTATTTGATTGTGTAATCAAACCAATCCAAATTAGATTTCTGTAAGGGAAGGGTATCGTCATTTTATGATTGACCCAAATATTCTTATTTCTCCAAAAACAACAGTAAGTAGTATACAGTATACCTACACCCTCATTACGTTACAAAACATTTCTGTGAATAGCGTCTGGGATTTCCCTGTATACCTCATAGCTTGGATAGTTTATTCTAATATGTTATTGTAAGACATCCAGATCTCTATCACAAAGAGAATAAATTTGACATTTAGACATGGACTCTATTAGTCGTAGAGATTTGAAAAGCGACTTTAATTTAGGGCGTCGCGCATCGTCGCCGCGTCGTCGCGTCGAGTGGCTATGAAACACGTGACAGATCCACATCCCAAACACGTTGACTGGGATACACGACACATTAGGCCAACTATCCCCACAATGAAAACAATGCTAATAAATAATTTCTATTTAGATCAGTTGCCCATTTGGCTCTAGTTTTTGAAACGTGACCAAATACTGACGATTGTGTAGACTAGACATATACCTATTGGATTGATCAATATTCAATAATCAACTGCGTAGGTACATACAATTAAAAATAAAGTTAAATTTGATTAGATAAAAATATCACTTAATAAATTTATAAAATACTGAACCGGAAAGTTGTGGTGATTATAATCACCACAACTTTATTTTTGTTATCAATTTCCTTAACTTCTATGACTTGATAGTTTTTAATCTTAGATAATAAATATCATGAATAACTTTTACAGGAAATTTCTTAGTAAATAAGTACCTACTGACTTGCATATATTAATGTGGCTTAACTAAGTATGTACCTATTTATACTGCAATAATTTTGTATACGTAGTCATGAATTACCAAGAACGTTATCACAAGATTCGTCGGCGACTTCTTATATAGAACTTCTTAGAAGGGTGATTACACAATCGACGATGCCAGAGAAGCTGCAACGATTTTACAGCTTTCTCTGACGACGACGGACCAATACTTAGAAAGCTATTTCAGTCTGTTATTGAATGAGCGGGTAGTGGGAAGCTATCAAGGTATAGGTAAGTAAGACGATTCCATGAAAATTAATTTAGGAAAATGTCAAAGGTACAGGAAACTCAGGTACAGGTAGTAACCTAAACAAGTAACTACCTAAAGAATAATTCATTGCAACTCTTAATCATAACGTCGTCGGTAAGGTACTTGCATCTATTAGGTTACGCTTACGACAATACTAGCTTAACGAAAAATATACCTACATAAGTACCTTCTTCCAACAAAAATAAGACGTTGTAACTTGTACACCAACCAACAAATATGATTCTATGTCGCCCCATCCACGAAGTCCATGACAACAGCATAATTGGGGCAACGACTATCAATAAGAATACATGGCGCTCAATGAGCGGCCCTTTGACAGATATTATTGTCGTTATTATTGTAACAAACTCAGAATCACTTCCCGGTGGTCAAGAACTTCTCATTATAAGTTAATTGCTCGGAGTGTACCAAGCAAGTACTGTACGTAGCTGATTAAAGGGCCCTACAAAAGGTAGAGTCGTGGTTTGGAGCAAACCCATTAAAAAGTAATTTGAGATTCTTCGCAGCTTTAAAAACTGTGAATAAAGGGCATACTTAATCAATGTACCTAACTACATTTACGCACCCAAACTTCCAGCAAAGTGCAATCTATTTTCTTTTAAATTATACCCACACTTAGGAACTTAATATAAAGCGCCTCTGTGTCGTAATTCTTTTGCTTTATAAATCTCGTACACGGCTCTACGCTCTACTTAATAAAACCCTACAGACCGAAAATTGAATAGGTATAAAGTTGGCAGCGAGTTTACACAAGGGTGTCTTTGGGAAAGCGTGTACGAACAAGCGCATTATTTAACTTAATTGTTATTAAATTGTCCTAGTCAACCTAGGTAGTACTAAAACTTCAGTACTACTAGGTACCTACCTAAAAGTTCGGTTTGATATCCAGTGCCGTCTTTTCCATAAGGGTATATGGGGCACGAGTCCAGGGCCTCCAGTTTGATGAGCGCCTCTAAATACAGACATCGTTATTTACATCGCAAAAAAGGGGGCTCAATTATAATAATACCTTATTTTTTTACTTTCTTAAAGGGCCCTAAAATATGAATGCCCAAATGGCGCATGGCCAAAGAAAGACGACCGTGTACGGATTTTGTGGTTTGGTGCTAATGCCCGTCAAATACATAGACAGGTTTAGCCTTGAATTGTGGTTTCGGAACTTTTCAGTTTGACCTTCGTTTAAATTAATTGGTTAGGGCTTAACAGGCAAATGTTATGACAAAAAAAGTTAAATTTCACATAAATATTACTATTTAGGTGTAGGACCTGCCGAGTATCACTATTTGCTTTGTGATATTAATAAACTCGTAAGGTAGAGCTTCTTCTTAAGAAGAAGAAGAAGAAGAAGGTAGAGCTACGCCGCGATACACATAATGGGTATCTACACGCACGGCTACATGCGCTACATGAGTAACTGTAGGCTGTAAAGCATCGCTACGAAATATGAGACACGTGACATTTTGGAGAGCATGCATGATGCAATGGATTAAGTGTTTTTTTTTAATAAAAAAACGGAAAGCACTAATCTATAATCGCAGCACCTAGTTACTTAAATAGAAACCTACTTGTGTACTCTACTTCATAATACCTACGCGTTAATTTCAGAGACAAGCTCTACCACACCTAGAATTTTAATTGATCTAGGTATTTATCAACCTGCTATTCGGTAAGCTTTTAGTTTCATTATTTCTTCAATTGGTATTATAGCTCTCGTAAAATTGAGATGTACGTAGTCAACGTTACTCATTCCTTAACAAATTGAAACCGAATAACGTGAATGCACAATGAACGTGTGATAAAACGACACTGGTAAATGTGCTAGAAGATAATTTGGTTGACACTTACCGTTACATGCATTCCCTTGCGGCTGTTCATGTTGATGCATTGCTCGAAGCACCGTGGTACGTATAAAGGATCGCGCCCTTTCATGTCACAAGCGAGACTGAACTGAATTTTACGAGCGGTCAACTCGCCGGCTGAAACACTGAGCGACACCCTGCTCCCCGCCCCACACGACCCCCGCATGCGCACACTCTTGTAAAGCCATTCAGTAGCCCAAGCACGAAAGACTTGCGAAAAGTATTTGTATCGACATCGCACAATTTATATGGAATTTGTACGTGTGTAAAAGGAGCTAATTTCGATAGCAAGAATGTTTATAGTGGGCTTACCTTTATGATACGATACGAGGTGCTTGGGCTACTGAAGACCATTACACTAATAACCGGCTCCTGCGAAATACCAGTGAGGTGCATACCTACATTGCCTACATAAAACTATACACGTTTTATTGCGACACTATTTTCAACAGGCACCTAAAGTTGTTTTTTAGTCTAGTTATGATTTTCTGTTGATTGCATCTTGCATTGCAATATAATTTTGGTAGAACGTACGTGAAGGTTCCTAACACTAGACACTCTTTCTTACCACCTCATGGTCTGTTCGGGTCGCGATGTTGTATGTACCTACCTACATTTATAACGTTGATATTATTATGAATGAAATTGAGGTCGTGCTACCTACTTCCTGCTGTTCTACTGAGGCCGAGGGCACGATGTCATTCTAACATCTCTGACAGTCGTTACAGGTAGTCAAAAATTGACCCTTGGGTTACCGATAGCTACACTAATTGGGTATTGGAGGGTAGATTGCAACTGCACCGTGCAAATATCGGTAATCACTAATCAGCCAAATTAGGAGGGTAGACTGAAAGCCGACCCCACGATAAAGCTAGGAAGATGAATACTATTATGAATGAAATTATGGCGGAGATAACGGACATTTGCATGTATCTAGTTAGGCACTAAAGGTATAGGTACTCTAAAAATATGCAAGCAGAACCGTAGCCACCAGAGGTTGGCCTAATTTATCAAGCTAAGTTTCGTGTTACATCAGACATCCGCTTAGTCACGACAAGGGATTTATAAGTGGCAAACCCACTAACCTTGAGCAAGTTTTATTATCATATGGAACAATATGATGATTCCATATAACTACGCATAGTAATTCCAATAAAAACAAAAATGAGATAATTTTTATTTATTAAATATAAAATTAAAAGCAACCATTATTACAGCATACATTGTTTGTTACCTTCCTTTATTATAGCTAGGTCTTAATTTACGTTTGTAGGTAATTTTATTTACTATTAAATAGTCATAGAATATCCAATGTTGTAAAACAAATGAGAATTCATATTATAAATCTCCAATTCTGAACAAAGGAATTCAAACAAATAGGCAAGGTCATAGAGATGAACAAAGATGAGGATCACAAAAAAAATGAATCACCATTACGTGTTTACCGTGGATTGGATCATTAACTTAATATGTACCTAATATTCAATTTAAAATCATTATAGAACCTCATATTCAATAGACATTATGATACTAAACACAATGCTTACTCGTACCTACTGTTTAGTGACACATAGGCAACATGTTTTTATTATCTAAAAAAACTATCCCCAAATTTATAGATTTTTTATCCAGTTTACAATGGTTTTACAAGGCATTGCTAGGAACAAAATTTATTTGTAATGCCAGTGTAAGTCCATCACAACTTTCTATACATTTGGGGCTATGTCTTACTTATTGCATTAGGCGTTGCTTCAAGCTGATTGTACCTTAATTAAAATATAAAACGAGTACATAGGTATTGCTAGATCCATTTAGCGTGACCCTAAAATGATGGGTACATAAAGTTTTATTTTTAATTTGTAGCATCCTTTTGTTCTTTAAACACACTGGTTGATAATAATAATGCTGACTAATAATAACAAGTTAATAATTATGATGTTACCATTAACTACTTACAACTAATGTGTTAAAATCCAAATATATACAGAAATATTGTTATACAGTTCATGCAAATAATAGTATAATGTATATTATCGTAATCCAATTAATGGATTACAGGGGACATGGTGAAGCCACAGTAGTTAATTTATTCAATCAATACAGTATTTTATAGTTTGGGTCTACAAAATTGTAACAAAAGCAACTGAACAAATTATATTTATGATATTTTTAACATAAGTAAAGAATCCAAATTAAATATCACACTTTTAACTCAGTTTGTAACAGTAATCATAAATATAAATTTTATAATAATATAATGTTGTATTTTAGAAGATCTACTAATCTAATCCATAGCCCACATTTACTAATGTATGTATAAACATTTTCATAATAGGTCTCTGTGACTTTATTATAACTTTAAAAATAATGTAATTATAATGTTGAGAGGATTGTGCTGTTGGATTACACAAAATTAAATGAAATATTTTTTTAAATTAACATCATGTGTACTTAATAATTAAAATTATATTAGATGCCATATGCTTTCGCTGACAAAAATAGAGATAGGTAATAATTAATAGTGTCATACATACATTGTTGTCAACAATCCATTGACAAAAAACATAACTGGGTTATAATGTTTGATTTACTCATTAAGTAAATAACCAAAAACCCACTGCTTTAACATGAACTAACTTATGCTTTACTTGCAGAACTCCTTATCTATTCTGTGTTGCAGACATGAAAAATACCAAGTTGAATTTGTATTTTATTGTACTTTTATAAACAGAGCAATGAATTTTCCATTCCATACACAAGTAATATATTTAGTTTTGCATTACTTTTTAAAAATTTTGATGAAAGTGCATAACAAACTAATTACTGTATGTGAAAGCTGACATCTCCATACATTTTTTACATGATTGATATAAAAGGAAACATTACTTACAGAATATTAATATACTTTAATGTAAGTATTTTTACTTTATAATATTATCAGAGACTAATAAATTGCCATAACTGAAGCATAGTGAATAAGGCCTAGCAAGCACAGTTGTCGCCATCCCTATTACGGCCATTGTCATTGGCATTGAGCTTGATCTGATCGGGAAACTCATTGTAGAGTTCCGCTTCTGTCTCCTGGGCCAGAGCAATTCGAGCCACGGTTTGGAATGCTAGCTCCACGTTCACAGCTTCTTTGGCACTCGTTTCAAAGTACTTGATGTCATTTTTACTTTGACACCACTGCTGTGCGCGCTTGGCAGACACGGCACGGTTCTCCAAATCGACCTTATTGCCTAGGATGACGAACGGGAAGTTATCAGGGTCTCGCGGCGAAGCTTGTATCAGGAACTCGTCTCTCCAACTCTCCAAGGACTTGAACGTGTTGGGGGCAGTTACGTCAAACACCAAGACGCAACAATCCGCCCCGCGATAAAACGCCACTCCCAACGACTGGAATCGTTCCTGACCAGCAGTGTCCCAAATCTGCATCGTGACGATTCGATCGTCGACTATTATCTCTTTCGTGAGAAAATCTGCGCCTATTGTTGCCTTGTACTGGTTGGAAAATTTTTTGTTGACAAACTGATTCATGAGCGATGTTTTACCAACACCACTGTCGCCGAGAATAATTACCTTCAGTAGTACCTTTTTCCTTGACGACATTTTGCACAGAAATTTATAAAATTGTGGAAAATTACAAAACAATACCACTCTTTGTCTTTAATTTGACATAAAACGAAATTGATAAATGCGTCACCTGTTTTTCGTTCGTAGGCATAGAGTTGGTGTGTATTTTTTTTTAATTGGTGATGCCAGTAGAATTAAGTGCTACAGATACTTTACCTAGAAATTCACAGTCAAACTTATATTTTTCGAGTAAATATAAACGATGATAGGTATACGTACATTGTGGATGTTAAACGTTCATCATAAATTCTATATACTATGATTGGTCGATATTTATCATGATGGCGACGCTGCAGAGAATCACACAATTCATCTCATACACGTAATTGCATACTGTACGTGTGTGGTGGCCTTCTTTATCAAATACTAGTCAAAGATTTATCAATCACTAACATTTTTTCATTCTGTACCTATGTATTAGCTATGGTCGTTTTGATTGGTTGGGTGCGTTGGGTTGGTTGCATTGATTGTTCATCATTCATTCATTCACTCACTCATTCATGGTTGGTTGGTCTGCTGCGTTGATTTCTGTGTGATTCATGAATTTTATAGAAATTGATATATCAATTTCTTGTTACAGTTTTCACATATAAAGTGCGAAGCGAGGAATTATTAAAAAGTGATGACTTCCATATTTACGTAACTCGAATAAAATATTTCGTTGAACCGAAAGGAAAAGAAGGTAAGGGTTAGATTGTGTAAAGACGATCCGTTATGCGCTATAACTTAGGGTTTGCTGAATATATTCGATATTTTCCAGATGGAGAACAATCTGAGCCGCAGTGGCAGCCGATCGAGCTCCGTATGTGATCTGGAAAAAGATTTTAGCGATATTGAAATTATGAAAACTAGGACGAACCGACGTACCGTACTGCTGCGAACGCCAGCCGCGCGGAAAGCAAAACGAGTCAGATTTTTTCGAAACGGTGATAAGTTTTATTCCGGTGTCATAATTCCAGTCTTGCCAGAAAGATACAGGTGTGTATTTTAGTGTACATAGTAGATACTTTTTAAACATATGGTGCAAAAGTTGTTTCTTGTTAGAAAATTATTGGAACACTTTCACTTTTATAGGCGATAGTCTAATTCAGGCAGCTATTTAAGTATTTATGTAAGTAGGTGTTGTTCCATTGTGATAGTTTGTGATGCAACTTCAGTTCCTACTCAAGTTGGAATTGCTTTTGTTTGGCAACTCTTTTTATAGCTATATATTGTGATACTTTACCTATACTAGATTGCTTGCTCGATTGCAAGCAATGACCATAAAGAATGTTATGAGAAATTAAGTTTTTACTTAACTGGCATGCCTACATTGTATGAAACATTAATTAAGTAGATTGTGTGGGTTAAAATTCACTGACCTCTCAACCAAGGGTGGTAATAGTGCTACATTTAATGAGAAAATACCTAACTACTTATGACTGCTTAATAGATGCTATTATAACTCTTTAAGCCCTCATATGTGGCAATCGCAGACACAATATAAAACCTATTGTCTCATCCAGATCTCTGTTAGCATACTATGGGTTAAAACAAATACTGCACAACTTTATTAGTAGGTAGGCCTACTTTCCTATTTTCTTCATAGATTTTTTTTTTAAATCCATTGTGCATGCTTAGTCTCCCACCAGTTTGGGTAATGGGTTCCACTCACATAATTCAGAATGTCCAAGAAAAAGGATGTGAAAAATTAAGAGTGAACACAAAACAATCACACAATTTGATAAATTATACAGCCGTTGTAATCATATTATAATACCTGATAAGCAAATCATATTATGAAAAATAATTTACAGGATATAATTAAAAGTAAATATTTTGTTACTTAATTTGAGTGCAGGAAGTAACAGATTGTTTCTTAAACACATTCAATTAATCATCATTATTGTACAAAGTTTTTACAGGGTGCTATGGTTATAGGTTGATTACAATTATGCTTTTCCTTGGCCTGCTGTATAAATATAAAGGGTAAAATCTATACTGTCTATGCTTTAACATTACAAATGTGAAAGCAACTTGTGTCTGTCTGTTTGTTACGTTTTCATAACGAAACCACTAAACCTATTTTGGTATAGAGACATGACCTTGAAGAAGGAAGTAGGCTACTTTTTGTTGCAAATGTAAAACTTGAAGGGGGTGAAATAGGTAATCATTTCTCAAGATTTTTTTATTTAATTAGTAAGGAGATCGATGGAAGCATAGAGAAAAAATAGGCTACTTAAAATACAAATTCTACACAGACAAAGTCTCGGACACCAGCTAGTTTTGATTATAATTGGATGCTAATCGGCAGTACCTAAATGGAACGCATTTTGTTAGCACACTCATAATGCTGTTCTTTGCTTCCTAATTTTATTTGTATTTACATTTGGAAACTGAACACCAATTTAAAAAGTCATTGAACTTATTTAAGGTGTTACCACACGAATCGATCGACGTCGAGCGTATTATGGTAGCTTTAGCTAGTCGAAGACTCGAGAATTCGGGACAGCGGCGACGCTATGTATTGAATTGTCACGCGAGATCCATTCTGCCATCGATCGATTTGGTGTAGTAGAAACTGTCGATCGGCGCATTAGATTAGCGGTATGGATCTATCGACTGGTGTGCTAACACCCTTATGAGGAAAGAAAAAGTTTGAAAATGTATTAAAATATTGTTCATACAGAGTGGCATTATACCCTTTTATCATCCCTTCAGATGTTCTTAGCTATTTAATTATTTCTGACATTAGTTTTTCGCCTGAAACAGCATATTTTCGTACTTTTTATGATTATTTAGTTGGAGGTACTTACTTTTTTATAATTCTAAAAATTACCATTTTTTTGCAGATCTTTTGATAGTCTCACAGCAGATTTGACACGAGTATTAGTTGATAATGTAACATTGCCTAGTGGTGTTAGAGCAATATATTCACTTGAGGGTAGAAAAGTGAGTTATATTTTATCACTATTTACTTGTTTATAAGGTCTTAAATCTAGACATTCCATTTTATTATTCTATTTCATAGCGTACCCGGCCCTCTATGCTATGTATATTTGGTTTTAATGATAGTTTAATAGAAAATATATGATACATATTGCTTGCCATGTTGGAGGCTCTGACTGTCTGAACACTGACACCAGAGTTGGCCACTAACTCATATGAACGAATGATTGCTTTAAAAATTTTATGCCTCCACAGATAGGTAAACTGGACGATCTAGAAGATGGGCAATCCTATGTATGTAGCGGGTTCGGTGAGCCCTTCAAACGTCTAGATTATGAAGCCAGTGTAACCCCTCCGTCGTTCAGACTCAGTGGACCTGAGTCCCTGAGTGACAGCTCAAGTCCATCGCCAGCTCGCGCGAATAACCGACTGTCCCGATACTTGCAGGTGTGTATTTACTATTTATTCATAATTATATGCCCCAAGGGTCTCTTCAAACATGTCTTGTCTTGGGTGTTCTCCTGTAATGCTGCTAAGTCCGAGTCCACCAACATCTTGCCACCCAAGAAACTGTTAATATACTGGCAGGGCTACTGGCCTGAACTATTGTTACCAGTGAACTAAACGATGGGTCCATTATTGTTGTTATTTTTCAGTGCTTTAACAGACTGCTGTTGTGTGCTGATGAACTCAGCCTAGCCAGCTTTTGACCGGCGGATTTATTCATCGTCATGCATCCATTTTTAAAATAACAAGTATTTCAGGCAAATGGTAGTAGCACTACCGGCAACGGGACAGCGAGAGTGAGTCCAGCTGGCGACAATGTTGTCCGACCACGAATTGTTACTATTATCAGGAATGGAGTAAAACCACGAAAGGTGATCTATACAAACCTATTTACTGTTTCGTAACTTGTAACTATGAATGTATACTAATATTATAAATGCGAAAGTAACTTTGTCTGTCTGTCTGTTACATTTTACATTCGCTACTAAACCAATTTTGATGAATTTTGGTATAGAGATAGACAGGAGAAAAAATATGCTACTCGAAGTACAAATTCTACGCAGACGAAGTCGCGGGTAGCAGCTAGACGTATTGTTTACTGATACATATACGTTCATTGCGAACGAAGCTAGTGGTTTGAGCACGTATGACGGCATTTGCGGAGGGTTATCAACAGTTACGTCAGTTATAAGGAAAAGCGTTGAGAAATAGTAAAATGAATTATCTATCGTATTTCTATGGCGGCACGTACTAATTACCGTGTAACGCAACTTCCACCCCAGGGCCCACTATGTCAAGGGCTGTCTCGTCAGTGTCGTATCAAAGTTTAAGTTGCACTGACTCTCTGACCTACATATTTATGTTTTATTGACATAATTAATGTAGCATAATGTGGTCCCAGGTATGCAGATTGTTACTAAACAAACGCAACAGCCCTACTCTGGAGCACGCGCTGGCCGCGATCACGGAATGCGTCAAACTAGACACGGGGTGCGTCCGTAAGGTGTTCACGCGGACAGGCTCCACCGTCACAACGCTCAACCAGTTCTTCGAAGCCGAAGACGTATTCTTTGCTTATGGAAACGAAAGGTTCGAATCAAAAACCATATTAATTAATACATTCAATGTATTTTCTTTTATTTAAATGCATTTTTTTTCGCAGGGTTAACCAAGAAGACTTTGAATTGGAGTTTGAAGAAAATAAGGCTGTGTTACAATGTAGGAAAACTCCTATCAGTAGAAATTCAAGGTAATTAAATATTTAATGTAATTTTCCCTTGCATTTTTCTTACATTTTTATATCAAATTTTTGGACTAACAAAATCTAATCAAAAATCGAGCATAAACTCATTATAAACCGTTTCGCGCCTCAAAATAAAAATGATTTTCAGAAGCAGAACTTTATTGTTAAACATAAATAAATTTATCTCTGAGTCTAGTCTTACGGCATACAAATATAACATTTTAATGAGATGAATAGTAGTAGCGTAGTTGCTACGCATATATAGTTATATAAAGTCAAATGAAATGAAAATTAATAGGTAGTTCTGTAAGTTTACATGGATGAACCCATTTCCATGGACCATGGATAACCCTTGATAATTTGCGACAACGTAAGTAATAATAAGAATTAAATATTTTCATTTTTTGACATACCGCAATGGTGGCGTACAGGATTTTTTCCGCCAGGGCGGCGCCACGTTACTGTGGACTGACATTGGCAGTTGTGACTGTCTCCAACATCGCGATAATTTGCGTTTGTAGTGATACACTGTTTTTTTTAAATCTTATCTGCGATCTGTGAAAGACTATAAGCCAATATGTTGTGTGGATGTTTGTCGTTCGAGTGTGCCCCCATCGGTGAAAGTTCCTCATTCGCTACTCAGAAATTAGTTTATATCCAGCTCTTGGATGACGTCGTTTCAGCCGTCTTCCACGCTAGGCTCTTATCAACTGGGCTGCTAGGATGTTTGGATGATTGGCTAGCCTGTATTTGGTAATGGATGTGAATATGACCCCAGGAGTGGTCCGAAGCCGCGCATGCCGGTGAAGGCGGGCGGCGGCGCGGCGCGCGCGGCCAGCGGCGCGGGCGCGGGCGCGGCCGGCGACGCCGCCGACGACGCGGCCGGCCCGCTGCTGCCGCAGCCGCTGCGGCTCAAGTACAGCGTCGGCAGGATCATAGGTGACAACCACCATCCACTTACTTACATTATATCATCTAAAGTCTGATTAATAATTCAGTGGAGTAAAATGACAGCTTTTTATGTCAAACGTAAAATTAATTTGATCCGTTCATCATGAATAATGTTGTTTTTATGATTCTAGTTCAAATTAATTCAATTTTATTCACTAAAGAATAACAAAAACATGATCACTCATAAAAAATAGATTCAATTAATATATAAATTCACATTTATATCTGTCATTTTACTCCATTGAATTATTAATTAGACTTTAGCTAGATCAATCGACACTATTTGACAAAAGTAATATTCACCAAGCTTATATACCTACCTAGCTTTATACTTACACTTAAACCTTATTGAGCTATGATAACGGATTTTGGATTGAAATGTGGTACAAAACAGATAAATTTTATGTGGTCGATCATAGGTGACGGCAACTTCGCTGTTGTACGGATATGTAGAGACAAGACCACAGGACAGGAATACGCTCTCAAAGTGATAGACAAGGCGAAGTGCAAAGGCAAGGAACATTATGTGGAGGCAGAGGTAACTATCACAATGTGTATCATTTGTAAAATTTGTGTACAATAAGGGTGTTACCACACCAACCGATCGAAGGTCAATCAATTGTAATGGATTTTTTTATCGATCGGTATGCACTCCAATCGATGATTTCATCGATCAACGGTCGATCAATTGGATCGATACGTGATTTTCCATGACCGACACGAAAAATCACGTATCGATCGATGCACAACTGATCACTTGTTGACAGACAATAATAGACTACATAGTTAAATTCATACCACAACATTGATCGAAGTCAAATAAAAATAGTCGTAATCGAACGACCGAAATCCGTCCGTAATCCATCGCACTAGATCGATCTGAACGATCGACTGCAATCTAGTTGCACGTCCATTATCAGCGAACCAGTCGCGCGGCCGACCCGTGATACAAAAAATAAAACAACTACCGACCGAGCCGCCGTTTACGTAATTCGTCGCGAACAATAATCATGTAACGTCACCGGTGCGGTGGAACCACCGTGCTACCGGTCGCGCGGAGACTATGACTCAACTTGTCACGTTTTTTGTGACCACGGGGTTAATGTTCCATTCCAAGCCTTGACACCAACCGTACGATGACGGCGAACTGCTTTGTGCAAAATGAAGCATTGACCGACGCAAGCCTCGCGTGGATCTGAATGTTACCTCACGTATCATCAAGTCAATAGCGCGTCCACATGTACCGAGCAGCTGTCCGAGTAATCAGATATGACGTTAGGGGCCATCCATTAATTACGTCACATGAATTTCATGATTTTTAGACCCCTCCCCCCCTTGTCACAGCTAGTCACATTTGCGAGAATCCCCCCCTCCCTGTGTGACGTCACATATTTTTTATAATTTTCAGAAATTTTCAAAATTGTTCGTTAAAATACAAATTTCGGTTTAAATACTTAGATATATTAGATTTTTAAATATGACGTCACAAAACTTAGGACCCCTCCCACCCCCTTGTCATACAATGTCACATTTCGTCGACCCCCTCCCCCCTTTTACGTGTGACGTAATTAATGGATGGCCCCTTATGTCTACGTGGTCAGACAAACATAGTGATTATATTTTGGGTCAGACGTCAAAACTTATTGCTATCAAGCATCCAATGAGTATCGCAAATTGTTGTTATAATCCAACACTATTTTTTTCAGGTTCGAGTAATGAGGAAGCTTTGTCATCCACGAATTGTGTCCCTCGTCGAAGAGCAGGATAGCCCCGAATGGCTTTTCCTTGTAATGGAACTAGTCAGTGGTATGTGGTTACAAAATGGATATAATTACGTGATCAATCATATCATTATTAACAATATTCTTAATAAAACATGGCTTTTACACGGCCCACTTGAATCTTGTTTATATTTTTAGGTGGAGACTTGTTTGATAGTATCGCGGCAGCTTCCAAATTCTCTGAGCCACAAGCGCGTTTGCTAATCGGCCACCTAACATCCGCTATCGCATATCTACACTCGCTTTCTATAGTGCATCGTGACATCAAACCAGAAAATCTATTGGTAAGAATAACTAACAAAGATTCAACAAAATTTATCAGCAATTTAAAGGTCATATTCATACCACTATACTATTTTAAACTGTGGGCTAAAAACGCGACATAGCATTTCTGCAAAAGCAATAAATTTTTCTGACTTTCTCTCAGAATCCTTGACAATTCAGTTAAATTTCCGTAACATTGGCACACATTTTACACCATTCGTGACCATTTTATGGAAATGTAACGCAATTGCTACGGATTTTGCTAGATAATCAGAAAAATTCATTGCTTTTACAAATTCCTATGTGGCGTTTTTAGCCCTACTTGTAGCATGTATTTATTCTTAAGTTTGTTTTCTTCAGTTGTCTATTTACTTTATTCTACTCTGATGCAAAACAGAAACGACTTATAAACCAACAGCAACGCGAATCTACTACTGAGTAATAGCAACATGGTCTTAAGAGTTTCATAGAAGTTGTGTTTTAATATACCCTTTTAGTTTAAATTTCATTGCCATCTAAGAGGATTTCTGAAGAATTACATTATTCTGATTTTATAGTGATGCTTACGGCCCGCGCGTGTGGTATGCGAGGCTCTGATAGCGCGCTAAAAACGATAACAATAAAACGGGGTAGATACTACATACCAATGCTACATACATTTTCGCCGTAGAAGCGTGATTTATAAAACCAACCTTCAAGTCAATCATTTCCACATTGTGAATGGATTTGTAGGTGGAAGTGGGTCTAGACGGCAGCATACGCGGCCTCAAGCTGGCTGACTTCGGGCTAGCGGTGGAAGTGTGGAGGCCGCTCCACGCCGTCTGCGGTACTCCCACATACGTAGCGCCCGAGATCCTGTTAGAAACTGGATATGGATTGAAGGTAATATAATATGTTCCTAATCATTACAACACTCAATTGATTAACATCAGGCGGGCCGTGCGCTTGTTTGCTACCTCAGCCTTTTAAAAAATAGAAGTTATGGCACTGTGACAGACTGGGACAGACAGACAGACAGACGGACGGACGGACGTATTGGATGATCTTATAAGGGTTCCTCGTAGAGACTATGGAAACCTAAAAACTGTTTCAGGAAGTACCTACATGAAAATAGCTGACAATAATATTCTAATTACAATAATATTTATCAGTATTAAATAGATTGACCGTTGACCCATTAAAATATCAACAGAAATGTGCATCTAAAATGTAAACATGTTTATTTCCTACGTCGGATTATGTAAAATAGGTTTGTGGCAACGATAAGCATAATTCCCACAATTATTTGCCTTAGCTGAACTTGAACTGCTGCCTTACATTAATTTAAAAATCCCACGGTAATCATGTTTCGTACAGTATCTCACGAACTTAATTACAATGAATGAATCTATTGTGCACGTAAATAAGGAAGAAATGTAGATGCTCACTACCGCGTGAGTATAGAATGTATACTCATACTAGAGATTATCAAGAGGTCACGAGTCGTATTATCCATTCATATAATGATGAGAGTAAATGGTAAAAGGGTGTTGATACTACAATGATAAATAACACTATAGTTGCTGTTATGGTATTATTGGCTGGCCTAAATTAAGTGTTTAACCTTATTAGATCTGAATAAGCATATCTTGCCTTTGAAGACCGTTCTTTCTTTGATTTAAGTTATCGGTAGGCCCACTATCTGTGCCTTGGATGGAGGTTGTACGAAGTCGCCCTGTTTAAGGCTACAGGCACATTATCAGGAACATTTGACAAAAATAATGTTGATTACATAATGCAATGCAGACCACATAAAGCTCCCAACCGGTTCGGCAAATTTCTGACAGTATGCGGGACCCATTACAAAATGTATTTCTGACTAATGATCCTAGTGAAATAAGAAGGTTTGGTTATTCCTGAGAAATATGCGAACATTGACGGGCCCGTTAGCGTGGTTGGCGCGGAGGCGCCTTTCACGCTGCAGGTCGTAGGTTCGATTCCTACCCGCGACATGCATTTGTGTGCATGAACATGTCTGTATGTCCGGAGTCTGAGTGTGTATGTATATTAAGTATGTATTTACAAATAAAAACTAGTATATGTAGTAATATCAGTTATCTGGTTTCCATAGTACAAGCTCTGCTTAGTTTGGGATCAGGTAACCGTGTGTACAAAAATGTCCCAGGATATTATTATTATTCACCATTTGCAGATCGATGTGTGGGCGGCGGGCGTGATCCTATACATCCTGCTGTGCGGGTTCCCGCCGTTCTCGTCCCCGGACGGCGACCAGGAGAAGTTGTTCGACGCGATCCTGTCGGCGCGGCTGGAGTTCCCGGCGCCGCACTGGGAGCGCGTGTCGGCGGGCGCCATCGACCTGGTCGCCAACATGCTGCGCCCGCAGCCCGACCTGCGCTTCGCCGCCGAGGACGTTCTCGATCACGCCTGGATGGCGGTTAGTATCTACTTTATTATTTATTTATTCTATAGGTATGTGATATACAAGTGAGATTATACATAGCCCCACAAAACCGTGCAATCGGTTTGACTGTGGGATCAAACCATCAACTTTTTGTTCTTCTCATGTCATGTATGGTTAGCGATATAAGTCTCAGTTTTTCAAATCACAAGCACACTTTTGTTTTGCATTAAATAAAATAAAAAATATAAATATCTAAACCTTATTTAGATATGTTGCTAATATTTGGTTTTCACAATGTCCACTAACATATTTGTAAAAAAAGTATTCATAGTCAAACAATTGATTCCAAGAAATGAGAATGTTCAGCAACTTATGTCGCCTAATTTAATAGAAAAGATAAGATAAGCTATTTTTGAACTATTATTCTGCAAGCCTAACTAGTAAATGAATGATCAATTATATTATTTGCAGGACGATTATGATGAAAGCTGCGACTTCCGCACGTGGTACGACGATGACTCGTCATAGCTGGCAGACTACCGGCGCGAATCGTTGTCGGCGCCTTTGTGACGACTCGCTACCGTCAGCCTGAGGCTCGAGACCTTTTAAATCTACGCTACGGCTTAGCGTCTAGTGCTGTTAACCGCAGCGATGTATGCCTTTCGATATGTTAACAGCAATACCAAAGTTATTTTTTAACATATTTTACTTAAAGATACTGCATGCATAAATAGTTTGTGTATTTATATATTGTTTGGTGCGAACTCTGGTGCAGTATTATCGTTTTGGTTTTGAATTATAGTGTTTATAATTTTATAAGACAAAAATTCTCGAAATGAAATTACTTCCATACAGTGTGTAAGTAGGAGGCGAAATTCTGCCTGTATCTATTTAGAATAATGAGGCATGTTATCGTAGAGCATCGCTTACCGGCATCGAAATGTAACGATGTCTCCACGCACGCGTGAACATCGCCAGCGCATCATTGATTCTATTAACTCATCTTAATAATATAGCTATCGGCTGATTTAAACATTTTAATCTGCCTAGTGGTCAGCCAGAGAGTAATATTATAAATATTCATAATATTATGCTCCTTGATAACATTTCTAAAGATCTCTAGTATTCTCTTACCGCTTTATTAGCTTTGATTTTTAGATTGAAATACTTAGATATAAAGAAATTATAATTTATAACAAATATTTTATTTTACTATAATATTCTGTAATATACGAGTAATATATCTTATTTAATTATTTGTATGAATTCATATTTACAAGCGTAGAGCGCAAGTTAAATAATATAACGATTTTTGTATAATATGAATTGCTTGTAGGCGTATCCATTTGCTATCGCTTCTATCGTAATCGTATCGCTCATATCTGAAATGTAAAATTCCTGTCTGTAGGAAGTAATCAAGCAACTTAAATAGAATATATAAATAACTGCAAAAATGGTGCTAGCGACAGCGATAATTTTTTCGGACGAGGTCCATGTGAGAAAATTCTTCCCGGAAATGGCTTAGTGGACACAGTATTTAGTGTCAAATCATATCAATGAGTAAAACAACGATATTAAATTATGTATGAAATAATGACGATTTGAAATCGTTAACGTGCTCGTGAGCACGCTAGTGCATTAGAACTGCAACAAAGCGAGACAGGGATCGATAAAATGTACCGAAGTTTGCACGCGGTCCCAAACACATGCACATCACACATTACCATCACGCAATAATCGCCAGTAGCTTCCAACTTATCAGGAATTGCTTGCAAACTTATAAGATAACTTACTAATGTTTGTAATAATTAGATAAGTGCCAAATTAATTTCATTTTCATGCTATTTGTATCATAATCACGCAGGCCGCAGCAATCAATGTTCCTCTCGAATAATGTAATTTTTTATCTGTATTGATTTAAGTTATTCATATAATAGTGTTAATTTATCACTGTGTGACACACCAAATGCAAACCACAAATTAGACTGAAATACATTCCTTCACCATATGATAATGTGGCAGTGTAGCTACTGTTAGTTGCAATATGTAAACAACTCTGTACCAAGTGTGTTTCCTTATTGTGTTCTCGTTTTTGTATGTCACTGTCTTTATATCCGGATATCATGAAGTTTTGTATGGAAAATTCATTGTAAAGTTTGTGATTTATAATATGATCAAAAGGGAAGTATTCCAAATAAGTACCAATGCTGAGACGGACTAATCATGAACAAAAGTGATGAAATTACAAATAAAAATCGGAAATAAGCATATTGAACTGGTATTTCTAATATGTACGTAAAGAATAATAACTGCAGTCGCAATTTGCATGTCTGTCATAGTGATTCTAAAAATTTTATAATGCATTTAGACATGGTATGTTCATTTGAGTAAATGAGAGAAATAAATTTATAAAAAACCTTTACATTTTTTATTTACTTACACATAATTAAGTCATTATTCTTAGCATATTAAAGTTAAAAAAATATATTATTTCAGAACATAGCCACTCAGCAGAAAACCACTTGACCCATTCATCATTACTTCAGGATGTGTTCTATCTGGTAACACCTGAAATGAAAACAATAAATTATGCATATTTCATGGACATCCACTTTTATTGAAATTGTGAACACTGCACAGAATCTAACCTGGATATTCCGCATCCAATTACAGGTCAGTTTCAATGCAGCCACATTACTCTGTGACTTCAATTTCATGTACAACTGTTGTAAAGGCTCTGCAACACTATAATAAATAACAAATGGTCTGCCTGGCTTTATAAATGTTACCAATTCACTGAAAATGTTTTGTGGGTCTTCTTTGCAAGCTATTACCAAAGAATCCATCTTGCTGTGTAGCAATTCTGAAGCAGTTATGTTGTCATAGTGCCACTTTGGTTTCTTGTTTTCCCTCTGATTCTCGGTATTGTCATCAACCACAGTTTCATCATTGAGTGGTTCCTTCTCTTGTTTAGCTTTTTTAGTTTCACATTCAGTTGAGTCATCACTATTCTTTCTCTTCAATGGATTGTCATTTGTCGTATTTGTTTCATTACTGCCCACAATGTTGTTTGTATCACAACCTTGATAAAACTGTCTCAACGCAGAATACACGTTGACAGAGATGCATCGGTTCAATTGTTCTTCAGGATAATTCATAGCTAATAGTGCTTGTTTCTGTGACATATTTCCTGGGTGCATGTGTACAAGTTTCCCATTACTCTGAGCTCCAATTGCACTCAACAAACCAGCGGCCAGCAGTCCGTTAGAACCCGAATCATACAATAGATGGTTGCCTTCACAATGTATGTTCACTAGTGTAATAATTTGTGACAGAGTATCTATGCGTAAATTCTGAATTTTAGTCGGCTCCAGTTTGTACATGACTTCGGATATTATTCTCAAATTCGGTTTCACAACTTGAAAATATTCAAAATATTTTTTCTCTTTTTTCCTGAGATATTTGTCTTGTGAAAACTCAGTTTTATTGTGAAAAGTATTTGAGTTACTAATTAAGGTTTCAATGATATCAGATGCTTTGTTGGTTTCACTTTTTAACTCTTCTATCTCGGCTGCGCTCAACTTTTGTGAGCGTCCATCATCCAAAATATTTCTGTTATCATTTCCTGATATCTTCACATCAATTTCATCTTTCAAATTTACAGCTACATCCGCTAATTCCACAACATAGTCTCTGTTTTTCTTATTGGTTTTAGGTATTAATTTAAACACTGAAAAATATGTACATCCTTCGACACCCTTTAAATGGACAGTATCCCGTCCTAAACTTATGGTAGAATCAGGTTTATTGAATTTATGAAGTTTCCTGTAGTTCTGTTTTTGTATAATAATATAATCACCTATTTTAACAACGTCGTTCGACATTTTTGTTCCAAAGTTGATAATTGGCTTGGAGGTTAGAAACAAGTTAGAAATAAATAATGCACGAATTGGTGGTGCGTTTTTATTTTTTTCTTTCTGCGTTATGGCGTCGCTTTTCGCATATGCCAGTGTCAAGTAAAATATTATATTACAGTTTATTTGCTGCGTCAAGCACAGGAAGACCTAGTCTAGGCAATGACCTAAGAGAGAAAGGACGAGCCCTATGTGACGTCATCTGTAGCCAAACCCGAGCACACGACCGTCCAAAATGGCGCACAGCAAAAAGTGTTGTACTTTTAGTTAGTCGATAGTATCCATATCGATATACTCGATCATGTCGCGGGAAAAGTGCTGGGTCCTGATTAGGTAGGTTCAGCCACAGATTTAGGAGCTACAGATGGAGCGCATAGAACACGAAAGTGAAGCCACCAAAGCAAATACAAAACAAAAAAGCGAATACAATCTCGCCCTATAACTACACAACTTTACACGCACACAAATGTATGTTTCCCTAGTGCCGCTCCTAGTTATCACGCACACATATAATGCTACCTGGCTTCACTTCGTTTGTTGCCAAGACTACATCTGTCAACTTCTCTAATCTGTGGGTTCAGCTATGCTGGGCTAAATCAAATAAGGCAAAAAAGGGGGGAGACAAATCTGTAAGGCTCAGGTCAATGTCAAGCGTGTACATTAACGACACGATGGAGGCGGGTGCATTTCCAGGGTGGTATGGCTGGATCGTCAGGTTCTTCTGCGCAGGCACATCACTAGAGCACTCACTTGGGTTTATCCAGTTCACACAACACAATTACACAAAGGATTGAGTAGATTTCGTGCGATTAAGGTTTTTAGACACAGGAGGCACCGCGACGACGAGTGTACCAAACGAGTCGGTCAGTCAAGTGTCATGAAGGGGGGAAAGAGACCGCAGCACAAATATCACGTTAATCGGGGGTAGGCAGTAAAAAAATATGTTTTTATTTATGACTATTATGTTATTTTATGGCTCTGTGGAGCGAGTCACCCTCTTCCCTCTAAAATGGTTGTGCAGAGTGACGCTGCTGCTCAAATAAAGTCATTTTCACATGGCAACTCTTCGGGGTTCGCAATTTAACGTTAGAGACCACCAGAATTTCAATGTATCGGCCTTGTTGGCGCCTCAACTTTACCACGAAAATATGCACGTGTGGAGAGCCTCATGCATACACGGCCATCATCCCTACCTACCACTGCCCAGTGTAGCAAAAGCGTAAAATTAAAAATCGTCAAATTTATCAGCTAAAACAAACAAACCGACTTCAAAAAAACCTGGATCACTAAAGAGCCTGATCCAGGTTTTTTTGAAGTCGGTTTGTTTTTTTTATAAAAATAATTTTATTTCACGATTTTTAGTGGCGCCATACCAATGAACATTTTGGCATATTGAACCGTATGAAGTAAGCCCAACAAAAGGTAACTTCTGTAAATCTTTGAGGAATTCCCTCGACTGTCTATGGTCTCCATCATTAGACCTGTAATGGCACTTATAACCCATATGGGTGTGAAGTTCTCTCCAATACAAATGAATCAAGCCCAAACACCAGGTAATTGCTGTAAATCGTTGAGGAGTTCTCTCGACTGCTTTTGACTCCATCATCAGACCCTTAATGACAGTCACAACCCATCTAGGTGTAAAGTTCTCATAAATACTAATTAATCAAGCCCAAACACAAGGTAGCTTCTATAAAACGTTGAGGAGTTCCCTTGACTGTCATTCGTCTTCATCATCAGATCGACTCCAGACCTTCATAAAATAGTAGCGCTTTAAAATACTTAATGAAAAAAATTACAAACGCACTAGTCGCTCCTACGATTTTCGAAGGTTCCCCTCGATTTCTCTGGGATGCCATCATCAGATCCTGGTTTCCTTATCATGGTACCACCGCTGGGATATCTCCTTTCCAACACGCACCTCCCAAAACAAAAATAATTTCTTTGTGGTCACCCCGGGGTGACGGCGGCGCGGCCCAACGTGTAGGTGAATAGAATTTGTATCGATAACTTTGAAACAAAACTTATAAGAACAGCACTACGGTTTTATGTAAACATAGCAAATATTTGTTAGTTCTATTTTATTTGAAAATATGAATTCGAGAGTACGATTATAGACGGGAACTCAATAAAAAAATTAATATAATGTACACGAAAGGTATTTTCACACACTATAAATACACTTAAATATGAAAATAACACAACTAACCTGAAAAATGACAATCCTTCGAAATTCTTTAGAGAATCAGAACTGCATGCCCTAACGCAACACTAAACTATATTGATTTTTCCTTAATAATCCTAAATAATATAATAAAGAGTCACAAAATACACACAGTTCAGCGTAAAATTTAAAATAATTTGTATAAGACGCTGACATGACAGATAAAGTACTAACCATAGTGACCCGACCATAGCCGACAACCCAATATGTCGGTCCAAAAAGGCCCTCAGGGAGGCGGCTTACTGACGGAACTAACCAAAAACTTCCAGAAAAATGAAATATATGACATATACTGTACTGTTTTACATAGCTAAATTGTCACGACTAAGAATGAGACAGATATGTTTTCGTTAATGTGGTCCATATTTACATCAAATATGTATACCATAAACAATAGCTTCGTATCTGCTAATAATAAATCTATGAGTCTAGGTCTAAAATACCCATAGATTTATTATTAGCAGATACGAAGCTATTGTTTATGGTATACATATTTGATGCAAATATGGACCACATTAACGAAAACATATCTGTCTCATTCTTACCCCGCGTTTCCATTGCGCAAAAACATGTTGATTTTCAAAAAAATTCAACAGATCTCACGACATGTATAGAGTTGCGTTTCCATTGACGGACAATCAACATGTCGCGTGACTTGTTGTCACTACAAGTATTACGACATGTTTAATGTTGATTGTGTGGAATGCGTTTCCACTGGTGAATAGCTTGTTACGAGACAAAGCGTTCAGAGACGCTGACGATATTTTTTTAACACCAGAATATTTGTCTATCTGCTCTGTGGATACTTTCAAAGAACGAACGAACGAAGAAAGTAGCTAAAATTGCTACTTTATGCCGATTTACTGTGAGAGGGTGGTATTACCCCGGTCGGGCCAGCCTGAATGGGCCTCATTCATGATTTCATTCTATGGAAAAATATTTACTTACTACTCTATAACGATTGCTACTTTACGCCGATTTACTGTGAGAGGGTGGTATTACCCCGGTCGGGCCATTCTGAATGGGCCTCATTCATGATTTCATTCTACGGAAAAATATTGACTTACTATTCTATACCGATTGCTGCTTTACGCCGATTTACTGTGAGAGGGTGGTATTACCCCGGTCGGGCCAGCCTGAATGGGCCTCATTCATGATTTCATTCTATGGAAAAATATTTACTTACTACTCTATACCGATTGCTACTTTACGCCGATTTACTGTGAGAGGGTGGTATTACCCCGGTCGGGCCACCCTGAATGGGCCTCATTCATGATTTCATTATAGGGAAAAATATTTACTTACTACTCTATACCGATTGCTACTTTACGCCGATTTACTGTGAGAGGGTGGTACTACTCCGGTCGGCCCGGCCCGAATGGGCCTCGTTCATGATTTCATTATAGGGAAAAATATTTACTTACTACTATATACCGATTGCTACTTTACGCCGATTTTCTGTGAGAGGGTGGTATTACCCCGGTCGGACCAGCCTGAATGGGCCTCATTCATGATTTCATTATAGGGAAAAATATTTACTCTCTACCGAGATATATTCTCTATGGATTTTCACAACAACGAAATGTCTACGCACATTTTCGGATAACAGCATTTATGGCAAAAAATCTGTTGATAATACAAGTCTTAATACATGTTGAGTGGCAGTGGAAACGAAAACCTTAACAAGTCTACCGACATGCTGGTATACATGTTGAGACTTCAGGCAGTGGAAACGCTACCCTCAACAATACATGTTACGCGACATGTCGGGCTCATCATGTCGCGATACAAGTATGCCGACATGTTTTTAGGTGGAAACGCACGGTTACTCGTGACAATTTAGCTATGTAAAACAGTACAGTATATGTCATATATTTCATTTTTCTGGAAGTTTTTGGTTAGTTCCGTCAGTAAGCCGCCTCCCTGAGGGCCTTTTTGGACCACCATATTGGGTTGTCGGCTATGGTCGGGTCACTATGGTTAGTACTTCATCTGTCATGTCAGCGTCTTATACAAATTATTTTAAATTTTACGCTGAACTGTGTGTATTTTGAGACTCTTTATTAGATTATTTAGGATTATTAAGGAAAAAGCAATATAGTTTAGTGTTGTGTTAGGGCATGCAGTTCTGATTCCCGAAAGAATTTCGAAGGATTGTCATTTTTCAGATAAGTTGTGTTATTTTCATATTTAAGTGTATTTCTTTGACTATTTACTTGTCTAGACAGAGTTTTGAGCTGCAATCGCAACGAAAAAAACAGGCCAGATTTGAAAGCGCTGTGTGCGTGTCACGCACACAAGTATGTGTAGACTATTGTTTGAAAGACGCGCTGCGTCACTGATAATGCGTGCTGAGTGATACCAGCTTTTGAATATTTCCTGTAAAAGATGGGGAAAAAAGTTTTGATTTTGAGGTATCTACATATAATTTATTTTAAATTTAAATTCATTTAGTTAGTTTTATTCATAATATTAGGAGTATGTGCATATGGATTACTAGGTATACCTACTAGGTAAAATATTACTAGTTAAAAAAGGTAAACTAAAATATTATTATTTAGTATTTAATACTTTATATGGCGGCTTTAAATTTCGAAATAATGCTTTTTGGATTATAGATGGGGAGCCGTAGAAGGATTTTCTGGATTTTCTCGAGCGCGTCAGATTAAGATAAAGGAGAGACCTTACATATTGATAAGAACCTCCAACCAGTATGAGCCCTTAATATTGGTGGGTACGCTCAGGGGAACCAAAAAAAAAATAGACCATCTTAAAATACTAGACCTCGTCAGGTTAAGATAAGGGGGATTCATTACTAGCTAAGAAGTGTCAAAAGTGTCAATTTGCTAATTTGATCGTCAGTCTAAGAAATGGGAGCATCTGGAAGTTTCACTCAACACCCCCTCTGAAATTGTTTTTTTTTAAAGGACTGCGGTAGCAATAAAGCGTACGGCCCGCCTGATGTTAAGCAGTTACCGTAGCCTATAGTTGCTTACAAAATCTGACGCGCTCGAGTTTTTTTTTCTTCTATTTATCATGTTGGAGCATGAAAAGTATCAATATCTGACACGCTTGAATATTTCCATATCATTGCTTTTTTTTTTTTAATTTGAAATTATATTGTATACGCTTCCCCCACCGCTGAAAGTGGAAACATCTTGAACAATGTATTCTTCCTATCATCTAATCTACCGAATCTAATAGGTTTGGGCGACGCCGAAGTAAATCCACAATTTGCACGCTGGGCTCCCGGTCCATTATGATAAAACATTTTTTTTTTTATATAAGGTAACGCTCACATGGGAATTTTAAATTCAATAAACAGGCAACCCTGCCAACATGGCGTCAAATGGCCGTTATATTTTTGAATAAAATTACATTTCATTAATCTAATTGTGTCTTTAGCAAATAGTTATTTCGAGTTTACTTACCGATGGTATGTATTTTTTTTTATTTTTTTTTATTCGTCCCCTGTAATTTTTGGATACTATTATTGCGCATATTGTCATTTTTATACACCAAAGAAAGCGTGTTCACCGCACAATGTCAGTCTCGCTACTGATCGGCCGGAATCAGCTTATGAGCCAACAGTTGGCTGATATTTTTTTTGGCGTTTAGGCGCTCGAACTATCTGTCTAGACAAGTAAATAGTCAAAGGTGTATTTATAGTGTGTGAAAATACATTTCGTGTACATAATATTAATTTTTAATTGTGTTCTCGTCTATAATCTTACTCTCCAATTCATATTTTCAACTAAAATAAAACTAACAAATATTTGATATGTTTACATAAAAACGTAGTGTTGTTCTTACATGTTTTGTTTCAAAGTTATCGATACAAATTCTATTCACCTACACGTTGGGCCGCGCTGTTACCCCGGGGTGACCGACCACAAATAGATTATTTTTGTTTTGGAAGGTGCGTGACTGCGCCGCCTTAAAATTATTTTTTAATTTGTCATCACTACTCAAGAACATAAAGATGCGCGACAGAGATAACAAGTTGATTTATGGATAGTGAACATTTTAAAATTAAATGTGGGATTTGCTAAAACGGCTTAAAGAAGTTAAAATAGAGTTTATTCAAAATCTCCCGATTTCGCAAGATTTTTAGCTGATTAATTTGTCGATTTTTAATTTTACGCTTTTGCTACACTGGACAGTGGTAGGTAGGGATGATGGCCGTGTATGCATGAGGCTCTCCACACGTGCATATTTTCGTGGTAAAGTTGAGGCGCCAACAAGGCCGAGACATTGAAATTCTGGTGGTCTCTAACGTTAAATTGCGAACCCCGAAGAGTTGCCATGTGAAAATGACTTTACTTGAGCAGCAGCGTCACTCTGCACAACCATTTTAGAGGGAAGAGGGTGACTCGCTCCACAGAGCCATAAAATAACATAATAGTCATAAATAAAAACATAATTTTGTACTGCCTACCCCCGATTAACGTGATATTTGTGCTGCGGTCTCTTTCCCCCCTTCATGACACTTGACTGACCGACTCGTTTGGTACACTCGTCGTCGCGGTGCCTCCTGTGTCTAAAAACCTTAATCGCACGAAATCTACTCAATCCTTTGTGTAATTGTGTTGTGTGAACTGGATAAACCCAAGTGAGTGCTCTAGTGATGTGCCTGCGCAGAAGATCCTGACGATCCAGCTGTGGCGCCTTAGTCGCCACCGTATTTTAGTGGTAGGGCAACACTGGCCCATATATAGATAGATAGACAGAGACTAGACTAATTTACGTTACGGATTATAATTAATATTGTAAAAGACACGGCCCTATAGAGTGATTAAATAAAACAGTGGTGGATGATATTATACGGAGTTTTGTTATTGTGAACCGACCTACACCGACACCAAACAGCCATACCACCCTGGAAATGCACCCGCCTCCATCGTGTCGTTAATGTACACGCTTGACATTGACCTGAGCCTTACAGATTTGTCTCCCCCCTTTTTTGCCTTATTTGATTTAGCCCAGCATAGCTGAACCTACCTAATCAGGACCCAGCACTTTTCCCGCGACATGATCGTTAGGTATATCGATATGGATACTATCGACTAACTAAAAGTACAACACTTTTTGCTGTGCGCCATTTTGGACGGTCGTGTGCTCGTGTTTGGCTACAGATGACGTCACATAGGGCTCGTCCTTTCTCTCTTAGGTCATTGAAAATACCCCCCCAAACCCTATCAGTATAGTGGCGGATACTTTACTGACAAATTACTAAGACTTTTTGGCGGAACCCGAACATCACGTTTTACCCTTAGACCATATTATGTATATCTATGCTTCGAACGGATCCAACTCTATGGATTATATGACGAGTAGGTAGGTAACCAAGAAGTTTAAACACTGACCTAAAATAAAATTTGACTGACCCAAATTAGGTACCTACCCATCC
Organism: Drymonia ruficornis; assembly: GCA_947859195.1. Classification (NCBI taxonomy): domain Eukaryota; kingdom Metazoa; phylum Arthropoda; class Insecta; order Lepidoptera; family Notodontidae; genus Drymonia; species Drymonia ruficornis. The sequence continues at coordinate 18,537,485 of OX401904.1, forward strand.
ATATTAGTAGCACTGTAGTAAAAATGCGGATTCAATTTATAACAAAAATATAATTATAATATTTTTTCAACATGATAAATAGTAATATTTACCTATGATAATACTTTAAATTTAAAAGTAGGTAGGTAACAAAATATGCATGAAAATGTACTAAAGTACTTATGTAGCACACCAAGCGTATTGGCATTCTATAGGTACCACGGGTAGTAGCGAACACGGCTTTTGTTTAGTTATTAGTTAAACGGAATTACTGACGTGTCATCCTACTAATATTATAAATGTGAAAGTAACTGTGTGTGTGTGTGTGAATGTTTGTTCCCACGTATCTCCATAACTACTGCACCGATTTTAATGAAATTTGAAACGTAGATAGTGTAAACTCTGGAAGGAGACATAGGCTAATCATACCTATAAATTTCAACCCCTAAGATGGTTAAATAGGGGATGAAAGTTTGTATGTAGGTTCGTCATTTTTGAAGTTAGAATTATGAAAATTTGAAATTAAGTGTCTTTTAAAAAATAGAAATTAGTAATTTCAGCGTTTTTGAAAATTCAACCCCTAAGGGGGTAAAATAGGGGATGAAAGTTTTGAATGTTATTTTGCATGGATGTTTGTCAGTTTTGAAGTTAGAATTGTGAAAATTGGTGTTTAGGTTTCTTTTTATATATGTAAAAAAATAATTTCAGGGTTTTTGAAAATTCATCCCCTAAGGAGATTAAATAAGGGATGAAAGTTTGTATGCAAGTTCGTCATTTTTCAAGTTAGAATTATGAAAATTTGTAATTAGGTGTCTTTAAAAAAATTAAAAATAGTAATTTCAGCGTTTTTGAAAATTCAACCTCTATGGGGGTAAAATACGGGATGAAAGTTTTTATGTTATTTTGCATGGATGTTTGTCAGTTTTGAAGTTAGAATTGTGAAAATTGGTGTTTAGGTTTCTTTTTATATATGTAAAAAAATAATTTCAGCGTTTTTGAAAATTCAACCCCTAAGGGGGTTAAATAAGGGATGAAAGTTTGTATGCAAGTTCGTCATTTTTCAAGTTAGAAGTATGAAAATTGGTGATTATATGTCTTTTATAAAATGAAAAATGTTAAAATCAGGGTTTTTGAAAATTCAACCCCTAAGGGGTTTAAATGGGGGATGAAAGTAAGTCATTTTTGATAGTTAATAGTTGTTTTGGTTTCTTTAAATAAAAATAATAATAATTACAGGGTGTATGAAAATTCAACCCCTAAGGTGGTAGAATAGGGGATGAAAGTTTGTATGGGAGTTTGTCATTTTTGAAGTTAGAAATAAGTATGAAAAATGGTGTTTAGATGTCTTCTTAAAAATACAAGTCGGTTTTGGGATACGTGATATACACCGTGTTTATGTTCATTTACTTTAACTTCGACATAGTGCTTGGAACATTACTATAAATGGGATGAGGGATGCGGGATTCGGGATACGGGATCCGGCAAACGCGATCCGGGATCCGGAAAACGAGATCCCAGATACGATATCCGGGATCCGGGATCGGAGATACGGCATCCGGGAAACGAGATCTAGGAAACGGAATCCAGGAAACGAGATCCAGGATACGGGATCTGGGATATGGGATCCGGCAAACCGGATCTGGGATCCAGCAAACCGGATCCGGGACCCGGGAAACGGGATCGAGTCCGTCTTTTTTTAATTTAAATTTTGCGCCGACGAATTCGCGGGCAAAAGCTAAATAAGTGTATATGTCTGTATGTGTGAATGTTTGTTGCCACGTCGGTATCTCCATAACTACTAAACTGATTTTAATGTGAAACGCAGATAGTGTAGGCTCTGGAATAAGACAGACTAATCATAAACATCAATTTCCACGCGGGCGAAGCCGCGGGCACAGCTAGTACATACTAATCGTCAAGTAAAACTATAGGACATGCTCTAATAATCCTTAGAACTAACATTACTCCTATAACTAAATGTATCACTTACATTGAAGCGATTTCTATCATCCTATAAACACTACACACTTTTTCACGAGGTTTACCTCGTAATTTACCCTGCTCAATTTCATATCTGTCGATTTTCTCCCAACCCTGCCAGTCCACTATATTGCAGTTGTTTCTTGCAATTATTTTTCTCACTTCTTCAAAACCTCCTTTGCTTTTATCATCAATGTTGCTTAAGTCTTCACACATCGTTTTTGCCACTTGGAAAGCATTTCCCATTGTATGCAATATAACACCAACAGGTCCTGTGCCCAACCATCCAGCTACATATAATCTTGCAAGTGATTTAGTATCAGCTTCCACAACACCTTTATTGTTATTTAAAAAACCATCACTGAGTACTAAATCTTCATCAGCTTGGATGCTTCTATAGCCTATACTTCTGAAGGCCAGATTACAGTTTAAAATTTCCGTCTCATCAGTAGGCAAACACCTTTGTTCTTCTAATTTATCGCCCACAAGTGTATTACAGGTTAATTCTACTCCAGTTAGTTGCTTCTTTTCGTTTATTAAAAATCTTTTAGGACTTCTAAAAAATATTGGTTTAAAATAATTAAAAGTTTCATCAGTCACTGTCTCTCTATCTTTAAGTGATTTTAGCATCAGTTCAGTCAGTCTCTTCCGGGGACGAGGTAGATCTGGAACTACTTTTTCCACATTATGAAAGTCATTTACTCTCCAAATTGTTTTGCAATTTTTCAATTTAAGTTGTTCACGAAGTTCTTTGATTGTAAAGGCGACCTGTAGAGGTCCTCTTCTTCCAACAAGATATAAATCTTTTATTTTAGACTCTGCTAAAGCATTAAGGGCATGTTCTGTGATGTCAGTTTTTTTTAATTCATCAATTGGTGTCAGAAGAATTCTTGCTACATCTAATGCAACATTGCCTTGTCCAAGAATGACAGCAGTTTTGCAAGACAGATCAATCTGAAATAAAGTATTATGGTTTTCTAAATGTCCTATAAAAGCAATACACTTCAAGTAATTAATACTGCTATGTTACATACTTTTAAATCCTTATCACTGGGTAGACCATTATACCAGCCAACAAAGTTTCTTGCTGCAATGATATTACTTGCATTTTCATTTTCTATGCCAAGGGTTCTGTCCTCCTCAGCACCATAGCTCTGAAAAAGAAAATAAAAAAAATTACACTATAGTATAATACCCTTTTATAAAAATCTCAAAGAAAAAATAATCATATTGTTTTAGATTATGGTTCATCTATTATTATAAAATTAACCATTGATTTGACAGAGAAACCTTATTATCATACAGTATGATAATTTTTCTTTGATATTCATAATAAATGTCTAAAATAAAGAAATGGATTATAATTTTATTTTAACAGTTTGAATTCTCAATAAAAGTTATTTGCAGTCAAGTCACATATGAAGCATAAACTGCAAATTGTTAAGGTCTCAGTCATAAAAAAGGTATTAAAAATGTGGTAAGTTTTGTGACAGACAATGGATGATAACATCAGACTGCTATAACTTTCTCATCCATAAATGTTTTAAACACAATTTCCATAAACATAATGGTTCAAAGATAACCCAACTCACTCTTTAATAAATTTAGGGAAGTAGAACAGTATTTGGCTTTATTAATATGCATAGACATTTGGATGTGGGATAGCGAAACCAAGGATAATAAAACAAACATATTTACCAATAAAACAGCATCATAGTGTTGTCTCAGTTGTTTCAAATGTACATCCTTGCCCAATGTTATATTTCCATAGAAGTTAACATTAGGTTGTTGTGCTACCTTTGTGAACTGATTGATGACATTCTTTACCTCTGGGTGGTCTGGAGCCACTCCATACCTGTTAATTAAATAAAAAAGGATTTTATCTCAAATTACACAATATTATAGAGGTCAAATTTATGAGGCTGTATATAGGGAGGTAGTCTCTGGATCTACTGATCTGATTCTGAAAATTATTTAATTGATAGAATGCTACATTATCCCTGAGCGAAATAGGCTATATCAGGATGTACTACGCAGGCGGAGCCACAAGATAATATTATTACTGAAAAACCAACTTGACAGCTGATTATGATCCAGTCCAACTTTAACAGTGCAATTTGTCCGTTCATAAAGATGCCAGACAAGCATATATTCAGCCTATTTTGCTAATATTAATGTATCCAGCCATGAGTGTAGATCCAAGTAAGTAGATACGAAAGGGTCTACCTAAACCTACTCTTCAATATTTTTAAACTTGCCTCTAAATAAATTCTCATACCTTATTAGCCCAAAAGGTACTGGAAGTTTCTCCATAATGTCAACGTTTACATTTCCAATTTTTTTTGTGATGTGCATAGCTGCATAGAATCCCGCCGGTCCAGCGCCAACAATGCACACTTGTGGAATCCTTGACGAAGACGAACTAAACATTCTCTGTATGAACTTGCAATTCATTTTATGTTTTCCACTCCGCACCGTCCAAATTTTAATTTTAAATGAACGTCAAAACGTTATTCCTTCCACTAGTATCGAGAATGTTGGTTGCTATTGAATAAATAAAGTGAAATAGAACAGGGAATTATGGTGATGACTGACCCCACCGTTTTGCAGCACGTATGATGGAAATAAATTGTAACAACTATTACACAACTTTTTAAAGTTCATAAATTAATACATAAGTGGTACTTTACTGACAAAGTATGCGCAATATTATTAATTTTCAGACGCACGCGCCACAAATCCGCAAAAGAACAACCAAACAAGTTCGTCGACCGACCGAACCGAACGACTTATCGTCGACCGTCGTATGTCAGTGTCACTGCTCTCACTGTCGTTGACAGTTGACACTTGCCTGACGTCTTTGCACGAACGTAAATACATACTGGACTGTTTACTCCTGCACAAAAAAAGCCGAGTGAGAGGGGCCCATAGTGGTACAGTGTCCCTCTACTGGGTATCCACGCAATAATACAATTTTAACGTAGTTACCTACCTATTGTATTACATGGTGCGTTCCATTCACTGATAATATCGTTCACAAATCTCGTTCCACTCGCACCAATTTGTACTGAAAGCGATCATTATTATCGTTTTTAAGTTTTTGTGGACGAAAATAACAAAAATTACGTGAATGGAACGCAGCAATAGAGGTACATGAGTAACGCACAATGAACGCACATGACTGATATTTTATATTTACCTAGGTATATATTAACGGAGGTGTCTCTGATGCCCGTCGAAGGTATAAAATAATTAATATGGTACAACTTCGCGTTGGTACCCACTCTACAAGTAAAAGAAACATTGCAAACAATGGATAAATAAATAAATATCTCCAGACAAATACATCAACTATATGGTGCCAAACTAAGCATCCCTTGCACCTACTATAAGTACCGTCCAATGGACTGAAAGCGTTCCCAGAGCAGAGCAAATTACGAAAAGGCCATTTTCGGAATTTTCCCCGACGGGAATCGAACCCTCAACCAACCAGTGCAATAAGCCCAGCGGCCTACGATCACCGCTACGTCAAGCAGATGACAAAGTCATGTGGTTGTTGAATGTCAATTGTTAAGGTATAATAGACCTTAAGCTAGGAGAATAAAGTTGAATTTTCTTCTTAACCAAAAACTCAACTGGTTTATCCTTCGCCTGTCTGACTGACTGAACGAACTGAAGGAAGAACAAAATAAAAATTCATTCATTCTTCTAAATAGAGGGGTGAAATCATAAAAATACTAAGTCAAACTTTTTTTTTTTTTAAGTCTATGGGTAAACTTGATATTTGAAAATTATGCGGTTGGTACTCCTGGACAGGGTTGTCAACATTGGGTAATTTACCTTAGATTACGGTAGAAATTATGCTTTAGCGTACGAGCTTTATTAGGAAGATGTATGATTGGTTAGTGGTTACCAATTAGAGGCCTTTGCCCAACAGTGGGACATTTACTATGCTAAAAAAGTAGTAGTAGACTAGTAGTGAATATTTACAGTCTTATTCATACAAAATTACTAAAACACATTTCAAACGCCTTTTAGCTAATATGCATTTTAGGCTCTGTTTTTATTAGTTACTGTAATTTATTTTTATTATCATATTACGGCCGACGGGCCGTACGTTTCTTTGTCACCGCAGTCCTATAAAAAAAACCAATATTTTTATCTGATTTATTTCAAGCGAATCACGATTCCTCCCACGTTTGCTATATTATCGCGATCGCTTCTCCTATACCTTTATTGGAAAAAATAATAATAATATGCGTACCTAATGCATATACGCGCTAACAATAAATATTTACTCCGCTTGTTTCTTTGTACTGTATTTATTTCGCGGTAAATGTAAGTACTTCAGCGTTAAAATTAAACAGTAAATGAGTGGCAAAAATACTTTCTTCATTCAATTTTGTAACTGAAGGAAGCCACTATACAACAGTTAACGTTTAGATTTTTTAATTCAACTGCAAAACCTAAGGTTCGTTGAGATTGAGACTAATATCGAAAGGGTAAAAGGAAAATAAGTTCTGGCAACTCTACTACTAGAAATTCGTTTTTTTTTTGTTAGTCTATGGAAAGTGAATCGAAATGGCTTTTGCTTGCTAAAAAGAATTCTCTTTTCGGACAAATGAATAATAGAGTCAGTTTATGTTTTTGGTTGAAATTTAAAATTTAGATTACCCTGAATAATTGAACTAATTTATTTATGCACTTTCAATAGTCGTGCATGCTGTAAAAACCGTGTAAAGATGTCGCATGTGACGGATATGAAATATCTATTTAGGAGGTTATTTTCTATGAAAAATGGGTAAGATAAATGAAAATATCCTCTAATTTAGCCATATATCATAGTAGGCTATGTATACTACCGCTACCGGCTACTTTTTAATTGTCACAGTATAAGTTTTGGTTGCATCATTCTCATGTAATAAAAAATCTGTTTTTCAGATTTAGTACACATAGATGGGGAATTAGGAACTTCAGCCAGGATGTGGATAAAATAGCGGCACTGGTAAACAGAGGGAATGTCACCCCGCTGCCCCCGCTGTCGGAGCCTATGCCCAACCTGCCCTCCGTGGCATACTCCTCTTCAAAGGCCGAAGACACCGTCACAGAAGTAACTGTACTCAGTAATGGACTGAGAGTGGCTTCCGAAAAGAAATTTGGACAGTTTTGTACTGCTGGAGGTAAATTGCAATTTGTTTAAGATTATTTTCTATTATTTATTTTACCGTGAGGGAAAACATCGTGAGGAAACCTACCTATCCCTCGGGACTAGGTAATAGTCAGTTCCTGTATACACGGCGACAAGGTTCACCACCTATCACGTTGGGTTCTGACTATCTGGTGAAACGTGGGCTTTGAGTTGACTTAATACCTCCACAATGTAGTGGTGTATGGCCACTCAAGCCTCAGACTACCCCCGAATGGGGATAAAAAGTCGTGACGTTATATTATTATTATTATTATTTATTTTAGGTTTTATCAGTTTAAGAAGTTCAGAATGGGATCAGTAGTTTTATCATTTACAAACAACTATACCCCATTATAATATTACAGTATAAATAAATTAGTTTTGCCATAAGAAAATTATTATGATACCTACATGATAATTATTTTTAATTTTTAAAATATCATAAAAGGCATTAATTTAATGTAGGTGTTGATTCTATGGAATGGTTGCTTGCATGTCTATGGTGATATTTCCAACTCAAGCTGAGCTTCCTTTGTTATTGTCACCCTGAATTCGGCTTGTATTGGAAATATTACTGTAGAAATGCAGGCAACTGTACATAAACTTCACTCATGTGTCTGTATTGCCATCCTTGTCATGGTCCTCAGCATACAAGCAAGACAGATATTGTTTTAGATATTTTTTATTTATTAATTTGCCAAATTCCAACAATATCAAATATTACAACCACGGGTAGGTATAGGTAGGTACAGTTTAGTCTGTACTAGTGTCCGACCGAAACAGGATTTTCTGCCGAAACCGAAACCGAATCTTCGGCATCTGTTTTAGGTTCGGCCGAAACCGAAACCGAAACCGAACCTTTTTCAGACAAGTTAAAAATCTTTTGTTTAATGAAATTTGGCTTATTTCGTACCCTTATATTGACAGTTAGAAATGTTAGAATGTGTTAAATGAAATAAAAAACAATAATTGAAGTATGTGAAAATATAATTGTTAATAATAATATTATTATATTATTATTAACAATACTATAATTATAACAATCATGTTAACACTTCTTGGAACAAAAAAATTTCAATAATCAACACTTACATTATAAAAAAGGACCTCATTGATTGAGTATTTCGATTGCGTTTATAATCACAACGTGTTTAAGACTAAATTTAACATTAATTGAGATCATTTTAAATTAAATTGTAGTTGGTTATTTAGGGTTTTTGTGGGATTTTCAATTTTTTTTTATAATTTACGGTGGCAATCGTAATTGTAATATATTATATCCCCGTTTTCATTTTCTACTTAAGTAGATAGGTATTTCACGTTCAGATCGATTCTCAAAAATATACGGACAACAGCAAATTATTTTACCAATAAAAAATGATTGACAACTGGCTTCAGTTGTTCATCGAACTTTGATGGTGAATTAGAATGACATAACACTGGTATTACGTATTTCTTGCAGGGCTAACCTAACCTATACTCACTGTACCTTGATATCCATTCACCATAATACGTAAAACCAATGTTATATCTTTCTAATTTACTATCAAAGTTCGGTGTACAACCGACGCCAGTTGTCAACTGAGATACGTAATAGCCCTGCTAAAGATCACACACAGCAAAATCATAGCTGGTAGTTGTTTGGGTACTTTGAAACCTCATCCAACAACAATAACCTAAAACAAATTTACCGTAACATAAATAATAAATAAATGATGAATGTGTGAATCAAATATAATATAATATAACCTCTTTCTTTTACATACTTAATTCTCAACATTCATAAATCCGAGTGAATAACTCAACGGAAAGAACTTCATTGCTTAATAAAGGCCAATAAAGCGAGAAATAACACTAAACTCACAAAACAATCACGCCGTACCTGCCGGCGATCTAACAGCTGACGATGCGCGATGGCGGATCCAACGCGAGACACGAACTCCCTCGAAATCAACTAAGTGACGCGCGATAATTCACGAACGCAGAGTTTCGGCGCGGCCGAAAGGTTCGGTGGGTCGAAACCGAAACCGAAACTGGTGCCGAAACTAGATTTTTAAGCCGAAACTGGCCGAAACCGAAACCGAAACCGAATCTTCGGTCGGACACTAGTCTGTACATAAAAAAAACTCAGTTCCATTTCTTTTTCAGTGGTCATTGACTCTGGTCCAAGATATGAAGTTGCTTACCCAAATGGCGTCTGTCATTTCCTTGAAAAGTTAAGCTTTGGTGTAAGTATTCTGTTAATATTTCATTAATAGCACAGATTAAATGCATATAGATTCACTCTGCAAATATTTACTTTTGTTATGACAAAATGAAGTGCAATTATTCTGTCAGACTGATGCTTGCATAAAATTATATTTCTCTACAAGGGTCTCTTACCTTTTCTGATACACAGCAAGACAATGAGTACATGCTTCATACCTAAAGTACATCTTACCATCTTGTTATCATATGCTTAGTGTCCAACCTGGTGTCAGAGTTGTTAAAGCCGCTTGAAGGCCTCTTACAAGGCTTAAAAACTGCTGCCTAGATGAAAACCGCCAGGACCAACTTTTTACGTGCCCTCTGAAGCACAGAGACACTCGTGCAAATGCAAATAAATGGTCAACCATCTCTGCCTGACCATGCCAAGCGGCGTTTAGCCTCCGGTCATTTATAATATTTTTTTTTTAATTTATTGCAGGCCACGCATAAGTTTGCCACCCGTGATGTTATGCTTAGGGAGCTTGAGAGACATGGCGGCATTTGTGACTGTCAGGGCTCTCGTGACACAACTGTGTATGCTACTAGTGCCGACTCTAGAGGACTTGAAGCCGTCACCCAGGTAATGCTAACAATTAATATACAAGACAATGTGAAAAGGGCCTATAATGTAAAGAAAAAAAGAAAGGGAATAAAAAAACACTGCTGGTTACTTTTTTCCAGTAGTGTTAAGAACATAAAAATACTGATCTCTACCTGGTTATTTTAAAACATCCATTCCCAAAGTGGGCGATAACGCCCCCTTGTGGGTGCTGCAGGCCTAAAGGGAGAGTAGAGTCTACACGATGCCCCCATTCTTTTTCTGGGTCTCTTACCCCCCTTTAGGCCTGCAGCACCCACAAGGGGGCGTTATCGCCCACTTTGGGAATGGATGTTTTAAAAGCACAGAAGCCCAGCCCCCCTCCCTCCCTCTCCCGTTCCTCTTCCACTCTCTCTGTCCCACTCCCCTTGAGGTCGACAAGGTGCGAGTCATGCCTTTAGTATTGCTAGCATCTATAGGCTTCGGTAACTGCATCAGGCGGATTGTATTGTAAATGCAAGTTAAGCTTGAAGTTGTTGTTTTTTCAGGTATTAGCAGAAGTAACATTAAGACCACAACTCTCTACAGATGAAATGGAAGCTGCCAGGCAGGCAGTGGCATTCGAACTGGAGACTCTTTCAATGAGGCCAGAACAGGAGACTATTTTGATGGACATGATTCATTTGGTAAATATGTCTATTTTATTTGTTCTAACGACCGCTTGCCGCCTAGGTGTGTGAAGGTCGCGGGAATCCGCTGGATGCGGGCAGCGCAAGACCGGTCATTGTGGCGAACCTTGGGGGAGGCCTATGTCCAGCAGTGGACGTCTTTCGGCTGAGATGATGATGATGATGAACGACCGCTTGGCGCAGTGGTTCGAGCGTAGGCCGCTCGGCTCACTGCATCGGGTGGTTGCGGGTTCGATTCCCGCCAGAGGCAAATTTAGGAAACAGTCTTCTCGTAATTTGCCCTGGTCTGGGTGTCACTGGGATCGCCCCGCAAACAGACAGACATACGCGGCGGAGGACTTTGTTTTATAATATGTAGTGAAGTTACCAAATGTATGAATTGTAGTATTTTTTTTTCAGGCTGCATACAGAGGAAACACACTTGGGCTTCCAAAGATCTGTCCAAGAGAGAATGTCCACAAAATAGATCGTAATATTGTTTTGAATTATCTAAAGAACCACTATACACCAAGCCGGATGGTTGTTGCTGCTGTTGGGGTAAGATAGCCTTTGCATATTTTTACTTTTTTCAAGCAGGGGTGGATTTGATACGCTGATAGGCCTATGGAAGATCGCCGCCCCCCCTACTCCCTGTAAAGCACGAAAAATTTGAATGATAAATGTATAAGAATTAAAATTAAAAATAACGAAAATCTCATTGATAAAATTATCTCGATACTGTCTTTAGATTATCTCGATACTGATTCATACCGTTTTTATTTGCGAGTTTTTGTGAATTTCGCCAAGTTCTGCCCCAGGTGAGGGCCTACTCGGCCTATAGAGAAATACGCCCTTGTTTTATATCCGCGACTGATGGTGGGGTGACATGCTTTCTGTAGGGATTTCCCCGTTTTATGGTGTGGTTTTGTTACAGGTTGATCATGAGCCTTTTGTGGAGTTTGTACAGAAATATTTCGTAGATATGAAACCCACATGGTACTCGGAGGACAGTTCGACATTCATCCCTAATGTGGACAAGTCGATCGCACAGTATACTGGAGGACTAGAGCAGGTATTTACTATTTACATAAATATTTATATTTAACATCGTGAGGAAACCTACCTATCCCTCGGGATTAGGTAATAGTCAATTCCTGTATACACGGCGACAAGGTTCACTACCTGTCACGTTGGGTTCCGACTATCTGGTGAAACGTGGGCTTTGAGTTGACCTAATATCTCCACACAATGTGGTGGTGTATGGCCACTCAAGCCTCTGACTACCCCCGAATGGGGATAAAAGTCGTGACGTTACATTTTTATAATTATTTATAAATTTTATTTTGATTTTAATACATATTTAGATTTTTTGAAGACCGCTAACGCATCTGTTTGAGCGTTGGCTGCTCTGACCAGTGCATCGGAAGGTTGTGGGTTCGATTCCCGCCAGAGGCAAATTTCGCAATCGGCCTCTTCGTAATTTGTCCTGGTTTGGGTGTCACTGGGATCGGCCCCAGTCCATTGCATGGTAGCCATAGTACATGCATTGCTTAGTCTGGGACCATGCAGTTGTGTAAGTCTGGCGATATTATTAAAATATTATGTGTTTCGGTTTTATAAAGTACTTGAATAAAATAAACTATTATTTTGCAGGATGAATGTGAAATCCCACTATACCCAGGATCTGATTTACCCGAATTATCCCATGTGGTTATTGGATTGGAAAGTGAGTACTAAAACCATATGACGGAATTATATCAAAATAATACCTTACTCAAACAAATGTTATTCTCCAGGTTGTTCTCACGGTGACCCAGACTTCGTAGCGACGTGCGTTTTGAACATGATGATGGGAGGCGGTGGATCGTTCTCCGCCGGTGGCCCCGGCAAGGGCATGTACACGAGACTTTACACCAATGTTTTGAATAGGTAATTTGTGACAGTCATAATATTAATACAGCGATTCCATGTATCTGGACTATCCAACTCAGTCGCTAGTTCACTTAAGGCTCCTAAACACACGACGGGCCCGGTTTATGCAGTTTTCGCTTTGTTCCCTTTGTACGGCACTTCCTACTTCCGGGTTTGATTACCGGGTCCGCGGCATACCTAGTAACTAAAATTTCCTCCCCCCCCTCCACACCACACCCCTTCAGGTAGCCAATGTGCGAACTGCTTAACATCGGGCGGGCCGTAAGCTTGTTTGCCACTGTAGTCACATAAAAGAATTAAGCTGGGGCGTCTAGCCGGCAAAGTGTGTGGGAGCCATTATGGTTCTAGCTCACCATGTTGCTTGCTTTCATAACTATATTTTGTATAGATATCACTGGATGTTCAACGCGACGGCGTACAACCATGCGTACGGCGACACGGGCCTGTTCTGCGTGCACGCCGCCTCGCCGCCCAACCGCATCTATGACACCACGCTCGTGATCGCGCGCGAACTCGCCAACATGGCGGGGAAAGTCGGCGAAGTTGAACTCAAGGTGCGCGCGTATACATAGATAGATAGATAACACTTTATTGTACACCAGTGGAAAACAAATACAAAAACAAAAATGACAAACAAGAAACAAACAACAGTGTACAGTGGGTGGTCTTATCGCAAGCTGCGATCTCTTCCTGACGACCTTTTTGTTTCTCACGGAGATGGAGTTACCCTTAATAGTTTATTGTTCTTGCGAAAATATGATTCAGTCTCGGATAGTGATGGGATGTTCTCGAGAACATTCTCACCCTCGGAAACTTACGCGTGAGAATTTTTGAGAATCTTATATTTTGGGTGAGTAAGTTTCCGAGGGTGAGAATGTTCTCGAGAACATCCCATCACTAGTCCAAGAAGTTCTTGTCATGTCTTTAGAATTGGATGTTTGAGAGTAACTGCGTAATAAAGCCCTCAAATCCGATAGTAACCCGCCAATGTAAATATACTTACCTAACAAATCTTTCCTTCATATTTCAGTACTCATCAAAAGCGTAAAAATATATTTTTATGTTGGTCATTTCCTATTTGCAGAGAGCAAAGACTCAGCTACAATCGATGTTGCTAATGAATTTAGAAGCCAGACCAGTGGTGTTTGAAGACGTCGGCCGACAAGTGCTCGCTACCGGCAAACGGAAGCCGCCATCATTCTTTATTAATGAGATTGGTAAGTTTGGATTATAAGAGTTATCCCACTGGGGTGGTGTACCGTATCATTGGCTGCATTACCTATATTGGCTGGCGAGCGGTTTTCCCTGACAACGCGGTGGCTGCAAATGCGTGGCAAGATCGTCTCGTCTCACACTCGTGCCCGGCTCGCAAACTGCCAGTGGGATAACGCTAAGGGTTGAAATTATACCGTATTTTAACAATTGATAAATTTATCAGCACTGGTTGATAAAAAAAAAAAACTATACACCTTTCTTTGCTCGGCCAAGTAGTTAAGTGTGGCACTAGTGATTATCGGTTATCGGTCGGTCCCGGTTGTTGTCATCTAGGCAGCAGTCGTTAAGCCTTGTCAGAAGCCTCCGGGCGGCTTGAACAACTCTGACACCGTTGGCCACTAACCATACGATAAGAAGAAGATTATCGGTTAATCTCCACGAATGTAGCCAAAGTATAATCGTAGAGATAAGGTAATACAATTAAATAACATGAATTTATGCAGAAATTTCTTTTGCAGAAAAAATTACCGCTGATGATATTATTCGCGTCGCGAAACGCATGTTGAGCGGTCGTCCCTCTGTAGCGGCCCGCGGCAAGTTGGCGCACATGCCCAACTTCGAAGAGATCCAAGCTAACATGTCCCTCGCCAACAGCGACGCGTCACCGCAAGGGCGAAGACTTAATTTATTCCGCGTATAATATTATAATTCTGGCTAATAATTCTATTGTAGCGATAAATTGTTAAAAATAAAGCTACATTCTATTTAAACCTTTTTTCAAATAAGTTCGGGATCATAGAAATAAAACAACTGTAGTAATGTACACTATTAAACTATAATAAAATTCTATGTATATTACATACATATTATATACAAAAACTTACATCCATTTACATAAGTACTGGCAAGACAATTGATTTACACTAAATACAACATGGGAAAAGTTAGTTACAGATGTTAGTACAGTGTATTTATAAACATCAAAGCTTCAGTCTTTTTAAAAAGTTAGTCATTTCGCTAGATCTAATAATTCGGAACTTTTTAATTCATACCATATTTGATGAACACAATAGCAGAGAGAGCTCACAGTATAATAAATAAAAACATGAATTCGCGACCTCCATCACGCGACTACATACAAATTACTTAATTTGCATGCTTCATACCAACTACAAAGTGGTGTTGAAATTGTTCACATTATTTGTATTTCAATGTAAATCAAGGTCGTACGAGCCTTCATCATACTCTTAACACAATCACGCTAATTCTGTCGTGTACTAATTACGACTTAACCAAGTTTGACGCAGCTAAACATGCCTATTACAGACGTGTCTCAGAATATAAAAAAAAGCCTCATGTCCCAACAGAATTAGGATAACGTAACTTTGTATTACTGTGCTAATTTCACCGCCGTCTTTGCTGCCTCGTCTGAATCGTTGATGATCTTGCAAGGCAAACCGGATTGTTCAAGCAGTTTTCTTGCTTCCTTTGCATTGGTGCCTTCCAGCCTAATGACGAGAGGGTGCTTCGGTGGGTTCTCTTTGCAAGCTCCGATGATTCCATTCGCGATTGTGGAGCAGTTGACGATGCCTGGAATATAAAGTGGTGTATTTGTATGCTGTCCTTCATAGAAAATGTTGAAGAAGATACAGAACTTCAAACATATTTTGTATTCCTATGGATTTTTATCCCATTTTTGTACTGGGTGGGGAGGAATTTTATACATTTAATTTACTATCTCTTGCTGTGTTCTTGTCATTTCTTATAGGCAGAGGGTTTACTAAAAAAAACTCAAGAAATAAAGTTGTCTAGAATAATGCATCTTAGGGTCAGGCAGATAGATAAAGCATAAAAGGAAAAAAGATGCAAGTGGAATATTTTTTTATAGGGTTATTGCAAGACTGATAAGAAAATTATCTGTAAACAGGCCAGTAATTAAGTCATTGGCAGAAATAACATAATAAGCATCTCGACTTACCACCAAATACATTGACGAAGATTGTCTTCACTTTAGGATCAGATTCCAATATCTTCAAGGCAGCTGCCACCTGTTTCTGTCCCACACCACCACCGAGGTCAAAGAAGTTGGCGGGCTTGCCACCATTCAGGGTGATGATGTCCATGGTGGCCATGGCGAGGCCAGCGCCATTGACCATGCAGCCTATACTGCCATCCATATCAATGTACACCAGGTTTAGAGATGCTGCTTCCCGCTAAAATATATTTTAAGTAGGTATTATTTTGAGTGATGGACAAAATCGGATGACATTAATTACTTTCTCCATATTATGTGCAAATTTTGTCCTACTGGATATAAGTAGAACTACTCTCTTTGAATGTAAGTTGGTATTATAATGGTCTCGCCCAATATTACGTGGTTCATAATAACCATTAATAGTGAAATGTGTATTATAGGCTTTAACTACATATTATTTTGTGTTTCTGAACCCTTCTGATATTAATGTGCATGAATGATCTTAATATTTCTTAAAAAAATATGAGATGAATTTAAATAATGCCAGTTCCAGTAATATTTATTTTATGTATCATGTTCAAGTGAATATGGCAATAAAAAGTATTCACTAGATAAGAGGGGTTAGTGTGACGATAGCTGGTTGATAAACGAAATACCCGTGTTATTTACTCGAAGCACTGATAACAGACACAGCATTATCATTACTGCTATACTGCTGCTATTTGGACATGACATTTTGGGAATTATATAATAACACCAGCTGTACCCGAGACTTTGTATGCGTAAATTTTAGAAAAAGAATACCCATGTTTATACCTATATGGAATTTAATGGATTTTTATTTTTTATGCACATTTCTAATTATTTTTCTCAGTTAAAAGTGGCCTAAGTTACTCCTAACATCAGCTATCTGCCAATGAAAGTCCCGTCAAAATCAGCCCAGCAGTTTAAGAGATTACCCGGAACAAACTACCATACAGACAGACAGACAATTGTGTTTTTGTTATTAGTACCCTATTTACTTTAATATGCATTTAGTACAATACTGTTATTTTGATATTACAAGCAGACACTTCAATTTTATTTATTTGTTTAGATAACATTAAACCAGCAGTTAATTATCTGTTTAAAATATGGGGTAACAGTACAGTGCCATAGGAATATAAAGGTGTTGTGATATTAATTCCTATTAAATTACTTACCTCTCTGGGATCAGTTTCTGACACATCATCAAGAGCAAAGATCTCCTTTTGCCTAAACTTGGCATGGTCATCAAAGTTGATCTTTGCATCCACAGAGATGACGCGGCCATCGTCTGTTTCAACTAAGGGATTTATTTCTAGTTGAGTTGCATCTACCTGCATACAGAAAGCATTTGAGATAATAATAAAGTTTTTTGGTAAAGTTGATCATTAGTGAAAATGTTAAAGATTAAGTTCCTCTAACAACAATCCTATTTTTCGGCAGTAGACATTCTTGCAATTATTTTTAGAAAAAAAATTGCAGATTTACTTTTAATGAAAATGAATTACATTTGTAGTGAGTTGAAAGCAATTAAGCTTTTCTCTGGGACTTTCCAAGTCAAATCATGGTCTCTTTATTAGAGTTGTAGACCACTGGTAAAAGCAGCAATAAAAGTTTGGGATGTGCTAAATTAAATGGCAGTTTACCTTCAAGAACAAGTCCCAAAGTTTCTTGATTTCATCAGCGCATTTCTTTTTCAAGGGACCTTTAAACTCCAGGAACTCTGCAACCTCATTAGCCGTCTTATCAGTGACACCTTCATAAATGTCTATGGGAAGAGTTTTCAACAAATGAGGCGTCTTTTCAGCTACAGCTTCAATATCCATACCTCCCGCTGGAGATGCTACAATTGCAGCACCATTGTATGCCCGCTCCATGACAATGCTGAAGTATGTCTCTCTCACGATGTTCACACTCTCTGCCACCATAACCTTGTTCACTTGTATGCCTTCTTTAGGCGTTTGCTTCGTTATCAACTTGTTCCCAATCATATTTTTAGCCAAATTGAAAATATCCTCGCGATTCTTCGTGAGATGTACACCGCCTTTGAAACCATTGTCGAAGTGACCTTTGCCGCGACCACCGGCTAAGATTTGCGCCTTTACAACGTACTCATTGGCCTTAAAATCTGACAGTGATTTTGGGTCTAAGCTGGAGTCAATGACTCTGAAGTCTTGAATGGAAACCTGATATTTTCGCAACAAGTCCTTGCTGTGGAACTCTTGCAGATTTAGATTTCTTTTCGCTGTGATTTGAGGGCTATATCTGGGGCCCAGCACGGTCAATATTCTGAACTTGTTACTATTCTTTAGCGCAGCCATAGCGAACTTTGTCCACCTAACCTGCGAGTCAAAAGTCACAAATTAGAAAACACTTCATTATCTTATGTCACTTCTATGATGGACGATTCAATAATAAAAACACTTATTTATTAATTATAATTACACTAACCGGTTGGCGGTGCAGGAAACAAAATTAAAATACGATACGATACCTACCAAAACCAAACAAACGCACACGAATGAATGAATACCCTACGTACCTACACCCTACACCTCGTACGACGACACATGTATGTGTATGGTATGACGTATGACACTGACGTCTGACACTTTTATAATAATAATAATAAATCGTTTATTTCGTTTCCATATATTTGGTGCGTTCCATTCACTGTTAATTTTGTTATTTTCGTCCACAAAAACTGTTAAAAAACGATAATAATGATCACTTTCAGTACAAGTTGGTGCGAGTGGAACGAGATTTGTGATCGAAAATAACGAAATTTACAAAATTAACAGTGAATGGAACGCACCTATTATTAGACAAGAAAGAAAAATTTTATGGACTGTGTATTTGACAGAGAGAGAGAGAGAGAGAGAAATAAGATACGAATACGTAGATAGTAAATAATATAGATTCTGGTATTTATTCTGGGTTGGATACCCGTCGTCGGGGCATCTATTGGCCGTTTTCACATTACACGGCACGGCAGCGGCGACGGCTGTCACTGAGATATTTGCGGGGTTTTCATTGGTCAGTAACCAATGACAACTGGTCACTGACCAATGAAAACCCCGCAAATATCTCAGTGACAGCCGTCGCCGCTGCCGTGCCGTGTAATGTGAAAACGGCCATTCGGAAATATCACGGATTATCTCTAGTATTGCCCCAGATTCGTAATATCTCTTTGTCCCAAGTCCCAAACCATTACACGGTACTCATATTTTCGTACGTTGTCGTGCTATCGAGCGAAGTGGCTGCTTTTCATGACTACTTTCAATAATTAACATTTATGACGTGAAAATGTGAAATTATAAATAATGTATTTCTTTCTTTCACTGTTAGTTATGCTTCCCAAACAATTAATGACATTAATAAGAAAGGGCAGTCGATGGTTTCATTCACAGTAAATTTTCCACTATAACTAAAGGAGGTAGCTACTCACGATTCAATTTTTTATTCTATCTGTTGATTCAACTTGAGTTGATTTGACATTTGTCTCGCAGCGAGGAGACAAATTTGACGCCTAATGGCCGTTTTCACATTACACGGCACGGCAGCGGCGACGGCTGTCACTGAGATATTTGCGGGGTTTTCATTGGTCAGTGACCAGTTGTCATTGGTTACTGACTAATGAAAACCCCGAAAATATCTCAGTGACAGCCGTCGCCGCTGCCGTGCCGTGTAATGTGAAAACGGCCATTTTCAGTACAGTCAGTGTTGACTTCAACAAATTGAATCGACAGATTGAATAAAAAATTTAATTGTGAACCTTAACTTTCGATCCCATGAAGTCGCTGATTGATGGACAGGTAGGTACCTACCGACCACTTTGTGATAAATGGTGCGTTCCATTCACTGTTAATTTTGTTATTTTCGTCCACAAAAACTGTTAAAAACGTTAATAATGATCACTTTCAGTACAAGTTGGTGCGAGTGGAACGAGATTTGTGATCGAAAATAACGAAATTAACAAAATTAACAGTGAATGGAACGCACCAATAAATGCAATGAGTCGTGTACCGTGTATCTGTGGCCAGTAGCAGGTGCTACGTACGTATCAAAACTTAATTATCATGAATTTTCACATGCTATCTGTGAAATGATCCATCTTTATGCCTACTGTAACTGTGAGTGATCTAATTACCTATAATGCATTTTGTAATTATTTTTTATTATTTTCATTAATAAACGTATGATTCTCAGTCTACGATATTATTCATAGACAATTTCTACTTTTAAATTTCTAATACTACCAACATAAGAACAATTTTATTATTTTTCTATAAATCGATTAGATTAATTTTTTTGTACAATTTAATTAGTTACTACATTGTTTGTAATACAAAAATATAATATGTATTCTGTCCACGAATACACCTAATCAAAATAATCAAATTTCACAGGAAGAAGAAAATCCATATTTCAAAGAATATTTCTTACTGGCAATAAAAAATAGTAATGCCAACGCTCCACTCTAGCTGAACTTCCTTTTTCTCGTGTCAAAAGAGACAACACGAGGTTATAACTTCTATTTGCTTGAAAAAGTATGTATTTTTAACAATAAAGTGATATATTTGGTGTAATTAGTGTTTCGTCGTACGCTAACATTATTATCTCTTTATTCGTAGGCATTTATAATGGCTGAAGAGAACTGGAATGACGATACTATCGACGCGGGCAGCATGGCTGTTGATGCCATGCCTTTGCCGCAGCCGGCTGACATTCCCGAAATCAAACTCTTCGGGAGATGGAGCTGTTATGATGTCCAGGTCTCGGACATGTCGCTTCAGGACTACATCTCTGTGAAAGAAAAGTACGCCAAATATTTGCCCCACTCTGCTGGCAGGTATGCGCACAAACGGTTCCGCAAAGCTCAATGCCCCATTGTTGAGCGTCTCACCAACTCCCTGATGATGCACGGTCGCAACAATGGCAAGAAACTGATGGCCGTTAGGATCGTGAAACACGCATTCGAAATTATTCACCTGTTGACCGGGGAGAACCCTCTGCAAGTGCTCGTGACAGCTATCATTAACTCGGGCCCGAGGGAAGACTCTACTAGGATCGGTCGCGCCGGTACAGTGCGCCGACAGGCCGTGGACGTGTCTCCACTTCGTCGCGTGAACCAGGCCATCTGGCTGTTGTGCACAGGAGCACGAGAGGCTGCGTTCAGGAATATTAAGACCATCGCTGAGTGTGTAGCGGATGAGCTTATCAACGCTGCTAAGGGTTCATCAAACTCTTATGCCATCAAGAAGAAGGATGAGCTGGAGCGTGTTGCTAAATCCAACCGTTAAAATTTATATCATAAGACATGTCTCAATAAAAAATGCAGAAAATCTTGTGTTTAATTTTGCCCTCAGCCCTGATGACTGTGGTAATGTACATTCCCACAGTAAGATTAGGATTGTTTTTGATGTTATGTATAGAAAATGCATTATATTATAATAATAAATCTAAATTTTATAAATATTTAGCAGTCTGAGCAGTCACTATTTTTCATCATAATGAAAATTTTATATTTCTTTTAGTGATTAGGGTTCAGTACCTATCAAAATATATCTAAAAATAAGTTGGTAATGCTAAAAAAGATGATGCTCTGTGTTGAAAAGTAGAAATATTAAAACCAAGATTTGAATCAACCACGCCCACTGACTCAATAATTCAATGGGAAGAGTCAATTAGAAAAACACAAGTTCCATTTAATTTTATCAAATCCATTTGACTTTTTGGCGCGAGGTAGGTAGGTAAGTTATCTATTTTTAGGGTTCCGTACCCAAAAGGTGCCAACGGAACCCTATTACTAAGCCTATGCTGTCCGTCTGTCAGCGGGCTGTATTTCACGAACGTATGTGTAAACGTTATGTGTAAAATTCCTTGCACGAAGCGTAATAGTGGTGCGTTCCACTCACTGTTAATTTTGTAATTTTCGTTATTTTTGTCCACAAATCACGTTCCACTCGCACCAACTTGTACTGAAAATGATCATTATTATCGTTTTTAACACTTTTTGTGGACGAAAATAACAAAAATTACGGTGAATGGAACGCAGCATATGTAGAGAGCTGAAATTTTCACAGAATGTGTATTTCTACTGCCGCTACAACAAATAAAATAAAATTTTAAAATAAAGGGGGTCCTCATACAAAAAGCTTAATATTTTTGACTTATTGTCTTATGGTTGGTTTCCATACAAAAGACTTCAACGTGTGACTCTCAGTATCACAATTTTGGGGATGTTTCTTTATATTCTCCGGTGGTACGGAACCTTTTATGTGCGAGTCCGACACGCAAATGGCCGGTTTTTTTTTTTTTTTAATGTGTCTTGTTAATAATGTAAGTCAAATATAATCAACATTATATATTTTCCTTAATACTGGCTAAATGCGAGAAGCGTAGCCGGAAAAAAAATGAAAATGTCAATGTCAGTCGTGTATCGAAAGCAAAGAGATCGAAAGTCAGGCAGGAGACTTTTTAAACTTCAAAAAACCGGCGAAGTGCGTGTCGGATTCGCAAATTAAGGGTTCCGTATAGTATTTGTTGTTATAGCGGCAACAGAAATACATATTCTGTGAAAATTTGAACTCTCTATCTATGGTTCGTAAGATGCAGCCCGCTGACAGTCGCACGGACGGAGGCGACGGACAACACAGCGGATTCACAATAATTGGGTTCCGTTGGCACCCTTTGGTTACGGAACCCTAAAAAGGGAAAGTGTTTGTTGTAAGCGAGCGTCGAGCGGGCGATATTTCTTTGAGTCTCTGGTGATCAGTCATATAAAAATACGAACTATAATTAACCGTATCAATTAAGACAATAATGATACACAGTTTATTCATTATCAATCCCTCGGGGTAAGTATTCCACATTTTAGAAACTAGCTGCCTTAAACGGGACTGTTTACGAAGTATTTACATTTTCTTTTTGAATATATTTTTTGTACGTGTTAAATTACAGGGATGTTTTTCTGGAGAAGCATTGGCGTAGTGTTATTCCAAGATCAGTATGCGACTATTATTTAGAAGCTCAACGGGCGTCACCAAATGTACGTACTTTGTATACCTAGTTATCCCACACCAGATTTGTAGCCCCAAACCATAAAAAGGTTGATATTCTGAGTACTGTACGATGGACTGGGCCGATCCTAGTTGTATCAAGACCAGGGTAAATTAGGAAGTTAGTGTTCTAAACTAGGATTCCCATTTTAAGACATTGTAAGACAAACAACTATAGAAAGTATGATGTTTCTCAATGGCCTGCGCATTTACTCACACTAAAAGCTCATAGTGATGTTTGTGAATACCACCCTGAGTCTAATAGGAATCCTCCACTATTTCTAATCAGCACCACACATTTATAGACTTACTAGCTGTCCCGGCGAACTTCGTACCGCCTCAGAATTAATGTTGTCCGAAAAAGAACTACCCCCCCCCCCCCGTTTCCCCGTTCGTCGTCTGTTCTTCTCCTTTCCCGCAAATAAAGGGTTCCGTACCACCGTAGAATAAAAACGTCAAAATTATCAAGTTTCTTGTATGGGGACCCCCTTTGTTTTCAATTTTTATTTTATTTTTAGTAAGTATTTGTTGTTGTAGCGGCAACAAAAATACACTTTCTGTGAACATCTCTCTCTCTATCTATTACGGTTCGCCACACAGCCCGATGACAGACGGACGGACAGTGTACGCTTAGTAATAGAGTCCCCCCTCCCCCTTAATTTTATATTTATTTTTTATTATTAGTATTTGTTGTTGTAGCGCCAACAGAAATATACGTTCGGTGAAAATTTCAACTATAGCTATTACGGTTCGTGAGATACAGCCCGCTAACAGACATGGATGACGGATGGACAGCGTAGGCTTAGTAATAGAGTCCATCATGAAGGGCAACCTTCCACTGACCCATCGACATGTGTATCCTGCCCGTTCTTACCTACGGCGCCCAGACATGGTCAGTAATCGAGGCTCAGAAGTCCAAACTGAAGGTTTACCATAGAGCATTGGAGCGCAGCATTTTGGGTGTAAAACACACTGATAGGGTGCGGAACACCTTGCTGCGTTCCATAACCCTTATCGCGGATGTAGGAGCGAAAACAGCTACACTTAAGTGGACCTGGGCGGGTCACCTGAGCCGAATGTGCTCAGAAAGGTGGGCCAAAGCGATCACCGAGTGCGGTCCCAGAGCACGACCGTCATCGCCGACGTAGACCCAAAAACGGTGGCGCGATGACCTCGACGCTCATCTAGACGGGTGGTATCAAAGAGCCCATGACCGCGATGGATGGAAGAAGATGGGAGAGACCTTTGCCCAGCAGTGGGATACAGTAGGTTATTAAGAAAAAAATGGTCCAGCCGTTCTCGAGTTTTGCGCTTAGCAACAAATTTAGCAATTCATCCCTTTATTTTTCGACACTGAACTGTTAAGCCGGAAACCCACCTCGGTGCACGGAGAGGCCACGCACACGGCCACGGCTACGTTCTGCAAGAAAATGTATGGATGACGTCATTCTCCGTGCGCCGCGGTGGACACGGTGACATACATTTTCGTGCAAAGCGAAGCTTGACCCACGTACGTTGCGTGTGCGTGGCCTCTCCGTGTGCCGCGTTGGGTTTTCGGCTTTATGTGCACAACGCGGATCTATTTCTTGTGATGAATTGCCCATGAAATAAATTTGCAAGAATTTATAGTCGCCATCCGCCATCTGACACCGGCGTTCATTACGCCATCTATTGAAAGTAATTTGAATCATACGTAAAATATGGGTTTTTAGCGCTTTCCGGGCAATTTTTCCATTTTTTTAAATGTATGAACCTTCCTTGAACTTCACGGAATAATCTCAAAAAAATATCATCTAAATTGGTCCAGCCGTTCTCGCGTCAAGTAATGACATGAAATAGGGATTCATTTTTATATATATAGATTGCATATCATTAATTAATTGACAGGCCCGTTGGCGTGGTTGGCTAAGATTCAGCCTTCCACGCTGCAGGTCGTAGGTTCAATTCCTACCCGGGACATGCATTTGTGTGCATGAACATGTCTGTATGTCCCGAGTCTGGGTGTATATGTATATTAAGTATGTATTTACAAATAAAAAGTAGTATATGTAGTAATATCAGTTATCTGGTTTCCATAGTACAAGCTCTGCTTAGTTTGGGATCAGATAGCCGTGTGTAAAAAATGTCCCAGGATATTATTATTAAAGGTATGATAGGGTCATTGGTTACACTAACAACATTACAAGGGCGTATTACTGACATCAAAAACAACAACTTTTGTTCTATGACTTTTTACCAAACGCAATAAAATATACAAAAAATCACACTCTAAAATGTATGAAACAAGAAAATATGCTTATCTAGAGAATAGCCGTGGTTCGTTTAGGTACTTTAGGGCAAAGTGGAATACAACCACGTACCATGGCTTTTATCTAGATGAAAAAAAAAAAAAGTTGTTGTTTTTGATGTCAGTAATACACCCCTGCAAGTTGTTAGTGTTTTAACAATAACCCTGTATACAACCTAGTGAAGGTAGCGGGAACTGGATGCAAGTGGCACAGGGCCGGTTGTGGAAAACCTTGGGGAAGCCTATGTCCAACAGTGGATGTCTTGGCTGAAATGATGATGACGATGAAACGTATTTGTGTTGCAGGATGTGCCCCCAGTGTTGGCAGCCCCACATCACTATTTGATCTCGATCCAGAGAGGAGGCGTGGCACTAGTGGCCGTGTGCAAGCAGGAGGTGGCACCACTGTTTGTGATAGAGTTCTTGCACAGAGTTGTTGATACATTCCAGGTGAGCGGTCAAAACACTCCCAAGATATATAAGAAAAATAATATATTAGAATCAGAATAAGGGCCTATTGAGTACCAGCTTCTCAAACAACAATACTCACAAGCACTTCCTTAGCAACAGAGTGGATAGATAGATAGATAACTCTTTATTAATCCACCACTAGAAAAATAAAAATTTATAAATAATTACACAATTTACACAGAAAGTGGAAAATGGGCAGCCTTATCACTAATAGTGATCTCTACCAGGCAACCTTTGGATGGAGAGGATCTAAAGAAAAAATAATACGGGGGTGTACTTACATAAATTACCACTTATACGTACACATAAATTACATTACATAAACAAGAAAATATTACATAGACTGATATACTTATACCTACTACATAATGGCTAAATTAATATAACAGCACGTAATAGCATGGGAATAGGCAAAATAAATACATAAATAAATTTAAGAATCAGTACTGTAGTGTGCAGTACAGCAGTAGAGTGGTTAGAGCGTGGAATAAGCTCCCAGTAGACGTTGTATCAGCTCAAAATGTGAACCAGTTTAAGAACCGAGTCGATAAACACCTGAAAGAGAATAGCTAGAAGAAAACAACAGGATACAGGCACCTATCAGTTGAATCAACTGCCTGCCTGATAATAAATAATAATAATAATAATATTTCACAATCCTCAGATTATTTATTGAGGATTTTTACAACCCTCAAGTTTATTGTGTAAACAAAGTCATTTTAAGTTTTCCATGGAACAGTCAACATATCAAATTTGTTTGGAGACTGTAACCTCTATCTGAGGTTTGTGAAACTTAATAATTATAATGTCAGTGGAAAGGAAAAAACACTAAAACGCCAAAATGGTACTTTTGGAAAATGAGGTTTAAAGTAAATTACTTTAAACCTCGTTTTCCAAAAGTACCATTTTGGCGTTTTAGCGTTTTTTCATTATTAATAGTCAAGATGATGAGATAGCTGCTAAGCTGTTAGGTCTCTGTCATGTTTAGTTTACTGACACTTGCTATTCTGAGTAGTAATAAAAAATGTATAGAATAAGTACTGCTATGCTTAGGAGCAAATGATGCAAAGCAGCTAAATTCATGTGTGTGTACATGTCTATAAGCTTTACAATGATTTGTTTCAGGATTATTTCTCAGATTGTACTGAGACTATAATAAAAGAGAACTATGTTGTTGTATATGAGGTAAGCTATGTTTGAGTAACCATAAATATGTATATTAATTTAAAAAGCGACTGTAGCCTAGGAGTGAACAGGTTGAGCTAGCAATCAGAAGGTCCCAGGTTCGATCCCTGGTGGGGCATGCACCAATGGATGAATTTTCATCTATGTGCATAATTTACAGTTCGCTGACGGTGAGAGAAAACATCGTGAGGAAACCTATCTACCCTCGGGATTAGGTAATAGTCATTTCCTGTACCTATACACGGCGACAAGGTTCACCACCTGTCACGTTGGGTTCTGACTACCTGGTGAAACGTGGGCTTTGAGTTGGTTAATACCTCCACAATGTGGTGGTGTATGGTCACTCAAGCCTCTGACTACCCCCGAATGGGGATAAAAGTCGTGACGTTACATATATATATATATATATATATATATATAATTTACCCCCTTTACTTGAAGTAAAGAAAACTTTATTTTCAGGTGTTAGATGAAATGTTAGACAATGGTTTCCCGCTAGCGACAGAAAGCAATATTCTGAAGGAGTTGATCAAACCACCAAATATATTGAGGACTATTGCCAATACAGTTACTGGTAAATCAAAGTAAGTTAGGTGCAAAGGCTATTTACCTACAGTTGAACCAATGCACACAGAGAGCTAGGCTTAGTTATGAGATACCTACTTATAAACACTTAAGAGGCCATCCATTAATTACGTCACACGTAAAGAGGGGGGAGGGGGGTCGATGAAATGTGACATAGTGTGACATGGGGGTGGGAGGGGTCCTAAGTTTTGTGACGTCACATTTAAAAATCTAATATATCTAAGTATTAAAACCGAAATTTGATTTTTTCACGAAAAATTTTGAAAATTTCTGTATATTATAAAAAATATGTGACGTCACACAGAGAGGGGGGGGAGTTTCGCAAATGTGACCAGCTGTGACAAGGGGGGGAGGGGTCTAAAAATCATGAAATTCGTGTGACGTAATTAATGGATGGCCCCTAAGGTCCAGGGTTCAAACCCCGGCTCACACCTTTGGATTTTTGAAATCTATGTGCGAATCATAACTTTAATATCATTACTTGCTTACGATGAAGGAAAACACTGTGAGGAAACCTGCATGTCTTAGTCAAGTGAAATCCACCAACCCCCACTGGGCCAGTGTGGTGGATCATCTCCCTCACATTGTGGGGGTGGGGAGGCCCGTGCCCAGGAGTGGGATTTAAAAAGGGCAAATTATTATTATTATTGTAGGACCATTTTTTATATTGTTATAATAAATAACTGTTTCTGCAGTGTATCGTCTATATTACCGTCTGGTCAGCTGTCAAATGTGCCGTGGCGGCGCTCGGGAGTCAAGTATGCGAATAACGAAGCTTACTTCGACGTCGTGGAAGAAGTCGACGCTATTATAGATAAAAGTGGAGCCACTGTATCTGCTGAAATACAGGGATATGTAAGTTATACATATTGCGAGACTTACCAACTGTATGGTCACAGTCTAAGCAAAGCTCGTATTAAAGTTACCATAGAATTGACTAGGGGCTAAAACTCAGACATCTAGACCAGAGCAAATTACGAAAAGGCCGTTTCCGAAATTTGCCTCTGCCGGGACTAGAACCCACAACCATCCGATGCAGTGAGCTGAGCGGCCAACACTCGATCCACTGCGCCAAGCAGTCGGTATTATTATGACAATTCAACACAAAACACACAATCAAAAAACTCCTGATTCTATCATTAACTTGATTTTAGTACTTTTATTTATAATGTATTTGATCTTGACTAATACATATTATTCCAAAAATTTAAGAATGTGTGGTGTTTGTTTCAGATCGATTGCTGCATCAAACTGAGTGGCATGCCAGATCTGACTCTCACATTTGTTAATCCAAGACTGTTTGACGACGTATCATTCCATCCGTGTGTAAGATTTAAAAGATGGGAAGTGAGTATAACATATTATTCCTTTAGAAAATTATGCAGACCATATAGGGTAAAACCCCCAATTATTGGCACCTTGCACCAATTATTGTCCATACATATTTCTATGGGATTTCTTAGTTCAGCGGATAGAATAACTAGGTAGGTGTGAAAAACTGTGAAATTAATGATTCTTAACAAAAAAACACTATTTCCATGTTTAGTTTACTTATTTTTTAAAGATAACTTCAAAAGTGCCAATAATTGGGGGGGGGGGGGGGGTGCCAATATTGGGTGCCGTGACCCTACATACTTTATGCAAAATCTAAGACTGAGCTTGATCAGTGCAGGTACAGGAATGTGGCAAGCCTTAACGCTAGAGATAAGTATTTCCGTGCAATAACCTTCATAATAACCTTCATAGTGCAGTGATAACAGAGTGGTTAAGCGCGCATGTTTCGTGCCCGAGGTTCTGGCTTCAAACCCCGGCCCGCACCTCTAGGTTCATCGAAATCTATGGCTGAATCATAAATTTAAATATGATTATCACTTGCTTGTGGTGAGGGAAAACATCGTGAGGAAAACTGCATGTCTTAGAAATCAATCAATTTTCAAAAGACATGTGAAATCCGCCAACCCGCACTGGGCCAGCATGGTGGATTATGGCCTGAATCCCCCTCGCATTGAGGGGAGGTACGTGCCCAGGGGGTCTAATAGCGCCACTATACATCTAGCAGAATCCTTAGCAATTCCGCTAAATTTCTGTAAATAAAATAGTCACACATTTTACGCGATTTGTGACCATTTCACGGAAATTTAGCGGAGTCTGCTAGAAAATCCGAAAAATGAATTGCATTGGCAATGTTGCATAGTGGCGCTATTAGACCAGATGTGGATACAGAATTTCTGTATAAAATGCTTTGGTTATGCTCAGACTTATCTATGAAGTGTTTCATTTCAGTCCGAGAGAATATTATCATTTATCCCTCCCGACGGCAGCTTCCGTCTGATGTCGTATCACATTGGGTCGCAGAGTGTGGTCGCTATACCGATATACGTGCGGCACAGTCTCACGCTGCGCTCCAACGGAGACCAGGGCCGGTTGGACCTCACAGTGGGGCCTAAACAAACCATGGGAAGAGTCTTAGAAAGTAAGTTCTACATGTCTTAAAAGCCAGAACGATGAATATTTTGGTCCGAAAAACCGGTTAGCGCAACTGAGCTAAAAACGCCACTTGAGATTCCTTAATTCCTTATTTCGGCGTAAAGCAGCTATTACAGCTGCGTTTCGTACCATGAGTGAGAGAGCCGGAAGCCCAACACCCCCTCCCCTTCCCCTCCCTCCGTCCCATTCCACTTCAGGTTGGCAAAGTGCGAGCAATGCCTTTGGTATTGCATCTATAGGCTTCGGGTCCTACGATTGTTTGCCACCTCAGTCCTATAAAAAAACCGGCCAAGTGCGTGTCGGACTCGCACATACACGGTTCCGTACCACCGTATAAATTAAATAAAATTTTTAGTATTTCGAATAAATTCTGTAAAAAATATATTTACTACAACGCCATCTACTACAATACTCTGAGTTTAATACTGCAAACACATTCGTAACTTGAGGCCGTAAACACGTTGTACAAATCAGTTTAGCTAGATGGCGCTACTGTGACTGGTACTATTAATTTAAAACTTATTTATGGGTCAAAAGTGTAGTTTTACAATTCTTTTTTTTTCAACAATTTATGTAAAAGCTGTCTTAATGATCACTCATGGTTAAAATGTTAGTTTTCTCTTTATAAATTGTTTAATTTATGAGTTATAAATAAAAACGTCAAAAATATCGAGTTTATTGTATGGGGACCCCCTTTATTTTAAAGTTTATTTTTATTTTTAGTATTTGTTGTTGTAGCGGCAACAGAAATACACATTCTGTGAAAATTTCAAGTCTCTAGCTATTACCGTTCGTTAGATACAGCCCGCTGACAGACGGACGGACAGACGGACAGACAGACAGACAGACAGACAGACGGACAGCGTAGGCTTAGTAATAGGGTCCCGTAGGCACCCTTTGGGTACGGAACCCTAAAAAAGAAGAACTACCAAGAAATAATGGTTTTGAACTTTTTATCCAACAAGACCTAGTTTATTAATTTGACTATTGGAACCTAGATAAATAATTCGCTAATAATGTGTATTTCGATTTCAGATGTAGCGTTAGAGATCTGTATGCCTAAATGCGTGTTGAATTGTTCGCTGACTGCGAACCAAGGGAAGTACTCGTACGATCCCGTGAGCAAGGTGCTGCTGTGGGACATTGGCCGTATCGAGCTGCCCAAGCTGCCTAATATTAGAGGGACTGTAAGTATCACATACCTACAAAAAATAGTAGTAACTATTCATTAAATTAAAAAAAAAAAAATACTCAGTGTAATTATATAGTTTACTTATGAATGTAAAGTAACGAGTGTGATTTTAAGGAGGTAAGTAGTAGTAAGTAGGTACGTTTCGGCGTAAAGCAGCTATTACAGCTGCGTTTCGTACGATGAGTGAGAGAGCCGTAAGCCCACCCCCCCTCCCTCTCCCTCCATCCCACTCCCCTTCAGGTCGGCAATGTGCGAGCAATACCTTTGGTATTGTAAGCATCTATAGGCTACGGTAACTTTTTAACATCAGGCGGGCCGTACGCTTTTTCCCACCGCAGTCCTATAAAAAAAAAAGAGGTACTGTTACGATTCTTTTCTTTATAAGTGTCACTTCTACATGTGTTTGTTGACTTAAGATTCATTGATCTATTTTATGATTTGTTATCTTCCGTAAAACAATACGGGCAGCCTTGTCAAAAGTATATTTTCGAAAACTAATATTTGCGTATTTCGGACAAAACAAAACAAACCTATCTTCTGTGAGAGGGTACTACCCGGGTCGAGCCAGCTCGTACATGAGCTGCAGTCAATTGGCTACATCTTGACTCTACCACCGGTAAAACTAAACTTGAACTTGGTCTTGTTTGTACTGCTAGCTTGGCCCTATATTGAAACCATTTCACACCACAGGTATCAGTGGCAACGGGAGCGGACACGACGGGCGCCAACCCTAACATCAACGTGCACTTCACGATACCGCAGCTGGCCGTCAGTGGGCTGCGAGTCAGCCGGCTAGACATGTATGGCGCCAAGTACAAGCCGTTCAAAGGCGTCAAATACGTCACCAAAGCCGGCAAGTTCCACGTGAGGATGTGATGGGAAGCGGAAACCGATGAACAATGGATTTACTTCGGGCTGTCTACATGAGTGCTTTATATCTGTAAAAAATCTAAGGAAGAGTATAGGTTTTGTAGAGCGCTGTCTCTGTCACTCATAGATGACGCTCTATAGAGCCGAAGCTAGCCGATTATCTCTTTCTAAACATCTCATACTATCTCAACAATGTTGAATATCCTAAGGCCCGCCACATACATACTGAATTTCATTTCGAAATACTGGATCTGGGTTTCCGAACGTGATACGTCCATACATTTGGATGGATTTACTGCGTTCGGAATCCCCGATTCGATATTTCGAAACGGGATTCCGTAACGGAATTCCGTATGTATGTGGCGGGCCTAAAGCTGTAGGGAAGAAGTGGAGTGGGTGATTGGGAGAAAATACACCAATAGGATCGCTTGTTTCTTTCCAATAGAATTGACGCGATTCTATTGGTTATTTTCATTCTCGTGTCTGGACATTCTATTGTCGTATGAATTTAGAAAATATCTATTTGTAAGGGCCACCGCAGACATGCTGCTTCTAGCATTGGCGATCGGCGATTTTGCGATTGTAGCGAGAAAATCGCCGATCGCCGATGCTAAAAGTAGCATGTCTGCGGAGGCCCTAATACTGTGTTTTCACAGATGATTATGTGCAATTGTTGTCAATACAGGGGGCTTACCACGAACTCTTATTGCGATTCAATTACAGGAACGTTTTACGTATCAGCGACTTTTTGTGCAATGACGTACCTTATTGTCATGACAATAAGAAACGTCATTAATACGTCGTTAAAACGTTCCTATAATTGAATCGCGACAAGAGGTCGTGGTAAGGCCCCTGGTGCCTATATTCGATCGAAAAAATCGAGCATATAGGCACCGAGATTATGAAATAACGTAACATATATTTTATTCTCGAAATCTTCATATTATATAGAAACAAATAAGTATGTAAGTATAACAAAGCGAATTGACTTAATGATTTTTTACTACCTATTTATAATTTAAGTTTCGTTATCTTTCCAAGTTGTAAATAATGTTGCTTATAAAAAATATTATCTGATATTGAAATAGTTTTATTGTGTAAATATTCCTACATTGTGTAAGCATCAATATATGTTAAATAATTCAATATTACAACTACATCATTTAAATATAAAGAACTTAATTTTTTTCAAACAATTTAATTTCGCTAAGGGACTCCGCAGACTTGCTACTTTTTGCATCGGCGATCGGCGGTTCAGTCGGATTTTACCACGGATAGTAATGCAATTACTTCTCAGGTAGGGTCAGCAACGTGGGTCGCTGAACATTTTCAGTTTTCAAATCACTTGCACACTTTTGCATCAATTCCATTATTTTTATTGATCGAAACAATATTTAAATATGTTGCTAGGTATTATTTAGTTTCAACAAGGTTTACCAACGTTTGTAAAATAAAGGGTATTGTCAATTTGAACAATTGAGAATGTTCAGCGACTTATGCTGTCTCTATCTAGTCACAAATAAAATTGAGAACATGTTTTCCTAAATCAATTTCAATATCACGCTGTTCTTTTTGCGAGCGCCGCCTTCAGCGCGGCGATGTCTCGTCGCAACGCGTCCAGTTCACTTTCGACGGCGGTGACACACATCCGCGTGGATTCTTTATCTCTAAAGTATCTCTGCACGAGAACCGACATCACCGCTGGGAACTCTCTCTGCACACTCGCCTCTACGTCGCGTTCCTAATGCAAAAATAATTATTGCTAAATGATTTGAGCTTTAAACGATATCAAATCTGATATGATATCGTGTTGTGGACCAACTAAACTTGGACAAAAGTTATTGCTCTTTTCATGGTCGTGGGTAATACACAAACGAGACAGTAATAATTATCTACTTAAATGGAGAGAAAAACCGGCTAAGTGCGTGTCGGACTCGCACATAAAGGGTTCCGTACCACCGTAGAATAAAAACGTCAAAAATATCAAGTTTCTTGTATCGGGACCCCCTTTATTTTAATCTACAGTAATGCTTAATGTGTATATCTAAATACAACGCATTTAAAAGTATTTCTGTCTGCCTCATACGTTACGATCATGAGAAGGATGGCAATATTATCTTAGTAAAGTTTAGTTGTGTACAATCATAATCAGCACCATAGTTACTCTTACAATGTAACAGCAAAAGGATGGAGACCAGCGCGCGTACACGGCGCTCGGGCTGGAGACCTTGGCGATGATCCATTCCATGACGTTGCTCATGCCCGAAGCCGTGGGGATCATGTTGTACGGCGAGGGTAGCGTGGTCTGCAGCATGTAGTCGATGTACACCTGAAAGGAAGCAGCAGGCAACTAATCCACATCTGTATTCCCCTAAAGAAGGTAGAGTGCACTTAGGTATATGATAGGTAGATGAGCTTTAGGGTCCGTTCATCCAGAACCGGCTTCGAGAGGAGAGCATATTTTAATTGCGTTTGAGTTTTGGGTTATTGAAATAAGGTTGAAAAAATTCAAATGAAATATACGTCACGATTTTTATCCCCATTCGGGGGTAGACAGAGGCTTGAGTGGCCATACTCCATCACATTATGGAAGTATTAAGTCAACTCAACGCGTCAACGCGTTGGTGTGAACTGTAAGTGCAGTGAACAATTGTAAATAAATAAATAAACTCAAAGCCCACGTTTCACCAGATAGTCAGAACCCAACGTAACAGGTGGTGAACCTTGTGAAATAAGTTTGATTTTATCGATTTGAAAAATTTAGTATGTTTAGCGACTTATGTTGCTGACTGTGCCTTCTAACATCGCAATCACTAAACTTGTGTTCAGCGCGTCACATGCAGCGAAATTCACACATCCTTTATCGTACCTACTCACGAATCGATAACTAACTCATTAAATAAGACGACTTTATACACAGGAAGATGAGCCGTAGTGGCGATACCGAAATGTTTTCAACATTACCCGCCAGCGACTGAGCGGGGTAGCACCACCCTCTCACAAAAGATCGGCGTAAAGCAGCTATTACAGCTGCGTTTCGTACGATGAGTGAGAGAGCCGAAAGCCCAAACCCCCTCCTCCCCTCCCTCCATTCCACTCCCCTTCAGGTCGGCAATGTGCGAGCAATACCTTTGGTATTGCAAGCATCTATAGGTTACGGTAACTGCTTAACATCAGGCGGTCCGTACCTACGCTTTTTCCACCGCAGTCCTATAAAAAAAGGGTCATAGTGTCCATGGACATACTATTTTGGACAGTCACGACTCACATGTGTCCCTCTTCCTTGCTATGTCTTTCCTTACCTCAGTTTTCCCGAAGGTCCATTCTATATCAACGTTGTCGGTAACCCTTTGAAAGGTGTTGGACATAGTTGCTATGAGCATATTCAACACGACGATCACAGATATGACTTCGAAACCTGTTGATGTATCGTAATTAGCTGGAGGGAACGTTTTACTTTTATTAAATTCCACGATGGACTAGTCGGGCGTGTATTGATCACCCTCGGCCGAGAATAGAGGGATAATATAGTAATTATTTGTTTTTCAGAACGGGTCGGTTTATAAGCAGCTATTTTAAAGTAGCAAAACCGGTTAAGTGTAAGTCGTTAAAACTTGCAACATTATTTAGGTAACTTAATATTCCCTGTAGTTCATACAATAAGTAATAAATCAGGTTGGCAAATACAAAGGATTTTCTACGGGTACTATCTATGGTCTATCTAGGTACGAAATATGTCTTTTAACATAGAGTGTTTTATTATGATCACCACTAAGAAAGTTGTTAAATGTACTAATAATTAGTAAGTAGGCATGATATTTTTGACAAATTGCTGCATCTACATTGGGTGCATGGCGCGCCCGAGCACACAGTTTTGACTGCGAAACGCAGACAATGACATAAGGGTCATTCCTGCGAACCAGATTCTCGCCGTGATTTTCGTGGTAATTTTTGTTTTTGTAAATTTTTGATAATTTATATTAATAACATAATATAGCCTTTTATACAAGTTCAAAGCTCTATCGCTTTTGTAAATCTGATGATAACTTTGGACAGAATTCAAGGTTGAAGAAAATGGTGCCACGTAACTCATGCAGTACCACACGAAACTCACGCAGTAAATCCCGGGGTATTCTTTACGCATTATTTATGTACTTTACCATTTATTTTGCTCTCTTTATGGTTGTTGGGACTTATGTTTAATAACAAGAGAATATAAAAGACAAAATATGGGAAAAAATCTAACATTAACTTGTGTATACTTGATTCCAATGATATTTTCCTTGATTTCTACAAGGTCTGTGTGATATACTACTCCAGATGTCACTTGCAAGCTATTTAACATAGTGTTCCGTTCGTTTTACCAGAGACCACACTCCCAAAAGATGTGATATGCAAATTGTTTGTGATCGTTATCCGGCGTCGAACATTGTTATAGAGGTGAAGAAACTAATTTGAAATAGAATAATTTAGGTACTCCAAAAGATGTAACGTCTTGTGAAAATTTGAGCCACACTGTGGTCCACCTCTAGCCATGTCCTCTCCAGATGCTCACAAACGCATGGAAATAATTTCACGGAGGTGGCGGCCCTAGTTGTGATATCCCATCTGAAGTGCCATTTGTTCAGACATCTTCGTAAACGACAGAATTCTAAAGCAATCTCGTATTTTAAGGAACTCTGTATTCATGTTTTATCGAGGAGAAAAGTACATGACCGTGCGTCTCTGACTCTGCACCTGGGAGCATTCTCGCAAATAAAAGCAGAACCTCAATCAATCCAGCTTTAGGACCAACTAGAGTTCGAAACCGATCCAATTGCCAAAGATGTCAGACAGGGAGACGTTCCATCTTCGAAATTATGATGATGAATGATATCTTTTACCTTCCCCACTGGAAAAGGTAAAGCATCGATGCTAATGGCGAGTATAGGTGTACTTGTTAGCACTTTCAATTTCAGGGAGGATATCAGCTCTATGTTCTCAATAGAGGTTCCCGTCAGGTATATCTTAAAATTAAATAGACAAGAGGAATGTTCTTGCGGCTCTTCTCATTGAAAGCAATACGCTAAAATGTTTATGTTAACGATTCATAAGTACTACCTAGGTATGAGTTTTGTCCAGAATAAAATCCGAATCAAAAGCAGGACCCGATAAACAAATAAAATCGCCCAAAAAATAATTAAATTAAATTATTTTGTTGCGTTGCGGGTTTAGTTTATCCTCTCTCTCTTCCTGACTATGTATCCCACATGGTGGTGGGGTCAGCCTTCCTAGGCTTTCCCTTCCACTTCGCTCTATTCTCGACATCGTCTTCGTATACCTGACACTCTTTCATGTCCTTTAGCATTACAGCTTTTAATCTTGTTTTGGGTCTGCCTTGGGGTCTTGGGCTGGGAATGGAAAGTTGTAGTGCTAAGTTCCCTGCGTATTCAGGCGGCCTCCTGTTCACGTGACCATACCATCGCAGCCTACTCTTTTGCATCTTGTCGGCGATATCGCGCACGCCCAGGCTTCCTCACACGTACTCGTTACGGATTTTATCAAGCCTGATAACGCCACACATCCACCTCAACATTTTCATTTCAGCAACTTGAATGGTATGCACGTTCTTTTAGGTTATGGCCCACGTTTCGCTGCCATACATGGGGACTGGTCTTATGATGGTCTTATATACCATGCCCTTTAGTTTAACAGGCATTATTTTATCGCATGTAACACCAGTTACCTCTCGCCATTTTAGCCACGCTACAGCTATTCGGTGCTGAATTTTGCATTCTACGTTCCCGGAATTGTACATCATACTCCCCAGGTACTTATATTGATCGCACAAAGTGACCAATTGCCCATCGATGGGAATCGAACTGCTGTCGCTTGGACCTGGTTCGTTAAAGCACATAAATTGGGTCTTTGCTACACTCAGCACAAGGCCACGGCTTGCAACTTATGTTTCCAAGATAAAAGTGTCTGTTGTAACTATCTATCTTGCACCCTTATACATGTCGGCAACGATGTTGATGTATTGTTTGGGGACATTATTCTTACGAAGGCTCCACCAGATTGTGTCTCTTGGGTCATGGGACCCTATCATCAAATGCCTTTTCCATGTCCAAGAATGCAACATACAATGGTCGGTTTTTGGAGTGATATTCATCAGCAATCGTTTTCAGAGCAAACATCGGATCGGTGGTCGATAGGCCAGTTACTACGTGCGGGTTTAGTTTATATTAATAAAAAAATTGATATTTTTTAATTTTGTTCTTGAGTTTCCAGGACAAATCACTAGGAAAGACGGACACAACCATAAGCAATGAGATAGCAGTATGGAGCAAATGCGATCAACGCTGAGCTTTACGATACCATGGACATAAACAAATAGCGAAGCATCGTGAGACAAAACAATCATTCCGCCACGGGCAAATCATGAGCGTCAGCAATGATGATCGCTGCGTGAGGGATACAACCAGTGTCTGATGCCAATATGTACTTCATATGGCAATGACACGTGTTCATTACATGAAAAGTCCAACGGAAAATGAGATTCGTGGTAATTTCATGAGATTCGTGGAGAAATTGCCACGAATCTCATGCCACGAAACTCGTCAAATTAAACATATATCACTATTATTCTTACACTTCAAAATGTAGTATAAATTAAAGAACACTAAATCATACTTCGACAGCTAACTAATACGTATTAAAAACCCCAGTATCTAAAGTGACTGCAAACAACAATAAATTTTGTCCACAAAACTCCGGTACATCGGCAAAAAAACATGTTTTTTGGACTTTGATACCCTATATCTCATCGCGGAGGGATACACCCTCGATCATCTCTCTGCTGGACTGCCTCGACATGACTGCCTGTCCGTAGTGACATGAAACAAGACCATAAATTGTTTCATCGTAGACTTATACATCATTTAGTCATACGCCGTAAAAATGTGCACAAACGTGTGACCAACACAAATAGCTATTTAATATTTAAACTAAACAATAAAATATATTAAATTTGTAATCAATAAAAAGAGTATATTTTTACAAATTTTTTGATGTCTATAACAAGATCCTAACACCATTTACCGAAAAGTTAAACGCTATTGTTTCATGAAAGTGAAGCGTGTGACACAGCGAGAACGGCTAATTTGACCCCGATTTTGGTTTTCAAATGAAGTTTGGGTGTATAATTTATTTATTTATGAAATAAAAATTATGTTTTCCAAATAGACAAATGTAGTAAAAAACTAAAAAAATATACTTTTAATCGGTATCTCTGATAAAACCAGAGATAAGACTGTGTGACCGCTAAAATCGAGCTTCGCAGGAACCACCCATAACATGAGTGCTTGGGCGAGGCATGCGAGGCACTGCACGCACCAACGTTAACAGTTGCTTGAATAGGTATTAATCACGGATATATGTTTACGTTCGTGGTACTAACATCCAAAACAGAAGTATCCAATACGCTCCGTGAATGCGTGCCTGTTCTCGTAAGGTTTATCCACACTCCTCAGGACTCTAGTGTTTTCAAGAACTACGTCGGCGCTCTCCAGCGGCGCCATGCAGAATAGTGCCCAGAATAATGTGTTTAAAGTGTCTGCTAGACTTGTGAACGAAGATACCTGGAAGCAAGGTAGGTGGCACTTCAGAGCACTTACCCCCCTCGCACACGGCGCCGTATCGTAAGCGTATCGTAATACGCGCGTAAAACGAGAGCATACATTCCATGTACGAGCACGTACATTGTCAAACAAGTCCGCAGACGAAGCGTAATCTCATACGATTCGCTGCAACACCGCTTCGTCTGCGGACTTATTTGAAAATGTACCTGCTCGTATTGCTCTCGTTCTGCGCGCGTATAATGATACGCTTACGTTACGACGCCGTGTGCGGAGGGGGTAACTGTGCTTCATACATTAGCGTTTGACGACCGCTTGGGACAGATGTTCGAGCGTAGGCCGCTCGGCACACTGCATCGGATGGTTGCGGGTTCGGTTCCCGCCAGAGGCAAATTTAGGAAACGGCCTTTTTGTAATTTGCCCAGATCTGAGTGTCACTGGCATCGCCCCCGGTCCATTGTATGCTAGCCCTTGTACAAGCATTACTTAGTTTGAAACAATACCTATACAGTTGGTATGTAAAATGACGATATTCATTATTTTATTTATTTATCACACGCTAAATGCAGACGTGATGTGTGAAGCTAAACGAAGCACGATAGCTTATTAGTCTGAGTAGTTGTACTTAGTGGGTGCGTTGTTCTGTGCCTGTAGCGCGCTAAAACTTTGGTCGTTAATTTTAGTGAGCTACCTATCCGCAGCTTCGTGTCGCGAATGAGAGAGTAGCATAAGACAAGATTAGAAATATGGACCTAAGTATGTCCCTAGGTCTAGGAAAACCAGTAGTTTAAATCAATCTCAACTTTTGAAGTGAACTTGGAAATATTTCAGTATAAAACTAAATTTCAAAAGCGCAATCTAGGCGGTCTCCGAGTTGAAATTGATTCATTAATCCCTCCTTAGTTAATTAGGGCAGATAGTCGGATTTAATTACTCTGAAGCTAAATTATATAAGACGCCCAAAAGTATTTCACAGGTTAACTATCTCCTTAACTATTTCCTTAGTAAAACCGCTGTGAATTCTATAGAATTCACAGAAGTTAAGTAAGACATATTACAGTTTTATTATCTACTAGCTTTTGCCCGCGACTTCGTCCGCGTAGACTTCAAAATAAAAAAAAACCGGGCAAGTGACTTAAGACTTTTTAGTACTTTTTAGTGCGCCAGGGTTTTTTAAGTCAGTATTTGCTTTTTTATAAAAATAATTTTATTTCACGATTTTTATTGGAGCCATACAAACTTTATCTCGGTACCTAATTCGGTGAATGCGTGTTTTGGTAGGTAGGTATATAGAGCCAAAATCCCAAATCCCCCTCCCCTTCTCCACCCTTTTCCTCCCCTCTCTTCCTTCTGCTCCCTCCCCCTCCATTTCCCTTTCCCTTTCCCCTCCCCCTTCCACTTCCCCCTACCTTACTTCTTCCCCTTCCTCCCTCACCTACCCTATGCATACTAAGTTTCAAGTCAATCGGGTACAAACATTTTTCTGCCGTACTTTTCTACCTTTAGTTTCCCCCTTTTGGGTGTTGATTTCCGAAATGATTTTTTATGGGATCAAACTGAAGTAGTACCTACCATATTCAGCTCGGCTTATACCCCAATTATTTAAAATGAATAATCATAACCAATCTCGAGATATGGATGACTAAACATTCGCAGACCCCGCTCTCCCCTTATCCTTCAAAATATTAAAAACGCTGAAACCCCAGTCTGATTATTTAAAATGAACAATCATAACCAATTTCGAGATATGGATGACTAAACATTCGCTGACCCCGCTCTCCCCTTTTCCTTCAAAATATTAAAAACGCTGAAACCCCAGTCTGATTATTTAAAATGAACAATCATAACCAATTTCGAGATATGGATGACTAAACATTCGCTGACCCCGCTCTCCCCTTTTCCTTCAAAATATTAAAAACGCTGAAACCCCAGTCTGATTATTTAAAATGAACAATCATAACCAATTTCGAGATATGGATGACTAAACATTCGCAGACCCCGCTCTCCCCTTTTCCTTCAAAATATTAAAAACGCTGAAACCCCAGTCTGATTATTTAAAATGAACAATCATAACCAATTTCGAGATATGGATGACTAAACATTCGCTGACCCCGCTCTCCCCTTTTCCTTCAAAATATTAAAAACGCTGAAACCCCAGTCTGATTATTTAAAATGGACAATCATAACCAATTTCGAGATATGGATGACTAAACATTCGCAGACCCCGCTCTCCCCTTTTCCTTCAAAATATTAAAAACGCTGAAACCCCAGTCTGATTATTTAAAATGAACAATC
Organism: Drymonia ruficornis; assembly: GCA_947859195.1. Classification (NCBI taxonomy): domain Eukaryota; kingdom Metazoa; phylum Arthropoda; class Insecta; order Lepidoptera; family Notodontidae; genus Drymonia; species Drymonia ruficornis. The sequence continues at coordinate 18,579,280 of OX401904.1, forward strand.
ATAACCAATTTCGAGATATGGATGACTAAACATTCGCTGACCCCGCTCTCCCCTTTTCCTTCAAAATATTAAAAACGCTGAAACCCCAGTCTGATTATTTAAAATGGACAATCATAACCAATTTCGAGATATGGATGACTAAACATTCGCTGACCCCGCTCTCCCCTTTTCCTTCAAAATATTAAAAACGCTGAAACCCCAGTCTGATTATTTAAAATGAACAATCATAACCAATCTCGAGATATGGATGACTAAACATTCGCTGACCCCGCTCTCCCCTTTTCCTTCAAAATATTAAAAACGCTGAAACCCCAGTCTGATTATTTAAAATGAACAATCATAACCAATCTCGAGATATGGATGACTAAACATTCACTGACCCCGCTCTCCCCCTTTCCTTCAAAATATTAAAAACGCTGAAACCCCAGTCTGATTATTTAAAATGAACAATCATAACCAATTTCGAGATATGGATGACTAAACATTCGCTGACCCCGCTCTCCCCTTTTCCTTCAAAATATTGAAAACGCCGAATCCCCAGTTTGATTATTTAAAATGAACAATCATAACCAATTTCGAGATATGGATGACTAAAAATTCGCTGACCCCGCTCTCCCCTTTTCCTTCAAAATATTAAAAACGCCGAAACCCCAGTTTGATTATTTAAAATGAACAATCATAACCAATTTCGAGATATGGATGACTAAACATTCGCTGACCCCGCTCTCCCCTTTTCCTTCAAAAGATTAAAAACGCTGAAACCCCAGTCTGATTATTTAAAATGAACAATCATAACCAATTTCGAGATATGGATGACTAAAAATTCGCTGACCCCGCTCTCCCCTTTTCCTTCAAAATATTAAAAACGCTGAAACCCCAGTCTGATTATTTAAAATGAACAATCATAACCAATTTCGAGATATGGATGACTAAACATTCGCTGACCCCGCTCTCCCCTTTTCCTTCAAAATATTAAAAACGCTGAAGCCCCAGTCTGATTATTTAAAATGAACAATCATAACGAATCTCGAGATATGGATGACTAAACATTCGCTGACCCCGCTCTCCCCTTTTCCTTCAAAATATTAAAAACGCTGAAACCCCAGTCTGATTACTTAAAATGAACAATCATAACCAATTTTGAGATATGGATGACTAAACATGCGCTGACCCCGCTCTCCCCTTTCTCGTCAAAATGATTAAAAATACGGAAACCCCAGTCTGCTCAATTCAAATAAGCAATCATAACCAATATCGAGATATGGATGACTTATTAAAACATCCCTTGACCCCGTTTTCCCCTTTCCCGTCAAAATAACAAAACTCGACCACCCCTATACAAACTTTCACTCCACATTCACCCCTTAGGGGTTGAATTTCCAAAAACACGAAAGAAATCTAAACACAAACTTTCATTCCCCTATTTTACCCCCTTAGGGGTTGAATTTTCAAAAACCCTGAAATTACTCTTTTTTATGTTTGAAAAGACACCTAATCACCAATTTAAGTAATTCTAACTTCAAAAATGACGGAACTTCCATACAAACTTTTATCCCCTATTTTACCCCCTTAGGGGTCGAATTTTCAAAAACCCTGAAACCCATATTTTTTTATTTTTCAAAAGACACCTAATCAGCAATTTTCATAATTCTAACTTCAAAAATGACGAACTTCCATACAAACTTTCATCCCTTATTTTACCCCCTTAGGGGTTGAATTTCAAAAAACCCTTTCTTAGTACACCTCTACACATCAAAACAAACCCACCCTCCAAATTTCAAGTCTCTACGATCAGCGGTTTAGGCTATGCGTTGTCTGTCAGTCAGTCAGTCAGTCAGTCAGTCAGTCAATCAGGACTTTGATTCTTATATATTTAGATAGATAAAACTGTAATATGTCTTACTTAACTTATTTTTAACTAGATGAAAATAAGTAAGCTCCTAAGGGCCTGCGTTTGCATCATTCACTACAAAAAAGCTTCAAATGCTGATAGTCATGGGAACTCGCGCAGTGTTTTATTGGTAATCATCCGGTGTTTTTTTTTTAAACTAATGCAAAGTAACCGTAAAGCTTTCTTTGTAAGTTCCAATGGTCCGTGAAATAAGTTGCTGACAGTGAACTAATGATTAAAAACGATAGACGGCACCTTTCTTGGTAAACTGATGCGTTATTCAGTTTAGAATATCAAAACTACCTAGGTTCACAAACTGTGGAAACCCTGTTCCACAGTTTGTGAATAGTTTGAACTGTACACTTAAACCGCCTACGATGCAGTAAAGAGGTCGTCAGGTCCGCTATAACGCCGACATTATTGTGCCGCAATTCGAGCGAAACTAGACGACGTGTAGACATGTTAACACATTAAGATTACCTAATATTACACGAACTTAAAATAAAAATGCTTATTTTGTGTGTGCTACATTTTAAAATAAATGGCTGGACTATAAAACTGGCTCGCCGGTATAAAAGTGTCTAAGCTTATTTTATTACACGCAACCTACTCTCTAGGCTTCTGTTTCAACGTGACATTAAATATCAAAGACCATTACGAGAGTTTCGTTCGAGACCCGTTACGGGCGATATAATCTGTCAGGGTCAAATTGTTATTCGCTGGGTACGATATTCTAAATTGCGGGTTCGCGGAAGTCTAAGTGGGGTCCTTGATAAGGTCACACAGATTTGCGTGTTTACCTGCACCGTCTTCATTCCGAAATCGTCCTCGTAGACCATACCGTCGTAGTATTGGTAGAAGCGCGCAAGGCCGGCGGCAAACGCACTTATTATGATCGCAAACACTATCATGTACTTGTAAATATCGATAGTCATTTTCCCCAAGGACACCTGTGAATGAAGAAATGTTTACTTAACAAGTTGGGAGTATGGTTCAAAATACATAAACAAGTATACTGTCTACCTAAGCCTAAGTCTTCTATTTAAATCTGACTTTCTCTCGTTTCCTTAGTTTTTACGACGTCGTTGGGACGTGATGAATCATTAGGTTTGTATGTCCTAGATCGCATTCAAAATCTATCGTATATTAGCTAGACGTCATATCATGACTTCTTATTTTAAATTGTATCTGTTACCTCGCGGTTTGTCGCTTAGAACTCTCCTCACATTAGGAAGATAACTCAGTGTAGGCAAGCCTTTGCATAAAGCCGGACGGGATCTGAAGCACTATTCCAGGCAGCTCTTATGCCAAACAAGGCCATCTAATTTAAATAAAGGCGTGTGGAACATTTGCTAACGAGGGCATTCTTCCGAAGAATCAATGCAGTATTTAAATGTAAAATGTGCATACCTGCAGTGGCCCTAAATGGTAGTTCAGTTGGCATAGGAACATGAGTCGGAAGAAAGCACACACAGTTGCCAGGCAATACGTGCCTTCGGCCAACAGCGTTGGGTCGTATTGGTTCCAATATTTGCGTTCTGAATAAAAGAGCAATAGTTCATTAGAAATATCTTTTCAATCTAAATCTGTTTTCGTGACTACATGTCTCGGATTAATAATTGAGAGGATTCGGCTCTGAGACGGGTAACGACCGGTTTGATAGATGTAATTCCTAAACGATCTGTAGTTTTAGATACTTGTCTCTCCTAAAGTGACCCCATACCAATCGAACTCTAAAATGAGAACTTTTACAAATAGGCAATGTGCTTAAATAAGCGAAGTATGATTCACATGCGAACAAGTCCCACCTAAGTCGTCCTGGCCGTGTACAGCAATGTCTATAGCGGCAGCCACCCAAAAGGCGAAAGTGAGGCCGAACAGCGAGAGCATTATGATCTCGGCCCAGTTCCACATTTTAGTGAAGTAGCGTCGAGGACCTTGCATCAGGCACATCCGGATGGCCGACCACGTGTAGCCGCACACATACAGTATCAGTATAGCTTCAACACCTGTTAATTAAACTTAGTAAAAAAATCTGTTACATTTTATTAAGTTGGTACTTAGGACTAGGGACATAAGTACTAACTTTTTTTTGTACCTAGGTACTAATTGTTGCTACTACAATGTGTGCAGAAACGTTCCCTTTAAAGAAACACGCGTTACTTAATTTGCACAAAAGCAGCCGGCTATGTGCTTGTCATTGATGGCCATAGAAAAGTATAACTATGTAGTGAATACACACGGTAACTAACGCAGCGCATAATGATACGCTATCCAACCGCGACTGATCGCAATATCGTGTGCAATTAATTGTGATAATCTTGACAAAGGATCTCATCAGCGCAGCGTCATCAGAAAGTAAAGCGCGAACCTGTGTTCGGCGGTCCTCGTTTCAGGTTGGCTTTATCTTGATTAGAGATGTAGAAGACCAGGACGAGGAACACTAGGTACGCAGCAACGTGAGTAATCAGTTTGTTCAACGGTATCTGCCAGTGCGTGACGACGCGATGACGAGGCGCTGACTGGGAACATACCAATTAGACATACACTCTTACTGATGTACATAAAAAAGCGGATAATACACTCACCATGCATACGAATAGAATAATTGGTGTAATCAGCACTCGGCTTAGAATTATTAATGCTTTTGTTAACGCAGATTTGCACCTCCAATTGTGCCATTCGCCCAACCAGTACGCTTCTAGTACCTAGACAGAATAAGCGACATACTTAAATGTAATTACATTTAAAGTCACGGAATTTAATTATTGTGAACATAGCTTACATGAGCTTTAAAATTATAAAACTGCTTGACATCCTAACACGGTTTGTCATTTTATTGTTGGTAAGTACCTGTTGAGTATTCGGATGAGCAACAAATTATTTTTGTTTATAATCGACAGCCATTAGGAGCCTCGGTAAAACGAAATGACGTCGACCATTACATCCCGATCTTTGCTTCAATATCAATTCCACTTCTTCAGACGTGCGGCAACATCCTACCCGAAATAGTTACGATTATTGCCCGGTTGTTATGGACTTTCTAGTATCAATATTTCAATTAATTTCAGTGAAAGCATAACTTTACCTATGAGGTCAACAGCGAACGCGCTGACGTCATCTCCGAGTTGCAAATATGCTGCTGCCAATTGCCTACAGGCTGCGGCATTGGCGGCCAGCTCGCCGGCGAGGTAGAACGCGTCTAGTATGGGGTCCGCCGAGACTTGGACCAGGTATGCTGGAGACGCGATGGCTCGGTACACAGACAGCCGAGCGCTGCACGTATGTAGGGGATCCTCATTCACTAAAGCATTTCTACGAAAATAATGTATCTTAAAATCCGTAACGGTGTTAAAACTGTACAAATTCCGAAACAACACAGATAGGTCGCATGCGTGGGTGCGGTTATTGTTGTCATTGTTAACTTGCCTCACAAAGCTGTCTTTAGAGCTAAGCCAAATTAGTTTAGGCATCATTATTGATAACCATTCGACTCGTAAAATAAAATGAGACCGTAATAAAATCATTGAGGCAGCAAAAATTTAATTTAGTAACACTTTTGAGCAATTAGCAAGTTATTTGCATTATTTTTATTGCTATAAAAGTTTATGGTTGCGGAAAACATGCAATTTGATGCCAATTTAATCTACAAGGGGAAACAGCCATTACAGTGAGGCAGGAATTTGTTAAATATTTTTAGTAAAAGTATGTTGATGCCGGCAATAAGAAAGTATGAGATGGAGTTATAAATTTGAGTAAAAGTCAGGTGTTGAACTTGCAATTCAGGCTGATCATACTTGCAAGGAACGCATGTGCATTTGGTAGCGTGCGGGCTGGTTATAATGTGACCGCGATGTATCAGCAGCTCTACCACTTCATAGTGACCCATCTGAGCAGCAAGAATGATTGGAGTAACGTGCGGGGGGAAATCTCTGGAATGTGTCGTTCCTGCGAACTCTAACCCTGGCGAGATCTTCTTCTGGGCATCCAACAGCATTACTGTAAACAAACACCCACTCAGTAACATACTATTATAAAAGGCAGTGAAAGCAAAACCGCGTCATTTACCCAATATCTTAATGTTGTTGTCTCGTACGGCGTGTAACACTGTGTCACCAATTTCCACATTCGGACGGCTCAAGAGAAATTCTACCATCGCCTCCGATCTGTTTTGCACGGCTATATGTAGTGCTGATGTGCCCTGTAAGGTTGAATTGTTATTGACTTTATTATAGGTGTATTTTCGTGTTGTTGCACTTGTATGAAAGTAAGCTGGGCACTTGACCTGAAAATTTATGCAGTTGATGTTCAATGTCGGGCGATGATCTAAATATTTTTTGACTGCGTTGATGTCATCTGCGGATACAAGTCTTAAATACCCGGCCTCATCTGGTTGTAATTTCGGCAAATGTATGCAAGATTTTGATCCAAATGTAGTATTTTCTATTTCTTCATTAGGCTTAAAACGAAATAAAGTTTAGTTCAGTTAAATCCAGCTTAACGCAGTAGGTTTATATCGATTCAAGTGTTTCACCAACCGCTTCAAGTTTTTCATAAATGTCCCGCCGTCGAGGTTTGCATTTAGTTCCTTTTGCTTTTCGTAAATAAGGAGTGCTACATTTCTCAGAAAATTTTAGATAATTGTACATAGAATTTGGAAAGATACAGTGATTATCAATTTTTGGTTCTGAATAAGCTTTAGTTTCGATATGATGCCTCTTCAGTTCTTGTAATAGTGTTCTGGTATCACTCTTCTGGACCGCCGATGTTGGTTCATAATTATTTCCACCACTTGTGGAAGTGCGTGCAGGAACTGATGATACGTTTTCGTTATGAATTGGTAGGCTAGGTAAGCTTTGATTTTCAATAGAGTCTGTTTGATTTGATCTCTGGGATTTGGTAGCTCTGCCCAGATGAAACATGGGTGTTATCTATAGTGGTTCTCTGTATTGCAAACGATTATTTTCTGAACTGCAAATTACACATGCTATCAACAGTATTCTTTCTTTATATATTTTTGTATAGAGAATATAGCACTAGGATATTATTAAGGTTCAATTCACTTCACATCGGGGGTACAACTTCTTCTTCAGGCCATGAACGTAATACCATTGAACGAGGACTGTGGACTACAAACTTTATTTTCCTTTCATTCATTCAAAAATAAACCTTATCTGACGGACTTAACGCCCACGATGCAGGCTTTATAAAAACCGGTCCCAGCCAGATACCTATAACTGCGCCTTCTTTCCCTTTCTAACAGTACAACCTTTCAACCCTTGTGTTGCCAGTTAATATTTATTCGATCACCTTAAACTTGGTACATTTTCATGTTAAGAATAATAAACAATAAAGTCGATTAATGAAATACCAATGGTAAAGTATAAGAATATCCTAAGATTAAAATTTCAAATATAAATAAATATCTGGAAATAAGTACTTACCTTCTTTAATAATTCGCTTGTAATTGTCAGTTCCGTGATGTCTATAGGAATCGTAGCAGAAATAAAATTAAAAACTTGAAACACAGAACGTCAATTTGCGTGACACACGACATTTTCAGCTAATTTTAAATCTAGAGGATTGTGCTTAATTTTCTCATAAAAATGGGTAGAATATGCGTAATGCAAGGGTGTAAAAGCGAATATTATCCGAATTAAGGATTATCTTAACATAGGTAAGTGGGTAACTATGTTTTCCACGTTAAGTACATTTTAGATGTTCGGGTGACATAAATTTCGCTAGTAAAAAGGACTATAATATAAATCTTATTATGTGTCTGTGTTAACTGAGGAATATCGTCCACGGGAACTGTTTGCAGCGATAAAGTCGCGCTTTTCGTTGCCGCACGACTACATCGCTACTTTTTGAAGTCGGTCGCATTTGCAACGCGCGACAGACCACACGCTGGTAAAACGCGACGCACATGCCGCGTTGTCACGGCTCGCCAGGCTCGCACACGGCGTTCGCGTCGTTCACACGCTCGAGGAACGCGCACGTCTAGGGCCAGATTAACCCTTGTAGGGACACATGTAATTATGTGAGGCGAAGTATAAGGTAAACAAACAAAGTATAAAGAGTGTGAGGGTATGAAAGGCGAGAGAGTTACTACGCGCTGTCCCGACTGAACGGTTGTCGCCCGGGGGTTTACATAGTGGAAATAAATTTACGTTTTTAAATTGGATTTTGGGACTATTTATTTAACTACCATATAATTATTTGAGAACGGACAATAGCCATTGGTGTGAGTGAGTTTTGTGATAAATAAAATAACGACATACGAAGGACGTTAAACCCTTTCAGGCAATGTAATTCTCGGGGCCCCTTTCCTTTACCCTTTTGTTACTTTTTAATAGTACATTACTGCCACGGTCTGTAATGAGTGTGTTGCTGGGCGCGTTGTTGATGGCCGAAAGCGCGGCGCAGCGCAGCTCCAGGGCTCCACAGCGCGGTCAGCATTGCAACCCTTGATGGACAATATAAAATAAAGGCCGAGACCGATGGTTTGTCGATTGAAATTGTTTGCAATTGGGACGACTTTTGACTTTACACTTCCCGATTACTCCTAAGCAATAAAAAACAAAAAAACAATTTTGTCTTTTACAGATCCCAGGCGTGTAAATTGGTTACAACAAATACCTATTGGCTACAGAAAAATTACCCAAAATTCCGTCATATACAGCAAGCATTTTAAGCCGACAGATTATGTCCCTAATTTAACACAACGAGTTTTAAAGGAAAATGCCCTGCCCTCACTGTTCCTTTTCGTTAGCACAAAGGACAATGGGCAAAAATGGTCCAAATGTACACCACTTCCGAGACCTACGTCACTCGATAGACCACTATATACTGAGTAACTTTTGCAAAGGCAGTTCAACAAAATAGGCTGTCAGTAAAAAAAAAATGAGTAGTTTAAAAAAATATTTTAATTTTTTTATTTCACACTTAGTGTTATGTCTTATACATTTTTTTCGAAAGGCAACAATATAAATACACTTTCTAACATTAAATACAAATAAAATAAGCTGTCAGAAAGCAAAAAATGCCGTAAAATATATTTTATTATTATTTTTGTTACCTGATGATAAGTGAAAAAGTAAGGTAACGCATAGAAGGTACCTGCTTATTTATTTTATAGAAGCGCTTGTTGTTCACTTTTCATCAGGTAACAAAAATAATAATAAAAACTTTTCACGGCATTTTTTGCTTTCTGACAGCTTATTTTATTTTTATTTAATGTTAGTAAGAGTATTTATATTGTTGCCTTTCGAAAAAAATGTATAAACATAATACTAATGGTGAAATCATATTATTTTTTTGAACTACCCGTATTTTTTTACTTACAGCTTATTTTGTTGAACTGTCTTTGTAAAAGTTACTCAGTATTTAGTGGTCTATCGGGTTACGTAGGTCTCGTCAGTGGTGGATATTTGGACCAAGTCCCATACAGTTTTGCCTATTGTCCTTTAATTTTGTCTTATGGTCTAATTAGTTAGATATTCTTAGGGTACCGTACCTAATAAGGAAAAAAACTAAACCCTAATATGATAACTTTGTTGTTCGTCTGTCTGTCTCTATGTCCGTCTGTCACAACTTGCACAGCCCAAATCAAACATAACATGTTAACAGTAGTAGGTACCTTTTATAGCATAGAAAAAGAGTAAGTATAGGAAAGATAAGTATAGGAAAAACCATAGATATGGAGAGCCTAGAAAACGTCCAAGCGTGTGAAGTGTCATGTTACTTTATATTACAAAGTGGCAAAATCTACGATCTTAAATACTATTTTGTATCTCCATTTGGGTTGCCAAGATACAGACAGGCACTCGCGTAGTTTGGCCACCGCAGACTAATTTATTGTACCTACTCATGTTTTTATGAAAATAAACATCCTTTTGCCTTATTTTCTTATTATTTTCCTATCATAACAATCTTGGAACAATATAACGTTTTCACCAGATAGCCATGGGGACGTTCTCCAAATGTCAAAATATTATGGTCACTCTTGTTGGCAAAGGAAACAACGTTCAGTGTGGTATATCGCTGTCGGCTTCACTTTTGCTGGCAAGTCATCATTCCAGGTGTTAGAGACTTAAAACTTCCTTGCTTCAGGCTGCTTCAGGCCTGACAGATGTCCATCAGGTGTTTATTTATCTGTCTTCTTGTCTTTTATGTTTTACGTAACGGTTATATTCAATGACCTAAGAGAGAAAGGACGAGCCCTATGTGACGTCATCTGTAGCCAAACCCGAGCACACGACCGTCCAAAATGGCGCACAGCAAATAGAGTTGTACTTTTAGTTAGTCGATAGTATCCATATCGATATACTCGATCATGTCGCGGGAAAAGTGCTGGGTCCTGATTAGGTAGGTTCAGCCACAGATTTAGGAGCTACAGATGGAGCGCATAGAACACGAAAGTGAAGCCACCAAAGCAATTACAAAACAAAAAAGCGAATACAATCTCGCCCTATAACTACACAACTTTACACGCACACAAATGTATGTTTCCCTAGTGCCGCTCCTAGTTGTCACGCACACATATAATGCTACCTGGCTTCACTTCGTTTGTTGCCAAGACTAAATCTGTCAACTTCTCTAATCTGTGGGTTCAGCTATGCTGGGCTAAATCAAATAAGGCAAAAAAGGGGGGAGACAAATCTGTAAGGCTCAGCGGGGCTATTACGTATGTCAGTTGACAACTGGCTTCGGTTGTTCACCGAACTTTGGTGGTAAATTAGAATGACATAACATTGGTATTACGTATTTCTTGCAGGGCTAACCTAACCTAAATTCACTGTACCTTGATATCCATTCACCGAAATACGTAATACCAATGTTATGTCATTCTAATTTACCATCAAAGTTCGGTGTACAACCGACGCCAGTTGTCAACTGAGATACGTAATAGCCCTGCTGGTCAATGTCAAGCGTGTACATTAACGACACGATGGAGGCGGGTGCATTTCCAGGGTGGTATGGCTGGATCGTCAGGTTCTTCTGCGCAGGCACATCACTAGAGCACTCACTTGGGTTTATCCAGTTCACACAACACAATTACACAAAGGATTGAGTAGATTTCGTGCTATTAAGGTTTTTAGACACAGGAGGCACCGCGACGACGAGTGTACCAAACGAGTCGGTCAGTCAAGTGTCATGAAGGGGGGAAAGAGACCGCAGCACAAATATCACGTTAATCGGGGGTAGGCAGTACAAAATTATGTTTTTATTTATGACTATTATGTTATTTTATGGCTCTGTGGAGCGAGTCACCCTCTTCCCTCTAAAATGGTTGTGCAGAGTGACGCTGCTGCTCAAGTAAAGTCATTTTCACATGGCAACTCTTCGGGGTTCGCAATTTAACGTTAGAGACCACCAGAATTTCAATGTCTCGGCCTTGTTGGCGCCTCAACTTTACCACGAAAATATGCACGTGTGGAGAGCCTTATGCATACACGGCCATCATCCCTACCTACCACTGCCCAGTGTAGCAAAGGCGTAAAATTAAAAATCGTCAAATTTATCAGCTAAAAATCTTGCGAAATCGGGAGATTTTGAATAAACTCTATTTTAACTTCTTTAAGCCGTTTTAGCAAATCCCACATTTAATTTAAAATGTTCACTATCCATAAATCAACTTGTTATCTCTGTCGCGCATCTTTATGTTCGTGAGTAGTGATGACAAATATTATAAAACAAATTTAAGGCGGCGCAGTCACGCACCTTCCAAAACAAAAATAATTTATTTGTGGTCACCCCGGGGTGACGGCGCGGCCCTACGTGTAGGTGAATAGAATTTGTATCGATAACTTTGAAACAAAACTTATAAGAACAGCACTACAGTTTTATGTAAACATAGCAAATATTTGTTAGTTCTATTTTATTTGAAAATATGAATTCGAGAGTACGATTATAGACGGGAACTCAATTAAAAATTAATATAATGTACACGAAAGGAATTTTCACACACTATAAATACACTTAAATATGAAAATAACACAACTAACCTGAAAAATGACAATCCTTCGAAATTCTTTAGAGAATCAGAACTGCATGCCCTAACGCAACACTAAACTATATTGATTTTTCCTTAATAATCCTAAATAATATAATAAAGAGTCACAAAATACACACAGTTCAGCGTAAAATTTAAAATAATTTGTATAAGACGCTGACATGACAGATGAAGTACTAACCATAGTGACCCGACCATAGCCGACAACCCAATATGTCGGTCCAAAAAGGCCCTCAGGGAGGCGGCTTACTGACGGAACTAACCAAAAACTTCCAGAAAAAAGAAATATATGACATATACTGTACTGTTTTACATAGCTAAATTGTCACGAGTAAGAATGAGACAGATATGTTTTCGTTAATGTGGTCCATATTTACATCAAATATGTATACCATAAACAATAGCTTCGTATCTGCTAATAATAAATCTATGGTTATATTTATTAAAGAGTCGTCATATAAAAATATTTTTTTTATTTATCTAAAACACTGATTAACACTAATCTCCATAAACTAAACATGTCATTCTACTGTATCTGTTAGCAATCTTAAATGGTAACTAACATTCTACACCCCTATTTCTATCGTATATTTAGGTACCTATAGTGGGAAAATAGTTTTGTGTTTTGCTTTAATTTTCGTTATACATTGTGTAGAGCAAAGCAAAGTAGGAATATGATCTTGTCAGAATCTGAAAACACGAAGAAATATAAGCTTTTTACTTTTATTTCCGTCTTGCCGGCTGAGTTTACAATAATTCTTACCGATGAATATGTCACGAGAGTGATATTCGTGAAATTCATAGCAGTGAAGGCAATCGGCTTTTGAGCTCTGAAAATATTAACTCTTAAGTCAAACTACAGACCTCGGGAACCCAGTATTTGTCTATGTTTGGTTTTAAAATAATTATAAATTTTTGTATAGTTAGTATTTGGAACAACTGACCTCTGAATAAGGAAAAGCAGGGCGCGCCGACACCGAGGATTAGTACGGTACCAACCGCTATTGTACGCTGCCACCGCCACATCTGCGTTCTACAACAAATACATTAATTATTAAAATAAATCCGACAAATTTCAACTTAAATAGGCCTCTACTTAACTATTACTGGAAGACACTTTGTTAAACAATATGTTCTGCGGATCTACAATTAGCCAGTTAAAAATTTACGAAGCAAGAACCTACTAACCGCATGAAAAATGACGTCCGCGTACCAACACAACATTCCGATTTGTATCAACGCTGATACCAGAAATAATTTGTTACTCACAACCATAAACGGTTCTAGCACCTGAAAATATTATATAAATCAGATTATACAGGACAATTATTACGAAATTAATATATTTAAATGAATAAGAAGGAAAGTTTCCAAATAATTGTTAGCGACTAGCACTCGGCCACCTTAACTCAGTTTGCAACTTGACACATTTTGTTCTCTATAAGGCTCTAATTATAAGTACTATAGAGGCTTTGCTATAGGTATTTTTTATATCGCCAGACAAACACACCAACTCTATGGTCCCAAAAATAAGCAACAATTGTACTAATGGCTACCATACAATGGATTCGGGGTGATCCTAGTAACACCTGGTCAGTCGCCTCAAGGTAAGCCAGTTCTACCAAGCTGGTCCAAGTTGGTAGACGTTCAGATGTACCCTCGTGGTAAACAAGTCAAGCAAGCAACCCAGACTAGGGCAAATTACGAAAAGACTGTTTCCGAAATTTACCTGTGGCGGGAATCAAACCCGCAAACCACTGCGCCAAGCAGCCGTCCTTATTGTGGTTTTAATTTTACTTTTACGGTCACTAAGCTTACTTGTGCAAATACATAATTTAGTACAATTACAAAGCTTAGTATTGTTAGCTATTTTAATTATCCACTTTATCATTATAAATCCATATTTTTTTCATTAGTCTGTAAGCTTATCTAAAATTAAATAAATAAATACCGACCACTATAACGAAAACAACGCAGCATATATTGACAGAACTCAATACAATGTTCACGAGGTTTGATAACGAGAAAGCATTTTCCAAATCATTGCAGTATCTGAAACAATTAGAGTGAAACAAATATATTTCCCCGATTGAGGTTCCAGTTCTCAGCCTCATTCTTCGCTTAATTTCTTCTCATAATCCTATCCATTTTATGAAAGAAAAAATGCTGTAGTTAATAATTATGAGTACCTATCTAACCTAATTTGCTGGTGACATCGGTCCACCCAGGTTGCCTTACAGTGGAAATTAGAATAAGTGTAGTGCCAAATTGTCTATAAATGACTCCGTTGTTTATTTAACAATTATGATGTATGCTAAAGGCCAATTACACAGAAAATATGTTTTAATAATTATATATTTGTCAAACAAGTTATTGCTTCATCTGTAGCTCGGGTGCCTAATCGATGCGGGGCGTTGTATCTATAGGCACTCTAACAACGGTAGATCGACCCACGGCAGTCTTTAGTTAATGAGCCGTTTATAAAGTGGTTACACACAACAAATAATGCAAATTAATCTCACCTAATGAGTCGTTGATGCAGTTTGATATTTCTTTTTATTTCTTCATAATAATCTTCTTCATCGGGTCGTTCTGTAATTGCGAGTGATTCCAGTCGAAGTTTCAACAGTTTTAATAATAGAGTTATGTGGCTCGCCATCGCAGAGAACAGGAGGTCTGTGCACACCATTATCAATACGCAGGTTTGGCCTACACATATAAATCGAAAATTACATTCTGTGTTATTGTTATAGACACCATTTTCTGTATAAGCAGTATAAAAATCTGTAGTTCGCACGGCTCTAGTTGGTCAAAATCTCTAGTTCGTACAAAATTGTAACGCTAATCATGTTGCAACTCAACGTTGCGTCTCGAGTTCGTACAAATCTCTCGTTTGTACAATATTGTTATACTAATCACGTTGCAGTTGCATATAGTTATATGCTTATCTACGTCAAAACATTTCTCTACAAACTTGAGTGCAATGGATTTGAGTGCAATATCATCAAAACTTTCACTCTCTCGTTGTGTCGATAAAAAACATTTCATTCGAAGAAGTCAAACGAATTATTTTATGCCTTTTTTCGAAGAACAGGATACATCAACATGTTCGATTGAGTGATTATTTCATTGTAATTAGGTACGCAATACGGTACGGTACGGTACGGTACGGTTCTAGCTGTGCAAGTTAGGGTTAAAAAAAGTACCTATTGCCTATTTTGCTTTAGTAGGTACTATTCGGTGTCAAGTTTTTGGTTTATCATGCATGACAGTTAGCTTATTATAGTAATGTTTGTGTTATTTACATAGTGCTAAGTCAGAAATTCAAATTAGTGGCATTAAGACGATACAAGAAAAAAATGAATTTTAGTTTCGGGGTGTGGCTAGCGTCGCGTGAGCTGCCGAAGGATATATCCCTCTCGCTTAGCTAGGACAGAACAGCTATGGAGTAGACTATAGTATAGTTATTTTTTGAAGGAACAATATTGTTTAATTCGTACAATTAAAATAATATGTCCCAGTGCACCTTTTAAAATAGATGAAATGGATGAAAATATTCAAATATATTTTTTTCGTTTTATATGGGATTATTATGTGTATTTGAAAAAAATAATTTAATTTCTATGTTGTTTTTATTGCTGAAGACAAAGTAAGTCAAAAGAAGACAAACGATACCTACAATATGCTGATAGATACGTATAACAATATTTCGATCGTATAATAGCCTATAACCAGCGGACGATCCAGACGCGTCCAACGATATCTCATTAGTCAAATTATTATGATAAAAATAGTTTGGACGTTATACGGGAGCAGATGAACATACATACATATCGGTCAAAATCATAACCCTCCGCCCACCGTAGTCGGGTAAAAATGTACATACTCTGTGTCAGTGACTGACTGCCGGATATGAGTATCTTTTTCATGTTTCGTAGGCAAAGGAATACTTTGGTACTTAACTTCGATGCCGATCATGAAGTCATCAGCGGTGTCATAATATTTATTTTTACCATATTTAATTTATTTTTTAATTTAATTTTCAGTTTTTATTAATTTTATTGATTTAACCATGCATTTATTTATTGTTTATCTTTTTATCTTTATTTTTTTATCTATCAAAATCACCCTTAGACTGGTTACCGCCACAGGTGACAAGAGGGCTGGCTCTTTCCTTGCTCAAAAAATTCGCTTGACAACAGGAACAGCTTGAATACAGGGAGGACATGCAGCCAGTATCCCACGCGGACGGTATTTGTTTAATTAGGGGTAGGTTTTTATTTTATTGTATTTTATTTTAATTTATGTTATATTATATTGTATTTTAATGATAAAACATGAAAAATAAAAAATATTTTTTTATTTTTTTTAATTTAATTTTACTTTTATTTATTGTTTTATATTTATTGTGAAATTATAATAATTTTAATAATCAATATTGGACTATGTCTGAAACAAATACATTGAATTGAATAATTTAAATACAAAAATTATCACATTAACTCGTTAAATCACGGTTTACACCCGCTAGAACGAAAAAGATCCTAACATGGTAGGTAGGACCTGAGGGTTGGCCAGTTAATTACTTAAAATACACTATATTTATTTCAAGAAAACATTCATAAGATCTGAAGGCGTCGGACTCGCACATAAAGGGTTCCGTACCACCGTAGAATAAACACATCAAAAATATCAAGTTTGAGACTTGATATTTATTTTTAAATGTTATTATATTTTTAGTATTTGTTCTGCACCGGCAACAGAAATACACATTCAGTGAAAATTTCAACTCTCTACCTGTTACGGTTCGTGAGATACAGCCCGCGCTGACAGACGGACAGACAGACAGACGGACAGCGTAGGCCTAGTAATAGGGTCCCGTTAGCACCCTTTGGAACCCTAAAAAGTAGCCTATGTTCTCCGCCAAGACCCAGTCTATCTCCATACCAAAATTCATCAACATTGGTTCAGCGGTTTAGCCGTGAAAAGGTAACAGACAGAGTTACTTTCGTTTATAATATAATAGATTGAATAGGACGGACAAACATTTTCCTATCCATATCAGTAATGTTATTTTTTACGATAATTTATTGATGTATGATATATTTATTACTTGCCCATCCATACCTACAACAAACGCAATAAAGCGACTCCATTGTTTTGACAAGCAATGTATTCCCACTGTCGGCCCAAGACCATGCTGCAAGTATATAACAGTAAGCGAAATAGGGAGTTTTTACAGAAATGACACGAATAACTATGAAATGACAAGAAATGACACAAAATGACAAGAGATGACACAAAATGACAAGAGATGAAAATAAATTACACAAGACAAGGAAAAGCAAACGAAAATCACGCTGCAGTGCAGGTCGTAGGTTCGATTCCTGCCCAGGACATGCATTTGTGTGCATGAACATGTCCGCATGTCCCGAGTCTAGGTGTAATTAAGTGTATATTTAGTTTGTATTTACAAACAAAAAGTAGTATATGTAGTAATATCAGTTATCTGGTTTCCATAGTACAAGCTCTGCTTAGTTTGGGATCAGGTAGTCATGTGTAAAAGAATTTCCAAGGATATTTATTTATTTATCATAGGCGTCGGCGGACTGTAAATACTGTACTGTACCTGTAATGTGGCACGACCGTAATATTTTTTCGTAATATTTTTTAAAAAATCCTTCACAGGTCCGACGTCGAACAAGTCCGAGCGGACACTGACAATACAAAGTTAGAGAGAGACATGGTTAGTTCAAGTACTTAAAATGTGAGATGGCGATATAGTGCGCGCGCTCGGAAATAAACAACGTAAGCGCCAAACCACATTTACTTGAATTAAAAAAAAACTACTTCATGAATTAAAATATGGTTGAAGGGTAGTTTAGATATCATTATTTGCTATGTTTTAGAAATAATTTCGTGATCTAAATCGTAAAAACATCGTGGTAGCAAGGAAAATTGTAAATAATTAGAGCTCATTTCATAAATTTTTTTTATCGAGAAAATTTCATCAAATCGTGATTTGGATTTAAAGATACTCAAGATAATATAGTCAAAAATCATACATCTAAATATAAGATTCCTAGTCCACATACTTACTTAAAGAAACAGTAGAATAGAAAATCAACCAAATTTCGAACCCTCCTCTTAATAATTTAATTAGTTATAATTTGCCTCTACAACAGAGTTCTCTAAAATTAAATAATTCATTTGGAACATTTAACTTGTATATTTTCTTATGTTAGAAAACGCTATAAAACAGTTCGGTTTGGGATATTGTTCTCACCTATAAGTACCTCAAATATATAAACAGCAATGTGTGCTATAGGCTGATGTTTGTCGAACGGGTACCAAGCCGTCCAAATGAATCCGATCTTGGCGTCATCGCCTCGCCAAATTTCATACAGGTACATGCAAATTGGGGTCAGATAGTAGAACCAAACTCCTACTAGGTTTAAATAAAAGTACCCTGTGGAAAGCAAAGATTTGTTTAAAATGAAAATAATGACGATCTATAATAAACATATTTTCTATTTCGTGAAATGGCTTCAGTTATTTTATGTCTCTGATTATTGCCAGTAGATGAACGATTTGCGCTTGGAATTCTGAACGGTGAATGAAATGACATTGCATGCTATGTGTATGTGGTGATGTAAGTACTAACCACGATGTGTGATTCGCAGTGCGTCGAGGCTATTGTTCTTAATGATTTGCGCTTGCTCGTCGAGAGGAGGCATTGGCCAGATGCCCGCCAGTTCGTTGAGCAGTTGTCCGAACACGTCTTTGTTGTACCACAGCACCAACACTTTGGCGATACCTGTAAAATTTGCAGTTGGTATTTCAGTAATAGGGCACGATGAGAAGCTCATACTAGTGATGGGATTCGAAAGTTATCTATCACAACTACTACTTATGTCGTAATCCTGACTTCCTCGACACTATGGTGAAAACTGCGTCAAATCCCCTTTAACAGTTATCGAAAATAGTTCGTCTGAACAGATAGATTGCCAGACGGAGACATAAATAAAACTTTTACATAGTTACATACTTAAAGCGCCGTAGCCAAAAGTATGTAAAAGTGGAACGACATCCTCGACTCGTGGAGTATTTTTCAACGTGAGTCCTATGACGACGATATCACTGAATACGTGGTAGCAAATACTGCAGATGGACAACATAAATATCAGCTGCTGGCGGAAATACGACGATGTATTCTTCGAATCCTTGAACGAGAGTCCGATGCGGCGCATGCAGTAAGTGCTTAGAATCAAAGACTCATCAATCTCCCGTCTCGCTAGTTCAATTGTGGACTTCGACATTTTCGCTAATGACCCTTCGTCCGAGGCAACAGTAGCGAACTGCCTGCCTCGAATATGGAATGAATATTAGACAGTGAAGTTGATAAATCCCCTGTTTATTATTTTAAACTGCTGATTGTTGGGCGTGAACCAAGAATGAAAGTTGTAAAGTTTTAAAGTTTATGTATTTTCTGAAAATCAAATATGCATGGAAAATGTAAGTACGTAAGTGTTTTATAATTTATAAGTAGATTCTTTTTGATTAATAATTACTAACAAATATAACTATAATATAACTTATCTAGAGTATGAAATATTGGAGCAAGTAGGTATGTATCAAGTTATATCGTAATGGGATTTTTAAGGTCTGTATTCTGTATCTTATCTTACGATATTAACACGATAACCTACAATGTGTATTAAAATCATTCGGAATATTTGCTCTCGAGCCACGAATGCGAACTGATACTGAATTTACTATGCGACAATTTGTGCAAAGCAAGACTATGAGGGTGTCTGTACCATCGACATATTTGTAACTTATAAATCCTTTGGTCCTACCTAGTTGGTTCATATTGAAATGTGTGAAAATTATTATCATGATATGGTAACGATGGCAGGTAAATCTGACGGGAACAAAATATGATCCAAGTCTGACTGACTACTATTTAAAATAATACGTGGCTTATTATAAAAATAAACATATACAACGTAATACAATTTTATATTGTTACATTAGAGTAAAAGTCGGGTGTTGAACTTGAAATTCAGGCTGATCATACTTGCAAGGAACGCATGGGCAGTTGGTAGCGTGCAGCTCTACCACTTCATAGTGACCCATCTGAGCAGCAAGAATTACTTATTTGAGTAACGTGTGGAATGTGTCGTTCCTGCGAATTCTAAACCTGACGAGACCTTCTTGTGGACATCCAACACCAACAGCATTACTGTATTATAAAATGTAGTCAGCAAAACCGAGTCATTTACACAATACCTATCTTAATGCTATTATCTTCTACGGTGTGTAACACTGTGTCACCAATTTCCACATTCGGACGGCTCAAGAGAAATTCTACCATCGCTCCCGATCAGTTTTGCACGGCTATGTTCAGTGCTGATGTGCCCTGTAAGGTAGAATAGTTATTACCTCATTACACATGTTGTTGCACTTCAATGAAAGTAATCCGCGGGCTTTACCCTGAAAATAAATGCAGTTGACGTTTATTGTCGGATAGTATTCTGGTATCATTCTTCTGAACCGCCGATGATGGTTCGATTTTTTTGTATTACAACAACAATATTGCCACTACTTGTGGAAGTGCGCGCAGGAACTGATACGTTTTCGTTGTGAACCTTTAGGCTTGGTAAGCTTTGATTTTCAATTGATTCTGTTTGATTTGATCTCTGGGACATGGAAGCTCTGCCCAAATGAAACATGGGTGTTATCTAATAGTTGTTCATTGTATTGCAAACGATTACTTTCTCAACTGCAAATTACACATGTTATCAACAGTATTCTTCCTTTATACAGGATGGTGACGACATCATGACAATAATTGAAACCACATACTGGGTATCACAATATTAGTTCACACATAAAATATTATTAAATTATATTCAAAGGTATTGCCACGGGATTGCTTTTTTTTTGACAATTTTAACTATACGCCTACAAAGATACCGCTAAAAACACCGACACCGAAGCGATGTTGCCACGCTTGTACTTACAGGTCAGTCTATGAGGTCGGTATACGTATATAAAGGATGTTGTGTTTCGTTTAGACTATTTCTGCATTTATTTTTTTTGAAAATTTGAATTTTTGGACTATGATGTAAACCTAATTTTATAATTTTAATATGTTGTGATTGACTAGCAGGGGTCGTGTTAAAATTTATTGTCACTATGTCGTCACCACCCTGTATATTTTTTGTATAGAGATAGGATATTATTACCACTATGAAGGTTCACTTCACTTCACATCGGGGGTACAACTTCTTCTTCGGGCTGCTTCAGGCCTGACAGATGTCCATCAGGTATTTATTTATCTGTCTTCTTGTCTTTTATGTTTTGCCTACCGGTTATATTTATTTGAAGAGTCGTCATACAACAAGACTATTTCTTTATTTATCTAAATCACTGATTAACACTAATCTCCATAAAATAAACATGTTATTCTACTGTACTGTATCTGTGAGCAATCTAAAATGGTGACTATTTATCTACGCTATTAAGCCTTTGCTAACATTCTGCAATAAAAGTTCTATCGTATATTTAGGTACTTATTGTAGGTAATAGTTTTTATGTGTTTTGCTTTAATTTTTGTTATACATTGTGTATAGCAAAGCAAAGTAGGAATATGATCTTGTTAGAATCTGAAAAAACAAAGAAATATAAGGTTTTTACTATTCGTTCCGTCTTGCCTGCTGATTTATCTTCATAATTCTTACCGATGAATATGTCACGAGAGTGATATTCGTGAAATTCATAGCAGTGAAGGCAATCGGCTTTTGAGCTCTGAAAAGATTAACTCATGAGTCAAAACTATACCCCGGAACCCAGTATTTGTCATTGTTGGGTTTTGAAATAATTATAGATTTTTGTATAGTTAGTATTTGGAACAACTGACCTCTGAATAAGGAAAAGCAGGGCGCGCCGACACCGAGGATTAGTACGGTACCAACCGCTATTGTACGCCGCCACCGCCACATCTGCGTTCTACAACAAATACATTAATTATTAAAATAAAGCCGACAAGTTTTAACTTCAATAGGCATCTACTTAACTTAGACACTTTGCTAAATAATATGTTCTGCGGATCTACAACCATCCAATTAAAAATGTACGAAGCAAGTGGTAGGTACTAACCGCATGAAAAATTTCGTCCGCGTACCAACACAACATTCCAATTTGGATCAAAGCTGATACCAAAAACAATTTGTTGCTCACAACCATAAACGGTTCTAGCAGCTGAAAATATTATATAAATCAGATTATACAGAACAATTATTATAAAGGGGGAGCCCATGATGCTAACTGTGGATTTACTCCAGCGTCGAGGAAACCTATTAGATTTGGTAGATTAGATGATAGGAAGAATAAATGGTTCTAGATGTTTCCACTTTCAGCGGTGGGGGAAGCGTCTACATATAAATTTCAAAATTGTAAAAAATCACTATGACATGGAAATACTCAAGCGTGTCAGATATTGATATTTTTCATGCTGCAACATGATAAAAATCAACAAAAACATACTCGAGCGCGTCAGATTTTCAGAGGGAGTGGTTAGTGAAACTTACAGATGCTCCCATTTTTTAGACTGACGATCAAATCAGCAAAATTACAGCAAAATTTGGACTCTAATTATAAGTACTACTATAAAGAGGCTTTTCTATTTTTTTATATTGCCAGACAAACACACCATGTGTATGGTCCCAAACTAAGCAACGCTTGTACTATGGCTACCATAAAATGGACTGGGGGCGATTGTATTGGAAGTGTAATCGCATTTAGCAAGTTAGAATCCTAAATAATTAGAAGCTTTCTAAATTAGGTTCTAAATTTAGGGACTAAATTTAGGAAGGTGTAATAAGCTCTTTAGTCTGTAAGCTTTCCTAAAATAAACTAAATAAATACAGACCACTATAACGAAAACAACGCAGCATATATTGACAGAACTTAATACAATGTTCACGAGGTTTGATAACGAGAAAGCATTTTCCAAATCATTGCAGTATCTGAAACAATTAGAGTCAAACAAATATATTTCCCCGATTGAGGTTCCAGTTGTCGGTCAGCCTCTTTCGTCTCATGATCTTATCCATATTATAAAATAAATATTTTCTAGTTTAAAATTATGAGTACCTATCTAACCTAATAAGGTGGTCACATCGAACCACCCAGGTTGCCTTTCAGTGGATATTAGAATAAGTATATTACGAAAGACCCTTTAAATTTTTCCGTTGTTTCTTTAACAATTTTGTTGTATGCTAAAGTCAAATTCGATAGAAAATTGTTTTTTTTAATAATTATATATTTGTTAAACAAGTTATTGCTTCATATGTAGCTCGGGGGTCTAAATCGATGCGGGGCGTCGCAACTGGGTAAGTAGGCACTCTAACATCGGTAGAGCTGCCCACGGCAGTCTTTAGTTAATGAGCCGTTTATAAAGTGGTTACCCACAACAAATAATGCAAATTAATCTCACCTAATGAGTCGTTGATGCAATTTGATATTTCCTTTTATTTCTTCATAATAATCTTCTTCATCGGGTCGTTCTGTAATTGCGAGTGATTCCAGTCGAAGTTTCAACAGCTTTAATAATAGAGTTATGTGGCTCGCCATAGCGGAGAACAGGAGGTCTGTGCACACCATTATCCATACGCAGGTTTGGCCTACACATATAAGTAGGAAGATTACAATCTGTGTTTATGACTAAGTGCACATTTTGCTGTGTTGTTAAATATAGGCACAATTTTCCGTATATACAGTAAAAAAATCTGTAGTTCGTACGTCTCTAGTTGGTCGAAATATCTAGTTCGTACAAAATTGTAACGCTAATGACGTTGCAACTCAACGTTGCGTCTCTGGTTCGTACAAATCTCTTGTTCGTATAAAATTGTAATGCTAATTACGTTGCAACAATATATTTATCTACGTTAGAATATTTCCCTACCCAATTTCACTAAAGCTAAGTTAAAAACACGATTTTTAAAGTATAAATCACGCACCAAAATAGTATAAAGGTATGTTTTATATAGAATTGTGGAATGAAACGACCCAAAGCAACCTCAAGTAGCGTTCACATTACCGGTGAGAGCCCATATTCGCCTTAAATACATTACCCTGCTTTTAGCTTCACCACAGTCGGTAAAAATGTCTCTATATTATCTTTACTACCTGTCATTATAAACTAGCGGGCGGAGAAATGTTATTTTTCGTTTAAGTAGGTATCATTTCGTTTCAAATGATAATTTTATCATGACAGAATCGTTTGGCTGGACCGCATCTTATAAAGAATGGTAATCATCGAAGTCGGTAAAACGATATTTGTTTTTAGCTCAACATGCTATTGTGATTATCTATTTGGTATAGGAGCTCACCGAGTGTGCAATCAAGTATTTAAACCAGATTAATTGCTACTCCACTACGACCAAAGTGATGTTCTCTCAACGTGATAATAATGGATTTGAGTGCTATATCATCAAAACTTTCACTCTTTCTTTGTGTTGATAAAAAAACATTTCATTCAAAGAAGTTAAACGTATTATTTTATGGCTTTTTTCGAAGCATAAGATTCATCGACATGTTCGATTGAGTTATTATTTCATCGTAATAAGGTACGCATTAGATAGCTATGCATATTAGGAGGTAAAAAATAGTATTGACTATTGCCTATTTTGCTTAAGTATTCCGTGTCAAGTTATCGCTTTATCATGCATGACAGTTAGCTTATTATACTTATATAGTAGTGTTTAGTGCTAAATCACAAATTGAAACTAGCGGCATTAATATTTTAAAAGCTATAGTTAGAGTTTGCTGTAGACGCAAAATCTATTGCTTTTAAAATATTAATTCCGCTAGTAGAGAGCTTTGTAAAGTTAAATATTTTATATGGAATATTTAATTTATATATTTTCTAATCTTAAAGGACTCCTTAAAACAGTGCGGATATTGTTCTCACCTGCAAATATCTCAAATATATAAACAGCAATGTGTGCTATAGGTTGATGTTTGTCGAACGGGTACCAAGACACCCAGACGAATCCGATCTTGGCGTCATCACCTCGCCAAATTTCATACAGGTACTTGCAAATTGGGGTCACATTGTAGAACCAAACTCCTATCAGGTTTATATAAAAGTACCCTGTGGAAAACAAAGATTTAATAAAAAGTAAATAATGACGATCAACAATAAACATGTTTTCTATTCCATGAAATGGCTTTCAGTTATTTTATGTCTCTGATTATTGTCAGTAGATGTACTTTGCGCTTGGAATTCTAAAGGGTAAATGAAGTGTCATTGCATGCTATGTCTTCCGTGATGTACTAACAACGATGTGTGATTCGCAGCGCGTCGAGGCTCTTGTTCTTAATGATTTGCGCTTGCTCGCCGAGAGGAGGCATTGGCCAGATGCCCGCCAGTTCGTTGAGCAGTTGTCTGAACACGTCTTTCTTGTACCACAGCACCAACACTTTGGCGATACCTGCAAAATTTGCAGTTGTAATTTCAGTAATTGGTGCGATGAGATATTTGTATTAGCTCATACTTGTGATGAGATACGAGTCTATTTATCAAAACTACTAGTTGTGTCGGAATCCTGACTTCCTCGACATCGTCCACATGGTAAAAACCGCGTCAAATCCCGTGTAACAGTTTTTGAAAGTAGTTCGTCTAAACAGATAGATTGCCAGACGGAGACGTAAATAAAACTTTTACATAGTTACTTACTTAAGGCACCGTAGCCAAAAGTATGAAAAAGTGGAACGACATCCTCGACTCGTGGCGAATTTGACAACGTGAGACCTATGACGACGATTTCACTGAATACGTGGTAGCAAATACTGCAGACTGACAACATGAACATCATTTGCTGGCGGAAATACGACGATGTATTCTTCGGATCCTTGAACGAGAGTCCGATGCGGCGCATGCAGAATGTGCTCAGAATCAAAGACTCATCAATCTCCCGTCTCGCTTGTTCCATTGTGGACTCCGACATTTTTGCTAATGACCCTTTGTCCAAGGCAACAGTAGCGAACTGCTTGCCTCGAATATGGAACGAATATAAGTAGAGTGTGAAGTTGATAAATACACTGTTTATAATTTTAAACTACTGATTGTTGGGCGTGAACCGAGAATGTGTAAGTTGTGAAGTTTTGAAGTTTATGTTTTCATATTAACCTCTTTGTATGTGTTTTCCCGGAATCAAATATGCAAGGAATAGGTAAGTATATGATTTATAAGTGGATTCATTTTAATCAATAATTTCTAACAAATGTAACTATTTACTTACCTAGAGTATGAAAGATTGGTGTAGCTATGTATCAAGTTATACCGTAATGGGATAAATCTCATAGGTTTCATGGCGTGACGACGACGCAATCTAAGTAACAATCGTTGCGGTAACGTAATGCGTCGTTACAAACACGCGAACTTGTAAGGGTAATTAAGATCTTAGATTTTTACTAATGCGTTTAGTATAAAACTATAAAGCGTGCATTGTTCCAGGAATAGGTGATTCACTTACCGATTCATGTGTGAAATCCTATTACACGTTACCAATAGCAATAAAGGAACTCTACGGTCGTCAATTCCATTTTACATAAAAGTTTTAGTTGAAATACAGTTCCGCACATTCTTTTTAATATTTAAGAGATTCATATCTTTTTCCAGTATTGTCAACAGCCTACGACCGTTCCGTAAGTACTTACTTTAATTGTCTTTTTACATTTATGGGCGGGCATCGACACGGATTTAGTGTGATTTAAGATTTTCCCGCTAGAGATCGCGGTGTTTCGGCAAATTTAGCACGCGGCTCGCGGTCCGTGGCGAGCTTTACAGTTCGCCACCGTTACGCGGCGATTAGGCGGCGCACGCGCAGCGAGCGTCCCCGGCACGCGGTGCGGGCGCGCGGGCGCCCACCACCATGCCACACCATGCTGACACTGACACTTGTCGTAACGTAACAGATTTTCAGGATTACCTACGGTACGATTTCAGTAGCATAGCACAGATTATTGGTCGTTTTTTAATTTATTTATAGCACTGATGTGGCAAACCAGCGAACGGCCCGCCTGATCGTAACCAGATACCGTAGCCTATAGATGCTTGCAATACCAAAGGCATTGCTCATACGTTGCTGACCTGATGGGGAGTGGGACGGAATAAGTGGCGAGTTTGCTTGCCAAGATATTATTGATGTCCCAATAAGATTTTGTCTTAATTCAATTAAGACCACAATGTTTTCATTCCATTAGCGATTTCTAAATGTCTAGTAAAACAATGCATTAATCAAAGCATCATTTTATTGCTGGTGGTAGGTATATATTTAAACGCATTGGTTAAACACATCAAAAACGCAAGTAAAAAAAATAATAATATGGATTACTATGAGAAGTAAAAGTGCTGTGTATTATAGAAGTTTGAGCGACCTAGATTGCATTGAACAGTTGATCGCAAGCAAAAACGTCGTCGCTACATCTATTAGAATCCAAATAAAACCCACGGAAACGAAATGAAACGGACAGACGTAGGATTTCCGCGTAAACAAAATATTGTCTGTACTTACTATATACATTCTATAACCATTCTGTAACTAGAAGTGGGTGCTTAAACGAAAAGCCGTTTGAAAAGTTCGCTTTTTTAAGTAAGCGCCTAAGCGCGCTTACAAATTTAAGCGTGTTGCTTTTAAGCAATGACGGCAAGAAAGAGAAAGAAATTCCAAAAAATTACAAAAAGTAACCTTATTTGTATGACAATACAGTTCAAATCAATATTTAATTAAATTTAACCTTATTTCTTTACCCATAAAAAGCAATAATTTATAATACATTATATTAGATTAAAAACCATATTTCCATGCACATAAGACTCACTATCAATTTTTCAGCGCGTAAGTTTTTGGCTTTTTGCTTGAAATTATGTTTAGTAAGCATTTTGCTTTTGTTGTCCGTTTATTGACGGACAAATTTTTGTTTAATTTAAAAAAGCAGAAAAGCAGAAAAGCACTTTTACAACGACTTTTAAAAACAAGCACAAGCGTAACAACGTGCTTTTAATATAAAGCCGTTTATCACATCTTTATCTGTAACCAATGTTTCTAAGTAATTAATACTGCGGCTAACGCAAAGTATCTAATGAGCTTATTAAATGTAGCTTGCGTAAGCTTATTCCATACGTTTTGAATTAGACAATTAACTTTGTTATTTTCCGTTATGTATATGCGTAACAAAAATTTTGGTCTTACGAGTGAGTGCATAAGCTTAACCTCTTTTATACAAAATTGTGTAGGTTCGTATGTCATCGCGTCGTCGTAAAACTACATACGAAGGAATTCTGTACAGTAAAGATCATAGCCCAGTGTCAAATCATGTGTTGGTGAGTCGCCGGCGCACGTCACGATCTAGCCCCTGTTTCTCTGGCATTCGAGATCGTGTCGTAATGGATTAAGTGCCGTCGACATTAACACGATAACCTACAATATGCATTAACATAATTCGGAAAATTGCTCTCGGGACACGAATGCAAACTGATACTGAATTTAACGTGATTTTATTATGCGGTAATTTGTGCAAAGCAAGACTATGGCAGTGTTAGTACCTAGTTAGTTGATTCTGAAATGTGTGAAATTTATTATCATGTTTCAGTAACGATGGCAGGTGAATCTGACTGGAACCAAATACAATCACCAAGACTGACTGACTTCTTCTTAAAATAATAGGTACCTACGTGGAGTAATTATTATAAAAATAAACACATAAAACATTATAAAATTGTTTGTTGTTAAAATGTTGCGAAAATAATATATTGAATGATGCCTCGTACCCATCACGTAGATTGTTTTCTTTGTGGGCGCAGTGCGCCTGATTACCCGGCTGCAAAGACAAGTAGTTATTTTCTTAGCCAAAGCCAAAGCCTACGGCGCTGTCCGTCATTAGGAGCCAAGTAATTGAATCTTACACAAATAAAAATAGATCGAAACATGGCATGTGCAGTGTAATTTAAGATTTTCATCGCGCAGATAATGAGAGCCGATGCGATTCAACATTAACTTTCACTGTTGTATCAAAGCTGGCCTTAAATCCTCCTTTGGAAAACCGCAGGAAGTGAGATCAAAAACGGCGCTTCGCATCACATTTGTTTTTATTTGCAGTAAAGCCATTAACTGGTAATTAGGTGTGAAAAGAAGCTATTTCATTAGTGTTTTATTTGGTACCAGTTTGTGTGTGGATTCTCGGTAATTTAGATTGGTGAGACACTCGAAGCTCTCTTTCGTCGTTTATTGTCTGCTTGTTATTTAATTAAACCCAATTAAATTAAGATTATTACAATTGAGGAAAGTCCTATTTGGTTCCTGTTAAACAAACAATAATATTATTTATATTTACGGGTTGATTAAATTTTCTCTAATTTTCCGCAAGTTGAGTAATTTTAATATTTAGCAAATATACCATAGTTAGTTTTTACATGAAATGACAGTATCATTTCACTGTTGTAGGCTTAGAGTTTTTTGCCAACATAAATGTTTGTAAAGCGATTACGTACTTATACTGCTAAGGAATGGAACTCCTTGCCGGCGTCTTTGTTCCCCGTTGACTACAATCTGGGTGTTTTCAAGTCGAGAGTGAACAGGTACTGTCTAGGCAAGTATGCTCCATCGTAGACCACATCGTCACTTAACATCATGTGAGTTCGTGGTCAAATAAAAAAAATAAAAAAATAATTACACACTACTACTTTTGGAAGTGGTAGAGCCAAGCTGTAGCTAATTGACTGCAGCTCAAAAAAGGGCTGGCTCGACCGGGGTAGTACCACCCTCTCACAGAAGATCGGCGTAAAGCAAAGCTGCGTTTCGTACGACGAGTGAGAGAGCCGTAAGCCTAGCCCCCCTTCCGCCTTCCTCCATCCCACTCCCCTTCAGGTCGGTAATGTGCGAGCAATGCCTATGGTATAGTAAGCATCAATAGGCTACGGTAACTGCTTAACATCAGGCGGGCCGTACGCTTTTCTGCCAACGCAGTCCTATTAAAAAAAAGCTCTTTGGTTTGAATATTCTATGCTCTGCTTCCGTTCCCACATACACATAGCCCTTAACTTCTACTCCTATACCTATTAGCATTTCAAACAGCTGTTGTTGACTAGTTCATTACGAACAGACATAATTATTTTATTTTATTTTTTTATTTAGGATATCTACGTCACTATATATGGGCTCGTTCATATCAATCAATTTTTTGCATAAATCAAGATTCTTCATTGCAAATAAAACGATGATGATGCGATTAAGATTAGCATTCCATTATATCGTTAGTACCGGCATCGTGGTATACCTACTAAATAAAATACTGTAATTAACTAACCGATTAGAATACATACACATACATAAGGTTGTATATTGTGGCTGGCTTTCAATCCGGAATCAAATCAAGATTATAAATAGTGAATTTAAGCCAATCTGATACTGTCTGATCTGATTCGAAAATCAATTCTTGAATTCAACTTTTGGCAGAGATAGATAACTGTCTATTGTCTTGATTAGGTACGTACGTACGGTACAATTTATTTATACAAGCCATTAGGGGTTTCTATAAATGCGCTAAATTGGTAGTCCTAAATGCTTCTCCATTGATTTCAATCACTGTTCGCTGTGATAAATTGCTGTTTATCTAAACTAACTTGCTCGGTGGATTCTGTACGTGCATTTGTTTATGTTTTTGCAAACCCTGAGCCTGTTGTATCTTGGTAATGGTAATCACTATATTGGTCTAATTGTTCTTCTTTTTACATGATCCTACGCTATATTCGAATGGCTAAGCACCGCATGATTTTTCCTCATAGTCCTTCAACATTAGTGTAAGTGAAATACCTTACTTAAATGCCTTACTTCTTATGATAGTCTTTAACTTCAGAAGGGTTGAGTCTATGGAGTTGCTCTAAGTAGTGCTATTTGCTCATGAGAAAATGGGTATCGATGCCCTGATACCATTAAGTGTTCCGTTGTCCTGTCGTCACGGTCGCCGGCAGGTACCTAAGGCTGCAGCGCCGACGCCGGCAAATTGCAGCGTTCAGCTTCGGGCGTTTTATTGAAAATTCGATCTATCTGTTCCATTGGGAAGGGTTGTGATTAGTGTACGAATGTGTCTCTTGCGTGCGCGTAGAACGATCTATAGTCGAGTGGCACGTCCGTCGGCGGGGTCCGTTATCCGGCGTCAGGTTACGGCCGCGTCTATATAAGACCGCGGCGTCTTCTTCACCATTTCATTCGGTTTGAGACGCTCGGCTTGTTGCGGCCCTGTGTTCGCTCGCGCTCGGTCCCGGCTCGGAACGCTCGCGCCGGTGTTCACTCGATCCTCTCATTCATTAGCCGGTGCGTTCAGGTCGAGTGCTTGCGCATAGTTCCCGGACACAGTTCTGTTTTGTGAACATTATCACTATACCGTGAGATAGTTGAAGACAGTGAAGCGCGCTACTGAGCTCAGGTATGTATTATCTTAAATATATAAGTAATTAAATTTAATAGAAAATAAGAAAGTAGAAAAGCTTATTTATAATAGTGCAAAAGCCTGTAACCATAAATATTTCTAAGCTATTGTGAAGTTCAATGCTAGAGTGGTTTATGGTAATGAGATTATTTTTGTGTACGTATACCAATGATACTCGTAATTAAGTGCCTATTTCATTACTATGTGTTCAATAATTTATCTTCCTAACTCTAACATAGAAAGTGAGACTAAAACAGATTCACATCCCTATGGAAACGTCTAGATTTGTTCCTGTACTAACCTACCACACCATACCTCATACTTTAAGTACCGAGGACATTAAACTCACTTATTCTCAATGACACATTCTGAGCTATACTTACATTGCAAACTACAAAGTATGGTGATCATCTTGAGGTTCCCATGCAGGCAAGCGCGCGGTGACTGCCACACAGGGTAGGAAGTAAATTATGGCAAACGTCCGAGTGTAGAATTGCGCGAGCGTTGACCGCTCATCTCACTGCACTGAGTAGTTGCGGGTTCGATTCCTATCGAGAAAAAGGCATTTTCGTAGTTTACCCTAGTGTGGTGTTATTGGATCGCCGACCGACTATTGTATGGAACGCATGCATAGAGTCCATTCGGTTGCTGTGTTAGTCTGGCAATACTATTATTAATTCTCATCTTACCCTTTAGTTACCAATGTCAATGGTTCCATGTGAAAAAAATAAATGAAATTTAACGTCACGACTTTTATCCCCATTCGGGGGTAGTCAGAGGCTTGAGTGGATTGTGGAGAGTGGAGTACACCACCACATTGTGGAGGTATTAACCAACTCACAGCCCACGTTTCACCAGATAGTCAGAACCTAACGTGACACGTTTCATATTAATATTATTAATTTGTCAAATAAAGGCAGGGTAACCGCGACCCAATACGATAGGAAATGGAAAATGCTTGGAAGAAAAACAACGATAGCAAAGAACACAATTACTCCAGGTTTGAAATTTCACACGCCGATCAAGCATGATAAAGTACCTAACCCTTCGCCTGCAACATCGTGAAATAATACCAGGGAGGTATTCGTAATGACTAAATTACATACGGACTGTCATCTATCATTTATTCGCACGGTTTCGCCGACACTGCACTAGGTAAACGCACATTATTGGTACGACGACGATAAAATGATTACCGTCATTACAGGAGAGGCGCTGGTTTGTTTGGCCATTATGTACACTCGCGTGAGATACCAAGCACTCGCTTCACTTTGGTATTGTTTTACCATATATACTCGCAGTAAAATGGACTTCGAATTATATTTCGCGCCCGCTAATTAAAGAAAAAGTATAAGTACAGACCTACGACTCCCTGCGCGTCTGGGTTTCATTCTTTTAATTTTATGAAAAAGCAACGAAAAAAAGCACGTGAAGTGATGAACATATTGTGTGGCGTGGCAGTATTGATTAAACAATATGAAATGAATTGATGTTGATATTGATGAGTAAGTATCTTATGAAGAGCGCGCAAAAAGCTCCTGCATTATTTATCATCTAAAGATTATTATAAGATGGGGACATCAATCAAATACTAATCTTACGGCGAGTAAGTAGAATGACAATCACATGTGCTTTTAGGAGAATATAGTTACAATCGCAAACATTTTAAATTTTGATATTAAGTGGGTACTAAAATTATGATCTCAGAATAGAACTCAATCTAAATTTGATAAAAATTCAAGGACATTTCGTTTGACCCCGGAAGCGCTGGATCAAAAGATTAAAAGCTTCATCGAGCTAAGTACACACACGTTAAAGTTTAGAATTAAAACGCACTTAGAACTAACAAAAAAGTGAGTTGCAGCTATCTCAGCGCGAGTTCTAAGACTCGTTCGGAAACTGGTTACACGTACGCGTCGGCTCGCACAGGATGCTCGTTATTAAAATTTCAATAACCGTCTACCTACAATATGAACCTGTGGTAATGAAAAAATACCTTTTAGCTTTGTTATTAGCAATAAAGTGGTACTACATGGTGTTAAAACGTTCGCACAAAAAGCTCGCGCTCTCCGTACTTATTGCTTCCCTGTAGCGACATTGACTTTGCTTATAGTAATAGATGCATGCTCTGATGGGCTTCGAGTCACTGAGTAATGACAAAGGCTCTTTATATATTTGTATTCGACGTCTAATATAAATCATTATGTAGAATACTAAGAATAGATCTCGACTTGTGACGAGCTTAGTCAGAGCAGGATAGAGATTATCTTTCATCTTCCATCTATCCCGTCGTTTCCTCGATTCTGAGGATTGTGTGGTTTATGTTCGTTAGTTCGAAGGGCAATTTTCCTCCTCCGGCTTCTGTCACCCGCGATGTATATCCTTTTGTGAGTTGGAGTCGCGTAAAGTCAGTGATCTGTATGCTCCATCATCTAGCGGGGGTCTGCCTCGAGTTCTATCGCCCTCTACATTTCTCGTCATTCTCTCCCAAGCTACCGGAGCTTCGTCGCGAGATATGCCCAAAAACAGTCAACATGGTCAGACTATTCTCACGTGTACAAAAAACAAAACATTCCTCAAAATTGTTAACTGTATTCAATATTTGTTTAACCCGAAGACGTAATTTGACGGGTTCGATCAAACATAACCGGTATATAAAAACTATAAGCGATCAATGGCCCGAGTAGTATGTGTATGACCGCAAAAAATGCAACTATGATAACCGCATGCGTGGGCACACAACCAGTTGGAAGTTTTTTGCGAGCAAGTGCAAGCGGCCTTGACCGGGTGCGCGCGCGCCGCCCAAATCACAGATCGGCCCACTTAGCAGCTTATTATGGCCATTATTATATTATTAGATGTTATTAAGGCTGGTAATTATAACTTGCTCCACCTACCTGTTTGTTAATAGGTACCGTTATAAAAACGTAATTGTACGTAGAAGACATAAGAATGACTCCATGCTAGACATACCATAAACATATTTTTTTAAAGTTCTTGAAACCATCAAATTTAAAATTTATCCACCAAAGCCTAAAAATATGCCACCGGAACTTTAAGTACGAAATCAATTTAAAATGTTTTACATTCAATATATGTATTGAAGGTGATAGCAGTAAATTTTTGTCCTCAGTATTTATCTTGATTCTTTTATCTTCAGTCTAGACTAGTAAAAAAAATAGGGGGGTATTATTCTAGCTTGTACTCTACATACAATAAGTACTGACATGATGTATTCGAAGTAGTTGAGTGAATTAATCAAGAGCACTTATATTTAAACTCTTGTAACGTTTAATTCTAGTGTCGTTCGCAAGTGGAACATTAAATCCATTTTTCACGTTTGAATGCCCGGAATAGATGTCACATTTCCAATGTAGAGTTATAAGCTAGAGACAGGGTCTATGTCCGTCTGTTTTTTGTAACCAAATGTCAGCTCGTAAGATTAATCACTTTGTGGTTTTGTTGATACCATCAATGCTGATTGATCGATTGTAATTAGAAATGTTCAATGGGCTTAGTCTATTTAGATTATTTCTGTTGATGGTACCTTTTGTGAATTCACAAACTCAGTAACCTAACTTAGTGTAGGGATATACTAGACGGATGGTCGCCAACTGATCTATGGCGCTAGTCTACTTATATGTCGCAGGCAAAGGAGTTAGCATGTGAAAACTTCGTTGGTCCTAGGCATTGTGGTGTCCTAGGTAATACAAATACTACTGTACGCATAGTTACGACGAAAATTGCTCGTCAATCTTCTGCTTTGTGTATAGGTATCATCACATTTCAACTAAAACATAGCATTCAATTCTTTCTAAACCTAGTTTTATTTGTTAATACTGATTATGAGCGATTTGCCTCAGAAGCAAGAAGGTAGGATGCCTAAGTGCAATGCTTTTAAAACAAAGTGTCTAAGTAGCTGAATTTCTACGAATAAATTGCCTGCATAGTAAATTTGCATAGTAAATCACCTATCCAAATAGCACAGAATTAAATGCATTCCTTTCATGAAAGTGTCGTTCATGACTGAAGTTTTATAGGACGAAACCCAATCAACTTTCATAAACTACCTACATTCACCTGACCTTAGTGTTTAAAGGTATGTACTTCCGAAGTTGGAACCTTAAAAACACGTAAAGGTCAAAGATGATAGCGACGTACAAGTAACCAATTACTCATTACATACAAGTTAGTTGTTAAGTCGGTCGATCCGTGTCACATGCGATTTCTAAATTGGCCAGCATACGCGCGGAGCTGATGTAAGGCGCAAATTATAGGCGTTATGTATTATGGAACATACGGATCATGGATTTTGATCTAACCGCGACATAATATTGAAAAACATTATGCATGGGTGAGAAAGCATGGGAAATAAAAACCACTTAGGTGCTAGTTATGTTTGCTGAAGCAATAAGACATAAGGAGTAAGCCAAATTAAAGTTATCTGGCATAAATAAATCTGCCATGATGCCACGAGAAGTTGGGATACCTTCCTAACTTATCACAAAATTTTAAAAAATGATTCTAAATTGGTTTATTTATAGACAAACACACACTAGAAATAAGCAAACATTTCTTGGGAAAACAAAAATCGCAAAATAAAACAAAAGCTAAACAGAACAGAGTGTGCAAACGTATGTAGTTGCTTATCAGCATTCGTAGGATACATGATGTATGGAACATAGGACTGATGCTGAAATATCTCGTTTATTCGATGGAATCCCAACAATATCATGGTTTCTATAGATGTAATTGCGGCATGCACCGTGCAGGCGTACATAAAGCCCCACTACTTTCCCCCGACCTAGTGCCCTCCCTGCGCCGGCGCGGGCGACCCACAATCGTACAATTCCGTAATGTTTCACATTTTATTTGAGATTTGCTGTGCCTCATTACACGTTACATTTACAGTTACATCTAATAACACATCTGTATTCAACGATGTCCACTGACTCACACAGAGGCCATTGATGATAAGTAACGTTGTGTGGTCGAGTAGGTATGTCACGAAGTTTATGTTTCCAACGGATATTGCTGAATGCCGTTTTTGTGGGAATTTTCTCACTCGTTGTTGTTATGCGTGTCTTCCTGTACTAACTGTTAAAACTGAGTGTCTGCATAAGTATGCATGAAATAAGATTATTGATATTCACCATATCAATTGTAAAGATTTTGGTATTGCTTAATTAATCCTGCAGAAAATGTTCAGTTCATCGTTCTAATGGTGGTGTCCATTTGCGGGATGCCGACACGACAGCTCACGTGCGGCGCCCGCGCATCCGCGCCGAATGTGCTCTAACAGCCGTGTAATTCAATCGCGCCTCTTGCGATATCATATTATGAAAAAAGAAAATGATTTCTTTTGCAAAAAGTTAATCGACATTCGTGATTGCCGCTGGAGAAGGCAAGACGTTGACTCGAGGATTTATACACTGATGCATCTGTATGTATGTAGGTAGATGAAGATGAAAATTGTATACCATTTCGAATTTCTATAGCACTGTAATTGCAAGCCAGATAAAATCATTACCTCCTGAAGAAACCTATTCAGTTGCATAGTACTCGTATATTGAATTACATTTGATTATACCGCTGCTTTGTAATCTTCAAATATAATGACACATTAAACAAAAAGAATAGAGCAGATGCAGCGATCCCTTCACTCGATTACACACTGCGCGGTGTCTAATGATAAACACGCACATTAAAGTGCTGGTAAACTCGATTAAAAAACCTGAAACCGGAGATTGTTCACGATAATTGTGACAGGCATAATGCTGAGTATTTCTGTGGCTCGGACACATCTGGACATCGTCACGTCGGCGCTAAGAGCGACACGGGAACATTATCGTATGCATCTCATTCTAAGCCGCGACTCGCAGTAAGAACAGTTAGACGAAATTTTTCACATTCCACGCTATTCGTTTGTTGAGTGACACAAGTGTTCAGCTGGTGGGCGTGTTCTTTTAAATAGAACAAGACTTCTGTGTTATATGAGTACCATACTTTGAGTCACATTATGGGTTCCAATGATTATTTTCATATAGGCGTAATTTAAAATGTTCTTTATATAACTAGATAATATAAAGGAATAGATGGTTCATTCATGTAATTAGTTCATTATATATATCGATTTAGTAGGTAATCTAGCATACAAGTTCACCAATACTGTTGTGAAATTGTTGTAAACCTACCAAGTACATATTAGCTGGTACTCAAATTTACTTTGGAATCAGAACTGACATTTAATTATGAACAAATCGATTTTGTACAAAGTTGCATAATTTCCTGAAATTACTATTTTTGATTATTTAATGATCTACCGGGGTTTCATGTTTACTTATCAATGCGGACTATGCTAAAACGTCCCGAGGCAGGCGCCCGCGCACGCAGGGTCGCGACCCACTAAACTGATGAATAAGCGAGAAAGTGCACACTGCGAATGCGCGTTCATGTCCGGATGCCATTGGACTAATAAAATTTATCCTATTCGATTTCGTGCCCTCGATCCGAGTATTTATTGAGCGATAAGCGCAGCCCATTAATATTTATCTTATATTTTTAATGAATAAGCGGAAGTAGTTGTGACATTACTTTTTATTTATGTTTCCAATACACATATTATATCGCTGTAAATTAAGATATCGTTTAGAGAGATAGAATAAGCTGTATGATTATCATCGGTTTCGTTGCTGCAGTGTGAAAAATTTAATAATCGGTTTTGATATTTCAGTAAGCTCGTAACGCACAATGGTTAAACGTAAAGCACAAACTAAACAAATTTTGTACTATGGGTACCGTACAATGGACTGGGGACGATCCCAGTAACACCCAACCCAGGGCAAATTAAGATAAGGCAGTTTCCGAAATTTGGCTCTGGCGGGAATTGAACCCGCCACTACCCGATGCAGAGATCGTCAAGCAGTTGTGATTTACTGGCAACAAACAACAGTGTTTGTAGCAAGTACTGACTGTGAATTACAAAAGCGTGAAGTTTTTATTAGCCCGACCCAATTTATGGGTTGAGTTTATTTTCTCCAGTATCGCTTTAAGTGGAGTAGTGTGACGGTCACCCGAGCCAGCGGGCAGCAGTTAGTGGTGCGTGGCTTCCTGAGAACCATGCCGGCACCGCCCTCGCCGCGCCGCGCCCGCCCGGCACACGACAACGTGCGCCACTCGACCATGACCATCGAATGCTTTGATAGATACCAAGACGTGTCAGTTCGTACTGTCACGGAAATGGTTGATTAGGTGGCCGAAAGATTCGTGAACGTGACCTGAGATAGATAAAAGGGCGTGGAATTATGGTGATAGTATCTCCAGTTGAGACCATAAACAATATTTGAATAATAGGATGCAATAAGTACAAAACATGCAATGACTTAGTGTAAAACTATTAATTTTAGTTACTACTACTTTTGAATGAAATCCAGGACACACTGAACGGAAACTTGCTGAACTTTTATAACGCACAGATGCTTACATTAATTGTTATCTGTTGCATATCTAAACATAATTAATATTAAAAGTTTCCAAGAAAGTGTAGTCGTGACGTGAGCCACATTACATTATGATAATTTCGTGATCACGTGTCACTTGGCTTAAGCATTGTGACGTTGTAACTATTCGATTATGTCAGATTATATCAATATAATAAGGGATACTCAGATAAAGATGTTTCATCATAATACGAGAGTTATTGTCAAGTCAAAAGTATTTTCCCATGGTTAATTTATCTGAGTATAATAAGTATAATTAATAAATGTATTTATTACCGGACTCTTGAATAGTTTGATATTGGTTTTCATGGTACTTACTTCCGTATGATATTCCCATAATCAGGTGCGTCCACATTAACCGAGCGGCGCGCCCGAGCAATCAGTTTTGACGTTTTACCACATAGACATAACGTCACATCTGATTGCTTAGGCGCGGCTGTCCGGGGCTTGTGGACACAACCAATCTCATATTCCACTACCCAAAAGTTATCTTCGAAAAGTTCACATTACAAATGCAATACATTTCCATATTGATGTAATATCTACATATAAGATCAGAAGCACAATTAACAGATAGTAACCGATGATGTAACAAATCATAACCGTGTTTATTTTGTTCGAGATGCGAACGAAGCGGAACGATCGAAGGCTCGCCCGTTACAAATGGTTTTGTCTTGTGATCTGTAACCGACGGGCGGGTCGTCGGACGTCTCAATTGATGCGATTAGTCGCGATCACCCGATACCGGCTGCGTCGGACGTACAATAAGATCTTGATGGTTAACATGTGTCTGAGAACGCGGACAAATTGTATTGTGTTTGTTTGTTCACGAGCCATTTATCAGATTAAAATATAAACCTGTTATATTTCGTAATTAGTCGATGTTCGATGATGCACTTGCAGCAGAAAAAGTTTCAACATAATTTTGAGCCAGAACCCCTATTAGATGGGGAGGCGAGCGTGCACTTCGTGGATTTACTCCAGCGTCGTCCAAACCTAGTTGATTTGGTAGATTAGATAATGGGAAGAATATATGTCCTCTACTGTTTCCACTTTCAGCGGTGGGGGAAGCGGCTACAGATTTTCAAAATTGTAAAAAAAATCAATGACAATAAACATAATATCGGTGGCTGCATCACAAAAGCAAAAAATTGTATTAAAATCGTCGTTACCGGTGCGTCAAAGCCCAAGAAAAATTTAAGGACACGTATTCAGAAATTTAATAGAAGAGTTATTTCCCCGTAATGTCAGTACAGGCATGCGGTTGTATCGAAGCCGCTCTTATTATATTTTTTATTAGATAATAATTGTGGGATGTCGTTCTGGGCGGTCGGCGAACCCTGGTCGCTGCCCCGCGTTGCTCCTAGCCAGCACCCTCCCCCGCAGCGCCCAATCGGGATCGGCTCACCGCTCCCGCTCTGGTCCCTTCAGCCAACAATGCGGTAACATTATCCACGCCGTAAACGATCGTGGATCGCGTGAACCAATAAGTCACGTAGCCGGGCGATTGTTTGATTTCCAAACACGGACATTAGACACGAAAGTTTGTGAACCACACGACACTTTCTACGCATCTTATGAGAGGCAATCAGAGACGTCGGCAAATCGGTGTAATTGAATGAAAGTACCATTACTAACAGCGTTTGGAGAGAACCGATTAGTGTCACGTTAGCAAAAACTTAACAAGGGAGAAGGGATTTTAAATTTGAATCAGGAAACCAATCGTAGCTAATAATGTTCTACGAGTCGTAGTACTACAGTGCCGCCGCCGTTAGCGCAAAAGACATCAACGGGTGCACAGTGCTACGACTTGTAAAGTATCACAAATCTACTGTTTTTATATGCGTAGTGATTGTGATTACTAATAAAATATATACTATAATACAATATTTAGATATTAGGTCGAGCATGTGTATGCACTCAAATTATTATAAATAGCGTATGCGTATGTACGCATTGGTCGAGATCAAATACCGTTATTTAATTGTCGTACAATAAAAGAAGTCGGTTAAATTGTAAGTACCACTTTTATAATGACATAACTAACCGATCGCATTGCTATTCGGGTAGAATATAAAAAAAAAAACAAAACGACTTCAGAAAAACCTGGAGCACTAAAAAGCCTGAAATAATATTTCTATTACCACCTCTGCCTAACCCTTCGGGATAATCAGGCGTGATGGTGTGTTAGCGAGTATTTGGAGTCGGTGCCAATCTTAGTATGCCAAATCTACCTACTATAAAAGTAAGAATATAGATTGGCACCGACTCCAAATACTCGCTAACACACCATCACGCCTGATTATCCCGAAGGGTTAGGCAGAGGTGGTAATAGAAATATTATTTCAGGCTTTTTAGTGCTCCAGGTTTTTCTGAAGTCGTTTTGTTTTTTTTTTTACAAAAATAATTTTATTTCACGATTTTTAGTGGCGCCATACTTTGTCACCCCATGAGTGCAAAGCTCTCATCAATAGAAATGAATTAAGTCCAAACACAAGGTAGCTACTGTAAAACGTTGAGGAGTTCCCTTGACTGTCCTTCGTTTTCATCATCAGCCCCCTAATGACAGTCACAACCCATCTAGGTGTAAAGTTCTCATCAATACAAGTTAATCAAGCCCAAACACCAGGTAATTGGTGTAAATCGTTGAGGAGTTCCCTCGGCTGTCTTTCGGCTCCATCATCAGATCGACTCCAGACCTTCATTAAATAGTAGGTAGTGCTTTAAAATACTTAATGAAAAAAAATAACAAACGCACTAGTCGCCACTACGATTTTCGATGGTTCCCCTCGATTTCTCTGGAATGCCATCATCAGATCCTGGTTATCTTATCATGGTACCACCCTTGGGATATTTTCTTTCCAATAAAAAAAAAACATCAAAATCGGTTGGCGTGATATTGAGTTATACGTCCATTTGTCGCGCACATACTTAATGCAAATTTAAGATTTATGTGGTTTTCTCATGGATGCCATTGTCAGAACTGGATCAAATTGAAATGGGACCACACGAGAAGCACCAGCATTCAAATAAAAAAAGAATCATCAAAATCGGTTCACCCAGTCGAAAGTTATGTGGTAACAAACATAAAAAATAAAAATGATAAAAAAAAAAAAAAAAAACATACAGTCGAATTGAGAACCTCCTCCTTTTTTGAAGTCGTTTAAAAAAGAAAATAATTGTGTTAACCTACTACAAAACACTTTTGTTATTTCGGTACTGGTTGGCCTCTAATTTGTAATTATAGGCGTAAAATTTGGTATAATAGCGTATCGAGTCGCGGCGGTCGGTTGTTTGCGAAAAGAATGCTAACGGGCCCGCTTCCATGTTGGTCGGTGATGTTGGTGTTAGATACCTTCAGGGTTGCCAGGTTTTTCTCGATAAATAGGTGGATTACAATGATAGAATTTAAAATAAAATAAAATTGGGATCATTCTTAATATTATTATGGTACCTATGTAAAATAACTATTATTAAAATAATACCATTTATATTTACTATACATTTTCGCAATATTTTTTTTATGATTACGGTGAGAGGAGGGTTCTGAAGGGCTAGCCAAGTGGCGTGAACGCTAATCGAATAGAATAGAATAAACTTCACAATGTTTGGAAATGTCAAACGTCGCTATGTAAATCAACAACAAGTCGCTATCAAGATAACGCTTGAGATCACGTGACTTATGTCATTTCCATAGATGAAGCGTAGCGATTTAAATGAACGCTTGTAGACGTCAGCCACTTGTCTAGCCCTTCTGTTTGTTATTGATAGAATTTATCGTAATTTTATTTAGAAGGTATCAGTATAAATCGGTTTGCCAATAAAATCACATTATACTCGTAGTCTATTCTGATCATTAGTACCTACCACTTATTTTTTTATTCTTTGCGCACCAATAGTACGCTATGTGGAAAACATTTGGAGCGCTTCAAATTGGTGCGATTCAAATTGGTGAGCCAACTGGAATGTTTCAGAAAAATTACGATTGGAGAGTGCTTAACTGAAAAAGTATTATTTTTTAAGACAGCCCTGAATACATGTATCATAGAAATGAAATAAAGTTAGCATTTTGTAACACCACACTTCCGAAAAAGGATTGTTCAGATGAAGATTGCATACTGGCCAGGCCCAGAGCGCGTATAGTTTGGACGTAAACCAACAGATACGTGATAGTGGTACAAAGAGTGACCGACCCGACGATGTTGAGATAAACTAGCCGTTGTTTCAGATGCATTATGTAATGTGTAGTGAAACGGACGCTGTTGTGATGACCGATGACATGAGATAGTAGACGAAGTTTTATTTTGTCATTCTTTCTAATCTTTTTAAGTTTAAGTGTGAAAAGTCACGTTATGAATATCGATGTACGTGTGTTCATAAATTATAGAATCGCGTGACTTTATTGTTATTATCCGACTAATTTTTCAGTC
This sequence comes from Drymonia ruficornis, assembly GCA_947859195.1. Taxonomy (NCBI): domain Eukaryota; kingdom Metazoa; phylum Arthropoda; class Insecta; order Lepidoptera; family Notodontidae; genus Drymonia; species Drymonia ruficornis. The sequence goes on from OX401904.1 coordinate 18,622,615, forward strand.
AGTCAGTCGTAATTACTTAATTTATTTGAACTGAGGAGCTAGCCAAGTGGCATCAACGCTAATCGAATAGAATAGAATAGACTTCACAATGTATGGAAATGACAACCGTCGCTATGTAGATCAACAACAAGTTGCTATGTAGATCACGTGACATATGTCATTTCCATACATGAATCGTAGCGATTTGAACGAACGCTCGAGAACGTCAGCCACTTGTCTAGCCCTTCTGTATATTCTCAATTCAGCACTAGACAAAACGCGAGATAACTCGATTTTGTCACATTCTCTCCTATGAATAAAAAAGAAGGAGAGCGTCTCGGTTCGACAAAAGGCACGACAAAAGTCTTGTCTTGGCGTGTGTGCTAGCCTCAGTTTGGGATCCACAGTAAAACTGGTTACCTAAAATTTTTGCGAATAAAATAGACTTTAAATAAACTGGTAGGTACACAATAAAGCACATCTCATATCGGGTTAGTTGAATGGTTCATTCAGTTACTAAATCTTGATTAGTGTTATTTGTTGTGACAGTTTAAGTTCGTCATTAATCTACATAAACGTTATATATTTAACATCAGCTCAATATTATGATAAAAATCACTTAGGAGTGCCTTAAGACCATACCATAAAGTTGAGACATTAACATTCTGGGATCGTCGTAACTGTGTATAATGTCATATAAATGTGGTTTATTTGGAGATTTGATCATCATGTTCCTGATACAGTTATATGTTGGTATTTATGTATTCTGGTGGCACATATTATTATCATTATATTATTCCCCCATTGACAGCTATGAATTTTAAATACATTGAAGGACTTGTTGTGCAAAAAAATTAAAATTTTAAGATTTCCGGACGCTATAAAATTTTGTCAAAATTCATGAATACCTGTCTATATGGGTATACATATGTCTTATGTGTATTTATTTACATAGGTATCGATTTTATTAGTAGGTTCCTGTAGAATATCCTAAATCGTATCATAGCACTCGACCCGTTTTATTCTAATTATACTATGATAATGTAATACAAGACATAGGAACACTGTTTTCACTATTTACCTTGCGTGAATTTCATTAAGAAGCGATACTTACTACTACGAATCTCTTAACGCACCGTTACCTAACGACACTATACCATTCCATTTTGAATTACCTTATGACATTTGTTAGTGCACTTATTAATTATCTAATTACGCGTAATCGTGTGATATTACGAAGCTTTTATCCATCTTTATGGGCAAAGTTCACACGGATTAGCATTGGAGGGAACAGTGGTTGAAGCGCGGGAATTCGGTACAGTTAGCGGGTACAATCATGACATTGCTTTTAATTGTTGGTAGAGGAAATTGCATGATGTCAGTGGAGCAACGGGAATTTTATAATGCTTTACATAATTTTATTAATGAACTTGAACTTTCTCAACGCACTTTGGTGTCTATTGTGATGGAAATGATATGATGATGTACCTACTACTATGTCATTGAAACTGTATTGATACACGCTTTTAACTTTTACCGTGTTATTACAAAAAGGTTAAGCTCGTTTTTAACGCATCCAAGCTCTAATACTTGTTAACTTATTTACCTAGATAGAACTTGTCCGGTGAGGTTAGCAGCTGGCTGTGGGGTAAGCTCAGCTATGCATGATTTTTTTATTCTCAGTTTGCAAGTTAATGAGATTTTCGTCCGGTTCGGAGCGAATCTTGCTTCTTCTAAAACGCAGTAGTTAAAAAAATACTATTACTCCTTCATTATAATTCTATAAAAACTAAACTACATGATGTTAACATTAAATGGCGTTATAGCTTATGTAATTCCCGACATGTGGTCTAAATAAGGCCCGTGGGGTCGAGAAGCTTGTCCAGTAATTAATACGGCGTGCGTAATCGACGTAACGTTGACCGGTTGCGGCCGGCTCATTACTGTGCCATAAACCTATGGTATAACAAGCTTAGTTCCACATGTGACTATCATTTGAAGAAGTTCCAACTTTTATAGAATATTATTGCCATGACTAAATTCGGTGGCAGCTGATTGGTGATTATAAGAACATAACATAATTATTACGGCCGTTTGTTAGCCACTGAATTAGACGATGGTGGCCATTTAGAACAACACTAATTTTACTTTATAACCCGAGATACATTTTATTTGTGTCATACTTTGGGTTTTTGGGCAGTCTCCAAACAGTATTGTCCTTTGCCAAGACTGCACTGCTTCTGTAGGTCCCTGCAGGTTACTATGCTCCATGATTATTAGTATTGAACTGTCATCACGAGTATAGGTATTTTGAAAATGTGGACGATAAAAAAGGGCCTCTGGAACATTATTAAAAAAGTATTAGAACGTGAGCGACTGTAGCCTAGGGGTGAACAGGTTGGGCTAGCAATCAGAAGGTCCCAGGTTCGATCCCCGGTGGGGCATGCACCAATGGATGAATTTTCATCTATGTGCATAATTTATCGTTCGCTAACGGTGAGGGAAAACATCGTGAGGATATATCCCTATCCTATCCCTCGGGATTAGGTAATAGTCAGTTCTTGTATACACGGCGACAAGGTTCACCACCTGTCACGTTGGGTTCTGACTATCTGGTGAAACGTGGGCTTTGAGTTGGTTAATACCTCCACAATGTGGTGGTGTATGGTCACTCAAGCCTCTGACTACCCCCGAATGGGGATAAAAGTCGTGACGTTATATTTCATTTCATTTATTAGAACGTGACATTAGAGGAAAATAAACAACAAAATTGTGGGTTGAGTTTAAGTAAATAGAAATAACAAAAGGCATGAAGTCATTAAGTGTATGTTTGTGTCACGCTCGGTGGATATTTCGTCCACGGCGTGGGTTTAACGCCAATCCGACCCGCACCGAACGGTTTGTCTTCGTGGTTTTCCGATTATTTGGCACCGGGACCGTTACTTTCCGACTAGGTGCGGATCGACTTAATTCCTAGCTCGTGTATGAGATCACTTAATATTTGTTACGTCCTTGTATTGCGAAGCGAATACGGAATGGATATTTGGCACAGCTCAGAAAATATCGCATCCAGTATCTGACATGCAATTCTTTAGAAAATTGAAAAATATAGGTATATTTTTATTTATGGTTGCAGGATATGACTCGCTTAGCTTTCATAAAGTTTTATTAATATACTTTCCTGTTGTTATGCTGTATAAACCTATTTATTTTAATTACATACAACCACTGCGAGCTGTCGCCTGTACACGCTATGATGGGAACATTTTTTCCATGTTTATTCAGCCTGTTTGCGTCTTCTGTGTTCGTCTTGAATGTTTTCTCAAAGGTTATTAACCTAGTTTCGGCGATGCACTTGTGGAGCTCTGTTCGTAGTATTGCATTGTAGAGCTCAGTAGATGCGTTTCCAATACTCGAAGTGAAAATGGGAAATATTTAAATGCTACGAAATTTATGTGCACGTTATCTTGAAACTCCATTCAGTACATACAATGTCGGTGAGGAGGCGAGTACTTTGTTCTGGTGCACGTTTAGGTAGTTTATGGTACGCTAGAATAGAGTCGGGATAGCCTGGAGCGGCGCGGGAGCCTTCGAAAGAGCGGGAGGAATGCGCGCGCAAGGTCATTGCGCCCTGCGCGGTCATGCGCTTGCGCCCCTGCCCGCCCCCCGCCCCGCGCCGCCCGCCTCATCCGCACCCACCACCACATTGTCTAGTGCGATCAGCTGCGGATAAAGGGGAACCGACTGGACCGAGAGCAGATAGGAACCATTTCAATGCGAATTTATTCTTCCATTTTATTCGCTCGTTCAGAGCACGAACGCCCCCGGCGGCGATATTGTACACTCTAAATGCTCTTTTCTAAGCTCTCCCAAAGAAAAAGCTATTTGTGTCGAGCCGTTTCTTGGTTTATTTGCGACGCATGCATTGGTTAGCATTTATTCTAGCATGTATCTTTTGTCCCAAGGCCGGTAAAAGATTCCTTTGGCAATAGAAATCTATTTTAGAAAAAGAAAACAAATGTGTTAAAATTTAAAACTTTTTACATTTCACACGGGAAAAATGTAGGCAACAGTATTCGCAGTCAATGTGTTTGTTAATACCGCATAAACAATTACTATTGTAGGTCACGTGCGGTCGACTTTGCGTTAATTGGTTAAGAATTTAAGATTAATATTCGAAGATGTTTACCTAATGGCTTCTGTAGAAACCACTTTTCAAGAGAATTTTGTACTTTCACTTCAGACCGTTACATTTTTCTTTAAAATGTCAAATTAAAGCTCAAACTGAGGCGAGATGAAAGATAAAACTACCGTGTCATACATTCTGCCCATTAACGCACGTTGATAAAATTAATTTGAGATTTATTATACCATATTTCGTTAACGACAGGTTGAATAACTCTATAACGCTATTTATAATATTTGGATATGCAAATTAGATAGATCTACAAATTAAGATAGCTCGTGAAATTTAAATGAGTGAATAAACACTTGTTATTTCCAGTGGCACAGGTTGTTTATTAGGAAAAAGCTGCAATTTCACTTCGTGTGTGATTAATGAGGTGTTAAATTGCACGAGTCTAATCGCGAGTTGTCACTGGTCAGGTTTGAGCGGATGTCATGTCATTACTTACTAATAACGGCGTCAGTAGTTCGTATCGTGTCGTGCTAGTTTAAATACAGTTCCATATTATGTTTCAACTGTGCGACTGAAATTACTGATGTGGGCTGGTAAATTAATGCCACTGTCGCGAAGTTTGTTCCACTAAAATATTAGCAAAGCCTGTTGCGTGACAGGTCTCCATTCAAGCTTCTTGGAGAGCTTGCAACAAGGCTACACCGTCTATACCACGGCCAACGAGAAGCGATACAAAAATGTTGAGTCCGAAAGTCAGAAATAGATTATTTTAATTTAGTCGTTTTTAAAGTTTCTTCTTCATTTGTTTTTAATTAACATTCATAAGGTTTTCAGTAACAAAATTAAATACGAATTTATACTAGCCAGTATAACTTGACCCATTGCCCCAAAGTTGACGAGCCATCGGTGACAGACTTGAACTCGAATATTTTATACTATTTCATATCGCTTCTCGTTGGCCGCAGTATAGTAGCTTGTTATCATAAACATAGATGCGCATGCACCACTCTAATAGCGATTTGTTTAATATCGTCTACTCACGATTCTTCAACATTGACAGCTCAATTGGGAACGTAGAAAGTGGTTCTATTGATTTTTGCACCAATTAGAAACCAAAATCTCGTGAAGTAAATATTGCACGATCAAACACAGGTTTCTGTGGTTATAACGGCGGTTGCACTTAATATGGTTATGTGATGTAGAGCCGGTAGTTTGCATATCAATGAGATATTTTGTTCACAAATTGGTGGTCACAGAAGAGAGCGGGTACAAAGCGATTATGTATTAACAATTTGTATTGCTCTTTGTTTCAGGATTTGTATCCTGAGTCTGAAGCAACTGAACAGAAGGAAGGAACAGGTAAGGTTCCTCATTCCGATCTTAATTGTCCACAACGTGTTTCGGCTATTATGTTTCCATGCGACAGATATGACGGTAATTCGTCTTAATAAGTCAATCGTGATGCTGCATACGATGTATTTATTTGTTAGAGAGTGGCCTTGACATGGTGGTAAAGAGCTCCAAGTCTGCTGACATTTAACCATCGGAAAACCACTGATCTCCAGTATCATCTTTGTGAATTCCTGGCGGGCAGCATGATGTCGGCCAAAGTAAACAAATGGCTGACATGTTGACCGTCAAGAATTTACAACTAATTCACGAAGATAATATTGCATAGAGCCCATTGGTTTTCCAATGGTTACAACTTAGCAGACTTGGGGCCCTGGCCCCGATGGTAGCGACAATAGTCTGTGAGTCGTATAAACTCAGAGTGTTCTAACATTTTTTTTTGTTTCGCTTATTTCAGACAGGACCAATGTAGTAAGATCCTCTCTGGTGTCTTTGTTGCATCAATATACAATGTAAATGGGTGTTTGTAATAATGCAGCGCGGGTGTGATTATAGTGGCCGCTGGGCGGCGCCCGCGCCGTGTGCGCGTGGGCAGAACAAGGCTCCCATTGATAGATGATTTATCGATATTGAATTCGCACAGGTGATTCTTTTGTTGTTGAGATTGAATGGAAATAAAATGGACGCGGACAGATGTAAAATAAAATTTACATGTTCAACAATATCGAAGAGAAAGTAGCTAGTTTAAAAATAAATAACTACCATTTAAATGTAAAGAATTTCAATCATATTCCTTTCAAATGTGTAACTGGGACGTGAGATATCGCTCACCGGAAGAAAGTAAGTTTGCTTGGGCGATTCAACACACACAACGAAATAGGGTGCCAATTTTCGCGTCTTAGTTAATATTATGTATGATTATCAACGAGATAATCTCTAATTTTATCTCCAGGAACAATATCCACTCGTTGTATTTCGAGTGCTAGGTGTACTCATATCTCTAATGTGTAATTCCGACTTTTTTTTTTAAATTGGGTCTAAGCCCGCCACCATCTCTCACCACTGTTACTCCTGTAATCCACGATCGACAATAGTTTTCAACGATGACGCCGAGCTTTGACCCTCGACGAGTCCAGGAACCAGCACGAATTTTATCATAGGAAAAATAGGAGTTTATCCACTTTGCTCCATTACAAAGCGGGAGATAAAAATAACAGTATAGGCTGTATAAGCAGTGACATTGCGAGACTACGAATATTAGTTTTCAATGGAAATTGCTAGTTTGTTGCGACATATATTGAGTTCGAGATAATGTCTACGACGTGAGACTGGTCCGGTCTGGTGGTGTCGATAATCTTTAGCAAACTTGCGCAGAGTCCGGTAGAAAAGTGTTGGACCGCAAGCTAAGTGACTTCCTTAGTAGGTAAATAGTGTCTATTGAGATGTTACACGCTAACTTCTGTAAACATGAGTGACAGGCACACGCTACGCCCCGGGGTCAGAGAAATTCTCGCACTTAACGATCGATTCCTTTAAGTGTTTCCAGAGAAATGGACGGTAATGCCATATAATGGCCAATATCATAATTGACACGAACACAATGTCTGTAAACACGCCGCATTTGTGATAATGCGGCCGATAAACTGCCGCGGTACAGTTATTGTAGGTGGAGTCACTATATAAATTGCTATTTGCTTCATTGTACGCAGTGCCGCGTTATCCACCGTTTGACATTTCCCAGGAGTGGTCGCCGCGAGTCTATGAGAAAACTGGTATTTATTTTCCTAGTATGGAGCCGTATCATGTTTGAATGCGGATAACAATTAAGTAAGAGCGGTAATTATGTTTCCTCTTTGTTAAAATAAGTAAGCCTCAGAATCCCAGTGATTGCTTGCCGCTTCCCTGTTAGCGTCTCATGAGGACTATAGCTTTGAATACCAGTAAGCGTTGTCAGAACATTAATCTACATTTCGCTACGCTGTCAATGCGATTCTCTTGACTATATTCAGCGACTAAATAAAAGATGTAGCCTCTATTCCTTTGCTACCTTAAATTCGAAAAACTTTTACTTGACTCGCAATACTTTCTAATTCTAAATTGAGGGTAACTTTTTTACTTATCGATTGTGATAATTGTTAGGCAGATAACCTAACCAATTGCCGTGATGACCTTACCTGGAAGAGAAAAATAATTATATACACTTACTTATTACCAAAGAGCATATAATCACTACGTTTTTGTTAAATAGGTACTAGACTTTAATTAAAGTTATAGATTTTCGATGGCCTATAAGTGCATGCATATAAAGTCGTGTCTATGACACGCCTTGCGAGGCGGTGGCCGCTTTCCTCTAGGCAGAGGTTTTCTCCACAACTTGGGCTAGTATCGGAATCTTCATAGTTAGTTTTCACCGCTCCGACTCGGCCAGTATTCATAGTTTCACGACCCGCCTGGCCAGTCGACGACGGCGGCGCCTGTTAATGTTGTCAAGTATTCATTGCGTGTTGGTGCAAGGCGAAAGTTTTCAGCTCATGGTGGATTCGAATTAATTGATAAAATAACGAAATAACTCAAAGGGAGGTTAATCATGTCTTCTTTAAAATAACATTTATTTTTTCATGCTCCTTGGTCCGATTTTAACTTGTTTTAAATAAAGTTCTACCAGTGAGTTTACTTCGTCTTATTAAAAATCAGACTATACTGCACCCTGAATATCATCTATGCCTCTTTGCTCTGTAATAAATATGTAACAATATGTTCTCGGAACAAGCTTCGCTGTCGCTTGCAGTATGTACCGTCGTCGGCTGGACTTCGAGGGCTGCGTGTTAAAGTCGTAGAGAGCGACAGCAACACGCCGCGCCGGCGCAGCCTGCCCGCTTAGATAAACACGCAATCCTTTTCACTAGGGTTGTGTACAAAACTCCCTGGGAATGTTTAACTATATTGTGTTAATTGTCACGTATGGTACAGGACCAGTTGACAATTTGTGTGCGGACTGTGTATCGCGGACAGTGTGAAGTCATGTGGCAAGTTGCTTGGAGAAGCACGATTTTCTCGGTATTACAATCATCGCAGGTTAGCGTCGAAGGTGTGGAATAAAAAAATGAGAGTCTTAAGGAAAATGTTACATGAAACTTGATGTTACTTTAAAACGAAAAGCAAAAACTATAAAACGCTAGAGTGCTAAGGAAGTCATGGACACTTTCATTGTATCGTTATCAATAGATGCTCACTAGTGACGCTATAATACCTAATTAATTAATCCTCACGGTTCATCGCCAACCCTAGAGGAATAGTGTGTTCAAATAAAAGGAATTCTCAAATTATAGAGCTGCTATGCAAACGAGTTAAATATAGAAACTACATTTAAACCTTCGAGGAATGGGGTATTTTAGTCCTAGGTAATCTTGGATCGTTCATTTACAAACATAAACAATAGAAATTTCTAATTATGGTGCCAAGTTCATTATTGTTACTAATAGCAACACTTTTCATTTATATCGATGATCTTTCAGATTAAAAGCTTAACTCGAAGATACATGGCTTGCAGATAAAGTAGAGCTTTATGAGTTGGAATATTTTTTATGAACATACCTAATGCTACTTGGGTTTATAAAAGCATATATGTATGCCTAATTATAAAAAGGATTGAGCTTGTGTTTATGAATTTACAGCTTTGGAAATGAAGGAAAGTTTAGATGTGAGATGGCTGACGTAAGAAAGATGAAGTCTGATAGGCCTGGCCTGTCTGTGGTTAGCCCGATACATTTCCTGCCCATGAGGAGAACTTCACTTAAAACGGGTTGATTAAAATAAAATAAATCTGTAGTCGTAACCATTTCCTTTATCGTACGTAAGTACAGTGTATTTTTATTGTTGTGTGGCGCCAGCTTTACGGAAATGTACTTGTGCGTGAAAGTACATGATAAAAATTCACACGCATTCGAAAACAGATGGCCCAGTTGCTGATGATAATTGGGTCAGGCGAGCAACCTGTCGGCCTGCTCGCACGCATTGTCTCGCGTCTCGGTGCGCCCGCGCCGGCGCAGTACCGTTAGCGCTCGGTCAAGTTCGGCCCATTGTGACGTGATTGCTACTTGTCACATACGGATTTATACTATCCGATACGACTGGCTGAACATAATCGTACAACCTCAAGGTAGATCTTCTTCCTACTCCTCCTATTCTTGCTTTTGATTAAATTCGTGTGGGTTCCAAGATAACTTAGCTTTTTCACGGGACTCGGCGAGGGTCAAACCTTGGCGTCATCGTTGGACACCAATGTCGATCCTGGCTTACAGAAGTGAGAATGGTGGGAGTTTGTAACGGGCCTAGTCCAATAAAAAAACTCACGGTAGAATTTACAACTTAATGCCTAAAAAAAATGTAATCTCAATGTGCCAGTTATTATAAATACTGCCATGAGAGCTCTCACGCACCAATTTACTTTTCTTATGGCACTGCGTTATCAATATCAAAACCGCTACTTTACTTTTTGTAGCCGTGAAAAGAGCGTGCAACGCAATGCGATTTCGTTATTACAAAAAAAAATATTACTTACTGACAAAATTTCCCATTTCTAACTTAAAAGCTTTTTTGTTGTATTCATTTATCTTCCAACTTATTATCCGCTTGATTGTCGTCATTCTGACCGCAGGGAAATGAATTTTACAATAACAAGCGGAGATTACACGATGTACACTTATTATTTACGTGAGCTTATCTGATTCTGAAAGTGGGCGGATAGCACGTGCGACTCTGACCCCGCGGAACTTCAAAAGATCTTAATGCTAGTCTGTGGTCGGCTCTTTGTTCGTGTCCGCCAAAGATTGGATTATCGTGACCTCTAAATAGATAGCATGAGATTGCAATGCAAAAATTTATACAATTTGTGCAACATAATTATAGTATTATTTTAACTATGGAGCTTGCTTATTGACTACTGTAAGGCTATATAAAATTTAATAACCACACCGAACATACCTTTATTAAAGTCATTACATTTACATTTACATGTGTTGAGCGTGTGAATGGACCCTTAGGTTCATTAACAAAAACATGTCATAATTAAATACTTGATTGAGTTTTAAACAGTTTCCTACACTGGCAACATTAGTGATGACTCAGTATCTCTCACTAAGCTACTTATTGTTCTCTTGCACTTACGTGGAGTAGCACGTCTATTAGGAACATGATTGGTCAAATGTGAGCATTAGGTCAAACTGCGCTTTCTATTTTAAAGAGCTAAGTATTTCAATAAAAACAAGAATTAATATAATACTCGTTCCTAGAGCAATAAAATCATGACGGAGAAAATATTTTACTGTTTTTTTTGCATCTAGTAATTGCTTACCTACCTCAAGTTTATAAAGGAATTTAAGTGTCAGTATAGGGCAGTAAAATTGTACTTAACTTAGTTTTGAAATTTATTACTAAGTTTACGATTTTAGGTACAACGTCTCTTTGAAGATCTACCTAAAGTATAGTCATTTCCATGAGCGATTAAAAGTGAATTATACACGCAGAAAACAGTTACTGCTAATAATTGCCTGAAATATCATTCTCAGAGGTTTATTGTGAGAACTATGAATGTATTTATAACCCGATTATTTTAAATATAGCCAGTAGAAAAGTGCAATATATAAAGGACACATAAACTGTTATTTCTATGATTACACAGCATAATAATTCTTAGTAGAAAATACGTTTACAAAAAGCTTTAGTACAATATTAAATCTATGCAATAATGGTCAGAGAACATGATGCCATTGTGTGGTTAATGAAAAACACCGTCGGGCGCATCGTGGTTCATTGCTTTGTAATTAGGGTTCTTCGGTAAAATTATAATTCATTTAAAATTGCCCCCGAGTCTGCTAGCTAACTAATAACCAATGAAAAACCACTGGTCTCTAATATTATCTTCTTTATTATAAATCGTAAATTCTTGGCGGTCGACATGTAGTCGGCTATTAACAGTCCTCTGTAATAAAGAATTCTCAAAGATAATTCTAGAGATCAGTGGCTTCGCAACGGTTAATTGTTAACAGACTCGACACCCTCGGTTGTAATGACGGTGTAGGTGAACTAAATGCATATAATAACACTGTTTATCTGGTTAATTTTAGTTTAATTGCAAATTACTACAAAATAACTAGTAAAATGCAATACAATAACATTGGTTTCAATTAGATGTGCTTATAAATATAACTGCCCCAAGTGGATTTGCCTACAAGCGTTTCTACAAATCGCTACGATTCAATGTATGGGAACGACATAAGTCACGTGATATTCTTATCGACAGCTAATGTCATTTCCATACATTGTGTAACGATATGTAGACGAATCTACTTGGCTAGACATTGGATCGACTTGGCTCGTTGCTGTCGTCAACAATTATAGAAATGTTATGTGCTTGGATCTCGTGATGCCCTAGGCTCCATCGTTCACCGTTAAATTGGGCAATTTGTGAGCGCATATGTCGGTGGCTGCTCCCGCGCAGCGCCACGCGGTCCCGGTGCGACACGCCGCGCCGCGCGCACATTCTGATATAACTGTTACGATCATTATGTGACATATGTATCACTGATTGCCGGCAGAGCGTGATCATAATTGTTTCTAGTTCGTACCTAACGGAAAACATTCACCTTCGTGAAGATTTAGATAGGCAAATGAATGCGTGCGTCGTTGCGGTTTATTTTAAAAATTACCAAGAGAATGGAGAACCTAAGAATTACAAGAACCTAGTAGGTTAGTGGACATTCCGAGTGATTTGGTGTGTCCAGATGCCTTGCATGCCTCGCTCGAGCACTCATGTTATGACTTTATATCTTTGAGTTCCGACATCAAAACTGAGTGCTCGCGTGAGGTCTGCGTGGCATGCGACGCACCAATTCAAATGTTTGCAGGTAATCTAGATATTATAAAATACAGAAGTCAATTGGGCTGCCTCATCAATGTGAGAAAAAATGAAAGGCAATCCGATTGGCGCCAACACAAAAATATCTCACCCACATACGTGGTCTTACAATACACAATAGAGTAAATTAGTGTGTCGAGTGACCAACATCGGAGCAATGTTACGCCCTGAGAGCAACTATGCCTCGGTATGTTATAGGTGAACTAACTGTATCGCAGGCTCCTTCCGTTGTCTCACCATATATGACCACTATAAATGTCGCCAGGTACATTGTCTACGATCTTTATGATAAGGACCTTTGACCGTTGCTATTTTGAACTGAATATGTTAACGGTAATCTTTCTATATCGATTTCGGATTACGAAAATGGAATAAAGAGTTTAGTTCAGATTGCAATTCCGGTTGTATGCTTTGAGATTTAGGTACCTATCTAGGAAGTACCTATATCGGCGAAGTAGTGGACAACAAAATCTGAAACTGTATTAATGAGACTAACCACTAAGATTTTCAATAGCCTGACTAAACAGAATAAACTCTTCCTAGATTTATTTGAAGACTTTTCACGCGTTTCCTAAAGTGATATTGTGAGGGTCCTCTCCTGGATCTGTAAAAATTCCGATGTAGATGGGCTAAACTTCAACACTAGGAATGTGAAACAACTGTATTGATGACGTACGTATTGAACTAGCTAGGAGATGCGTACCTGCGTAGTTACTCAGGATAACGGTTCGAGATCGATATTTAGGTGTAGTTTACCTCAAATTTCTGTTTATTTAACGTTATATGACATCATAAGAGTGCGTAAAACGGTATCCATGACCTACCTAAGAGGCACTTTGTTTCCTTCACGCTCAGTGTACCAGGGACAGATTGTCTCAAATTGTCATTACCGCAACACCGGTGAATTCTGCGGTTCGTTAAAGTTTACGAAGTTTAGTACCGCGAAGACACTTCTTCCGGTAAATTTTGAGACTCACTTCACTTAATAGTTTACGGTTGCGAGAGTGCTCAAAACGGTATCTAAGTGCAATTACTTGTACGCATCGAATGCAGCCCGTTTAAACACATGAGTTAACCGCGTTCGCACGACAAGTATTTAAACGGTTATGACTTTAATGTGTTCAGTAAGATGTACAAATTATGAAGGAGACATAAATGTTAACAATATAACAGTTCCTTTGTGACATGTGTTAACTATAATTCGAAGTTTCACAATGTTATGTTCAACGTTTATGTTAATTTATATTATGTGTACCTACATGCATGCTTCGGACTTTTACATTGAATGTTTTATATATTTTTTACGAAATAAGTCTTATCGATATTGCAACCGGATTCTAAAAATGTTTTCATTTTCACGTGCTGAGAAAGCTCTTAGCTTTTATTAGGTTGAGAAAGGTTCTAAATAAAACAGCAGTTCCCAAGGTATAAAAAATAAAAATTGAGCAGTGTCCGCGCCAGTCTGCCTATTTATTGCAAATAAAAAAAATAAAGGTGTAGTTTGCAATACTTAATTTAAATATTATTGAACATGTTTTACCGAGCAAAACGTAATGAATTGATTGAAAGCTGTTCGAATCATTGAGCATGCATAAGAAATGATTTCAGAGAGTCCATCCACAACACAACAATAGTTGTACTTTCACGTTTACAAATGATCATTCATTGTATTTTATAAAAACGTCTAGTGAAAGCGATATTGCGATGCAAAAAGTAAATGAAAATTCGTGTCACTGACTTTCCTATTAGCTTTCGTGGGTCCATGCAGAGCTGAACTTGACCCGCATTCACATCGACAATGAGACGGACTGACTGCGGCTCATAAACAATCGCTCAGTGATGAGTGTAATGCCACAATCGCTTTGTGATACGCTCTCAAGGAGACAATAGATGTGTGTCGACTAGCAACCACTGAAACTATGCTGCGCCTACTTTCCTTTTTTAATTGATTATATTCTGAATCATCCTGTCGGCCATAACTGATGATATTAAATTATATTTTAATCAAACATCAAAATTATGGCTTTATCTATGTCGGACTCGTTATAAATTAGAAGATTGATTTATAACGCACGCTTGATTCTCTTCCTCTTTATATATTGCTAATTTGTTTATTGCCTACATCTATCAATCAGAAGCCGCTGACTTTCGATTTCTGTTACCGTCATCACATAAGCGGAGTCGCATCGCAAATTGTTTGTCGAGTGGTCGTTTTGTTATTGTGTAAAAAGTCTATTCAATAGCCGTTTTTACGTAAACGACATAAAGGAACCTGAGCATTTACTTTGACATTTTCAAAGTTACATCTTACATAGGTATTTTTTGTGTGCTTTCAATGTGCCAGCATTGCTTTCAAGATAACAGACGGCGTGGTTATACAATGGGTTGAATAGATGGTAATAATTATGATGTGAAGATACATGCTCACTTTTTTGTGCTTGAGCACATTAGGGCAAAATCTTTCTCAGCTGACGTTAGTCGCTCATCATCATAACCTGTCTGGAAATCTTGAGGAAAAACTAGACCTGTCCGAGATCCTACGAATAAGGCATCCTCGGCAACATCACTTCACTATGTACCTATACCTATACCTAATATTATGTTTTTTCTTTATTTGCAGGCCTTGGTTCGGAATGAGGGGCGACACGCTGCGCCTGGCGCAGCTTGCGCTGTTTCTGCTGCAGACCACACTTGTGCTTAGTGAGTTGTTTTAGTATGAACTCCTTTAGAAGTTTAGACGTCCCATCCCTATTTTAAGGCCCCAGTAGATTTATCGTTCTTCTTGAACGTGATGTACTTACGTAGTAGTATTTTTGCGGGACTTCCTACCATTATGATTTCTCTAACAAGTTTTTTTGTTTTGATTGCCTGACTTTAGGGGGCATATAACAAACCCGGACCATCTGTATATCGTAGTGAAACAAATGTGTCAAAATTCAAAATTCGAAACCCGAATCAAACGGATTATTGCTTTCACACCGGGTTGGTAGCAGCTTACTACTTTATTACGTATTATTACAGCCCTACTCTTTAATTTACGTCTGTACTTCCTTTATATAGATACACTCTATTTTCTCTAATCTACATATAGAATACAATATTAAAGTTGCGTTTTATTTTAGGTCGGACCGCGTTCGAGAAACTTACGGATGTAGACTTCTCAGGCACCGCTTACTACACAGTACGCAATCTATCACTGTACGAGTGCCAAGGATGGTGTCGGGAGGAGCCCGATTGTCAGGCGGCTTCCTTCAGGTGAGTCAAACGGGAACTATATCTACGCACACACTCGCACGGAAACAGGAACTGGAATTGCTTAGGGACACTGCAGATGCGAATATTTTGCGGAGTATCTATCTATCTGAGTACGTTCATCCACACATAATTATTATAGTAAAGTTCGACACAGCAATGTTGACAGTGTGTAAAAGTCCTTATAATCCGAGGTAACTGGTATTAAAGACGACGATCGTGCGTCGCTTGTTTAAAATGCGCGATGCGTCTGCGCAGAGCACGCTTTGTTGGTGTTTCCGCTCTGTAAGCTTCCTCTATAAAATAATTGCCATTGGAAAATCATGGATAATAATATTAATCAGTTTTAGAGATTTAAAAAAAATCGCTGTAGGTTTAGATCCGTCTCTGTTCGTTATAGCGTCTATAGTGTGAAATATACCTAATAAAAGATAACTCAAACTTATGAGATTTGCAGAGTCGTTTTAGTAAGCGTTTGCAACAAGTAGATTAAGATTAACTTTCAAGAATATTCAGTAGAACCAAAATGAACATTTACTGATATGTACAGGTACATCTATCTTTTGTATACCGACTACTACCAATAAGATAATGTCAATAATCAATCTGTGCGTTCATCTGACCCAGTGGCGCGGATTCGCAGCAACGAATACCACGTCAAAGACATGACTCGTCATTCTGACTGACCACGAATCAAATAAGAATCAATGTGTCTCTATCTATGATCTAGATGCTCCTGACCCAAATGTTTGAGATAAAGATCAGATTGACGTGAAGATTCACTAATTCAGCCACAGTATTGAAGGACAGGAGAAATCTCAAATACCTATCGTGTTCAGTAGTGTCCATGACCCAACGTAACTAACGTACGGTTCGTGCCAACGAACTTACCTATTACGAGACCTCCTTGCTGGTAGAGCCAAGCTGGAGTCAATTAACTGCTCATATATGGTATGGTATACCCATAACTCTGATATTACCTTCGTGAATTCTTCATTATAAATCGTAAATTCTTAGCGATCGTTGTGTTGTCTGCCATCTATTAGCAGTCCTCTGGCCGACAATATGCCAAATGCCATAAATTTTCAATTTACAATGAAGAATTTACGATGATAATACACTGGACCGCAAAGAGAAAGGGTCGATTAGAAAATCTTCAATATCTTAACTACGCATTTTTATTTATTTTACATTTATTAAAAATAAAAAGCATTAATTCATTTTATTTTTCATTTTCATTTAAGCACATTGTTAGTCTTTATTTCATAAAGCTAGGTCAGTTAGTTTTGAAGATATTGAAGATTTTCTAACCGACCCTTTTTCTTTGCGATCCAGTGTATTAGAGTCCAGTGGTTTCGCAATGGACAATTGTTAAGATACTCGAGGCCCAGTTACGTTGGATTGTGATCCTCAACCATGACCCGCATTCGTGTATACCTAGGTCGGGCCAGGGATGTGTGTCGGTCAGCCACTCGCCCTACGGGTCCCCATGCTGTTGGCAAACAATGTGGCAAGACAGCGGCCACAAACCGTGTAAAAGCGGAAACCGACCCAGCCGCGTTCCAAATTGGATAACAGTAAAAGTGATCGCATACGTTTTCAATGGATTATTACCGCCGCAATATTTTCAAGCAACTCCGATAGTTTTCATGACTATTGGCGGTTTTGAACGCATTATTTTAATTTATTGTTATTGTCTGCCGCATTCTGGATTGCGCTGTTTGTGGAGTGTCAAGTTACGTTCAGGTACGATTTCGGACCGCTTGACAATCGTATACTTTCACACAATGTGTGGGTGATAAAGCCGTGTTCAAAGTTTCTAGCAAAGCGTGCGACATGAACGGCAATAGACATTGACAGCACAGGAAAGTGTTGGAAAAATTGTAGCAAACTCCATTTTCCCGGCGCGTCAGGGTTCATTATCATAGCAGTTACTGTACATAGCAAAAAATCTAATTGTATTAGAGTCAAGTGAACCGTATAACAGTATTAGAACGCTAGTTAGATTCCTCGAAATCAATTTGAACGGGATCGATCGAAAATCAATTCGGTATTCAATTAAACGAGACGGAACTTTCCCGCGCTTCTAATCAAGCATTGTGAATTAGGTACTAACATGTACGTATCTCGAATCGATCTATCCAAAGAAATAGCGATCCGCCGATCTGACAAAAGAATGGGACGGATGCGATTTTAACAATCGGTAACTGTTAACCAGACTCAGTTGGTGCCACTGACTCTATCGGAATACGTTTTACGGTATTCGGGAGTGAAGACCCGCACTGTACAGTGACACGCTGGTTCGATGAAACTTGACATTAAATCACTGATTAAATATCTAAAATGCCCACCAGATCATGACCTCAGTATCTGATGTTGTCAAAATGATTATATCTTTACGAGAATGCCCGTTAAGTATATCTCTTATCATTTTAGGACGTTGAACGTTGTTTACGGCCTCTATCTATGTTAGAAGTATTTTTATAATTCTACGTAATCATAAACGATTAATAAAATGTGAAAGTGTGATTTTTATTCATTCAATAAACAATTTAAGAAAGTCATAAATATCTTAATTTATAACCACCAGTTAATATGAATTAAGTAGATATCATTAATTGTAATATGAGCTTACTTCTCACCACTAATGTAAAATCTCGATCTTATTTTGGAGATAAACGTAGGTAGGTCTGTGTTTGCAAATATGGTTCATATTATTACTAAAATATAGTAAAAAGTAACGAATAATAATAATTGGAGAACTAAGAATAATTATGTGGCAAATTGCGTTTTCAACAACGAAGGAACAAGAAAATTAGTTGCAACCGGCGCGCTCCGTAACCACACATTAATCAGCCCCGGTAACCATCCATTAATATACTATCAAAATATTTAAACGCCGTTTATTCTGTTAAATTGAATGCATCGATGTTATCGCGAGTGCTTCACCTCTACCGTCACGTTGGCTTCGCGGCGTGATGGATGCGCTACGACAGTGGCGACAGGGATTGCTTACAGCTACCAACAAGATATGTAAGCTGTTTAAAAAGTGCGAAATAATAATTTGGGAGTTGGAAAATTAAGGTATAAAAGTTATATTTGAATTCGAGTTCTTTTTAAAAAAATCCGCTATTTTTATAACTCAAGAATTTATAAAAAAAAACCAATTGAACGAATATCAATGGCTGCTGCACTTACATCCAATAACACTGTTTACTAGGGCAGTTCATGTGTTCACACGTAAGTTGTTACAAATATTCAAAGATCCGTGGCTGTGGCTGCCTTGGTAAGACGATTACGATGCGACGGCGATTTCTTACCTACAAATTTTCGCTTATGTGAAGCGGCCACCGCCATTTGTTTATAGAGGTTCGATCGCTGTCGCGTCGCTGTCGCATCGCGATCGCCTTACCAATGTAAACCAGGCCAAATTCAGAAAACATGATAATTACGTATAATTTGTATTCACTAGGTATTTACATTCAGCTACCATATAATTTACCTAAATTGTTATTTCGAACTTTTGAAACAGCCCTGTATTTGAGAAAGTTGTTCCAAATGTGTGATTAAATGAAGGGCACTGGACATTAAGATCTTTGATTAGACACATTAAGATAATAAGATAAACATTTGTTTTGCCTCACACAGAATGTTTATTTTAGTGGAGGCATCCGAAAATGGACCGCGATTTGCTTAGCGTTGATGAAGCACATGAACGTATCTCATTTGTTATGTCGTCGATTCGTTTTTAATAGGCCATAAATAACACCAAGGTGCATTATGAAACTGTGTATGAGATATTTTAAGGTGATATTGCTATTTAATCTGTGCCTACTAAACAGAATTAGAAACAGCAAGGAGGAAAATATACCCCATGATTATCTGGAAGACCTTGATTGGAGCCAGGAATTCCATAAATCCAGTCAGCCCACGGCGATGAGTGCGCAAGCGCCGGGTAACGGGCCCCCGTTGCACAGATACTTATCATGATTGGTCTTATCTGAGCGATTTTATGTAATAAACTTAATACTGGTCTACGCAGTGCAGTAACGTTAGGTCGTTTCTAATTTAACTACCGCCGAGTAAGATAGTATCAGATCAGAATAGCGGGCATCAAATAGGAGTATTGTTTTCAATAATACCAAGTAGTGTTTAATTTTTATATTTATCCTTAAAATACATAAATGCTATTTTTTTTTCAAATTGTTAACAAGGTAAGAAATATGAGCACTCGTTAGGATCAAGAGCTCATAATTCTCAGCTATAAACTAAATGAAGAGGTGTCTAGTCAATTGTTATGTGAGGTGATGTTTGAAACTACTTAATAAAAAGAACATTATTGTTAGTATCGAGATACGTATCGATTGAATGTTATGGTGAAAAACCAAAATAAGTATATTTCACAAAAGGAAAAAGTCCTTAATGAAATGTAGCAGACAGGTAATCAGTACGCTACATAGTAAACCGGTGTTTACATAACCATACATATGACACCTACTGACTCAACATCAATCTACGAGACGGCGTCATGTAATGAGTTGTCGAACATGGCCCCAGGCGGGAGATACCTATCAATAATAGCACCAGATCAGCTATTGAATAATGACCATGAATCACTGAGACATGACGCCTCGCCACTGATCACCAAAAACGAGAACACAAAACACAAAATCGATAAAATAGACTGGTTTTATATGCATAATTAATGGCTAATAATTTTAGCGATCTAGTCAAATATTAATCTTATGATTTGGTGATAAAATTATGCAAAATACATATTGAAATTAACACTACCTATGGATGAAAATTAGCAGTACCTAATGACCAATTACTAATTTTGTTTAAATTGTCATAGCAAGTTACAGAAAAAAATAACTGGTATTCGTTATTTTAACCCAAACCGGAAACTAGATATATTATGATAATAAATTTTCATGTCGAATACTAATTGGACTATGCTTGTTAGCAGCTTGTTGATTGACGTCCTTGTAAGCCCTTGGCACAAATGCATGTGCCGTCATTATGTGAGCGTCAACGACCCTTCGTCGTGCACTCGGCGCTCAGGACCAGTTTGCTTTGCATAATTCGTACTTGAATACGTATAAAAATAGAACATTTTAAGTAATTATGGTAATCTATTTTAATTCGGATTGTGTTTACTTTTATTCTTTGCTTAAGGATTCATTCTTAGCCTCATTTGAACGGAAACACCTCTAGAAAAATTAAGCACACATTACAAAAACATATTTATTACCTACGCTGCAAAAACTAAAAACGTAAAAATACAAAATTAAGACTTAAAATTTTTTGTAGGTATCTAACATAAGCATAAAGTTATACCTAACGATCCGTTTGGTCAATATCATACTTGCTGTTATATTTGGTACAAGGATATAGGGTACTAATTATGCTGTAATGAATTTAGTGGACTCCAATATCTACACAATACATCACTGATTGTGTAATCAAAGCGCACATCTCATACATATCTAGTTGCGCGTTGCCACACACATCCATCCGCACTTATCTTTGATGAATTCCAAATCAGCGCAGCGGCACCGAAGGCGGGACTATCTGCCGGTTAATTACTTCTCTAACGCAGAACCGTTTCAAAGATTTATTATCCAGTTGTGAAACCGAAGCGAAATGCAATGTCATTAGTTAAGGGCTCTATCGCAGCATTAATCATAATGTTTTTTATATGAATTCTTTGTTTACAAGTAGGTGCACAAACAGTTATTTATAAAGCAAAGCTCAGTAATTTGTCAGTCGATGATGAGGTAATAAAATGACCATTTGAAAGTCGATAGTTGATGATTGTGAATTAAGTATTTCTTGTTTCAACCAGCAGAGGCTCAGATTTATACGAGCTACGCAACAACTGTTGTTTTGATGAAATCTCAATTAATACAATTAATAAAAGTAGTCTTAAGATTCATATCATTGCAATTGCAAGCGTATGTTTAAAAAACTGAAACATTCTCAGCATCACTAATGAGGACTATTTGTACATACCTACTACATTTTTATTGGACGAATAGTGATTAGATGAAAATCTAAAACTGCTTAGTTTCTTTGATGTAGGCATATGGACTAGATAGCTCAAGATCGGTTTAGGAATTGAGAGCAACTCGTTATAACCTTCTATTACAAGGCACGGGACAGCTCTCGTAAACCAAGTTTATAATAAAACACGAAATATTACGACGAACGGTAACTGCGCCGTTACCCGCCGCGGGTGAGCGTAACGTGCTGCGTCTAGTGTCACTACGCTGCAATAAATACGTTGATATACTGATCAAATGCGGTATTAAGAACCCATAAATCGCTAGTTGGCATTACTAGAAATATAGACCTGTGTATTGATAATCCTGAAATGATTCCAAATGACGTACTGGATTGTTTTGAAAGCCAATAACAGCACATTATTAGGAAATAGTATAGGTACTTAATATTTATGCGTAAGTATAATTGTCTAGTGTAGATACGATTTGCCCATTATTGCCTTGTTCCAAGAGTTAATTTCGGTGCCGTAAATTGGTTCGTGTGTGTCAAACGGAAACGGATTCGTAGAAACATTTTGAATTCAGCACAACAACAACATAAATTACGTACGAGATAATTATACGGATTATAATAAATGGCCTATTGAACCGGACATAATAAACAAGAAGCAAGTTATGCTCGTATAAAAGACATCAACGCATCTTCTACGTCATCATAAATTTTTGTGTATTTTATAAGATCTTTATTTCCCGACCGTTCTCTTTGAACGTGATGTAATTTCTTGAATTCCGGGAGTCTTTATTTGCACCCAATAGTTATTTGCGGTCCCGCTATCGCGTAACGCATTCTGCTCTCGGGTGGCCGCCCCCGGCATTTCCTGGTGCAATGGTCTGTCTAGGCATCCAACTAAAAAATCTATCTGCCTACGTGCTGGTCAACAATCGCCACTTTTTACTATCCACACAAAAAATCATCCTCCTCTTCAAGTAATTAATTTTAAATACTTCAATGCTATATAGATTACCGAGAATATATTTTATAAAGACTTTTCGAAGCGAGTAACGGTATGTATTTGGACGTTTTTTTATGTCTTCGGAAAAATATAAATATTTACACCTTCAGTGTTTAACACATTCACGCTAAAGTTGTTAATCTTGTTCATCACAGCGTAGGAACATAGTGTTTATGTTTTTTCATTCCCACGTTGTACAGAAACGGTTGAATGGATTCCAATGAATGAGACATCAAACGATTCGTCATGATACTCCCGAACGACACTGGATATAGTTATAAGCTGTTGGTTTTTATAAATAACGCTTTAAGTACAGTTACATCTTTTTGCGTCAATATCTTTAACCAAGGATGATTTAAAATGACCGTGGGTGAATGAAATGCAGTAATTTTTTTCAAAACGGCTTTCGCATAGTATTTCACGCATGGAGAGTTAAAAGCTTTTAGCATCCGATACGAATGATGTGGAGAATTTAGAAATTAGCCAGTGAAAAGTTTTAAAAGGTTCGTTTAGAAAATGCAGTGAGAATTAACTGTAGATAAACGTTCTGTAACGAAAAAGAAGTGTTGCTGATAGAGGATGGAGACGAACTAAATTAATTTAATTTGTGCTACTGTCAGATCGACCGGCAGGAGCATAAACAGCGAACAGTAGGAGTAAAACAACAGTTAGTGCTCTCACAATGGAAATGTACAACAAAAAGAAAACGGCCGAGATAAATTGCAATTAGACGCTTTTATAGCTTTTTTTGCAAAACGTCGGCCGCCGGCATCACGGCGACTCGTGTGCTTAAATGGATATCGACACCAACTTATCTATTACCGTTATTTAATTGTTCTCTTTTACTGAAAATAGACGTTCCTTTTTTCTTGTTTGTGGATTGCTTCGACGTGTTGCTAGTTGTCTTGAATTTACAGCACCGTTTAAAGACACTTAATTCGGGCCAAAAAGCGCCCGGACAAAAAATTAAGACTTAATTTTATTCCCCGATAAACGTTGATACGATTTATCAATGAGATGTTATAACTTAATCATTTGTTACAGTTTTGTGCTGAATCCGTTGACACCGGTGCAAGAGACGCGTTGTCTACTGCAAAATGACACACAAGCCAACAATCCCATGGCCACGCCACAGGTAAGAAATTAGTATTAAAACAAGTGATGAAGCTCATCTTAACGAACTCACGAATTGTCCTTTACACGTACCTAATTATGGACCATCCTTCTATATTGAAACTTTATAACTAGGCTTCGTAAATCGTCTGGAAAAATTAATCAAGTTGATAATAAACAGTATGTATTCAACTATGCAATCATAAACTTGGCTTGATCATCATTGACGTTTTCTGAAGTTACTGCCAATTAGCCCACCGATCTCGAGATAGGATTAACAATCCAGATTAAATCGGTCAACTAATCTTAGAGAAATCTAGCTAGGTAACACAGAATGCAGCAACTTCATGCCAAACGTTTAAGTCGCTTTCAGGCCTAATGAACGGCGTAGACAGTAAATTTACAATGTTAAACGACGCGGCTCGGAAACCATGCTGCTTATTTTGAATTAATGGGAAATTGGGTGGCATAAACATCTGTTACTCGTGAGGTTTCTACTTGTAGGTTATTAGAACATGGAAATTTCGTTATTAGAATATTTATGCTAAGTCATAGCTTTTGTAAATCGTTTAAAGTGCCTCTCTGCCTATGCTTGACCAACTGGTAGTGTATCAGGTAATTCGTCAGACGATAATCTTCTCGGTCTGATTCTGTGGCCATTCACCTCAACTCAAGATCTAATAAAATACGGTTTGTACGGTTTTAGAATATATCCGATTCAAATTTCACTTTCTCATTGAGATCTTTGTTTAAAAGTATGTCAGATCAGTCATTTCTTTTTTAATGTTATGATTAAGGTCAGTGCAGTCTCGAATCGTTGATAGGACTTAATGGATATTCTATTTTCAGACCCGTGCTAAGCCCGAGCTATTAGATTGGTCTATTGTTAAGCTTTTGTTTTCTCTTAATGTAATCACGTATTAACCTGACACTTTGATATAATGAGATTTATACCTAGGTTCGGGCAGAGTTGCCAGTCGCTAGTAGCATCACAGATTAATAAGACAAGACGCCACTTACGTCAACTATTGTAGAATGCATTAAAAGTTGCCGGGGTATCAGGAAAGGCGGCGAAGTTTGATCAAAACGTCAGGCAGAGCCAAGTTGTAGCCAATTTACTACAACTTATGCAATATGGGCTGGCTCGACATTAGCCTGGCATTAGGCTGGCTTAGTCACATAAAAAAGCATATGCGTTCATACATTACAGAAGTATGCATATGCTAGGTGAGCATAAATTCCCGGCTATGCGGCGTCTATGGCTTTTTCGTCTAGATTCAAAACGTTTATTTTCTTTAGGCCTACGGGGGCACGTACAAATTGTAATTTCACATTTTTTCTTAAATTCTCCTGCCGGATCGAAAACGCGATCTCGACTGAGAAGATCCGGCAAGAAACTCAGCGGGCTTGTCTTTTTTATATTGTTTTAATTTAATTTAGTAGTCTGTAGGTAGTATCTAAAGTATGCCATATATAATATAATCCCTCTGTAGAACTGCAGGGCTGCACAATGTATCATACAAATATTAGTAAACATAGTAAAGCTGTAAACTCATCGGAAAGCTAGTGCTGAAATAACTACGACCACTATTCTAATAATCTATAGTCAACATTGTATTTTATTTTGTTATTTTTGTCGCAGCGTTCAGTGAACACATACTACATGGTGAAGCTGCAAGTGCGCACGGAGAGTGTGTGCCTGCGCCCCTGGGCCTTCGAGCGCGTGCCCGGGAAAGCGCTCCGGGGCCTCGACAACACGGTCATCTACACCTCCACTAAAGAAGCCTGTTTGGCCGCCTGTCTTAATGAGGTATAGTGCTGTTGTCACACTGTGAAGTTTCACGTGAACATGAATGGTTTTCGCGAATCTTCGTCGAAGTCCGTTCGCCGTGCGAGTTCAAACCGTGATTTTTACCCGACTATGGCAGAGGGTTATGATGTGAATGTAGTGTAACATTGTTTGAGTAAACATACCAAAAGGAGGTGTTAATTCAGAATGTTTATTTTGTGGTTATTTGCTTCGCTTCTTTCAAAGTGCATGAGTTTTTTTTACAAACTCCTGTTTCTAACGTGAAAATCTGAATTTCCTCATATACTTTATGAATTTATGTTCCATAATATACGATATCTAAACCCTTTCTATGATAGAACTGATAAAACGGATAATTTATCCGTAAGTCGTACCGAGACATCAATATTTATTGGATAGAGAAATATTTTAATAGGTACTTAGAAATCGCGAATTAACTCGTAAACCTGGAAAGTATAAAATACTGAGTGTTATAAATGAAGCTATATAAAACATTACTAGGGTATCTAACATCTATTTATTCACCAGTTTTAGTCTCTACCAGATCAAAGGGATGGAATAGAACAAGACGATTTATTAAAATCTTTCAAGGATACACTTTCAGTTACAACAGTTACTAATACTACCCAAAAGTTTGAGTTCCATTCAGTTGTTTGAAACACGTCGTTGTCTGTAATTTTTGTAAGGCACGTCAAAACAAAGCAGCACTCAAATTTGAGTTGCGTTTAAGTATCAGCGGATAACGTTTCAAGTATACCCTTAGCTATAAAGCTATAAATATGTGACCAGTAATTAGTCTGCAAGTTTATAGTAATAACCTGATATAAATTTTAGAGTCCTCGCATAATAGTTAAAGCTTCATGGACATAACAGCATGTAATAAAATCTATCCTTTTCTAATAGTATAGAAAAGTAATTTAGTATAGACGTACTGTTCGTTTTCTTAAAAGTAAGTGAACTTATTTTTGATTTGACTTTAATGTGCGTGTGAGGGGAAGAGGAATAAGCTACATTTTTACATTCGGTTAAAGTCGTTATCAGAGGCAAATCACCTTAACTTAAATTTACGGTAACTGCATAACACTAAGCAGATCGTAGTTTACTTTCTTGCCGCCTGTTATTATAAAAACAAAATTGTTAAAACAATTTGCTTGCAATAGGGTTCATAAATAAATGTACAGCCACAAATCTAAATGGGATCGTAAAGCTTGGGGTAAATATACTCTAGATTCTAGAGTCTAGATATTAAATTAATTTTCCCTGTTTACAAGTTTGTCCAAACTCCATTATAGTTATCTATTCAATTTAGTACTGCATCGTTCCGATTTAGTTGCAACGGGCCACAAGATATAGCCAAAATGATAGCCACGTACACATAATCAGTACAACTATGTTAAGGTCTACTCAGGCAGTCTGTATAAAATCTTAGTTAGCAAACCAACCAAACCAACTTCAATTATGACTCTACCTACCGCTCTACATATTTCATCTCTATTTTTTACATGAGAGAATAGATTAACTTCTTACCTCAGTTTGACTGAATTTATGTATGTGCGCAGTTTCTATAGGATGGTGTTGTTGTTATAGAAAAAGTTCCCATGCCGATCAGCGGAGTATGAGTATGGCAGTATGCGCTGCTCTCTCAGCGACTCTGACCGGCGCACCGCCCAACACTTCGTGCAATTAGTCGACACCCCCGGAACTGACTACTTTGAGGTAAACCCCCATTAGTTGCTAGAGGTAACGAGTCTTCCGTTGCTTATCTTCTACTCATAACAAGTGCGTAGGCGGATGTTTGTGATTATGATGTCATACGAGTAATGGAGGGTTGTCCTATATTCACTACCGGGAAAAACGGGTTAGTAATTAAGTCGCAGATTGATACTTCGCAGGCTTTCCGTTACCTGAATCTAAAAGATGCATCATTGATAAACGATAGTGCACTTTGATATAACCGCATAAGAAACTAGATTAACTTATGTCGGTCACTTACCCAGTGAATTAACTTCGAGTGTTCTGTAGAAGTACTAGGGAAGCATAACATTATAGGAGCTGGTATTCTAATACCAGTTTCAAATCGCAAGCTCGCAATGGCGCCCCGAACTGACCGCGTTCCTAGAAACCAATCAGCAGTAATGCGGTGCGTTTGTACGTTCGTGTAAATAAATAATTCAGTTAGACTTATTACCATGTTTTCGCGGTATTTGACGTGATTTTGTCGGTGTGTGGTCGCAGAACTTGTGCCTGAAGGCGTCTCAGGCGTGCAAGGGGCAGCGGGTTTTCACCGCGCCCCGCATCGGCGTCGCCGAGGACAAGGTGGCACAGTACGCTGGACTACACTATTACACGGACAAGGAACTCCAGGTGAGCATTACCTTCAAACTAATTTGCACTTTGTAACATACATGGCGTGGTCTACATTACAGAGAACTGTTTCAATTCTGATGCTGTAATTAATGTGTGGTCTGTACTAGTTGATGGATGATGTAAAGGGGCGTGTTGGTGTCAGTTACCGATGTTGAGTTGAATTTAATTATGTTTATAAGCAAAGTTGCAAAGATAGAGGCAGTTTTAATATGCATTCTTTATAGTCAATGAAGAAAACGATTTATGCAGATAAGAATCTAAGATAATGATACGCTGGTCGTGTAAATGGGTTGAGGCTAGGGTCGTATTCCCTTTTCAGATCTTGCTGATTTACTGATGTGGCAAAAGTTAACTGGCATTATTTTCTATAGGCAGGTCTTGCAATAACTGCTCAATAGTAATGTGCAGTCTGACAGTAGTAAAACTTTGATTTTTACTACTGTCAGACTGCACATTACCTATTTTAGGTGTGAGTTTCGCTAGATGGGAACTTAAAATAATTCTTACAAGGTCCTTATTCTTTTTAGAATGCAAGATTTACTTTGCGACATTAAAATTTTACTTACGACATATTTTTGCACTTGTCATTCCAAAGGTAATCGTTGTGTATCGATTCGATGTTCACCATAATAGAATGTTAATTTCTTACGTGAAGTGCAACCAATTATCACTTCCAACGATAAACTACAATACTGTCACCATGAATCACTCATCGATAATGTATATTTTGTATTCGATCAGGTGACATCCGAAGCCGCCTGCCGACTCGCATGCGAAATTGAATCCGAGTTCCTGTGCCGATCCTACCTGTTCATGGGCCCGCCCCACTCGTCCGCTTACAACTGCAGGCTCTACCACCTCGACCACCACACCCTGCCTGACGGACCTTCCGCTTATCTGAACGCCGAGAGACCCCTCATTGATGACGGCGAACCTATCGGAAAATACTTCGAGAACTTCTGCGAAAGTAAGTAAATGTTATCTTATAGGCAATATGTTTTCAAGAACCCGTGGTGCACCTTCTACTGTAATACGGAATTGTAAACAACGGTTAAGAGCTTTTGTTTCCTATGTTTATACTACATAGCAACTAACCTACTTGAAAACGTAGTTTGCCGCTAAAGCGATAACAACAATGTAAGTAATGTCTATTCCATGTTTATTCGCTCTTAGCGATTCCAAGACACGTTTAGTGCAGGCTACAACAAATTGCGGCGCGCTAAAAACTATACGAACAACTTTACTTCGACGTCTCGGAAAAAACTTCAGAACACGGCGACATTTTATTTATATTTTTAGTGCACTTTTAATGATGCAAGCTCATTGAAAATGAGAAAATAATACTGGGTTTAAATTAATGACTTCATACGGCCAATAATGAGTACGCGAGCGCACGGAGTGAGTCTCAATCACCTTAAAAGTCGTGCAATAATGACGGCGAGGGCTACCACTCAGATAGCCCACTAGGGATAAATCATGGATGATTCTAAGTATTATAAAATAAAAGAGCTTTATGTTCCAAGATACGCATTTTTTAAAAATTGATGTTGTAATCATTAATAATACAGAATGACGTTACCTAATCCGAGGTTCTCATGAGACAACTGAAACTCCACGGATATTCTACTTGACCGATATTCCACGCTTTTCCAATAGAAGCTATAAGATGGAATTACACCGTGAAATAACTATCATAACGTAAATGATAACTACTTACTTCTTGTCTCTACGTTTGGTGCTTTGGACGAAGAATGGATACCAGTTATAATTTATTATTTTCTTTTTACAGTCATTATGTTCAGAGAAACTGGTACTGACTGGCATATTTGAGAACTCTTTACGTATCTATCGATATTAACTATCTAGCGGTAACGTAAAGGCCAAAAATTAATTTACCTTAGAAAGGGAGTGGAACAAACCGATGAGTATTGGTCCAACGAGAATTATAGTTGGACTACTGCATCTACCAAAGGCTCGTGGTCCAACTGGTTGGACAGAATAGTTGGAGCACGCCCCCTGAACGGTTTTGTATAGGCAATGGTAAACGAGCATGAATCTTTTCGTTTTCCATTTATTATACGTTCATTGTAAAATTATGGTCCATATCTCTAGTAACATTGGTCTGGGAGCCTGAATTACAGAAGAGGCCGTAACCGATATTATCGACCGTATTTATTGGTCGTACCTTCTAAAGATAATATCATATTTATGTGCAAAGCGCCCGACGTTACGATAAACTAACATAGTGTGGTCTTATGTCTCACAAATCATGTAATCGTTTTGTATGTTCATTCGTTAGACTCAAATGATAAAATAGGAATTACTAAGTATGTGTCGAAGATTCACAGACACCTAAAAAGGCGCGCAAGATTTCAGGCGCCATAGGGCTGTTAAAAGACTCGTTACGAAAATAGCTTCGCACTTGGGGCGTGAACAGGTACACTGGGGTATTACAATGTTTTCTTAAAAGCTTTAATACCTAAAGGGTATTAAGGATTTCAAAAATGTTGAATACGTTACGCTTAGAACCATGGATGTTATAGATAGATATTAAACCCTGAAATAAAGCTTTGACATGAGAATACGATTTTCTGAAATCCTCCCGGAAATTGACTATTAATGGCAACTTCTAGTTTCCTGCCTCTACTGAAATTTTGGCATTTCATTTGTAATAAACGTCGCATTAACATTCACGAGAATTGGCAGAAAACCGCAGACTGCCGTTTTACAAAAGTGGAATATGTTGTAGATATGAAAGTGGAGTACGGACGGCCTTGCTAATGACACCTCGTGATGGAGTACAATTATCTCGGAAGCCAGTTTCTGGTGCACCAGCCGAGCACCGTGCGTTCACCCCCTCGGAACTAACGATGCGATGAAACGTAAATACGTAACGCAACGAAGTAACGTATGCGTTACAACTAATGTGCCACTTGCATTGTTAAAATATTCAACAACAGTTGTATTCAAGGAATCTGATTCTATTGTACTGTCAGAAACATCATCGTAAAATATAAAACCCCGCTGAATGCTGGAGTAGTTAACACTATTAAATTTGCAAAGTGGAAATGATTAATACGTCTCACGCGCGAACTTCGGCCAACTCCATAGAAGCACACGTTCGATACGTGAAAGCAATTTGTATGTCACGATAGTTTTCTGAGAACTTACTTATGTCTGGATAAGGCAACACTATATAAGGCCGCTGATGTAGCTTAATGTCTATTTATTCGCGATAACGAGACGTGAGAACCGAAGATAAGTACTAAATGTGGCCGCAGCTTACATCATTAACTCCATTCTTGTCCTTAGATCATCCATCTCGATTGCTTATCATTGCTTCGTAGATTATAAATAGCTATATAGTTTCAATTAATGGTTTTAAATAAGATGCATTAACGATTACAGGTGAGACAGTAATAGTTAGGTAAGTCGAGCGACGTATTGAAGGAGATTCGGAATTCGATTCTTGATCCAAATATTATGTAAAAAAAAATATGTTAATGTTTGACCTAATTTGTCCAATAAAATACGAATTACTTAAAATAAGTGAAAATTATGTAAATGCTCTTTGATAAGACAGCTCACAGTCGCTCGATAGCCTAAGGGTGGCTTTGCGAAACTTTTTGCGATACTGGTTATTTATTAATGTTTTTTTTTCTTTTTTTTATTACGTTTAAGCAAGAGTTGTCATGGGCTTGAATCTCAGCTTCAATACGTCCCTCGTTTAACCTAACAACATGTATAATAGTTCAATTTGCGGCTCCTTTTGTAATTGCTAAGGATATCGAATTGCGAATTGACGCGAGACAATAACATGTAAATTGGATTTATTGTTACCAGGCGCGTTGTCCGACAGGGTCGCGCGGCGGTCGAGGATCGCGATAGAGTATGTAAAAATACTTATGCAACGCACATCGAACAGCGTGTGAATACCCTTTATGTATGGGCTTACGTATGTGCTGATTACATCTGATACAGTTACACATTGGGTCGGCATTAACGCGCTTTCATAGAAAGCTGCGAATACCTGCACAGCTCTATCTTTACTTAGCCGTAAAATTGAACAACAATCGGACGAAGATTACTTTTCACCAAAAGCGTGTGATTACTTTTTTTTGGTATTCTGAAGAATTCAACTATTATTTGGGAGAACATAAAAGACATTAGAAACGGTCGTTTGCGGCAATGCCTTACCGTATTTAACTGAAACTAGATTAAATGCCAATTATTGAGAAATTTCCGCAAAAAACCTGTACGATACCTAGCAGGCAGCACCTACAAAGTTTATTGAACCAAAGCAATCGAGTTAGGTAGATAAATGACTCCAGAATTTATACTTAGGCTCTCTGGGAGCTGCATAACTCGCGTCGGTGGTCCATTCGTAACGGATCGCGCGCTCGCTTCGCTGCAAAACCGCCTGATCACTTTAGCCCCTAATACCTAAGCAGTTTTTGTTCGGGAAAGACGTTACACTGGAGCTCGTTAACTTCCAACGGCGTCCGTATTTGCTGACGTCACGATCGTGCCAACAACAATGAGATAGATTTATGACGACACCTTATAAGGATTTCTAACTTCACCTATTATTTCGAGATATTTTTTATGAGAGATAAACTGAATTTACTGTCTAGAAGACGTGTAGCTAAAGCCTACGTAGTATAGCCACTTATACAAAGAATGATCACAGGATATGATTCATAACTCCTGTCTCGATCTTAATGTTAGTAAAATAAAATTGAAAAGACTACTTAAATATTATTAAATTATTTTAAAGTATAAAACGATACAAATCTCGATAATGACGCCATTAGCGTACACTAACCGACGGAAGTTAATTGTTAGTCGGTCCCTCGGTGCAATTATGAATAACTTCTCACCTACGGTAGTCGTGAGAAGCCCATGCGTTCATAATAAAGCTTGTTTTTGCCACATTATCTGATAAAACATTGCAACAGAGCGGTGTGCGCGAACATGAATCTACGCTCATCGGTAGGTACTAAGGTGAAAAATAATTACCAATATTGGTATTACATTGTTTTCAATTCATGAACTGATCACTTATTGATGATTATTGGATTTCGCTGTAAGCAGTATGCTGTAATGAATAAATATATTAATCACGTCAAACCATTGGAACTGTCTAATGGCACCACGGCAAACAAGCGACTCTTGCCGAATATCCGATTTACCCATAAGACATGGGTACCCATTGCTCTCTAAAGTAAAGGAATATTCACAACTGCACGAGAACCTGTTCTTGGAGAAAGAAGCTACTCACTTTCTGTTACCAAAGATAAATAACCTATGTAATAACAATATTTTTGTCTATTGTCATAAACAGTAGTACCTAACACTTTGAAGCGGTCATAATTAGAAGTTATCGATAGGAACAATCGCAAACTGACAAGCTAGCTCGTAAACTTGTTATTCTACAGTTTAAGAGCATTTTAAGAATACGAAATTTATCATTCTTGAGTTGATCCTGTAACGAGACGTAAACACAGTGGAAGCCATATCTCACGGCGCATGCAGCACGGGTCAGGGTCAAAAGCGTTCGATGTACCTTAATCGAGTTGACTCGGCTCGATCTAACCGATACAATCGATTCGCAAGAGCAGATGACGCCGGTTGTTACAAGAGAATAATGCTTTGCTATGTTATTACAAGGAAAGATCGTGACTCAATTGTGACGTTGGGATAAAGAGCAGCAAACTGATGTCCGCTTTTTTACCCGACTACGGCGGAGGGTTATAATTTTGACCGGTATATATGTATTTTCATCTGTTCCCGCCTAACTTCCAAACTAGGTATTTATCGTAATTCGACAAATGAGGTATCGTTGCAAGTGTCTTGATCATCTGCTGGTTATAGGCTATGTGGCATTACATAAAATTGCATATAGCGCCCTGTGGAGGACATAATGTCATGAAATAAAAAAATATGTTTTACTACTTTGTAAACGCCACGGGTATGATGAGCAGTAATTTGATGAATATAGCTGCAATATAAGTTTGCAACAAAATCCTGGTTATAACTATCTTGGCATTGAAACTGTTCCGCTATAGCCGTTCAGGATGCTTGCTCCTCCATTACGCAAATCAGTAGTTATGGCATTAAGATTGCCATCGGACGGCAGCCGGCATCGTTGTACACTGTAGGGAAAACATGCATTAATGAGCCATTTAGATATTTTCCCGTATCAATACCGTTACGCAGACTCAATCCATTTGCTCATCTGTAATAGATAAACGCACAACATATAATTATATACGAATGTTTATCGGACGATCAGTAATCGTAACTTTAATGTGACTACGGTAAACTTATGATATTGTTGGTGTAGAGAATTGGCAGATATATCCTTGAACAAATAAAATGTTAAGTAATTATTTATGGAAGATATTTAAGGATAAGACTTGATTTATTTAAAACTATTATCTAAATATATAAGAATCAAAGTCCTGATTGACTTTTGATCCAGGAAACGGCATAAGGCTCCGGCAAACGGAAGCTGGGATCTGGAAAACGGGATCCAGGATTCAGAAAATCTGATCCGGGATACGGGACCCGGGAAACGAGATTCGGGGTATGAAATCCGGGATATGGAATACGGGACCCGTGATATCCGGGATACGGGATCCGGGATCCAGAACACGGAATCTGGGATCCGGTAAAAAAAATGGCATCCGGGAAATGGGATCTGGGATCCGATTTTTTTTTATTTAAATTCGGCGCGGACGAAGTCGCGGGCTAAAGCTAGTATACTATAAAACATCACTTAAGTATACTTAAACCGCAACTTGCAAAATAATTTCAGCTTTCAGCTTCGAATGTCAACAAAAACATGTGGAGTTCTTTCTTGGACGCCGCCTGACTAATAAATTCAATAAAAGTGATATTCATTACGAAGTTGATCGAGCGGAACTCAGTTCGACGGCACCTATTTAGCATTGTAATTGATGTATTGAATATGAATAGGCACGCCGCGCCGCGATACGTCGGCATAATTTCGTTAGTTATGTTTACAATGCCAGAATGTGCTGAGTCACGATAACAGTCGCTGCATTTCGGTGCAAAAAGTTTCCAAGCGAAGGTATTGTGATCTGTGAGAGCCGAGCCG
The DNA here is from genome assembly GCA_947859195.1 of Drymonia ruficornis. NCBI lineage: Eukaryota > Metazoa > Arthropoda > Insecta > Lepidoptera > Notodontidae > Drymonia > Drymonia ruficornis. The sequence continues at coordinate 18,657,681 of OX401904.1, forward strand.
GCGAGGCGGTCGTGCGTGCCTCCATAACGGTGTTCATACACAAATCCAATAGAGTTCTTTCGTCATCTCGATTTCTTGTCGCGAAGCCCTAAATCCACTGTAATGGGAACCATGCCTATTTTTTGCAGTATTATATAAATTATGTCTTACGATTGCTTACAGTAAATTTTAAGTAACTTTAAAACTGGCACAAATAGACATGTTTAAAGTCACAAAACATGCTAACCACTGTGGCCATAACTTATTCCCTACTTACACTTTAGCAAACTCTAATAGCAAATATCTTGGTAGGCACACACTTATTTTTTAATTGTTTAACATGCATTATGCTAATCATATTTGGTTCTTTCCTACTTATGAATTAATATAAAAATATGCTTACTTACTAAATTCATTATTAGGCATCATCTCCATTGTTAATTCGCATTGCTCCAGATTCGCCATTTATCTGGCGCCGTTTTAATTCAGAATGATACAAATTGCAGGTCTGAGAGCGCTAGATAATTAAGTAAATTCGTTCCTAGGTCAGGCAATGAGGAAATTACACAATCCCATAAAAAGCAGTTCGTAGTAAGGGTTTTATGGTTGATACAGCTATTTAAAATTCATTATAAGTGCGACATAAACCCGAGCAGCGTCCGCCAATAAAGATTGATTAATGATAGGTATACCCATTAATTTTAACATGCATAATTAGTGGATGTAGGAGTAAGAATAATATGTAGCATCGTATAGATTAGTTATTAATTTGATTACGTGTCTAACAGCGGTGGGTGCGAGTGTGGCGGCCTTGGCCGGCCTTGCCCCCGCGCGGATACGCGGCCGGGGTCACTGACCGCGAACCGCTGCAACTGCCTAATCGAATCGCTAATTAAACGAGATTGTAGACGCCGACTGTATTAACGTCAACTTCAAAATATGACCCGTTTAATTACTACAGGAAGTTTGTATAATTAACATATTAATTAACCTATCAGCATTGATATCAGTATTTTAGAAGATATGATACCTCATTTCTTTGCAATCACAAGACAAGCTCAGCACACCACTAAATACAGTGAAATTCACTCATCTGTTATCGTACTCGCAATCGACAGTCAACAACGCATTTTGGTGCGTGTTATTCACTGGAAGATGAGCTGTATTGGCAATGTTTCAGCAGTATTTTCCCCGAACGACTTTTAGTGTGAGACGTAGGTACTGTGCCCATGGACATAGTAGTACATACTATTTTGTACAGTCACATGTCTTACCTCTTTTTGGCAATGTCTTTGCCTAGCAACTTTAATATCTTTGAATTGGTTTTAGATATGGCTTCGGAGTACACATAATTTACAACGGTTCAATTCTGATATTACCTGCTATCAGTGAATGGAACAGTCACTTCCTCTAAAGATTATATTCCGTTCTCTAGGTTTAATGAGCGGGTAAAGGGCTATAAGTAAATAGGTAAACGAGTTTATTAACAGCTTCAGCGGTCTAGCTAGATAACGGCATTGCATCTCAGTAACAAGATTGCATACGGAATTACGGAACCTTGACTTGATATCCAGTGGGCCCGTTATATCCTTAAGGGCCCACTTCCGTACGCAACTTAGGGCCACTACAGACATGCTACTTTTAGCATCGGCGATCGGCGATTTTGCGACTATAGACAGATATACTTTTTTTTAAAGGGAGTAGGCCCGCTACACCCTCCCACCATTCTTACTCCTGTAAGCCAGGATCGACAATGGTGTCCAACGATGACGCCAAGGTTTGACCCTCGACGAGAGAAAGAGAGACTGTAGAGAGTCGTCAAAACACGACCAAAACGCGACTCAGCATAGATACAGTCGCAAAATCGCCGATCGCCGATGCTAAAAGTAGCATGTCTGCTGTGGCCCTTATACATGAAGAAGAACGCCGACAAATAAAATTTACACTTAAAGTGTCCAAGAATGTAAAATTACAGTAAAGTTGTACGGAATCTAGAACAAGTGCAAATCTAAGATGAACGATACAGATTTTGTTCTTTTTGAATAAATGGTCGAATACTCTTATTGAACACAGCCACATCTAATCTCCGACCTAATCTAGCGGTAAGCTATGAACACATTTTTATCGACAGCCCAAAAAAAGCAAAACGCCGTGAATTCTCTTTTTTTTTAGTAAAAAACCGGATGGAGTCTCTATAAAAAGCGAAGCCTACTTACTGAACGTTAGACGGAGACAAGGTTAATGTTTGTAATTTGTATGTGAACCACCGTATTGACGGGTTTCTCTTTGTGTTTTACAAATACTCGTTAATATCTTCGAAATTCCTAAAGTACGTCTAGCATTTATCGATTAGCTGCATTGCGGGTAAAACAAACTTTGTTTTATGTGACTACGGTGGCAAACAAGCGTACGGCCCGCCTGATGTTAAGCAGTAACCGTAGCCTATAGATACTTGCAATACTAAACGCATCGCTCGCACGTTGCTAATCTGAAGGGATGAGGGATTGGTGAGGGGAAGAGGGGGGGTTTGGGCTTCCAGCTCTCTCCCTCATCGTATGAAACGCAGCTGTAATAGCTACTTTACGCCGATCTTCTGTGAGAGGGTGGTACTACCCCGGTTGAGCCAGCCCGTATATGAGCTGCAGTCAATTGGCTACAGCTTGGCTCTACCATCACTTTCTTTAATTTTGGTATAGTAAGTACCAAGGTACATCGCTTTTAAAAGCTTCGTTTGAATATTGATGGTGAGCGTGGGAATCTGTTGATAAGTTTTTACAATTCGCTCAAGCGTTGCAAATATGGTCGCTGGTGCAGCGGTGTCATCGACTCGGACCACGGAAACAGCCACGACCGGCACAATCATCGGATTTATAAACCGGTTCCTTATTTTTAGCTGCTTATAAATATTAAAATATAGACGCCTGTAAGAAGTCAACCCACTTGTGTGTAGCATAATGATAAATTAAATTTAAAAAAATAGTATTTGTTGTTGTAGCGGCAACAGAAATACACATTCTGCGAAAATTTCAACTCTAACTTATTACGGTTCGTGAGATAGAGCCCGCTGACAGACGGACGGACGGCAGGCAGACGGACAGCGGAGTCTTAGTAATAGGGTTCCGTTGGCACCCTTTGGGTACGGAACCCCAAAAAATAACTTCGAGGTACCTGTTGGTATCCACGACTAGAGATGTTAAAAGTTGCTAGCAGCGCAGCGAGCAATAAAATCATGTTTCTGCACCTAAAATAACTTGTTCCCGCCGCTCATAAACCTAAGGGTATCATTATAATAATAGACTCGGGGCGTCATGAGATAAATTGTGATTGACAGCTGCAATTGATGCAGCCTCGCGAAATGCAACCAGCTCCGTAAATAGCAGCTAGTGTTTTACTTGAAGAAATATTCAGAAACATTAATATGAGGTCTCACTGTGCATGCAAACGCACATCCCAATGGTGCGTCGAGATGCCGCGCATGCCTCGCACGAGCATGTATGTTATGGCATTACGTTTATGCGTTCCGATATCAAAAGTGAGTGCTTGGGTGCGGCATGCGCCTGATGTAGACTTAGCTTATAGTTGGTTTTACCTTGGCATGCTACTTGAGGCATGCGCGGCATCTGGATGTACCAATTGAGTTGTTCCCTAACGGACAAGTAATTGTTTGTAAAAACGGCCGTATTCTCAAACAATATTTGTCTAGATGTTTTTATAAGGCGCAAGGCGATAGCACATTTAGCTAATGGTCGATTAAATTCATAAATTAATTTAGTATCATAACGCCTTTTTTTATAAAATTCAATACAAAATTGATTTATACTGATTCGATATGTCATTACTGGTTAGATCGACTTTCATTTCAATCAGTTTTTGTTTCATGCTGAGTTGAAACGCAATTTCTAAGGTGGTAGCTATCACAACATTCTAAATATAAGAGGCTATCACGGAGACCACATAAAGAGTGTGTGGCTCGCGTATAGTAGATATAACTATATAATCCGATCCTCGATATAATATTTCTTAGGAAATAAATTGTATTAAGTAGGTTCCACAACTATAAAAATAAATAAAACACCCTGGAGCACTAAAAAGCCTGAAATAATATTTATATTACCACCTCTGCTTACCCCTTCGGGAAAATCAGGCGTGATGGTGCGTGTGTGTATGATATCTAGTTATTTGAGAATAGCAGAAACTGGAAATATTGTTCAAAAGTGGCAGTAATTTCCCATGGTGGCTAATCACTGGCGACCGTGGCGACAGATGATCCGAATAAGATTCGCCTTTGTCCAATACTTAGCGGTCAACGTCCTAAATGACGAGTTTACGTCACCGTTTTATTAGCGGGGCGTCGGTCGTGAATGTGTCCAGACATTGGCACTGTATTAACGAATCGATTAGGGACGGTTCACCGGCCGACCGGCATTCTAGTAGCTGTATTGTGCTCTCGAGGATAACGTTTTGTGGTATTGTCACAGCTCTTAAACAGTAACGTCTTAACTTGTGGAGAATAGTTTATGATTTCCGGTTCTTATTTAGAAAAAACTAATCAAGTCTTATTTATTTTAATGGTAGCTATTTTATTTTAACCGACGAAAAGTTTAGGTACCTATACCTTATCATAAATAACTCAAATAAGCATATTTACCTTTGCCTTTCTGTTTTAAATTTTGTGATCTGATTCACAAATATTAGGTATGCTAGTAGGTAGGTGCTTGTTATCCGGCGCATGTCAAAATCTACAAGGGCTTGAAATAAGCATTAAGGTAAAAACAGAGCGTATGTGGCACAGCAAAAGCAAGTGCCTAGGTCGAATTTACTCGCCATGTCTTCCTTGCAATCTTGTTTTGATTATTATGATGCGCGCACGCACGTATGCTATCTAATCAAAGGCTCGGCGAGACGTGCACCCCAGGAGTCATACATTTGTTCGGCTTATTTGCCGACTCTGTAATTTACTGCACTAGTAGCCTGAAGCCTCCCCATTCCTAGAATTATATGGGAGCTATTCTAAATTATGGTTTGTTTGTTGCAGAACCGCCCAGCAGCGTGAATCCACCTGGTGAACTCCCCGTTACCATTGAACACCAACAGGACACTAATATGTCTAACAACATGACCAGGAATGATGCAAACTGTGACAAGACTGGCACTTGCTACGATGGTAGACACCTTACTTAATTTTTACCCTATTTCTCGTTGTATTTATTCTTCTACATAAAACTTTTGTTCCCCAGTATCGGTACTCTGCAAAGACACCAGGATAGCGGTACAGGTGCGCACTAACAAGCCGTTTAACGGTCGCATCTACGCCTTGGGACGTTCAGAGACGTGCAACATCGACGTAGTCAACAGCGATTTATTCCGACTCGACCTTACCATGGCCGGACAGGACTGCAACACTCAGAGCGTTGTAAGTATCTTCTAATCTATGACAAAGTTTTTTTAAATCTGAAGAATTCTTTACGAGAAACATATATTTTTTTTAGACTGGAGTATATTCCAACACTGTTGTCCTACAACACCACAGCGTAGTGATGACGAAAGCGGACAAGATCTACAAAGTCAAGTGTACATACGACATGAGTTCGAAGAACATCACATTCGGAATGGTGCCAATCAGGTTAGTCGGTCACTCACACTCTATCACGAGGGGTGTTAGAATGCGGTTCATTCATGAATACCGCAAAAATGCAAAGTTACAGAATTTACCGTATAATTTATTCTCGCGCGTCAAAAGACGCGTTACGTGATATGTTAGTGTAATATGAAAAACGGAGCTATTTCGACATGCCTTCATGCAAAGACGATTCGAAATTCCATCGACCTAATATCGACTCTGCATTGTAAACATGTAGCTACTAATTAGATTCACATAAGCGAGCTAGTCAATGGACGTGATGGGCAATGTAAGATGCTACTTTATTACTAAGTACGTATTTTAATGAATGTACTATTATGTTGATTATGATCTTGAGTGATGTGAATAGGGCAATATTATGGTAGCTAAGCATAAGTGATGATATGGTTATGGTAAATACGCTATTGCCTACAGCTCATTAAAATACGTAACATTGTAAAAAACCATGGAGTTTAATCTCCGACACGTATACAGTGTTGCTGTTGTAGGGACAGAGTAAACAGTTCCTTTATATTTTGCAGAGATCCGGAGATGATTTCCATCACTGCTGCGCCCGAGGCGCCTCCGCCACGCATCCGTATCTTGGATGCTCGCCAACGGGAGGTCGAGACAGTGCGCATTGGAGACCGACTCACTTTCCGCATCGAAATCCCCGAAGACAGTAAGATATCCGGTTTGATTATGACGAGATATGACATATAAGAGCAAATTGAAAACAGATTGAATCATTGAATTTCTTTTGCAGCTCCATACGGCATCTTCGCTCGCAGCTGTGTCGCTATGGCTAAGGATTCGAAGAGCACTTTCCAGATTATTGACGACGAAGGGTTCGTATTTAAAATGCAATAACAGTGATGGTCATTCTGTTGAAATACAAACTAAACTTGACTAACTAACGCCTGCATTCACAAACATTACTATGAGGTCAAACATGCACGCGGGAATGCACAGCCTATTGGTTGTGTCTACATCAGGCGCATACATCGCCCGAGCACTCAGTTTTGACGTTGAAATGCATAGACATAATATCATAATATGAATGCTCGGGCGAGGCATGCGCGGCATATGGACAAGTCAATGACTGTGTCTACATCAGGCGCATGCCTCGCCCGAGCACTCAGTTTTGACGATGAAAGGCATGGACATAATGTCATAATATGAGTGCTCGAGCGAGGCATGCGCGGCATATAGACAAGCCAATTGAGAAATGACAAGCTTTCTATAGTGTTGGTCCCTTACTCGGACAAGTATTGTTTCTGATTACGGCCGTAAGTATAATTGCCGCCCTTTTTAATACGGTCCTAATTTGTAGTCAACAGATTTAGTACCAATGCCTTTATAATTTATCATTGCGGTATACTGTAGCAAATTAATTTTACAGATGCCCTGTGGACCCGTCCATCTTCCCGGCATTCAATCCTGACGGCAATGCCTTGCAGTCGGTGTATGAAGCTTTCAGATTCACCGAATCTTATGGCGTCATCTTCCAGTGCAACGTTAAATACTGTCTTGGACCCTGCGAGCCGGTATGTACAAAACATCGAATGTAAATCAGTACAAAAGTTATTTTTGATATTTTTTTATGTATTATCTTTGTCTTTTTTAGGCCGTATGTGAATGGGGCAGGGATTCTTTGGAGTCTTGGGGAAGGAAGAAGCGTTCGTTGCCACACAATGAGACCGAGGCGCACAGTCAGGAGGAGGATATGAATATCTCGCAGGAGATCCTCGTGTTGGACTTCGGTGATGAGCGCCAGAGCACAGATTTCCTTCGTTCTGATAAACCAGGCGGTGTAGCTTCTGAAACTAACTTTGGAGGTGAGGAACAATACATAAATATCTATGTTTTGGTCGGTCATATGGGACATTTTGATCATAGGACATTTTACGAACAGGGCAATTTTCTAGGAGCGGTACATTTTGCGGGTTTGGTAGGACTCCGTCTACTTACCTAAGTAGTTCACTTCCTAGATCGTCCACTTTCCTAAGTCATCCACTTCCCTAATTGTCCACTTTCGTTAAAACTTCTACTACCTACCAAACGATTTTGCGCAGGAACAATACCGGAAAAATCAATTGTCTTCAAAATGAACTTCTTTCTATTCTTTTTCGAATTAATTTTAGTATAGGAATGGCTTTCAGTCTATTTGATTAATAACCGATTTTAGTAAGAGCGATCTGCCCTCCGAGACGAGAATGTTTTAATCTTCCGACTGTTGAAATGTTATTATTCCTACAGAGAAAACGGTGACGATCGTCGAGCCATGCCCCAGTAAGGCGTCAGTCCTCCTGCTCGGAGTGGCCTGCGCCCTGCTCGTGCTGCTGTACATCGCGACAATCTTCTGCTACTATATGCGCAAGTGGCTCACGCCGCCCAAGCACCTTTCGTAATTGCCTACTTACACGCCATGGAAGCTCCCATGACGTCAGCCTCGACGCATAATACATAACATTAACGTTCCAATGCTTGTCTTGTATTGACGAACTTGTGATACAAATGACTGATGAACGAAATCAATAGAAAACAACATTCTCAGGCATTCCGTCCATTTAGGTTAAGTGAACTTCGTGGTGTATAGATTTGGGAAATGAATTGAGAGGACAAGAGGTCCTCATTTTGGTATGATTGTTGTAACCACCGCGTGTTTTGCATTTAATTTAGGAGTAATTTATTGCATTTAGAAGCATTTATTATTTTTAAGTAGAAGTATGAATAGAGGATCTAAATCTAGAAATTGCAGAACTTTAGCTCCCTATAATATTATAGCAAGAGGGTAAATATTGCGTTTAACTAGATACATTTAACGATATAAGACAATGCATTTATTACAATTAAGTTAAATGACCAGTTTTTGTACAATTTACAATTTGCGAGTGAGTACTTACTCGATTATTATTATAGTAGTTAAAATGAATGTTTGGAACAATCCCTAGAAAATGTATGAAAATATATTTACCTATTCATTGTATAATTTTAGGGGATTATTCTGAATCAATTACATTGGTAATTAGATATTAGGGAAAATTATTATTATAAGAGTAACAGTAATTAGTCACACATTTATATGCATATTTTATAGAGATACATTTTGGTAATCATTATTTACATAATATTCAGTGTATGGTTTAAAGTATTCATAAATTATGACAAAATGCTACACCAATTGTAAATATACTGTTACCTATCAACTTTGCACTATGTTTAGTTTGTCTTATGAACTTTCAGTTGGGTTTTGAAGAAATATGAACAGATACAACTTGTAACATTTAGCAACGTACAAAATATCAAATTGTGTTTCTCTTAACCCAACTTGAGACTTCTTATTTATTTTATTAAATTAATTTTTAATTTATCTATTTATTGTTCATTTTAATTAACAAATGAAATAAACTTGTACAAATTAAATTTTTTTTATTTATCATTTAAACTTGTTAAAACATTTAGTAAACTCATAAATAAATACATTTCCTAACTATAATTTCACTAAATAAATTTTGCTAAGATTCCAACAATGAATTCATATTTGGACAGATCACAACACATTTCACTATACTAAGGTGCGGGCTAACTGGCACGAGCGAGCGAGCAGTTCTACTAATTGGTATTCGTACGATTTGGCCAACCTGCATTGTACGGTTACTCATGACACTGATGAGAATGGTTGTGTCTACATCAGGCGCATGCCTTGCCGAGCACTCAGTTTTGACGTTGAAATGCATAGACATAATGTCATAATATGAATGCTCGGGCGAGGCATACGCGCCATATGGACAAGCCAACTGGATTTTGCAGGCAGAGCAAATTCCTCGCTCGCTTCAGTTTGGAAACTCCTTATGCTTGTATTAGCCCACGTTTTGTACCATTAATTTGTTGTAAATACTATGCAGTATTTCTTCCTGTGTCTTTGCATCAAGATCCTCGGTTTGGCAACCAAATACTTTGTCAAAATTCCTCAAGAATATTGGTGTTATTTTGTCAATGGAACAAGACAAACCAGATTCCTTTGTTAATGAAGTTACACCTTTATCATTAAAGCCACAAGGGTCAATATTGTCAAACCAGGACAGGTCATTGTCACAGTTGAGTGATATACCATGTGTTGTGACATACCTTGATGCGTGGATACCTATTGAGGCTATTTTGTTATCTTCCACCCAAACTCCAGTGTATGGTGACCTTTTGCTTTGTATTCCTGGGAACAAAAGAATAACATCCTTGAAATACATATAAGGTAAGCTAGGCTAGGACTATCAGTAAAGTGGGAATTGGTCCTATTCTTGTCAGTCGTAGATATTGTACTGATAAATGAAATTGACGTAGACATAAGTTTTTTTATGTAACTACAGCCCGCCTGATGTTAAGCAGTTACCATAGCCTACAGATGCTTACATACCAAATGCAAGTAGCCGACCTGAAGGCAATGGGACTGAGGGAGGGGAAAGGGGAGGGGCTGGGTTTGGGCTTCTGGCTCTCACCCATTTTACGAAACACAGCTGTAATAGGTACTGTACGCGGATCTTCTGTGAGAAGGTGGTAGTAACCCAGTCGAGCTAGCCCATATATGAACTGCAGTCAAGCAGCTACAGCTTAGCCTTAGCTTAGCTGAGATAGCTACAGAAAGATTATGTTCAACTGATTATAAAAATATAATTAAAAACAAAATGAGTTTAGTTACCTAATTCATCACACACATTGATGACAGTCTGCTCCAAGCTATTCACGTACCACTTGACACTTGTTTTGAAGTGTTTCAAGTTGATAATGGGGTATGCCACAAGCTGTCCTGGCCCATGGAACGTGATGAGACCACCACGGTTTGTCTTCTTGAACTCTGCACCTAGACTGGTCAGTTTGATTATCTCCTCTTTTGGTGTTTCGTCACGTATTCCTGGTTAGAAACACAAATTAAAGAACTGTATGTATCAGTCACCTGCTACATAAGCGGAGCTCTCTTCCTACTAATATTATAAATGCGAAAGTAAGTTTGTGTGTGTGTGTGTGTGTGTGTGTGTGTGTGAATGTTTGTTCCCACGTATCTCCATAACTACTGCACCGATTTTAATGAAATTTGAAACGTAGATAGTGTAAAATCATACCTATACATTTCAACCCCTAAGATGGTTAAATAGGGGATGAAAGTTTGTATGTAGGTTCGTCATTTTTGAAGTTAGAATTATGAAAATTTGAAATTAGGTGTCTTTTAAAAAATAAAAATTAGTAATTTCAGCGTTTTTGAAAATTCAACCCCTAAGGGGGTAAAATAGGGGATTAAAGTTTTGAATGTTATTTTGCATGGATGTTTGTCAGTTTTGAAGTTAGAATTGTGAAAATTGGTGTTTAGGTTTCTTTTTATATATGTAAAAAAATAATTTCAGCGTTTTTGAAAATTCAACCCCTAAGGGGGTAAAATAGGGGATGAAAGTTTGTATGCAAGTTCGTCATTTTTCCAGTTAGAATTATGAAAATTTGTAATTAGGTGTCTTTAAAAAAATTAAAAATAGTAATTTCAGCGTTTTTGAAAATTCAACCTCTATGGAGGTAAAATACGGGATGAAAGTTTTTATGTTATTTTGCATGGATGTTTGTCAGTTTTGAAGTTAGAATTGTGAAAATTGGTGTTTAGGTTTCTTTTTATATATGTAAAAAAATAATTTCAGCGTTTTTGAAAATTCAACCCCTAAGGGGGTAAAATAGGGGATGAAAGTTTGTATGTTATTTTGCATAGATGTTTATCAGTTTTGAAGTTAGAATTGTGAAAATTGGTGTTTAGGTTTCTTTTTATATATGTAAAAAAATAATTTCAGGGTTTTTGAAAAAAAGAATTTTATTTCAATTTTGCGCCGACGAATTCTCGGGCAAAAGCTAAATAAGTGTATGTGTCTGTATGTGTGAATGTTTGTTGCCACGTCGGTATCTCCATAACTACTAAACTGATTTTAATGTGAAACGCAGATAGTGTAGGCTCTGGAATAAGACAGACTAATCATAAACATCAATTTCCACGCGGGCGAAGCCGCGGGCACAGGTAGTAATATCTATAAACCATAGAAGTGCAGGCAACTTTACATACATACTGAATGATAATAGTAATTAGGGTGAACTAACTTTTTTTAGGTTACCAGCTTTTGATGTCATTTGGTAGGATTACTGAATGGAATTTGCAGAAACTTGTTCCTAGCCTATTTTATCCCCTTAGAGATGGAATTTTCCAAAAGCCTTCCTTAGTGGATGCCTATGCTATAAAAGGTATCTACTGTCAAATTTCATCTTTCTACCCCACTGGATATGCATTGATGGATCAGTCAGTTTCTCCTTTTATTGTCAACTATCTATGTACTTATATGAGTTTATTTACCTATCTGAAGCGATAAAGATGTTCCACTATTATAAATGTCAAGTTATTACAAAACAAACAACATTTCTGTCAGAAAATCAGAATTTTGTGGTTGAGATCAGCTGTTGAGGTTATGATGAAGCAAAAATGTTTCTAACCAACAGTGAAGACTGGTTTATGTTCAACCAGCAGCAGTGTGTCGTAGTTCACGTCCAGACCCTTCATCATAGCGTCCAAGTGTTTCCGGGCCACGGCCAGTTGGATCTTCAGTGCGGTATCATAACTCATCAGACCTAATTTCCAAACTTTAACCATTTTGATCTATGAAGAAACAACTTATTTATGTGTTTGTATGGGATAAATGTGAGATATGTATGTAAATTAATGTTATAGCATATTTTTCAAAGATTTTGAAATTATTATTTTTGGTCTTTGACTATTTACTTGTCTAGACAGAGTTTTGAGCTGCAATCGCGACGAAAAAAACAGGCCAGATTTGAAAGCGCTGTGTGCGTGTCACGCACACAAGTATGTGTAGACTATTGTTTGAAAGACGCGCTGCGTCACTGATAATGCGTGCTGAGTGATACCAGCTTTTGAATATTTCCTGTAAAAGATGGGGAAAAAAGTTTTGATTTTGAGGTATCTACATATAATTTATTTTAAATTTAAATTCATTTAGTTAGTTTTATTCATAATATTAGGAGTATGTGCATATGGATTACTAGTTATACCTACTAGGTAAAATATTACTAGTTAAAAAAGGTAAACTAAAATGTAATTATTTAGTATTTAATACTTTATATGGCGGCTTTAAATTTCGAAATAATGCTTTTTGGATTATAGATGGGGAGCCTTAGAAGGATTTTCTGGATTTTCTCGAGCGCGTCAGATTAAGATAAAGAAGATACCTTACATATTGATAAGAACCTCCAACCAGTATGAGCCCTTAATATTGGTGGGTACGCTCAGGGGAACCAAAAAATAATAATAATAGACCATCTTAAAATACTCGAACTCGTCAGGTTAAGATAAGGGGGATTCATTACTAGCTAAGAAGTGTCAAAAGTGTCAATTTGCTAATTTGATCGCCAGTCTAAGAAATGGGAGCATCTGGATGTTTCACTCAACACCCCCTCTGAAATTGATTTTTTTTAAAGGACTGCGGTAGCAATAAAGCGTACGGCCCGCCTGATGTTAAGCAGTTACCGTAGCCTATAGTTGCTTACAAAATCTGACGCGCTCGAGTATATTTTTTTTATCATTTTATCATGTTGGAGCATGAAAAGTATAAATATCTGACACGCTTGAATATTTCCATATCATTGCTTTTTTTTTAAAATTTGAAATTATAATGTATACGCTTCCCCCACCGCTGAAAGTGGAAACATCTTGAACAATGTATTCTTCCTATCATCTAATCTACCGAATCTAATAGGTTTGGGCGACGCCGAAGTAAATCCACAATTTGCACGCTGGGCTCCCGGTCCATTATGATAAAACATTTTTTTTTATATAAGGTAACGCTCACATGGGACTTTTAAATTCAATAAACAGGCAACCCTGCCAACATGGCGTCAAATGGCCGTTATATTTTTGAATAAAATTACATTTCATTAATCTAATTGTGTCTTTAGCAAATAGTTATTTCGAGTTTACTTACCGATGATATGTATTTTTTTTTATTGTTTTTATTCGTCCCCTGTAATTTTTGGATACTATTATTGCGCATATTGTCATTTTTATACACCAAAGAAAGCGTGTTCACCGCACAATGTCAGTCTCGCTACTGATCGGCCGGAATCAGCTTATGAGCCAACAGTTGGCTGATATTTTTTTTGGCGTTTAGGCGCTCGAACTATCTGTCTAGACAAGTAAATAGTCAAAGTTTTTGGTGTTTTATAGTCAAAAACAAATGATTCTGACACTGACAAGCCAATGAGCCAACCAATGACAAATGTCTACTGACATTGACATTTGCGTTGTTTGTTGCTGGCTGGCTAAAATATTTTTTTACATGTTTATATATTTTATAAAATACTAAATACTTATCATTAAATTAGAGTCACTAAAATTAATTAAATTTATGTATAATTGTATAAAACCGAAAGATTCGGAAGTAGTTGATAGTAGTGCCATCTATAATAGAGTGCTGTAATTGCTTTAGTTCAATCTCCAGTACTAGATGGCGTTAAATGAAATACTCTTTATTAGTTTCACTACTCAACAATAGATGGCGCTAAATGCGCGACATCCCAATGTAGGTGTACCTACATTATATATTTTTATAGGTATTCCCGCATCTTTCAGTCGGTTCAGTTTTCGATGTTCCCTGCCCGTAGGGTGGTGTTTGGAACGTTACGTAAACCAGCTGGCTATATAAACATTGTATGAAAATAACTGTTAGCTTGCTAAAGACTGCTCTCTTGCATAAAGTTATCTATACCAACAAGGCTCAGTGTATTGCTGTGGCTCTCATATCAGCAATGTCGTAATTGCTAGTGCTTAGTGAATTTAACTCTTATGACACCGGTGGCGCAGTTGTATGTCGTGTTTGGACAAGGTGTTAGTGAGATCAGAGATGTGGTGTTCTCTCAAACGATGACAACAAGGGTAAGATATTTTTACTTGTTACAAAACAAATAGGGTAGTTGTGGATATGATATTCATATTATATGATAAATGCGCTAAGCCATAATATTGAAGCCGTTAATTAATGAAAGAACTTATTTAATAAATCGGACATAGTAGGTAGATTGATTGGTAGGTAGGCCACATGTGGGTATTTGAGGCCTTCAATTATCTTCAAGTACAGTGCTAGCCTACCTATACCTAGTCGCATACCTATGTATGATAGGTTAATGATAATAAAGCATAAAGTTTCAAAATTAATTTTAAAACAAAATTTATTTCTCGTGAAGGAACAATAAAAGTATAAGAATATAAAAGTTTTCTCACATCGAGCGCGCAATGTTAGTTTATTGTAAGAGGTCATTGTACCACCACAAAGTGCGGGGTTGAAGCCGGTAAGGTAAACAAGTGTTTAAAGTTTATAAAGTTTAATTAGTGTAGAAGGAAGGCCGGTGCTTCCTGGCGTCCCGCCTATTTATAGTTGGATGCTCCTGACCTGATGGGGGTGCCAGTGTCGGGGTGCGTGTGCGCACGCAATTCGTATTCCTACTATAAAAATATCGTAGACCACTTTAGTAAAGTGAGTCTTGTAAAGTGACTACTGTGTGTTCTAACGTGAGTTTTTTTATTTTTTTTTTTTATTTACTTTGGTTTAATCACGTTTGGTGGCATCTGCTATTCTAACGTGATTAGGTATTGTTTTTGGCAATGAGCTCTACAAAGTGGGATTTTTTAAGAGATTTTCACTTGTTACTGTGCAAATGTACTGGATTTTTCATCATAATTATAAAATTAAATAATATCTGATTAGGTTACAATTAGAAGAAGAATAATCTTGTAAGGTAAAAAAACTATGTCAAAAGTACATGATAAAGTCATACGATGTAAAAGTAATCAGGTTAATCTAATCTCAATTCATGCAAAGAAAATAGACACCTACAGCTACAGGCTAGGAGCTATATGTACCTATAAATTTCAAGTTTAGCGGTGCGGTGACTCGGCTATGGGGCTTTTCCTCCCAGCAAGCTGTCTGCGGAGTGTTAGCCGGATTTCAGGCTTTACTAGAGCGTTCAGTGTGAGTACAGAGCTGTTTAATAGTACAATATCAACTATGTGCGGTACTTTTTGTAATAAAATTGTCGCTGTACCTATGTAGAGTCCAGTATTAAATAGGTATGTATACATTTACGGCCCCTTAACTCTATGCCAGGATCTACAGAGTCTCACAAAACTAAACCCCAGCCCCGGAAAAAGTTGCTTTCCTTTTTTGCGCTTCCTTTTTTGAGAGAGACTAAACCTAATAGGTAAAAAGCTAATGCTATAGGGTTAGAGACAAGTTGAACACGGAGCTAAAAGTACCACGGATAGTAGGTAGGTGCCAGTACAAGTATACTTTGAATGGTAGAGCAGCGCACTGAATAGGTTATAGCTGTTCTGATAGTTATGATAGACGTGCAATGTAGAGCTTTTTCTCCCTGCTCAAATACAGGTTATCTGTAGCTCAAACATGAAGCCGTGACTAAAATAGTGTTAGCTCATATCCGGATATCCTATAGTAAACTTTGGGTATTTTGGCGGGCGCGGATCGGGCCCGTTGCCATGGCGACGGCGCAGTAGGCTGCAGCGCCGTGACACGAATGTCAAGCGGCTGGATCGATGCCGCGCTCCAACGGTTTTTTCACATCTCCATCGGGATGCTGACCCAGGCATTGTCTTAGTACCAACCCTATTTATGAGGGTATTTTATGACGTCGAGATATGCCTTTGGAACGTACACGATGCAAATCCGCTTACAATATGTATTTTTTCTTAGTTTAAAAAAAAAATACCTACTAAGGAACTTTTTTAAAGCGCTAAAAAATTGCCAGTATTTTTCATGAGGATAATTTTACATTTCTGCAAATTAATCGTCCAATTTGGCTCGCACCCAAACCAGAACGATACCCTTTCCGAATTTAATCAAAGCTAAATTAGAAAGCATAGGAAAGTACTTTTCGCCAATATTATCTTTGGCTTATCTAAATACCATGTTGAATATTAATGGGTTGAGCTTCTAAAAGTTCAGTTTGATATCGGATCCCGATCGACCTTTCTCACAGGGATGCTGGCAATATTGCTTCTGCTTTTTTACCTGTCTTCTGTTTTCCGGGCTGTTTTAAAGCTAGTGTGTGTATAAATCGTACGTATCTAGTAAACTAAACTTTTAGTTTTTCCTGCAAAGTGCGCTATGTGGAATAACTTTCGTGCAATTCAAATTGATCCGATATGTGGCACGCCTCAATTTTCTGCGTTCGTAACTTTATACTACACAGTATTAATCGTTTTATGGGATTATCTCTAGGTTCCGCTACGTGAGGCGGTGGTAGGTAAAACTTATCCATGCACTTTAGATAATCATTGATTTAATAATGTTATGTCTGCCGCGCGGCTAGATAGCGGTCCGCGCCCTGCTTTTAGCCGACGGCTATGTGAAACGGTTGTGCTCGATACATGTATAGGAATCGGCTTTTGAATGTAATCGGCAATTTAAAATAATCCTTTGTATCATTTCCAGTTAACATATCGGGGAAATCAAAGGTTGTTTTTAAAATAACACCACAAAACTACTGTTACTTATTTGCATGGGTAATAATGCTGGCTATAATCTTTACATTACTTCACATCCTCCGATTAACTTTCGATTGATAAGTTTAAGAAATCTGTTCAGGATGTTCCTAATGCAATTTAACCTCTGAAATTACACCCTAATTCAGTGGGAATGAAACATCCAACTTTTCAAAGTACGACCCACTTCCTAACAAAAGCTGGGGATCGTGGAACGTGCACCATCACTACACCATAAGCGCACTCGTATTCAACTGACTCGTATGACTCGGCGTTTTTATTACTTGCTCTTGTTAAGTTAATTTTGGCTTCAACAATGAAGTACACACGCTTCCGTATACCTTACGTACGCCTATCCGGGACAGGGCTGGCAGGTTATAAAAAATGAGGATTAGATGACGCAATTTGCGGAGCAGATTGTGCGTTCACCTAAAGAAAACTCCTGAAATAATTTTGTTGGATGACTTTATAGTGGAGATTGAAAATGCTAATGGCTTTGACTTTTACACTAATTGCTTCTATTCCAGTCTTATAATTATCAAGTTACCTTATTTCCTTTAGGTATTTAAAAGTGCGTAACCAATCAAATTAGAATGCGAATCTTGAAATTCAAACAATTTCAAACTAGTAGGTGGCAGCCCTCATCCAGAAGCGAGATGCTACTAATTAAGCCATAAAAACCGGCGTTTCCTCTACAGAAGTGTTATTTTGTGACGGCGCGGGCGTCGCTCGTCGCGGGCCACGCCGCGGTGCGTGAGTTATCGCCCCTATCCCCGCTTTTAATTATTCATGAGTCCTGCCCGGACAAGTTTCAGCAACTTCAGCCCAACAGCTGGTGTGCTTCTATTAAATAATTTGCACTCACTTCTTTAAGGCTGCGCGTGCGGTCTTGCATTTTAATGAATTGTTCCAACTCGAGAATATTTTCTAATATTCGCTTAAAGCTTCGTTCAGAAATGCTTACTGAAGTAAGAGGGAGGGATACTGTGATGGAGTAAGATTTTAATTTCATAAACTGCCGTAACCGCGTGTTAGGTTTCTGAAAACTAGGTGGATTTTTGCAATGGGAATAAAACTTAACCCGAATGTCATTGTCCCAGATTTTGAAGGTATTTTTGTTTGCAGATGTCGCCGCAGTCGTGCGCGCGCCGGTGAGATGAGCACAGCGGCCTCGAGCCGCAACTACTCCTATGATGAGACTATTCAGGTAAATAGAACCATGATTTCGTTGCTTCGATGTTGCAGTACACACCATAGGTATCTAAGTAACCAAATAAGAATCAAAGTCCTGACTGACTTACAGACAACGCACAGCCTAAACCGCTGGTTGTAGATACTTGAAATTTGGATTTCTTTTCAGAATATTAGTTGAAAGGGATTTTTTTAGTGGGCCAATACTTTGCCCATCTACAAATTTCCATTATTATTTAAATGAACTCTATACGAAACTGTCTCGAATTCACCAGTTTCCGTACAGTAATGGAAACAATAACATTATTCAAGTCTCTAAATTCATGGTTGTTAACATTTCGCATTTGCAGCACTTTCGCCCAGGCTGCGTAGTTTTCAGCGGCGCAGACTAACATTCCGACGCACCACGTACTTTTCAAGCGATCGAAATTCTACCACACAGGCCAATGAAAACTCAAGAGCATCAGCAACAAAGCCTATTTTGTGTTGCGAAACATAAAGTGCTAAAACTGCAGGCCCTTCAGGGTGGCCCATAAACGCGAATTTTGAGAAGCATGGGGCAATTTTGGAACTTAACATTATCGGGTTAACGTCGAAACTCTATTATGTATGGGTGTATCAAGGGTGGAGAAGAAGTTTTTCAGGACGGGTCATAACGACACATTAGTCGACACGGGCGCACTTACCTTTATTAATGCGGTACAAGCCTCGGTGCTAGTCGCTCTCGATGCGTTATGTGCGGGTCAATGGGCGAACTACCAACACTTAACTACCTATTAGTGCCCTTTAACCGTGTGTGGGCGAGACGGTCTAAGGTGAGAAAAGGCATTTGATCCCTCGAGTTCGTGGTAATTTAATATATCTAAGGAGTTTGCTGAGATTGTGTCGGAAAACATTGAACAAGGACACATTATTACTGACAAAATTAACGGCTATTAAACAAAGGTTTTTACTGAGATTTTGTAGGTCTGTCAAGGGCGTCCTTACCGGAGACAACCAATTTAAATGGGTACTTGGTTTTGACGTCGGTACGCATGGACATAATGTCATAACATGAGAGCTTGGGCGAGGCATGCGAGGCATCTGGACACACAAAATCACGACTTCCTTATGAAGATGATTTAAAGATATGACCAAGTTCATCACGACGTATGTTAATCTGTCTTTCAAGTCCTTGTATTCATTGTAAAAGTCGACAAATCCCTCAGTATGCTGATACGTCTGAGGCACTTGTCGATTGGCTGCACATTGAGCGTCGCTAGTATCAATACAAGACTGTCAAAATATGACATTTCCTTATTTAAAATGTTAGTTCCTCTTTTAGCCACCGGGCAGATAACCTTGTGAAGTGTGGTGGTTTAATTCGCGAGCTTTATCTAGTGTTGCGATCTGGCGGGCAAACCCTGCCCCCCCCTGCCCCGAGAAGCGGACATTTATCAGCCCCGACCCACATTGCCCCGACATCTGCCGACTCCTCGCCTCGATATTGCGCTGCGATTACTTACACATTATTGTGAGAAAGTAGTTCCGTTCAGTTGCCATATTGCCTTTATTGTTTCCCGTGTTTGTTTCCCATATATTATTACTAAACTTTGTTGCAATAGATGGGGATAGATCTATGGTAGGTATGTATTAGTATACTATCGGTGTGTATAGTTTAAAAAGAAAAAAGTTAATTATTGTGCATGTAATCGCGTATAATTTCCACCCATAATCTAAATTTACTAGTTGCAACACAGTATAGACATGAACAATTTAGAAAGAAAGAAAGAAAAGCTTTATTTACGCTTTTTGTGCTATTTTCGTGGTCTCAATTTGTAATTTCTGGAACAAGGGCATATCTTGGTGGCAGGACCTAAGTAACAAATGTAAAGCAATCTCCATATAGGCACGTTCACCATCTTTTCTTTAACCTTATTGTGGCAGGGCCGTAAAATGGGAAACCAATATAGCGGCACTTCCCTTATTCGATTGTTTATCAGGGTTGGAGGCAATATATTGTGATTTCGCTATCTGTATCGGCGGAGATTGGCTTAGTGAATTTGATTAACGGACTGTTTCCGTCGCGGCAAGGGTTGGGCCTAATGCGTGGACCACAACGCATTAAGGAGGCGCGGGCCAGAAAATCGAATTTTCCGCTCTTATGGGTCCGCATACGCGCACCTTTGTCGGGGTTTCAGAGCGTGTCGTAAACACAAACTCTGAAACGAATCCCCCGATTTTCCTCTCCTATATCTTTTGCAAGTTTATTTTTTTAACAAAATACTTTTCAGTTACTCGACACGTTGGAGAAAATTAATTAGTTTTTCTGATGTTTATGTTAGAGTCTCACTTGAAAGTATGAAGTTCAGTCTCATAGTCGTTTACATAGATTTGAGGGGTTCGAGCCCGAGGTAATTCAAATTTAGATTTTCCGACGATTAAATCGGGACTGGTTTATGGCCATGGGAGTGGAGGACTGGAGGCATACCTATTAGTGTGTATTCGTAACTACTATCTGAATTCTGAACAGGTATGAGGTGACAACATACTATCATAAACAACTTATTCTACTTTGTAATATGCTATACCTACCTAGAACATAAACGTGTTCCTCTTATTGTATTGTAATTGAGAAAAAGCTTCTTTCACGCATCTTGGTAGATGTGAGCAATCGTTAATCATCCGTTTTGTTTGTTTGAAAAATTACATTTCATTCTTGACATGATTCGTCTGTTATTATTTGTTTTCATATTAGGCTAATAAAAGGCATTCTTAGGATAATATATTGCAAAAAATAAAATCGATTTATTTGTCGTACTACCTACCTAATATTAAATAGTTCAGTACCTTATTACGCATTATATATATACACCTCTAGGACATAATTAGTGGCATTTTAATTTTCTACAAAAATAAAAATATGTATTAAGCAAATTTCTAAAAAGAACCACCAAGCAATCCTGTAATATAAACAAAACATAATTGTTTACGAGTTTTAAAAGTGGAAACGCAAAATATCAACACCAACAGCTGAATTTCAATGAAAATTTATGTCCGAAGTTAATTAAAAGGCTTTTGGCTCTCTCGCAACGAGCCTTTATCTGGATTCAAATTTTCCGAAAGATTAAACGGCGGACAGAAGGTTTACGATCCCTGAGAGCCTTCCGAAGCCTTACTGTAACAGAACCGGCGGCGGCCGTACTCTCTGTAGAGTACTTTAGAGACTCACTCTACATATAATGTGAAGGTATGTAGGTTACTGTAGGTATAGCTCAAACTACTTAGGAAGTCGAAACATGGGAACGGTTTGTCAGTATTTTATTTTTATTAATTTATGAATAAACGCACTGGGTACGTTCAAACATACAAATCATATAGTCGAATTGAGAACCTCCTTCTTTTTGAAGTTGGTTAAAAATAATAAATTACCTACGCTTATTACCAAATAGCAACCATTTTCTCAGCGTGTAAATAAAATAAATTAGACGTACCCGGGTATGGCAGGTAATTATGTAGTGCGTGCTTTAGAACCGTTTACTACCAAGTTAAATAATATCAGATGACGCGGCAATTAAATTAATACAATGAAAAATGGTGTTCTAGGCAAAAATAGAAAATAAAAGGATTTAGGTAAAAGTTGGAGCCAAATCACGCCACACACATCACACGCCATCTAGTTTGATTTCAAGTAATCGATTGGAATGGCTCCCGTGGATTATTTTTATTGCCGCTATTCGATACTAGATGGCACAGCCTTTTTTAAGTGGTGAGTTTTTTTTTTAATAAATATAATGTTAAAACTCGCTTTGCATATACGTGCTGTCGCTTATGTACCAAATAGAATAATATTCTAGCCAAGAAAGGCCTAACCCAAAGAAAATATAATAGCCAAACCAAAATAGAAAGTTATGATCGACTTACACTGTGATTACAAATCACTTTTGTTTGTTACTAGAAATGCTTTTAAAAACCATTGTAAACTGCCTAAAGTCTCTATTTTGGCGGTTAATATTTACACGCTGTTTATCTGTGCTAATTTATCTATAGAAGTAAAGTGGTTTTTGATTAATAAAATAAAAAATATGCTGAACAAAAAACTATCAGCATACCTACCTACTCGAACATTTACGAAGGACAAATAGGTATCTAGTGATGTGACCAATATCTGCGTGCCAACCGATAAAACACTGCTAACCATCCCGGAACCATTACTCGTTGTTCAATGACCATTTGTCGTAATTAACAGGCGATGGTTAATCTCGCGAGCCCGCCCCGCTCCGCGCCGCCCGCCCCTCGGTGCGTCGCGCCGCCCTAAATCACGGCCACGCCATCGCATGCTGCCGCCCGTCACAACTGAGTTCTGACCTTTGCAGCTTTGCTGCAGTGAAGTTTATAATAATATGATGAAGTGCTGGATTCGAAGTAGTTGACATGGGCCAGACATCGCATGGGTTTTTTACTTTAAATAAAAAAAAAAAAAATTATAACGTCACGACTTTTATCCCCATTCGGGGGTAGTCAGAGGCTTGAGTGGCCATACACCACCACATTGTGGAGGTATTAACCAACTCAAAGCCCACGTTTCACCAGATAGTCAGAACCCAACGTGACAGGTGGTGAACCTTGTCGCCGTGTATACAGGAACTGACTATTACCTGATCCCGAGGGATAGGTAGGTTTCCTCACGATGTTTTCCCTCACCGTCAGCGTACTGTAAATTATGCACATAGATGAAATAAGTACCTACTTAAAAGAATGTTGGTATCATCGTTATAAGATTTGGGACTATGTTAACTAACACGCTAACGGACTGTTAGAGCAGTAACTCATTATTTAATGTGCCGGTCTCAGTCTGTTTGCTGCTGTAAGTGTTGGTGAACACCGACGTTTTTGATATCGTAGTGGTAACGGCTTAAAATTGTAACCGTTTCAATAGGTCCGCTGTAATAGGATACAAGATAGGAATCCTGCCTATTTTGGGTTTCTTGTATCTCCAATTTGTAGATAGATAGATAACACTTTATTGTACACCAATGGAAACAAATACATAAACAACAATGACAAACCAAACAAGAAACAAATACAGTGTACAGTGGGCGGTCTTATCGCAAGCTGCGATCTCTTCCAGACAACCTTTGGATGGAGAGGATTCCATGTTTCAAACAGGGTAGTAGTTAGCAGTGTACCTACCAAGTACAATAAAATAAAATGGGAAACATATTACATATACCTAAAATCTAAATAAAAATACTTAATACGAACATACCTACATAAAAAAACTAAAATAAAAATAATACAAAAATGTCTACCAAAAAGAATATTAGGAAGCTAAATAGTGACTACTGTGTTTGTAACTACTGGGCAGATTTATTTATTCAGTAGAATATACTTACTATTTATTTTCAATTCTATACAAGCTTTGGTAGAGTCGAATGTTCGTAGACTATCTATATTTCAACCAACCTACCTATTCCATCTCGGGCTTATGTTTTTGAATACGTGTGAAATGGATGTATGGGATGTAATACAGCCAATCTCAAAAGACGGCGGAGGTCGGCGTCGATGACGTCATCCGTCCCCCGGGCGTTCCCGAATTCTTTCATCAAATCCGAACATTGCTCGGTGCGATTATTCACACGATAAGCCAGCGGTGCCCAATCTTAAAATAATAGAGGTATATTATATTATTTTGGTTTTCCTTAGCCCATTTTATTGCCTAGAAAAGTATGGTACTGGGAGACGGTCCACTGAATGGTTAGTGATACGACTGTCAACCTGCACTAAGTATTAGACTGTGTTCAAAAGAAGCTCTCAGATAGTACGTAAATGTGTTCCCAAAAGCTCACGTACCTTAGTGGTCTGGATACCTATTTAAATGTAATAATTATAATCGTTTCCACGGAATAATTTAATTAATTAATACCAGCAATCCAGCATAACTTATTTGAGAACTCTAAAATGTACGCGCCGTGACGTAAAACTTTTGGAATCCATTGAATGGAAAGGAAATAAACGATCCCCTTCTTACAACGGTAATCCCGAAAGTAGATGGCAATGTGGCGAAATTTATCTACAGCGGGCTGCCAAACTGTTTTGTATTTCTGGACTTTGTTATCGAGTTTGAAACGTGGGTGTTGACATTTAACTGAAGTTATAGGTACCTGCTAAATCTTCATTTGTTATTTTTAAATTTCTGACGAAATAAATCTTAAGTTACCTGTTAGAATAATATAAATAGTTGAATATTTTACGTTAGTTATTTCGTAAAGGGTAGGTAAACCGAAAATAATACGAGAGAGAAAAAGGGAAATATCAATATCAGTGATATTGATTTTAAGGTCTGAAAGTAATTCTAACTTCATGATTTCGATACCCATGCATGGAATAGTTAAATACAGTAGTTATCGTAACTCGTACCTATTAGACCATCCTGTATAGTGGATGCACCGGTGCAGGGCAGGGGAGTGCGCCCACTGCATCGCGCCCGCGCCCGCGCCGCCTTAATCAAACCCAAGCAATTTATGATCGCCACACGATGTGAGACGCAGACACATTCTGCAAACTTTGTACTGGCAACGTCTAGAAAAATTTTGTGCAAACCATAGATGTATTATTTTAGCAGATATGGAACCTTCTAACATGGAAATAACAAAACCTGTGCTCAGTGCACCGCTACGTGAAATTCACGTATCTGTTATCGCACTCGTAAATCGACAATTTGGTTATTACATAATAAGACATTATTCACCAGAAGATAAGCCGTATTGGCAATACCGACATGTTTTCAACATTATTACGTCTATAAATAAAATAAAATTATCAAATTAAGAAATATTGTGAACCATTTAGGAAGGTACTTCAATCAATTAAGTACCTACCTTAATTTCAACAAAACGACTTAGTAGTGTAGTCTCAAAATGTATGGATAATCTTTATCATGTTTACCGTGTTAATGACGCCGAATTTGTTCCTAACGAATGATTAGATGTTTTGTTCACTTAGTTTTAGAATAACCCAAATGCAATGCAAACATATCTGTCTCAAGTCGTAGGGCGGCTTGGGTGCCCCCTGTCCAAAATGCTAACTCGGATTTCGCACTTGTGGCATCAGCCGATACAATGGGCTAGTATTATACGAACAAAAGAATTTGCAGAATCATTGGAAAATAGAAAACATCCATTAATAAAAGCAGTTTTTGAAGATAACAATTTACTTCTTTATTGGAAAAAATACTGTCTTATCAGTTTTCACCACTGGACTTAAAATTAAGTTAATAAAATAAAATAAAGTTTTTTAATGTTTACTAACAAATTTATGGACAAACGTCTGAAAATAAATAAAATAAGTTTATTATTTTATTTATTTTAATTGTAAAATGTGCGAACCGCTACGAGAAAAGTACGTATTTTCTCTACTAGACTTTCACATTGGTCAGCGTCGATTTTTTGGACAAATCTTAGTTAGAAAAAAAATAGTTTGACTAATATACGAGTTCCTAGCTTTTAACATAATGTTTACAGTGACAAGTACAGCGATGTAAGTTATAGTAAACTATTCGGTAGAGCTTAGAGCCTCAACTATACCTAAAATATAATTGCGTGTACAACGTGTACATTCTAAGCATGTTTTCGAATAGTTCCGTGCAATTAAAGTGGAGACCTTTCGAGAGAACAAACCCATTAAAATGTGCATTCAAAGTGCAAGTCATGGGGTGGGCCTTGTTTGGGGCGGTTGCACTTCTCCTGTAATTTATACAAGCGCCGAGGCGTAAAAATGGATGAGCTTCGGAGCAACTACTTCAATTAAGGGAGACTCTTTTAGAAGTGGGTTGGTGGCACTTTTTAGGAACTTTGTCGTAGATGTGTAGGTATTTGGGTATAGATAGATGATCCCACTTCCTTGAATGGTTATGATTTTTTGGTGCATATTTTCTGATGTGTGCCTTGTAAAACATGGTATTCCTAAGTTGGTAATATTTTATGTGAAAAAGGTATATACCGTATATAGGTATAATAGGTAGGTAAATAATTTCCAGCAATTTATGCGTGCACCCTGTATAATAGACTAAAGTTCTTTCAAAGGTTTCTTAGGAACAGATCAAGGGAACCACCAATAAAAAATTGCATTCCCTCTGAACCTGTCTATTAGTTGCAAAAGAAAACTTATCCCATAAAATTGTCCCAAACATAATACCAGCAAAATATATTCCTTTTATCTATAATTCTGTAGCCCTTTGTCTGATAGTTCTAGTTTTGCTTACGGCCTTAGAACTTCGAGAACAAGATCAAAAAGCCATTTCCCCTTACTTTAAGATGTCAGTTCGAGTTATTGTGGGCTACGTGACCGGACCCCGGCTTTCCATCGAAAATAGTTTATTTTATAGCTTTCGGTGTTTCGTTTGTTTCGGTGTATAATAGGATTACCTATTGCGAACGTTTTATTGTAGTAGACAGCAATTTGTTTTATGAATCTTGAAGGAATTTATGAAAAGAAAAACATAAGCTATCGATTGCGAGTAGGTACAATTTAGAATACGTTTATTTCTAACAAATATGTCAAGTGAGTACATACATACTAATAATACACAATAAATAAATACGTGTACGTGAGTGCGTCCACATGGTTCGTCTAATCACTAATATTATGAAATTATGTCTATGCGTTCCGACGTCCTAACTGAGTGCCCAGGCGCCTTATGTAGATACAGCCGTAGGTAGGTAAATACGTAAATTACCTGTAGAGGCCGTCGCCACGCCGCCCGAGCAATCAGTTTTTTCGTCTGTCTACGTAGACATCACCTAATATTTGAATGCTTGGGCGCGGCGGCTCGGGGCATGCGGTCACCGCCATGAAATCTGTTTTAGTTCATTGAAAAATATTGCATACCTACTTCTATATTACTTTAGTACATACAAACTTTTCAATGTACCTTTTTACTTTAAAAACTATTTCCATACACGACAAAGGTAGTGCCGGAAGGCTGTCTATCTTCATGGGTGCTCACACGAGCCATAAACCAGTTGAGGAGCGTTCGCGCGTCGCTACAGGAAGTCGCGACTCGCGTAGCTGCTACGTACTCGTGCGCTACGCGTTAAATTTTCAGCCGGTTATCGCGACGGAACGACGCCCGCACACATAAATAACTGCTAAGTACTAAACGGGTAATTTATGTCTATGTTACACATAATATTTACTGCTATAAGTAGATACACATAAAATTCTCAGTACATATTATAGGAATAGTATTCAGAATTAAGTCAAAGGAAACTAACATGTTTGGTCTTGTGCTATGGAAAATATGACATAATTATGTGCACGATGAAAGATGCTGTATAAAACAAGAGCGAAACAACGTCTAGCAAACTCTTAACTTTAATCTAAACTATCTTATCCGTCTCAATGCCTGTAGCGTTCTCCAGACAATTTTATTTACTCCTAAAAACTTGGCATCCTTATTCAAAGACTTGAAACTTGGAGATGAAAATTCCGGGAGCGGTAACCTTGATATTGCGGAACATATTTTCGTTGGCATGATAGGCGAAGGCAAGGCAATGCAATGCGCATCCTGCGGTGCGGTGCGCGGGGCGGAGGCTGCATGGAAACTTGTTTTCCCGACGTAGCGCACCAGTGCGCCGCGCGCGCTCGGCTACGACGACGCCTCGCGCGCCCTCTCGCGGACACTCGCGAACTTTACTTGTTTATAGATACTACAGTGATGCGAGTGTGACCCACGGAATACGCGCTACATTATAGCCAACATAACAATGTGTGTGCGAAAAAAAATAGCAAAAATATATGCTTGACTGTGTAAGTGTTTGTGTTGAAAACATTGACACGTGATCTCCTGAGTGCACGGATTAGGTATAAATTAAAAGTTTCCAAAGATACACCCGCGGCGTTGGAACATCGTCCGTAGGCGGTAATATTTATGTACGTCATATTTTCAGGAGAAAACTTTTTCGGTTCCCTTTTACGGCTTAAATGGGCTGAAGGGATATATTTTAGGGATTGCAGTTTTTTCTGTTTTATGATATTGGGTTCCTTGAGCGTGTAATATTTAGTAGATATGTGTTCTGTTCGTGACTTTCTTGTGCGGAAAGGGCGAGGTTATGAACTTGGTGGGACAGTGCGGTGTAAAGTGGCTAGTCAGTAGGACTTAATCATATTATGTTAGATGACTGGTCACGTTTGTGACTCACCGTGGAAATGCTTTAGCGACATTATTCACGGTATTTGCCTACCTAACTTGTTTATCACTTTAATAAAAGCTTTTATTAGCTATCCATCTGTTACCTTACATAATATAAATTAATACGGCACGTTATCAATTAAGTAAGGGCCTTTTTATGTTACTGAGGAGGCAAATAACCATACGGCCCACCTGATGTTAAGCAGTTACTGTAGCCTATAGAGGCTTGCTCCAAAGGCATTGCTCGCACGTTGCCTACCGGAATGGGAGTGGGAGAGAGTGGAAGTAGAGGGTTGATTTTCCGGCTCTCTCACTCATCGTACGAAAAGCAGCTGTAATAGCTACTTTACGCCGATCTTCTGTGAGAGGGATCTGTGTGATAGAGGGTACCCTGGTTGAGCCTGTCCTGTTGAGATCCTGGTTGAGATGACCTGTCTATTTATTAATGTTTGTTTATTTTGTAAATCATAAAATATTAATAAGTAAAACTTATATTATACAGAAGGTACATAATTAGGATTATGATGAAAGTAACCGCTAAGCATTGTTATAAGTTTATCACTTGCGGTGAAATTGAACCCACATTCAGTCCAATCAATACTCACAGAAGAGAGCAGGTGCAAACAAAACGTAGCGATACGAAATCTTCATACCACACTTGATATTCTTCAGCGAAAACTGTAGCGGGCGAGATGAGTCACAGCAGAATTATTGGACGGAGACGTGACCGGCCCGCGTGAGCCGAATAACAACGGACCCGGCTGCGGGACGCTGCGACACTGTTTGGCATACGAACACGCGTGTTACATGTATTCTTTTGTACTTCCGACATCGGGGTGGAAGTTAAGGAGGACCTTTTTGTTTTTATTACGAAAATTTGGTTTACATGACAGCCCCCACAGCTAGCTATCGCTACGCTTAAATATCACAATTGACAACAAGTCGATAAGTAGATTACGTGACTTAAGCCATTTTAGAAGCGTAACGATTTGTAGAAACGCTTGTAGATGAAGCCACTTGGCTATGGGAACTGGTGTTCGCCAAATTCAGCTTAAAAAGCACTTCGTTGGACGTATACATATTGGCCACATGGGTTATGATATGGCTAAATATGTTGCAACTAATTGCAATAGGTGTAGCAACAATATTTTCGGAACAATCAATGTTTTCTGTTTTCTGACGGTTTTCCAGAAGATGATATGGCACCTGTCGTGGATAAACTTGTTTATCTGACATCATGGGAATGAGGGGTAGGTAGTTAAATTACGGCTGCGTATATTGGCAGATCGAACATATTGTAGATTCTATAAATGGCAGATATTATATAGGGCTGTAAGTTATGATTTCTACTGGTGGCCGCCGATTGCTATTACTAAACAAACAGGTTGTCATAGAAAACCATGATAACACGGCTCAGGTTTCTCTAAACTCAACGTCGCCTTCCAACATGAATATACTTTTTTATTTCTTCTTTTCGCATTATGTTTCTCACGTTGTCGTTCTCATTATCACTTTGTGCTGAGAGGGATGCGGCATCTCGCGGCTGAGGAGAATAATAACACAATCCGCGACATTTGTTGTTCATGTTCAGGAAATTCCTTTCACATGTCCGCTTTGCGCTAAATACGATCTTTTTGGAGGGCTTAACAAAGGCTTTATATGAAGGGAAAGGTTTCATATTTACTTTGGAGATAGGTTCTTTAAGGAAAACGGGATGTGTACGACAATATTTGCTGTCTCTACAGAATTTGATATACGTTCTACAGGTTTATTATTGTAAAGTTTTCATTATCCAAGGCTCAATAAATTGTCGTTAGACTCTTTTGGCCACCGGGTAAGGCCTTGTGGGACTGTACTTAGACTAGACTTACACTAGACTAGACTGTACTTACACTGTACTTAGTACAATCCAACCAAAGACACACACTTTCTGTGATCAATAGTACCCATAGAAGCTGAGGGCATTTTACGAACCCGGTCCATCTGTTTCGTAAGTTTGTGATGTTGACAGTAATTTACTACGATAATGTGTCAAAATTTAAAATCGTAGTACGAATTAAACGGATTATTGCTTTCGTACCAGGTTTGTAATAGCAGCCCTGGTTCTGTTGTACTTTTGTAGGGATCTACGATTTAAATTTAATATATACCAATATTCTGGAATAGAACTGGAAAAAATGGAATTATCAGCTCTATTGTCCCGTAATTCCTTATCTACTAACTTTGATCTCATTACCTGTATTTAAACTATACCGCAACTTCGCCAATTTGTTCCGTAGTTCCTATTGTCTGACTTTTTGCTTCGCTCGTAGCCGCTTAATTTCTCCAGATACTTACAGCAAATTGCATCCATGCTCCCAGTAAGCCGGTGCGGTTCTTTGTGATTTATTTTTACTAATGTAAATCATTCGACCCGCAAGATTTTTCATTGCATTGAATGTTTTAAGTTTATATTGATAGTAGGAACAGAAGGTATTATATCAAACACAAAATGAGTTTATCCAATGAAGCTGAAAGAAATATTCTTAAATCGGGGCACAAAATAAATTAGCCCCATTCCTTTCGCATTTTTCTTATTAAGACTTTTAGATGCTATCACATGGCATAATAAATCCAGTTCCCCGTCAAGAGTTGCAAAACAAACACAACAGAGTGTCGCGTTACTCAACCCGCCAGTGCTGGCGAAGCCGGGGGCGGCCCGGCGCACTGTGGGCGGAAAAACGGGGTTCCCTTTCATAGGATTTTTGAAAAATTTAATGTGTGTTTTGGTAAATTTGAGTATACAGTCTCGTTGGTAACATCGTAACATTAAATAATCTAGTAGTCACGGATGTTTTTGTAGCTAATAACACCATGAAATATGGATTTGTAGATTCCAAATGTATGAAAATGGAATTTGTTTTCCTCATAACTTTTTTGTGTTTCGAGTTGTAAAGCTGAAACTTTTAGGTATTGTTACTGAGTTAGTAATAAAGCCATATGACCTTTGACCTTGACCCCGAACGATCCCGTTTAAGAGATTGGATTTTTTGAAAAATGACCGTTTGGGTGACATTTATAGAGGCAATTTACGTTCAAACAATGAGTGTAATAACCCTTCTGATGTGAATTATTGTTACCAGGTCAACCTGACTACAACTAGATTGACCTTGACCAAGAAAATGCCCGCAAAAAACATACAAATAAAATAAAAAACAGATTTTTATTACTAATATTCAGTATTAATATTGAGTTACACATAACTCGTACAAATCCTAGACATTTTGATTGCTAGTACTACCTATCTAGTCAAATTACCTACAATAACAACACAATTATTAGACAATCCTTAATACCTCTAATTAGTGAAACAAACAATAGACAATGGGGGCAGGTAGTGACTTATTAAGGATTGTCTAATTATTGTGTTGTTATTGTAGGTGTGTGTTTGTCATACAAGATACCTGGAAATCACATAGGGTTTCGAAAGAAAGCAGTATGAATGCCGAGAGTACTATTATTCGTCTCACTTATAATTACTACTTCGTACCCTCAACGTTCTCCTAAAATAATTTTAACTTGTTGTTGGCGTTGTGTTTGCTGTTGTGTTTTTTGTGGTTTTGTTGTTTGTTGTTGTTGACGTGTTTCAGTATGGAAAGTCTGATTTCAAATCTTGCTGTTTTTGTGTTCATGAAGCAAAATTCTTTTGAATCGAACACATTGATTCAAAAAGTGTTAACTTCTATAAATCCTGCATTGTTGCCTGAAGAAGAAAAGACCAAACTTAACTTGTTTTGCGCAAAATATTATTATATGAGTACCTAATAGCACTAGATACAATTTTTCAAAGAAGTTTGCTGACTGGTTGAATTCGGAAATCAAATGGCCCGAATTTATCCAAATACATATTGATTTATCTTGTATGACAGACACTCACCTACAATAATTAGACAATCCTTAATACCCCTAATTAGTGAAACTACCTGCCCCCATTGTCTATTATTTGTTTCACTAATTAGGGGTATTAAGGATTGTCTAATAATTGTGTTGTTATTGTAGGTGATTTTGACTAGGTAGGTAGTTCTAGCTAGTCGAAATGTATAGGATTTGTACGAGTTATGTGTAACTCAATATAATACTGAATATTAGGAATAAAAATCTGTTTTTTATTTTATTTTTATGTTTTTAGCGGGGATTTTCTTGGTCAAGGTCAATCTAGTTGTAGTCAAGTTGATCTGGTAACAATAATTCACATTAGAAGGGTTATTACACTCATTGTTTTAACGTAAATTGCCTCTATAAATGTCACCCAAACGGTCATTTTTCAAAAAATCATATCTCCTAAACGGGATCGTTCGGGGTCAAGGTCAAAGGTCACATGGCTTTATTACTAACTCAGTAACAATACCTAAAAGTTTCAGCTTTACAACTCGAAACACAAAAAAGTTAAGAGGAAAACAAATTCCATTTCCATACATTTGGAATCTACAAATCCATATTACATGGTGTTATTAGCTACAAAAAAATCCGTGACTACTAGATTATTTAATGTTACGATGTTACCAACGAGACTGTATACTCAAATTTACCAAAAAAAACCATTTCATTTTTCAAAAATCCTATGAAAGGGAACCCCGTTTTTCCGCCCACAGTGCGGCGGCTGGGCGGGCGGCAGGGAGGCCTACATTCGTTTTTGATTAAACAAATTGTCCGCGCAGTTTATTGCTCCCCCGCGCACGCTCCCGCTCTTAGCTGCGACTTTTGCTCTCTGTAACTGGATGAGAAAGGTTTTGTTAGAGTTATGACGTCATTGATCCGGTTAAGCTTCGGCTTTGATGTAGCAAAACAACGACTGAAATCGGGAAACACAAGAAAAATCTAATTTCTGTAGTGTATAAATTGTGCGATTTTTCATGCGAATACAGTTTTAATTTGTGGAAAAATGCATGTAAAAAGAAAAAAAAATACATGTCGCAAAACCAACACACTAATCCCAAACTAAGCAATGCTTGGACTGTATACTTGAGAACCATGCACTGGAATGGGTACACCTAAACGTTTAGACTAGGACAAATTACCCGTTCAAACTGCCTACTAAACCACGTGGCAAATAAAATTGTCTTTGTCCATGACCGGTCGGGTATTATAATAAAGTCAGGTAGGTTACCTATAATATAAATTGTGTATGCAGTCAGCGATGGCCGTAATAAACTCGTCTGGATCCGGCGTAAACGATGCACTGAAGCGATTACGTGGAACACAGCCTAAATAAATATTCATACTCCGATCGAACAATGTGCTCCATAGGAATTACAGTTCAGCGCTCTACCATGAAATCGATACCTATCCAAAGCTTGTATCTAATCTAGGTGTTCTGTTATCTCATCGTGAATATTGGTACGACCATGTACGTATACCATGCTTGTAAAATATTCTTGGCTAGATAATAGCAAAACCTACACAAGGCTATTCATGACCAGGCGAAAAGGGTCTTTAAGCACTTTTTGCATCAATTATGATGGATGATTTTTATGGCTTGATCTAGTGGGGTCACGCGCTATTATCGTTTAACAGATTTCAGAAATGCTTTTTTATATTTTTCCCTGGTTGAGTGTTACTGGTACCTCCATGTATGGCAGATACCTGCCCATTATTATAAGGACTGCTAATTTTTAAAATCATGATTTGTGTCTTGTGCCTATAATACATACGTCACGACTTTTATCCCCATTCGGGGGTAGTCAGAAGCTTGAGTGGCCATATACCACCACATTGTGGAGGTATTAATCTTATAATCTATCCCTGTTATTATACCTATGATATTTATTTATTTTAAACCTATTACGCTCTGATTCTGTCTGAGAAACAAGAAACTAGTCCATACAAATATATCCGACGTCCTAAATCGATAAAAATATCCAATAAACGCGAAACGCGCATTAACCGAAGATAGAAAAGGGCCGTTTCAGGAGAGAAAGCAATAAAAGTAAAGGTTTCAGCTAACCGTATCTCAAACAGGCCTGTCTGGACCCCCACTCGGTAGGCTGAACCGTCCCGACGAAATTGCCATTGCACCTGACAAGCGTACCAAACGATCCTAGCTCAGACTCGATTCACTGGAAATACATTGGCCGTTGTTGTTTTTTTCTGGGCATTTGCACGGTTTAAAGATGGTAATGACATCCATTCAGCCTCAAAGCAAATATCTGAGGAGCTAAAGAGCCACATAGCAATTCATGACAAAGGAATTCATTTCCTGAATTCCTAGCTTTCAGCGTAATGAATTGCCTGGTATTCATTGATTTATTGAAACATTAATTTATGTTTTGCCCTTAAAATTGGCCGATGAGTGCGTGCAAAGATCCACTGACACTTTTAATAGTAAAAGTTAGTCGTAAGAATATGTATTGAATTAGAGCAGCGGGAAATTGTACCAGAATAAACCTTGGAAATTTTAAGTTTTGCATATTAAATTATGACGTTTCTTGTGTTACGTGAAGGACGGTGAATGCAGACGTTAAAGTAGGCAGGTGCACGTACACTGCGATCTACTTATATGTTTTTTTAAACCAAATAAGAACCTTAACTTAAATTTGAAAATGATATTTACAAAGGTAAAATTATTTCATCAATATCTTAGTTAGTATTTTTGGAATATCCCGTATTTTCCTGTTTGTGTCATAATATAAATTCAATTATATTAGTCTCTTATAATCTTAACATACGGTGCTTTAAATAACAAGGAATTATTACTTCATTTGTTATTTCTAATTTTATTTATTAATATTATTGCCGTGATATCCTCAAATTATTTTTGTCCCACAGTATATTGGAATATATATCGGGCAAATTAATAGCACTCAAATCTTAATCTTAACTAATATCTGGGCGGCGGCTTGCACTTACCATCACGTGGATCGTCTGCCAGTCTTGGCTATAAACAAAATTTTGTGAAAAGGTAGCAGTGTACGTGATCCACTGCAGCAGTTGTGTCAAGTCGTCGTCGCGTGAGCAAATAACATTAGACGCGTAGAGAACCCTTTGGTGTTATTTATCGCGGAGCGCAGCGGGCGCACGGTTGGATCCCGAGCTGCCAGCTTACGCAACGCTGTCACAGGAACATAATGCCGACTACACGCGAATACCATTAAAATGGTATACGACATCTGGGCCGCAATTAAGCCTTGTTTAGGAGCACAGTTCTTAATTTTCCTTTTGTTTCGCTAAATATTTTTTGTTTAATTACGTTTACCTAACCCTTTGCTGCCGAGTTACTTTAGCATCATTAATAACATGGTTTTATTTTTCGTAACAAAGTATATAAGTTATTTTATTTTTATTTTCATGAATCTCTATCAATTACTGCGTTTACATCAGGCGCATGCCGCGTCCGAGTACTCAGTTTTGACGTCGGAACTCTTGGACATAATGTCATAACTTGAGTGCTTGGTTAAGCCATGCGAGGCATCTGGACATAAGAAGTAAATCAGATAATGCTATTAAGAAACCCGCTGAAAATTGATAAAATCTTATTTATCCACGTAGCTTTAATCGTAATCTCAACTCATATCACGACACCAAATCCTATTTATCTATGACATCTTTTCGTATAAAATTAAAACTTAAGTAATTTACCGAACGCGAACTCGTTCCACAGAGGCGACGCTCTTGAATAATAATAACGTGGCTTTGTTAATTCACTTATAATCAAAAGTCTGTTATTTAACAGTGGCGGGGAATCGAAAATACTTTCAGAAAGGTAGAATTTAGATTCAAAGGACGGCGGAGCGTGTCTGCGCTGCATTCCGATGACAAATGGGAATATCGATGGAATAATGTAGATATGATCGCAGAGAATTAGGGACTTTGTCGACGTTGGGACGATGTCGTTAAAAATTAACGAGTCGATTTCTGATGGTAAATCGATGCCGGCTTACTTTATTTTGTTTACTGAAGGCAGTCTTCGTCGTTAGCTTAAATCTTTAATGTAATTTGGCTGTTATGGGTGGCGATTTATGGATGAATTATGAAGCGGTATTACTGGGTTATTTCGCTGTGTAATCGTAAAACTTTGATGGCAACTTGTAATTATTAAAAACTAGCTTGCCCGCAGCTTCGTGTGCGTAAATTGTAGAAAAAGATTACCCGCAATTAGGTACATGCGCGTGCCATTTAATGAGATTGTTTTTCAATTTCAGAAGGAAGTCTTATTAACACTCAATTGAGAGCTACAATAAAATTGCTTAAGTCAATTAATTTAATTATTATATAGCATTAATTTCTTTCTATCCTACATTTTCGGGTTAAATAGTGATGTGCAAGCTATCGCGTTCATATAACGCCATTACTATACATTTGGGACACTCAAACTATCATGATGGTCGCTCGAGATATTTCGTAAATGCGAGAAGGGCTCTTTATTATACACGTTATGCAAACATAAATAACCCGAACTCGGTCAAACTCATCTGAACCCTAAAACTGCTGAAGTTTAGTGTAACGGGGTTGGAATCAAGGACGGTCGTAAATTATCGTTCGCTGCTCACCCCCGCCGTATTGTCTCGGTCGTAAATATATCCTGTTTTAATTACGGCACCTTTAATTGGTGTTACGCACGCCCGTCTTGCTTACGTGTCATGAATGGAGGATAATGTGTGGAGCTATTAATAGATTTCTTGGGGAACACTGATGGTATGTACATTGTACATACGGTCGACTTTAACTGAATTGTGACCCAACTACACGATATTCCATGTACCAAGGAAATATAATAAGATAAATGTTGATGTAAAGGTAGGTCCTGATTTTAAATTGTTTGCTCTACGTGGATAAATAGTACCTTTCCAAAAGGCCTTAAAATTACATTTCTTTACTGCTGAGTTTGCATTTTTACTAAAAATACTCAAGTATTTTTAGGTTTGTAAAGCGTGAGATTATTTAATAGTTCACTTCGTGCAGTTAATACTGACGGGTCATAAAGTAGTGAAGATATACAAAACTTCACATGCAATATAATTTTAGTATTCGGAAGTGCTTGCAAGTATCCGATAAAGCCCACTTATCGCTAATTGTAGTCAATTGATTACTTGAAGCGGGAAGCGCTTGAATGCAAACTTGAATTTTCCGAAGCAAGTGAATGGAATGTGCTGAATTATACACATTTCCACGACTCTATGTTCGTGCGGTAGCAATGCAAACTTCTTCGAAACGTTTTCCATTTGTAGTTAAAACACATTTAATTGGTCTATTTAAATTCTCGATTTGAAATTGAGTATGCTATGATGTGGCAACGTGTATACAGATGGTTCCGCATATAGATTTTTATAATCATAATAATATACAGATACCTACTAAACAATCGCATTCAGAAATGGAATAATTGGAAAATAAAATAGTATTGAGTAGCAAAAAGTAGGAATATGTAATTTTTTTTGTAGTTTATTTGCAACACTGATTTATCACAGTCCGCCGCATTTTCATTTGTGATGTTTTTGTTCTATCTCATATGCTCTACGGATCTCCATAACATTCGTAGCTTTTAAACAAACGAGTGTGCAACATGCACAGTGCATTGCAGCCTAATCTACTTTTAATTACATCATCGTTACAACACCAAGCAAGCTGTTAAGTGTAGTATAATTGCTTGCGATCATGAAACCCGATAGCCTTTCACGATGTCGGAACCCGACGAACTAAATTGAATAACAGAAATACTATCTTTTGTTTAGTTTATTAGTTAATTAATTAGTTACGTGCGACAATGCTTTGTGTTTTCCATATTTTTAATCATTTATCAGCACATTATTTTATGAACATTTTATTTTTTATCAACATTCAACGATCGTGCCATCTAATCGGTAGAATTAGATACGTCAACGTCGATCGATTTCGACATAGCATAGAGCAATGTTCGATCTACCATTGATCGATTGGTAAAGGTGTCGTTTGCACAAATATAGGTATAATGTGCGCTTGCAGGAACTATGGCCGCTGGGGCTATAAGGATTCTAGTGGCAGCCATGAGCCAGTAGACATAGTTTCGGGGCGGATGGCCTCAAGGTGGAGTCGTGACTTTACACGCGTCGTAGGAAGGTGGTGAACGGAGACTCGTGATTAATGGAAATAATTAGAAGAAGTATATCCAGCAGTGGATGTCATCCGGCTGATGGATGTATATGGTTTATATAGATGGGAAATCAGGGAACAAAATATGATATTCATAAATTAAATGAGATTAAAATAGAGAAGGTACATAAAATTAACATTCCATTCAGTGCTCCACCTTCCTACTATTTCTCGTTCGTTATCATTCAGTCGTCATCCCAGACCAAGTGGACCTAATCAAAAATAGTGCATTTCACACCGCGATTGGTGTGAGACGCCCCATATCCCTTTATCACAATAAAACAACAAACATAATCAACTCTTTCCTATTGCAAATTGCAGTACTTTTAACCCTTCCCAAATAATCAAATAACAACGCACCCTTACAAAACTCTATCTACTATCAGTCCATAAATAAACAGTTATCATTGCTTCAGGTCATTAACGGGGCCATAAATCTGAAGGCCCCGTTCAAACGGTATGTTAATTCCGGCCCTGACCGGACACCGGTCATTCAGGATCACGGTAATACCTGTTGAGTTACAGCCGGGCTTACCGTGACCTGGACGACCTTTGGCCCGTACCAACTGGCTTGTTATGAACTTATAATTAGGGTATTGGATTATGTGATCATTGTGTACGGAAGATTTCTTTAAGGCTTTAAAATCGCAGTAAGAATATGAAGGTTGTATTGGAGGCTAATAAGAAAAAAAATACGAATAACGTATTTTTAAATGAGGATACTTCTGTTTGAAAGTTGTTTGAAATTGACTCCAAACTTTAGTTTGAACACCTTTACATTTAATTCAAAAATTTTTTGGCCATATATCTGTTTTCTAATGATAAAATAATTCGGTAAACTGTCTTTTTAAATTGGATTGTTCACATTTGACGTTGTTTTCGTTGTGACCTTTTTTTTGTAAAATGTGTTTGCCCCCAAATTTATAGAGATTTTTAGCCAGTTTACAATAGTTTTACAAAGCATTTCTAGGAGCAAAAGTGATTTGTTGTGTAAGACCATCATAACTTTCTATAAATTTGGGATTTATAATATACATAGGTATATGTAAAGACAGTCAGTCACTCTGAGTGACAAGTTACATATTGGTAGTTAAGACGATACAAGAAAAAAATGAATTTTAGTTTCGGGGTGTGGCTAGCGTCGCGTGAGCTGCCGAAGGATATATCCCTCTCGCTTAGCTAGGACAGAACAGCTATGGAGTAGACTATAGTATAGTTATTTTTTGAAGGAACAATATTGTTTAATTCGTACAATTAAAATAATATGTCCCAGTGCACCTTTTAAAATAGATGAAATGGATGAAAATATTCAAATATATTTTTTTCGTTTTATATGGGATTTTTATGTCGAGTGTATTTGAAAAAAATAATTTAATTTCTATGTTGTTTTTATTGCTGAAGACAAAGTAAGTCAAAAGAAGACAAACGATACCTACAATATGCTGATAGATACGTATAACAATATTTCGATCGTATAATAGCCTATAACCAGCGGACGATCCAGACGCGTCCAACGATACCTCATTAGTCAAATTATTATGATAAAAATAGTTTGGACGTTATACGGGAGCAGATGAACATACATACATATCGGTCAAAATCATAACCCTCCGCCCGCCGTAGTCGGGTAAAAATGTACATACTCTGTGTCAGTGACTGACTGCCGGATATGAGTATCTTTTTCATGTTTCGTAGGCAAAGGAATACTTTGGTACTTAACTTCGATGCCGATCATGAAGTCATCAGCGGTGTCATAATATTTTTTTTTACCATATTTAATTTATTTTTTAATTTAATTTTCAGTTTTTATTAATTTTATTGATTTAACCATGCATTTATTTTTTGTTTATCTTTTTATCTTTATTTTTTTAAACCGACTTCAAAAAAGGAGGAGGTTTCTCAATTCGACCGTATATTTTTTTTTTTTTTTTTTTTTTATGTGTGTTCGCGGATAACTTCGTCGTTTATGAACCGATTTTGATGAATCTTTTTTTGTTGGAAAGGAGATATTCCAGCGGTGGTACCATGATAAGGAAACCAGGATCTGATGATGGCATCCTAGAGAAATCGAGGGGAACCTTCGAAAATCGTAGGGGCGACTAGTGCGTTTGTAATTTTTTTCATTAACTATTTTAAAGC
This sequence comes from Drymonia ruficornis, assembly GCA_947859195.1. Classification (NCBI taxonomy): domain Eukaryota; kingdom Metazoa; phylum Arthropoda; class Insecta; order Lepidoptera; family Notodontidae; genus Drymonia; species Drymonia ruficornis. The sequence goes on from OX401904.1 coordinate 18,698,475, forward strand.
ACTACTATTTTATGAAGGTCTGGAGTCGATCTGATGATGGAGCCGAAAGACAGTCGAGGGAACTCCTCAACGATTTACAGCAATTACCTGGTGTTTGGGCTTGATTAATTTGTATTGATGAGAAATTTACACCTAGATGGGTTGTGACTGTCATTAGGGGTCTGATGATGAAGACGTAGGACAGTCAAGGGAACTCCTCAACGATTTACAGCAATTACCTGGTGTTTGGGCTTGATTAATTTATATTGATATAAGATCTTTACACCTAGATGAGTTGTGACTGTCATTAGGGGTCTGATGATGAAGACGTAGGACAGTCAAGGGAACTCCTCAACGTTTTACAGTAGCTACCTTGTGTTTGGGCTTAATTCATTTCTATTGATGAGAACTTTGCACCCATATCGTTTATAAGTGCCATTACAGGTCTGATGATGGAGACCATAGACAGTCGAGGGAATTCTTCAACGATTTACAGCAGTTACCTTTTGTTGGGCTTGATTAATTTGTATTGATGAGAACTTTACACCTAGATGGGTTGTGACTGTCATTAGGGGTCTGATGATGAAGACGTAGGACAGTCAAGGGAACTCCTCAACGTTTTACAGTAGCTACCTTGTGTTTGGACTTAATTCATTTCTATTGATGAGAACGTTGCACCCATATCGTTTATAAGTGCCATTACAGGTCTGATGATGGAGACCATAGACTATCGAGGGAATTCTTCAACGATTTACAGCAATTACCTGGTGTTTGGGCTTGATTAATTTATATTGATATAAGAACTTTACACCTAGATGAGTTGTGACTGTCATTAGGGGTCTGATGATGAAGACGTAGGACAGTCAAGGGAACTCCTCAACGTTTTACAGTAGCTACCTTGTGTTTGGGCTTAATTAATTTGTATTGATGAGAACTTTACACCTAAATGGGTTGTGACTGTCATTAGAGGTCTGATGATGAAGACGTAGGACAGTCAAGGGAACTCCTCAATGTTTTACAGTAGCTACCTTGTGTTTGGACTTAATTCATTTCTATTGATGAGAACTTTGCACCCATATCGTTTATAAGTGCCATTACAGGTCTGATGATGGAGACCATAGACAGTCGAGGGAATTCTTCAACGATTTACAGCAGTTACCTTTTGTTGGGCTTGATTAATTTGTATTGATGAGAACTTTACACCTAGATGGGTTGTGACTGTCATTAGGGGTCTGATGATGAAGACGTAGGACAGTCAAGGGAACTCCTCAGCGTTTTACAGTAGCTACCTTGTGTTTGGACTGAATTCATTTCTATTGATGAGAACGTTGCACCCATATCGTTTATAAGTGCCATTACAGGTCTGATGATGGAGACCATAGACAATCGAGGGAATTCTTCAACGATTTACAGCAGTTACCTTTTGTTGGGCTTACTTCATAAGGTTCAATATGCCAAAATTTTCATTGGTATGGCGCCACTAAAAATCGTGAAATAAAATTATTTTTATAAAAATAAAAAACCGACTTCAAAAAAACCTGATGCACTAAAAAGCCTGAAATAATATTTCTATTACCACCTCTGCCTACCCCTTCGGGAAAACCAGACGTGATGGTGTGTTATCGAGTATTTGAAGTCGGTGCCAATCTTGGTATGCCAAGTCTACCTACTATAAAAGTAAGAAGATAGATTGGCACCGACCCCAAATACTCGATAACACACCATCACGTCTGGTTTTCCCGAAGGGGTAGGCAGAGGTGGTAATAGAAATATTATTTCAGGCTTTTTAGTGCATCAGGTTTTTTTGAAGTCGGTTTTTTTTTTTATAAAAATAATTTTATTTCACGATTTTTAGTGGCGCCATACCAATGAACATTTTGGCATATTGAACCGTATGAAGTAAGCCCAACAAAAGGTAACTGCTGTAAATCGTTGAAGAATTCCCTCGTCTGTGTATGGTCTCCATCATCAGACCTGTAATGGCACTTATAAACGATATGGATGCAAAGTTCCCATCAATAGAAATGAATTAAGCCCAAACACCAGGTAATTGCTGTAAATCGTTGAGGAGTTCCCTTGACTGTCCTACGTCTTCATCAACAGACCCCTAATGACAGTCACAACCCATCTAGGTGTAAAGTTCTCACCAATACAAATTAATCAAGCCCAAACACAAGGTAGCTACTGTAAAACGTTGAGGAGTTCCCTTGACTGTCCTACGTCTTCATCATCAGACCCCTAATGACAGTCACAACCCATCTAGGTGTAAAGTCCTCACCAATACAAATTAATCAAGCCCAAACACAAGGTAGCTACTGTAAAACGTCGAGGAGTTCCCTTGACTGTCCTACGTCTTCATCATCAGACCCCTAATGACAGTCACAACCCATCCAGGTGTAAAGTTCTCATCAATACAAATTAATCAAGCCCAAACACCAGGTAATTGCTGTAAATCGTTGAGGAGTTCCCTCGACTGTCTTTCGGCTCCATCATCAGATCGACTCCAGACCTTCATAAAATAGGAGTGCTTTAAAATAGTTTAAAATTACAAACGCACTAGTCGCCCCTACGATTTTCGAAGGTTCCCCTCGATTTCTCTGGGATGCCATCATCAGATCCTGGTTTCCTTATCATGGTACCACCGCTGAAATATCTCCTTTCCAACAAAAAAAGATTCATCAAAATCGGTTCATAAACGACGAAGTTATCCGCGAACACACATAAAAAAATATATATATATATATATATATATATATACGGTCGAATTGAGAAACCTCCTCCTTTCTTGAAGTCGGTTTAAAAAGTAGCCTATGTTCTCCGCCAAGACCCAGTCTATCTCCATACCAAAATTCATCAACATTGGTTCAGCGGTTTAGCCGTGAAAAGGTAACAGACAGAGTTACTTTCGTTTATAATATAATAGATTGAATAGGACGGACAAACATTTTCCTATCCATATCTGTAATGTTATTTTTTACGATAATTTATTGATGTATGATATATTTATTACTTGCCCATCCATACCTACAACAAACGCAATAAAGCGACTCCATTGTTTTGACAAGCAATGTATTCCCACTGTCGGCCCAAGACCATGCTGCAAGTATATAACAGTAAGCGAAATAGGGAGTTTTTACAGAAATGACACGAATAACTATGAAATGACAAGAAATGACACAAAATGACAAGAGATGACACAAAATGACAAGAGATGAAAATAAATTACACAAGACAAGGAAAAGCAAACGAAAATCACGCTGCAGTGCAGGTCGTAGGTTCGATTTCTGCCCAGGACATGCATTTGTGTGCATGAACATGTCCGCATGTCCCGAGTCTAGGTGTAATTAAGTGTATATTTAGTTTGTATTTACAAACAAAAAGTAGTATATGTAGTAATATCAGTTATCTGGTTTCCATAGTACAAGCTCTGCTTAGTTTGGGATCAGGTAGTCATGTGTAAAAGAATTTCCAAGGATATTTATTTATTTATCATAGGCGTCGGCGGACTGTAAATACTGTACTGTACCTGTAATGTGGCACGACCGTAATATTTTTTCGTAATATTTTTAGAAAAATCCTTCACAGGTCCGACGTCGAACAAGTCCCAGCGGACACTGACAATACAAAGTTAGAGAGAGACATGGTTAGTTCAAGTACTTAAAATGTGAGATGGCGATATTGTGCGCGCGCTCGGAAATAAACAACGTAAGCGCCAAACCACATTTTCTTGAATAAAAAAAAACTACTTCATGAATTAAAATATGGTTGAAGGGTAGTTTAGATATCATTATTTGCTATGTTTTAGAAATAATTTCGTGATCTAAATCGTAAAAACATCGTGGTAGCAAGGAAAATTGTAAATAATTAGAGCTCATTTCATAATTTTTTTTTATCGAGAAAATTTCATCAAATCGTGATTTGGATTTAAGGATACTCAAGATAATATAGTCAAAAATCATAATCTAAATATAAGATTCCTAGTCCACATACTTACTTAAAGAAAAAGTAGAATAGAAAATCAACCAAATTTCGAACCCTCGTCTTAAAAAGTGCAGAGCGCCTCTATTCTGCGCTGGTCCGGGACTCCGGGTGCAGCGTGCAAGTGTCAGAGGCACTATTTATCTTGTTGACGGCCACGATTGATGGTCCGCCACTATTTGCATATTGCTTAGCTACTGATATAGAGACCGAGCGGAAACTACTTTGTACTTCACACTTTGCACTATATTTCATGTGAACTTGAATTTATTAGCATCATGTTATATCCCGTTTCAAAATTTGATTAACATTCGATATTTTATGAAACATTTGAACCGTCATTTAATTCACTCATTTACACTGAAGAAAATAAGATATTTAACTTGATTTGGGAAGGTTTGTAAATCCGTCTAACTTCAAACAAACTTTCAAGTACAGTCGTCGCGTTCATAAGTGCAGTGCCAAATCTCAATCCATACTAAGTATGCTGTATGATCAGAGCAATACAGTCTTCAACGTGCTACTGAACTTATGTATCTCAAGAAGTATGACAGAAACATAATAAGGCAGTATACCTATGTACAATAGGTATACTTCATCGATTTTATAATCAGAAGTTAATCACCCCGGGCAATATTTTCATTATTTTCCCTCCGACGCGTTCCCCCTTCTAATATCGCATAATTTAATCAGAGTCTTGCTTACTCAGCAAGCAATCTTCAACCACAATTTTCCATACGAGATTTTATAATTATGGCCGTAATCGGCTAAAGTGCAAATAACGGGGCTTATTGGGTGAAATTAAAGTCTTATCTCATTTAGTATCGATCAGGGGTTCATCTTTAGCGTGTATAACAGAGTACATTCAGTTCATCCGCATTGTTTTAGGAATGTAGAATAGTTAATCTCTGGGTTTAGATTAGACCTAGAATTTAGCATGAAATATTCAGTAAAATAAAATGCGTTATAAATGTGAAAGAGCATCAAGCAATCTTAAGCATCTTCAAGCAAGCAATGCATTTTGTTTTGCGAGTTATCGCAAATTTTGTTATTTCGATACAGGGCATGTCGCTATTGCAATTTGTAACGTTAAAATATATTAAAAGAGCCACACAAAATAACTACAGATAGCCACTAACGATATTAATCCGACTAATCCCTCCATTTCAATAATAAAACAAGATGTCGCCCCACATTAATTAATTCCGGACCGTTGACTCCTGACGGTTTTGGCGCGACAGAGTTCTAAAATTGTAAAAATACACCCCAACCAAGTACCATATCCATTTATCCGTGTATCATTAAGACGAGGGTTCGAAATTTGGTTGATTTTCTATTCTACTTTTTCTTTAAGTAAGTATGTGGACTAGGAATCTTATATTTAGATGTATGATTTTTGACTATATTATCTTGAGTATCTTTAAATCCAAATCACGATTTGATGAAATTTTCTCGATAAAAAAAAATTATGAAATGAGCTCTAATTATTTACAATTTTCCTTGCTACCACGATGTTTTTACGATTTAGATCACGAAATTATTTCTAAAACATAGCAAATAATGATATCTAAACTACCCTTCAACCATATTTTAATTCATGAAGTAGTTTTTTTTTAATTCAAGAAAATGTGGTTTGGCGCTTACGTTGTTTATTTCCGAGCGCGCGCACAATATCGCCATCTCACATTTTAAGTACTTGAACTAACCATGTCTCTCTCTAACTTTGTATTGTCAGTGTCCGCTCGGACTTGTTCGACGTCGGACCTGTGAAGGATTTTTTAAAAAATATTACGAAAAAATATTACGGTCGTGCCACATTACAGGTACAGTACAGTATTTACAGTCCGCCGACGCCTATGATAAATAAATAAATATCCTTGGAAATTCTTTTACACATGACTACCTGATCCCAAACTAAGCAGAGCTTGTACTATGGAAACCAGATAACTGATATTACTACATATACTACTTTTTGTTTGTAAATACAAACTAAATATACACTTAATTACACCTAGACTCGGGACATGCGGACATGTTCATGCACACAAATGCATGTCCTGGGCAGGAATCGAACCTACGACCTGCACTGCAGCGTGATTTTCGTTTGCTTTTCCTTGTCTTGTGTAATTTATTTTCATCTCTTGTCATTTTGTGTCATCTCTTGTCATTTTGTGTCATCTCTTGTCATTTTGTGTCATCTCTTGTCATTTCATAGTTATTCGTGTCATTTATGTAAAAACTCCCTATTTCGCTTACTGTTATATACTTGCAGCATGGTCTTGGGCCGACAGTGGGAATACATTGCTTGTCAAAACAATGGAGTCGCTTTATTGCGTTTGTTGTAGGTATGGATGGGCAAGTAATAAATATATCATACATCAATAAATTATCGTAAAAAATAACATTACAGATATGGATAGGAAAATGTTTGTCCGTCCTATTCAATCTATTATATTATAAACGAAAGTAACTCTGTCTGTTACCTTTTCACGGCTAAACCGCTGAACCAATGTTGATGAATTTTGGTATGGAGATAGACTGGGTCTTGGCGGAGAACATAGGCTACTTTTTAGGGTTCCAAAGGGTGCTAACGGGACCCTATTACTAGGCCTACGCTGTCCGTCTGTCTGTCTGTCCGTCTGTCAGCGCGGGCTGTATCTCACGAACCGTAACAGGTAGAGAGTTGAAATTTTCACTGAATGTGTATTTCTGTTGCCGATGCAGAACAAATACTAAAAATATAATAACATTAAAAATAAATATCAAGTCTCAAACTTGATATTTTTGATGTGTTTATTCTACGGTGGTACGGAACCCTTTATGTGCGAGTCCGACGCCTTCAGATCTTATGAATGTTTTCTTGAAATAAATATAGTGTATTTTAAGTAATTAACTGGCCAACCCTCAGGTCCTACCTACCATGTTAGGATCTTTTTCGTTCTAGCGGGTGTAAACCGTGATTTAACGAGTTAATGTGATAATTTTTGTATTTAAATTATTCAATTCAATGTATTTGTTTCAGACAGCCCAATATTGATTATTAAAATTATTATAATTTCACAATAAATATAAAACAATAAATAAAAGTAAAATTAAATTAAAAAAAAATATATATTTATTTTTATTTTTCATGTTTTATCATTAAAATACAATATAATATAACATAAATTAAAATAAAATACAATAAAATAAAAACCTACCCCTAATTAAACAAATACCGTCCGCGTGGGATACTGGCTGCATGTCCTCCCTGTATTCAAGCTATTCCTGTTGTCAAGCGAATTTTTTGAGCAAGGAAAGAGCCAGCCCTCTTGTCACCTGTGGCGGTAACCAGTCTAAGGGTGATTTTGATAGATAAAAAAATAAAGATAAAAAGATAAACAAAAAATAAATGCATGGTTAAATCAATAAAATTAATAAAAACTGAAAATTAAATTAAAAAATAAATTAAATATGGTAAAAAAAAATATTATGACACCGCTGATGACTTCATGATCGGCATCGAAGTTAAGTACCAAAGTATTCCTTTGCCTACGAAACATGAAAAAGATACTCATATCCGGCAGTCAGTCACTGACACAGAGTATGTACATTTTTACCCGACTACGGTGGGCGGAGGGTTATGATTTTGACCGATATGTATGTATGTTCATCTGCTCCCGTATAACGTCCAAACTATTTTTATATCATAATAATTTGACTAATGAGATATCGTTGGACGCGTCTGGATCGTCCGCTGGTTATAGGCTATTATACGATCGAAATATTGTTATACGTATCTATCAGCATATTATAGGTATCGTTTGTCTTCTTTTGACTTACTTTGTCTTCAGCAATAAAAACAACATAGAAATTAAATTATTTTTTTCAAATACACTCGACATAAAAATCCCATATAAAACGAAAAAAATATATTTGAAAATGTTCATCCATTTCATCTATTTTAAAAGGTGCACTGGGACATATTATTTTAATTGTACGAATTAAACAATATTGTTCCTTCAAAAAATAACTATACTATAGTCTACTCCATAGCTGTTCTGTCCTAGCTAAGCGAGAGGGATATATCCTTCGGCAGCTCACGCGACGCTAGCCACACCCCGAAACTAAAATTCATTTTTTTCTTGTATCGTCTTAAGGGTATGATCCGCTGAGCGGATAACTTATGGTCGGTCATGGAATCTGCATATAAATAGGAAAGAGGTTCGCGAGGGGATCCGGGAGGCAGCCTCTGGCATGCCGCACATGGCTACCAACTTTCAGATTAGGAGGTGTCGAGTTTGAACGTACTTTATAACACAAGTGGAATATTTTTAAATGTAGAACAAACAAATATGGCTTAACTTATTTACGGTAACCAAAATTAATCTATGGTATTTAGTATGTACTGCCGTTTTATTGTTACGCGTCCAGCTTAGTAAAATAATCGGGCTAAGAAAAAATATCCTTAATTAACTGAGGGTAAAGAAATAGGGTCATAGGGCTTACTACATTTGTTGGTAAAAGTAAGTAACTAGACAGAATTACAAATCCTTCAAAAAATAGTAGAACACAGTAGTAAAACAAAATAACATCCCATTTTACGATCAAAAACAAAGTTCGGAGTAAAGAGAAATGTTACGGGAGATGTGTAAACAAGGTAAACCATATTAGGAGCGCTCATAATAAAGGAAATACGTTTTTTATGGTCGGCGGGAGCCGGTTCGCAATGGTGATCCTCTGTAATGGAACGTATGCGCCCCTGAACGTGTGGCACGAAGTAGATACACGCAGAAAGTCTACGTAATCAATAAGCAAGTAAAAGTCTTTCCTTTTCACTACAACACAGAGTTCTTCAAAGGGCATCTTTAAAGGTAGGGCATGTTTGCAGGTCCCTAAAAGGTCGGCGTCGCGTCACTCCCCTTAAGTTGCAGATAACCTGGGCGCTGGTTTCCAATTACTCTCAGGTGGACCGTCTGTCAGTGTGTATTCCTAGCCAATAATAAAAAAATAAAACTACTCTCAGAAGTAAAAGTGGTGGGAGTGTGCATTATTTCTCATAGAAACAAGTAAGATAATGTCGATAGAGTCGTTTACACCATCACAAATATCACGCGTAACACGATTTTTATATGATCGCGAGAAAACCCTTTGGATCGTGATACCAGTATTGATAATGTAATCCAACTTGATGAAAATAAACACGTTGTTTATGAAGTGTATCTATAGAAAACGAATGAGTGCGGTTTTGTGATTATATCTACTATTATTAAATGTGTCTGACCTTGATTTTCCGTTCCGTGCTCTGAATAGTCCTTCTGAATTGCGTGTTTATTTGGTGGCGGCGATCACGGAGAAAAAAAATGATTACTTACATTAATAAAATCTGTTTTTAATCTCATGAATCTTTTCTAGTCATCTGAGCTTCGAATAGAAATGTGATAATCGATGTAATCATTTCAAGTACTGTTGCTACCTTTGTTCTTTTCCAAGTTAAAAAAATAAAACTTACTTTAAAAGCAGTAGAAGTACTTAGAAGCATGCCTAGTGCGCCCTCTAACTGCGTTGTAGCGATATAGGTCAATGGTACTGAAAGGTAATGCATCTTTTGTTACTAGGGCTATGTACAATCACGTTTTAAAAACTGTATATTATTTGAAAAAGGAACCTTATGATACTAACATTAAAATTAGAACGGATTCATAGATTGCAGTATAGATTGTACCTAGATAGCCAATATAACTCAAACCTAGTCACCAATAGACATCGTTACTACTTGATTTTGCCCCACTATAAACTATAGTATGCTCTCCCATCGTCGCCAGCTTGTCTGCAGTCTCTGGATGCGCAGCACTCGGTAATAATTATGCGTGCATGCCGTCATGTCCGCACGGGACACTGACGCTGTGCATCTTATTCATAATTCATATAAATTGCTTAGTGTCTGAGCTTCTAACTGCAATGAATGGACGGACACCTATACAGGAGGCACGTAGCACTCTTTAGGCTACATTCATATGGCAAGGATGACGTCTTCTTCATGCATTTCGATAGAGTTTCATGATGCTATCGATGACATCGATCGATTGCCAGACATGCTGCGTGCAGCTATTTTCTTTTGATAGGGTTAGTGAAATTAATTGGAATAATTACCGAGAATTAATAATACTTACCGACTTGACTGGTAATTTATTAATAGTAACACTAAACTATCGCTCTACATTAAGATATTATTAGACTTACAGAGCAAATTAAGAATTTGTTATAAGTAACATTTTGCAATAATAATAATAATATCCTGGGACATTTTTGTACACACGGTTACCTGATCCCTAACTAAGCAGAGCTTGTACTATGGAAACCAGATAACTGATATTACTACATATACTACTTTTTTATTTGTAAATACATACTTAATATACATATACACTCAGACTCCGGACATACAGACATGTTCATGCACACAAATGCATGTCCCGGGTAGAAATCGAACCTACGACCTGCAGCGTGAAAGGTGCCTCCGCGCCAACCACGCTAACGGGCCCGTCAAATGCAATGTTCTTAGCTCAACCAACCCTAAAATATATGAGATGAAGATATTATAAATATTGAGCAGTAAAAACTATTTCAATATAAATAAACTAGCTTTTGCCCGCGACTTCGTCCGCGTAGACTTCAAAATAAAAAAAAACCGGGCAAGTGACTTAAGACTTTTTAGTACTTTTTAGTGCGCCAGGGTTTTTTAAGTGAGTATTTGCTTTTTTATAAAAATAATTTTATTTCACGATTTTTATTGGAGCCATACAAACTTTATCTCGGTACCTAATTCGGTGAATGCGTGTTTTGGTAGGTAGGTATATAGAGCCAAAATCCCAAATCCCCCTCCCCTTCTCCACCCTTTTCCTCCCCTCTCTTCCTTCTGCTCCCTCCCCCTCCATTTCCCTTTCCCTTTCCCCTCCCCCTTCCACTTCCCCCTACCTTACGTCTTCCCCTTCCTCCCTCACCTACCCTATGCATACTAAGTTTCAAGTCAATCGGGTACAAACATATTTTTCTGCCGTACTTTTCTACCTTTAGTTTCCCCCTTTTGGGTGTTGATTTCCGAAATGATTTTTTATGGGATCAAACTGAAGTAGTACCTACCATATTCAGCTCGGCTTATACCCCAATTATTTAAAATGAATAATCATAACCAATCTCGAGATATGGATGACTAAACATTCGCAGACCCCGCTCTCCCCTTTTCCTTCAAAATATTAAAAACGCTGAAACCCCAGTCTGATTATTTAAAATGAACAATCATAACCAATTTCGAGATATGGATGACTAAACATTCGCTGACCCCGCTCTCCCCTTTTCCTTCAAAATATTAAAAACGCTGAAACCTCAGTCTGATTATTTAAAATGAACAATCATAACCAATTTCTAGATATGGATGACTAAAAATTCGCTGACCCCGCTCTCCCCTTTTCCTTCAAAATATTAAAAACGCCGAAACCCCAGTTTGATTATTTAAAATGAACAATCATTACCAATTTCGAGATATGGATGACTAAACATTCGCTGACCCCGCTCTCCCCTTTTCCTTCAAAATATTAAAAACGCTGAAACCCCAGTCTGATTATTTAAAATGAACAATCATAACCAATTTAGAGATATGGATGATTAAACATTCGCTGACCCCGCTCTTCCCTTTTCCTTCAAAATATTAAAAACGCTGAAACCCCAGTCTGATTATTTAAAATGAACAATCATAACCAATTTCGAGATATGGATGACTAAAAATTCGCTGACCCCGCTCTCCCCTTTTCCTTCAAAATATTAAAAACGCTGAAACCCTAGTCTGATTATTTAAAATGAACAATCATAACCAATTTCGAGATATGGATGACTAAACATTCGCTGACCCCGCTCTCCCCTTTTCCTTCAAAATATTAAAAACGCTGAAACCCCAGTCTGATTATTTAAAATGAACAATCATAACCAATTTCGAGATATGGATGACTAAAAATTCGCTGACCCCGCTCTCCCCTTTTCCTTCAAAATATTAAAAACGACGAAACCCCAGTTTGATTATTTAAAATGAACAATCATTACCAATTTCGAGATATGGATGACTAAACATTCGCTGACCCCGCTCTCCCCTTTTCCTTCAAAATATTAAAAACGCTGAAACCCCAGTCTGATTATTTAAAATGAACAATCATAACCAATTTAGAGATATGGATGATTAAACATTCGCTGACCCCGCTCTCCCCTTTTCCTTCAAAATATTAAAAACGCTGAAACCCCAGTCTGATTATTTAAAATGAACAATCATAACCAATTTCGAGATATGGATGACTAAAAATTCGCTGACCCCGCTCTCCCCTTTTCCTTCAAAATATTAAAAACGCTGAAACCCCAGTCTGATTATTTAAAACGAACAATCATAACCAATCTCGAGATATGGATGACTAAACATTCGCTGACCCCGCTCTCCCCTTTTCCTTCAAAATATTAAAAACGCTGAAACCCCAGTCTGATTATTTAAAATTGTTAAGGCCCGAAAGCCTTGTACGCAAATACTGATCACATATTAAAAAGGTAGGTAGGGTCTTTTGAATAAAGAACAGTACCATTTGTTTTTGAACCGAAAAAACATGACGTTTTATTTAACAGGAATAAAATCCAATAAATATAATATTATAATTTAAATTATGTAGCGCTAGAAAGCGTATACATAGTGGTCCTTCTTCACCGTGTAAGAACCAGCGAGCCGAAACGCAAAATCGCAAAATAATTTCGACGCGTAGCGGGGGGCAAGAAAAGAAATCGATCGAGCTGAAGGGAGAAGTTGGGTTGGGCGAAGAATCCGATGGGTGGCCAAGATCATCGCAAGATCAACGTCGAATTCACCAAAACTAGCAGCATCGCAGCGCAGTTCGGTGAGACGAGCCAACCAAAACGTCCGTCCAGAAAATTCCCTTCTATGACCTCGTACTTGTCTCAATTCCAGTGTCGGTCGCCTTACGTGTGGTGTGTCTGCCTGCTTCACGTATCCTGTGCATCGTCTTCTGTATCGCCTGCACCGCTCCGGCGGCTAAAGGTGTGACGTGTACAGAATTTGAGAACCGTAAGTACTCCTGCACATCTCTAAAATGACTTCTGATAGTGAATTCAGTGATAGTAAGTCCGCATCTATTAAAGAACTTAATAGAAAGAGGGGAACAGTTAAAGGTAGGGTGACTAGTTTTAAAAAGTATGTTTCTTCACTAGAAGAAGTACTGTCAGTCGAGCAGCGTACTGAGTTGAAATTGCGTATTCAAGGCATCAAGCAGGTGTTTTCAGAATACAACGATGTTCAAACCGATATTGATATGTTAACTCCTGATAGCAAGATGTCCGAGCAAATTGAAGCGAGGGAAGTCTTTGAGGGCGAGTATTACGCAATATTAGCTAAAGCTCAATGTAAGATCGAAGACGATAATAATATTGTTATACCTCGTGCTGATGGTACCCCACAATCAGTCAAACTACCAACTATCACTTTACCTGAATTTGATGGTTCATATGAGCACTGGCTCGAGTTTCGGGACACATTTTCGTCACTTGTTCATTGTTCTAAGACCATTACAAATATACAAAAATTTCACTACTTAAAGTCATCGCTAAAGAAAGACGCACAATTAGTTATTGAGTCGCTAGAGTTTTCGACCGATAACTACATTGTCGCATGGGAGTTACTTCTCAATCGCTATAATAATAGCAAACTCCTTGTCCACAATCATGTGAAAGCGTTATTTACTATGCCCACTGTTACCAAAGAATCGCCAGCAAATTTGAGGAAATTAATTGACACAACGCTTAAGAATCTACGTGCACTCAAATTGCTTGGTGAGTCTACGGAGCACTGGGACACTTTAATTATTTATATGATTGTGTCCAAGCTCGATCCCATCACGGAGCGTGAATGGGAGCAGTATAAAAACGTTTCTACAAAAAAGTCTGATCCGGAATCGCCAAGTAAAGACAATAAGGTGGATAATTTATTAAAATTTCTTAGGGAAAAGGCAGATATGCTAGAAACACTCTCTGTGACTCAAAAAACTAACACCACACAAGAGAAAAAGCATCCAAACGCACAAAAGGTACACTGTAACGTGGTTACGGAATCCAGTACTCACACAAAAGGAAAAGCACAATCAAAACAGCAGCCGAACAAGAGGTTGTGTTTATTGTGTCAGGCACCGCATCCGTTATACTCCTGTCAAAAATTTCTTGACTTAAGTTTAAAAGAAAGGCAAGGGTTTGTAAAAGATAACAAAATGTGTGAGAACTGTTTCCGTCCAGGTCACTCAGGCGTCGAGTGCAGGTACGGCCCGTGCAGAAAGTGTGAAAAGAAACACAATTCACTAATTTGTGACGTCACGAGCTGTAACCAAACACAAACACGCACGGCCGCCCTGTGCTCGACGAGTGAGCCACCGCCAGGTCATGTTGCTGCGGCGACCGCTGCAGGTCCGCACAGTAGTAAACACGCGCACAGTTATTCGATACAACTCAATAACGCACACGTTGACGGTCAGCTGCGCGCGCCCGAAGCGCAAACGGTTTTGTTATCAACTGCACTAGTCGACATAGCTGATAGCGTAGGCAATTCACACAGAGCACGCGCACTATTAGACAGTGGCAGTGAACGATCGTTTGTAACGAAATCGTTATGTCATTTATTGAACGCACAACTATTACAGTCCACACAGCAAATACGAGGTGTAAGTAACATAGTTACGCAGTCTACGCAAAGCTGCAAACTTGAGCTTAGATCCACTAATGGCACCTTCAGTTCACGCGTACAATGCCTGGTCTTGCCAAGTTTAACTTCGGCATTACCAAGCGTCACTATACCCAGTAAATTATTTAATATTCCTATCGATATCACGCTAGCCGATCCTACATTTTACGAAAGTAGACCGATAGACATATTAATAGGCGCAGACTTATTCTGGGACTTGCTTATCGAGGGAAAAAGACGCTTACCTACCGGTCCAATTCTTCAGAACACGAAGTTGGGTTGGATAGTGTCAGGCTCTTTATCTAATTGCGCACAATTGTCAAAAAATATACATTGTAATTTCACACAAACTGACACAATGAAGTCTATAGATAATCAGTTACGTCGTTTTTGGGAACTGGAAGAATTACCAGGTCATGCCAATTTAGTTGAAACGCGTGTTGATGAACAAAGCTTATGTGAAAGCCACTTTATAAATACTACAAAACGCGATAGCAATGGTAGGTTCTGTGTAAGCATGCCATTTAAACATTCTCCCGACAGCTTAGGTGACACATACGTACAAGCCGAGCGACGCTTCTATGCGCTTGAAAAACGTTTGAATCGGAATCCATCATATAAGAAGATGTACACTGATTTCATTCACGAGTATGTAGCATTAGGCCATATGAGTCGTGTAGATTCTTATGGAACAACTCATTATTTCATGCCGCATCATGGGGTGTTTCGGGAGCATGCCATAACAACCAAACTCCGCGTTGTATTCGATGCCAGCGCCGCCTCTAGTACGGGTGTATCGCTAAATGACCTGCAGATGGTTGGACCGCCGATACAAGGCGATTTAGTTTCAATTTTGTTAATGTTCCGGGAACATCCGTATGTCGCGTGCGCGGACATTGAGAAGTTTTATAGGCAAGTGTTAGTCGACGAGTCTCAACGCGATTTGCAATTGATTCTGTGGCGAGATAGTGAAGCGGATCCGATAAGTGTATATAGGCTCAATACTGTCACTTACGGCACTGCGTCCGCTCCTTATCTCAGCTGTAGATGTCTCAAACAATTAGCACAGGAATGTTCTGATCCTGATGTCATACAGACCATATTAAACCAATTTTATGTTGATGACATGACCTGTTCAGCTACTAGCAAGGAAAGGTTATTAGAAATCTGTGAAGATACTATGAAAGTACTACAGTCGGCATGTTTCCCACTTAGAAAATGGGTTTTTAACTTTGATAACGATTTTCAAACCAACTCGCACACAATGACAAAAAACTTATCAGTAGGAGAACATGTTCAGAGCAAAACATTAGGCCTAGGTTGGTACCCTAAACAGGATGAACTGTACTTTTACACAAGATTCGAAGAAGACAAGAAAATAATAACAAAGCGCACAATCCTGTCTAGTGCTTCTCAACTCTATGACCCACTCGGAATATTAAGTCCCGTAATTACAATCGCAAAAATACTTATACAAAAATGTTGGTTAACACAGCTCGGCTGGGACGAACGTGTACCAGAGGAAATTGCCAAAATCTGGACTCGGTTCGTAAGCAACCTAAAGCTGCTTAATAAGATCAGAGTGCCGCGTTATATTATGAATAACAACTCTGAGAGCAATGCGTTGACGGAACTACATATATTTGCCGATGCATCGCAGGCAGCGTACGGTGCTTGTGCCTATATACGCACTATAGATAGGTCATCAGGTATAAACGTCCATCTCCTTTGTTCGAAAGGGAAGGTAGCATCAATAAAACCGGTCATGACAATACCAAGACTAGAGCTGTGCGGGGCATTAGTAGGTGCACGACTGTATTTAAAAATAGTTAATTCACTGCGTGGTAAATTTGATAAAGTTGTTTTTTGGACAGATTCTACAATTGTATTAGAATGGTTACACACCTCACCTTCTCAACTTAAAACGTACGTTCAGAATCGCACTTCGGAAATCTTAGATATAACAACTGGACACAAATGGTGCCATGTAAGTGGAAAGGAAAATCCAGCTGATTTAGTATCACGAGGATGTAATATAGATACGCTTAGTACGTCTAGTCTATGGTGGATAGGACCTCAATTTCTACAAAACAGTAAATTTGAATATTCGTCTTTCAGTAATGAACCACCTATAGACTTACCTGAACTAAAATCTAACGTCATGAACAATTTCACCATTCGACAAGACACTGATATTAATTCAGTTTTTCCATTTTACAGATTCTCGCAGTTCAACCGCATGCAGCGAACCACCGCGTATATACTCCGCTTTATACATAACGCGCGCAACCCTAGTGATAAGCGAGTAGGTACGTTGAGTGCGGAGGAACTGAAGGCATCTGTATTAACGTT
Organism: Drymonia ruficornis; assembly: GCA_947859195.1. Taxonomy (NCBI): domain Eukaryota; kingdom Metazoa; phylum Arthropoda; class Insecta; order Lepidoptera; family Notodontidae; genus Drymonia; species Drymonia ruficornis. The sequence goes on from OX401904.1 coordinate 18,715,537, forward strand.
GGCTAGATTATCACAACAAGAAGCGTTTACTAATGTATATGATTCATTTATTAAAAACGGGTGTATAAAAATCGCACCGGCGCACTTATCAAAATTAAATTTATTCTTTGATAAAAATAATATTATTCGAGTTGGAGGTCGAATTGAGTATTCGCCCGAATTTAATTTTGATAAGAAGCACCCCATATTAATCGCTTGTAACCATCGTTTCGCAGTTCTCTTGTTTCGATATCAGCATAAGGAGCTGATGCACGCAGCGCCGCAGCTGCTGCTATATTCGATACGAGAGGCGTGGTGGCCCATCAGTGGGAGAAATTTAGCGAGAAAAACTTGCCATGCCTGTGTTACGTGCGCACGAATGCGAGGTAAAACACTTGCACCTATTATGGGAAATCTACCCCAAGAGCGATTAACTGCAGGGTTCCCGTTCATGTATTGCGGTGTAGATTACGCGGGACCAGTGCTCATCCTGAACCGCAAAGGTCGGGGTGCAAAGACTGTTAAGGCATATATTTGTTTATTTATATGCTTTGCAACGCGTGCTGTTCATTTAGAGCTCGTCAGCGATCTATCATCGAATGCTTATTTACTCGCACTTAAACGATTTATTTCACGCCGAGGAAAGCCAGTTGAAATGTGGTCGGACAATGGAACGAATTTCGTGGGTTTGATGAATGAATTTAAGCAGTTTCTTTCCAATTGTTCCGATGACATTAAAGAATACGCAGTTTCTCAGGGAATAAAGTTTAAAATGAACCCTCCCTATGCAAGTCATTTTGGGGGTCTGTGGGAGGCCGGGGTAAAAATTTGCAAGCATCACTTGCGACGTGTAGTAGGTGACGCACATCTTACGTTTGAGGAGTTCGGTACGGTTTTGTCGGAAGTCGAAGCCATACTGAACTCCCGACCCCTGACGCCACTTTCCTCAGATCCGCAGGATTTGCTCCCACTTAGCCCAGGTCATTTCTTGGTTGGCCGTCCTCTGACTGCGCCGGTCTGCCCCGACCTGAGCACCGTGCCATCGACCAGATTGGACCGCTACTAACGAGTCGTGCAGATACGCCAGCACTTTTGGACTCGCTGGTCCAAGGAATACATTTCCGAGATGCAAGCAAGAGTCAAATGGCAGAAGAACCAGGACGACTTGCAGAAGAACACTCTCGTCTTAATTAAAGATGACAACCAGCCTCCACTAAAATGGAGTTTGGGACGCATTATTGAAGTCATTCCGGGCAGAGATGGTGTCTCCAGGGTGGCCAGCATCAAGACAGCGACCAGCGTCGTACGCCGAGCATTCTCCAAAATCTGTCCGCTCCCATTGCGTGGCGACTGACTACATGGTTGAAAGCGGCATCTGCTTCCAAGGCGGGGAGTATGTTAAGGCCCGAAAGCCTTGTACGCAAATACTGATCACATATTAAAAAGGTAGGTAGGGTCTTTTGAATAAAGAACAGTACCATTTGTTTTTGAACCGAAAAAACATGACGTTTTATTTAACAGGAATAAAATCCAATAAATATAATATTATAATTTAAATTATGTAGCGCTAGAAAGCGTATACAAAAATGAACAATCATAACTAATCTCGAGATATGGATGACTAAACATTCGCTGACCCCGCTCTCCCCTTTTCCTTCAAAATATTAAAAACGCTGAAACCCCAGTCTGATTATTTAAAATGAACAATCATAACCAATTTCGAGATATGGATGACTAAAAATTCGCAGACCCCGCTCTCCCCTTTTCCTTCTAAATATTAAAAACGCTGAAACCCCAGTCTGATTATTTAAAATGAACAATCATAACCAATCTCGAGATATGGATGACTAAACATTCGCTGACCCCGCTCTCCCCTTTTCCTTCTAAATATTAAAAACGCTGAAACCCCAGTCTGATTATTTAAAATGAACAATCATAACCAATCTCGAGATATGGATGACTAAACATGTGCTGACCCCGCTCTCCCCTTTCTCGTCAAAATGATTAAAAATGCGGAAACCCCAGTCTGATCAATTCAAATAAGCAATCATAACCAATATCGAGATATGGATGACTTATTAAAACATCCCTTGACCCCGTTTTCCCCTTTCCCGTCAAAATAACAAAACTCGACCACCCCTATACAAACTTTCACTCCACATTTCACCCCTTAGGGGTTGAATTTCCAAAAACACGAAAGAAATCTAAACACAAACTTTCATTCCCCTATTTTACCCCCTTAGGGTTGAATTTTCAAAAACCCTGAAATTACTCTTTTTTATTTTTGAAAAGACACCTAATCACCAATTTAAGTAATTCTAACTTCAAAAATGACGGAACTTCCATACAAACTTTTATCCCCTATTTTACCCCCTTAGGGGTCGAATTTTCAAAAACCCTGAAACCCATATTTTTTTATTTTTCAAAAGACACCTAATCAGCAATTTTCATAATTCTAACTTCAAAAATGACGAACTTCCATACAAACTTTCATCCCTTATTTTACCCCCTTAGGGGTTGAATTTCAAAAAACCCTTTCTTAGTACACCTCTACACATCAAGACAAACCCACCCTCCAAATTTCAAGTCTCTACGATCAGCGGTTTAGGCTGTGCGTTGTCTGTCAGTCAGTCAGTCAGTCAGTCAGTCAGTCAGTCAGTCAGTCAGTCAGTCAATCAGGACTTTGATTCTTATATATTTAGATATCTAGCGTAGTATTGGTGTATTCTACAAAGAATCTGGATCTAACGTCTAGTCTATATGATTACATTCGAAGAAGTATTCGTAACAACCCTGAATATAAAGGAGCTAATAAAATGGTAATACAAAAGTATTACAGTGTAATACAATTCTGGAAGATGTCTGAAGGGAGCGAGACCAGGCGCGTATTCTTATTGCATTATCATATCAAAGGATTATCAAACAAATCTTCAGTAACACTATGACCGCTTTCATCAGCGTAAAAGCCGTCACCCCAACATAATTAAACCATGATAAATGGATCACGAAAAATCTAATCTAAATATTTAATCGAAAATTCCCCTGCATTGCTACAAATGCGCTTGTGTCTATGTGTGTGCGTAAAACTATCGTGATGTTTGGTGGTACTTACGATTTCTTATCGACCTTACAAGTAGGTACTGTCGAATAATTCTTTTTAAAATTGTTAACAAGATTTTACGTAGCAAGTACGTAGCGCTGTAGGCGTTTCGTAGTACTTTCGTAGGCGTCAGGCATCTTAGAAGTTGAATAAAAATTGTCTCAAAGTATGATATGAAAGCAAGATCACGAATCTATTTTCATAATCGATATCATACTTCATAATGTGATATCATTATTGCTTGCCTTATATTTTTCTAACTGATTATCAAGCACCATTTTGTATCATAGTTATTAAAAACTTCAACCAAAAAGTGCGGTCATTGTACATACCGAGTAGTACTAATTCATTTACGCGTGTATGTGTGTGTGTGTGTGAAGACAAGTGCACCGCGGTGCATTCCTGCAGTCCCCCGCGAGTGCGAGCGCGGTGGGGGCCGCCCCAGCGTTGCGAATGCAAATAATATTTCTTTCCTCGCAAAATATTGCTGTTAATGCCACGCTAAAATGTTTACGCCGCCCCATTGTGTGCTTTGCGTATTCCGTTTTATTAGTTCGTGTTATTGGCCGCGGAAAGGGCATCGGACAGTTTGCTCTACACTGGCTTTATATTACACTTTTTAATTTGTTTTCTTGTTTATCTTTTACGATGGCTGCAACTTGATTGTCTGTAGAACACGTTTTATGAAAGCTCATGTTGGAGTTCACAATATACAGTAGAAGAAATGTGTGATTGTTATTATCTAGTATATAAAAAAAAACGAATAATGGTAATCATGGTAAAAGAGTAATTATCGGTAAAATGATCACCATAATAAATCATTTAAATTGCATTGCTCTACCTGGTAGGTACTAAAAGATCATATTAAAATTATGAAATTGCTCCGAGTTCTATAGAGTTCATTTTAATTTTATAAAGTTATCTCAAAGTGGAGTTCATTTTCGCGAATCTAAACGTTTCAGGAATAGCTTATCCGAGCGCGGCGGTATAATTTTCTAATTCCGCCTCTATGGTGCGGATTTTATTGCGTTTCGGTTTCCCTAATGCTGAAATGCGACGTAAACTTCGCCTTCCTGACCCATTTAGGCGGATATTGTAGGGGCGTACCTACACGCTTGAAATTTCTATTGTAGGCTTTAAATTCCCCGTCCTTTTCCTATTTCGAATGTGGGAAAGAGAGGAGTACTTTTTGGTGATAAGTCTAGTAACCCGGTGAAGGCAGCTCTCCCCCACGGAGGCTGCGCCACTCGGCGCCTGTAAATCACTTAAGACGGACGGGATCGGGGTCCGCGGCAGTTAAAGTTCCTGTTTTCGCTCACCGGGGAACGGCAACTCGACGATAAGGAATATTTGAAACAGTACGCGTTAACCTCGTTTTATGGATCCTGTAAATTACACAGCAGATTTGTTTTTTTAAAGTTTGCTACGGTAGAGTCCCTTTTTTTCTGACTCATAATTTTAAGGTTTTTACCTCAAAAGGTAGTGAAGAAACCCTTATAGGATCACTTAGTTATCCTTATGTCAAGAGTGCACAGCCCAAACCGCTGGTGTTAGAAACATAAAATGTTGACAGTCTGTACCTGTTACAGCGCAGGCAATAAGAAATGATTTTGGAGAATTTTACCCCTAAGGGCGCAAAAAGGGAGGGGGGGGGGAGAGTCTGTTTAGGGGTTCCAGTTTTTCTGAGACTTAGGCTTATTTAGGCGTTTTTTTTAAATTCTGCTCCTAAGAATGTAAAATAAGATGTGTCAGTTTGAATAGAACCATCATTTTTTTAAATAGTCAACTTTAATTTAGACATATTTTATTGTCATCGGTACTGGGTAGAGTTTGAAGACTTACGTAAGGTTCGTGGGGCATGCAATAACACAAAGTTCGATTGTAAAGTTGGGCACCGAGCAGAGGGCACGTGCACGACATCGACAAGCTACGAGTAAATAAATTGACTTTGTTGAGCTTGATGGAACCAGGGCTACCAACTCTACATAGAGTTATCTAGATACCTGCCGAGCTTGATTCTACATCGTAAATACTATTTAATATTTTGATATTCCTCCTCCCATCTACTCGGACAAGTTTTGGTACTTTCAAATTATTGCACTCTATCTATGATAGAGCATCTCCGACAAAGACTATAATATCTTAAACAAAGAACTATGGTTTAGGATACCTGGCGTTATGTATAGGTATTTATATTCCTACTAGCACAAGTATTAAATATAACTCCTTACTGAGTTCCGCACGCTCCATTATTAGCCTCATAAGTATGCATTTTCAAACTTATCGTGTATTTCAATAAATTCCCAGTGTATATTGTTCACCTGTGGATGTAAATTTCCCGCGGTGAGAGCATGTGCGCAACTAAGTTTAGGTTAATTAAGTGCCAACTCTGCGAAGGTAATTAGGGGTGTCTAATTCGTTATTTAGCTGAGATATTAAGTAATGGTTTTAAAACTAAGTAATAGATAAATGATATGCACGTCAACATTATAATCGTTAGCTTTAAAGTGTTGTTGCGTTAATACCTAACAGAATTAAATAAATAAATATCGTCAGACAAACACACCTACAGTCCCAAAATAAGCAGCGGCAAATAAGCAAATGGGTACCGTACAACGGACTGGGGGCGATCCCAGTGACACACAGACCAGGGCGAATTACGAAAAGGCCGTTTCCGAAATTTGTCCCTGGTGGGAATCGAACCCGAAGCCACCCGATGCAGTGAGCCGAGCGGCCTACGCTCGAAACACTGCGCCAAGCGGTCGTCAAATAAAATCTATATGATTTTGGAGCCGCAAAGTTAACCTAATTTGCTACTATTTGACAGTTACTATAGCCTCAGTTCCCTGCTAGCAGCCCTGCCCGCACGGAGACAAATTAGAAAGTTTGTGTCGGATATAAAAGAGACGTGTTGTTCCAATAAATTTTGGCCGATAGCCGGACTTGGAGCACTGGGTACAGTACACCCCTCCGATAAAGTTGCGTCGTCTGAGCTAAGACAATCCATGCAGCTTAGATATGTCCATGCAAGCAAACTTTTGCAATAAAAGTTACGGGGGAAATATTTTTGTAGGTACTTATCGTTCGAGATTCCAATTTTGTAATAGGTACATTTAGAGACTATAGTAGGTATAAAGCGTGCACATTCTGGTAGATTTTGACTGTTCATAAGTTATTGTTTTGGCCTACATGAATATATTTTATTTTATTATAATCATTATCTTTATACCATTATCTGTATTATTTTCAAGTATCAAAATAGTACCAACAGTAAACGCCATATTTTTTTATATCATGTCATTAGAAGTCACAGGTTGCTGATAACGATTTATTACGATGGTTATTGATTTTCGTACTAATGTGACATAATGTGCAGTGACCGACACAGAGTAATATAGAACCTATAGAAGCAAATATTGCTCTATTATGGTAGAGTTCTCTACTATGGTAGAGTAGTTCACTGCAAGTTCGTATCCTCGCCCTTCGCTAGTTATTTATTGCCCTAACTTATCGAGTAATTAGGTTACCTCGGGGACACTTGGGGGCAATTTGTCAGAATCCCGCCAACTTTGCGAGTTGTTCCGTTTCGAAGTAATTGTTGTCGGTACAATAGTTGTGACGTCCGCGGTGACGTCAGATCAGTTAATTATGGTGGACGCCGAGTTAAGTTTAACTTACCACTTTAATTTTGTCACTGATTAGCGTTCAGTATCGAGTAACTTCTCATGTAATCGCATCTTGTTGTTTCTATTGTCGCGTCGCTATGATAATTTTTTAATGTTTTGTTTTATGTAAAATGCATCTATTTATGTTATAGTATGCATACTAACGACTGTTATATAGTTCAGGACTTGACCACTAAAGATAGTTTTATAATTATAAATTGAACTGCGAGTCAGTATTTAAATAACTGAATTAAGTATCTATTATAATTTAAACAAACAGAACTTTATCCGGCAAAAGTATCAGCTACCAACGTTTTAAAAATGTAGAGTTTCAAGTGGCCTGCATAATAAAAGACGCTACCATAGAGTTTTTCCCAAGCGGCACGTAGCGGCGGCGGTCTACGCCGGGAACATAAAAACTACCTTCCGGCGAGCCTCCGGTCTGCGGGGCTACCTACCTAAACGTTCTTGTCTAACAGATAAAACGTGCTCTACAACTTGCCCTGCACGTCTAGTGCTGATTAAATTGAAGGGTACTTTTGTAAGAGCAGTCTTGAAGTGGTTCTTTAAACTATACTGACTTATATCCAGCAACCGTTTAATAAAAGACGCTAGTCAGTACTTCATAATTATTATATCGGTTTCATTACATGTTCCCATCTACATAAATCGGCATCTTTTAAAACTATTGAAATGTAGAGAGTAAATTTGTATTGTAACTGTTAAGCCAATTTAGATGGTACTATATTCCATGTAGGCAAGCCCTAATTAACGGTCGTAATTTACATCGGATCTTTAAATTACGATGTAACTTTAATGTAATGTGGTTGGATTCAATAAATAATTTTAAAATTAATACCACAAATATAATATGAAGTAAGTGTGGCAAGTGGTCATGAGCACATGACCACTTGCCACACTCATTATTTTATCTTTACACATATCTGCCTTAATATCCGTGTAAGATTTAAAATGCATATTTATTACTGGCGCCATTTACAAAACCAACCCTTTCCGTGTCACAGAACACAAAACAAATGGTTCCATTAGAGAAAATAACATAGATATCCGCGGTCCCATGTGCACTCGCGGCAAGTTTGTAATTAGATAACGATCGAGCTCGATACAATACGCGTTCGTGTCCGGTTCCACTAATTATCGAAATGAGTTTCAACATAGCGTGTTTTCTATGACAATGACCGCCGACAGACGATGTTCCAATATAACTTCTATAAATACAGCTGTCAAGACTAAGTGCAAGTGCTATTTGAACAGTTAAGGTGTTTTAAAAATGCGATTTGATTATAATGACAAGTCCAAGACGTTCTAAAAAGAGTGATGGCCCCTGTGGGATCCAGACGTTAGACTGGGACTCCCCGTCTGCTGCTACGGGAACTGTGAAGAGAAGGCAATCATGCCCTGAGAGCTCCACGAAGCATACCGTTCAAACACACGAAGCAATATTCGAAGTTCAAACCCCATCAGACTCCGGCAGCGGAACCTCTAGAAGTATAGACGATAACGACAGGTCGGATTCCCTCACTGAGGTCGAAGAGAGAATATCATGCATAATCAATGAGAGCAGATCCTCTAAAAGCAATTCAGAGTCGAGTGACGTAGATATCGTTATCGACAGCATCTTTGCCAACCCTAACGAGGAGCTCTTCGAAGCTGCGCAAAATGAACCATTCCTTTGTGATCGTAGCAAAACTTTTATCAAACAAGAGACACTATCTATTAACGAGAAACGTGCTACTGCTACTGACGAGGTCCCTCAGGATAAAAAGATCAGAGATAGGAGGCTCAAAACACCAGCACCGATAAAGAAATTAAACAAATCATTAGATAGTAAAATTATTAGTAAGATAGCTAAAGAACCATTGAGAGATGAGCAGAAATCGAGTGTGTTACCAGTGTACAAAAGTACTATCCAAGGAAATATAGATTTAAGTCCCAACCAAAAGAAAAAAGTTGCCACTAAATTAAGGCTACCCTTCTCCCCAGTTAAAGCGATGGAGAAACCTAAGATCAATTTCTTCCAAAACAAAACCAACTTGCCGGAAACTAAACCATCGCCTTTGTTATCATCCCCAGTAAGAAGGACTATATCAAATGAATACGTACGCTTAAAATTCACAAATGACACTGTTATAAGAAGGACTATTGACGGTAAATCTGTACCAAAGATCACACCAAAGATACAATCTATAATACCAGAAAGTCCCGTTGATAGCGAAGATCCTTTCTTGAATCTTAGTCCGAATAAAAAGTACACAGTCACAGTGAACAACAGAGTGAGATGTGATAAAGACAACTATGTTATTTTTGATCCTAATACGGGATTTGATCCTGAACAGCCTAGACAGTCGCGGTTACCTTATAAATCACCGACTGGGGAGAAATCTAGGATACCGCTCAAATCTCCAGTGGGCGAGAATTCAGGGGTTGTGCGTAAATCAGCGAACGTTAGTGATACGGACAGTGGTATATTGTCACCGAACTCGCCTGTGGAGACCAGTGAGAGAGGTGCCGCATACTATGTTAATGCTGCGGCGTTCAGTGAAGCGGCGAGGAAATGTTCCTCAGATGTGGACATCACTATTCTTGATCCAGGATTGGCAAAAAAGGCAGCTGAACAGATACAGGTCAGTCAGAATTTGATTGTTTGTCTTGAAAACTTTTCGTTGCACTAATATGTTTTTAAGCGAATTTAATTACGAGGAAGTTTGAGAGTCGAAGTTCAAACATTCACAGCGATTTTTCTTTCCACCAAAAGTGTAGAGGATAATTTAACTTCGTTCGAAAAGGGTAATTTTTCACTGCAACAGTTAAATACAACACGTTCCGGTCTGTTGCATGTTGTTTTTTAGAGTTGTTAGTAAAAATAGCTTTGCCAATCGACTTTTTGTGTGTTTAACGTCTTTTCTTGATTATTAGATGATTAGACGCCTGATGAAGACGCCTCCATTGGCGGCGTCTTCATCAGGCGCATGCCTCGCGCGAGCACTCACTTTTGACGTCGGAACGCACAGATAGAAGTGGGTGCTTAAACGAAAAGCCGTTTGGAAAGTTCGTTTTTTACGTAAGCACACAAGCGCGCTTTCAAACACAAGCGTGTAGCTTTTAAGCAATGACGGCCAGAAAGAGAACAAAAATATCCAAAAATTTACAAAAAGTAACCTTATTTTTATGAAAATACAGCTCAAATCAATATTTAATTAAATTGAACCTTATTTCTTTACCCATAAAACGCAATACATTGATACTAATTTATATTAGATTGACAACCATATTTCTATGCGCATAAGGCTCACTATCAATTTTTCAGTAGATAAATTTTTGCTATCTAAAAGTTCAATGCACAAAAGCACTAAAAAGTAGAAAGCAGAAAAGTTTCCGCGCTTTTTACAGCGACTTTTAAAAACAAGCACAAGAGTTACAGCGTGCTTTTAATATAAAGCCGTTTATCACATCTTTACGCCCAGACGTAATGTCATAATATGAGTGATCGGGTGAGGCATGCGCGCCATATGGACACATCTATTGACAAATTGTAATTTGGAGTTTCTATGTTAGATGAGTTTTACACATATTTTCAAATCGTAAAGCAGAAACAACGACACTAGCGACATCTCTTGTAGTATTTTAGAGTACCCTGTGTAGCGCCATCTAGCGTCGAGTAGAATCATTATATAACCAAATCTAAACTTAAAAATTACGAACTACTCAGATAGTACGTAATTTTTAAGCTTAGATTAGAACTAAAAAAATATTTTTAGGTAAAAATCCGAAAAATATTTTTGTTTTTGTTGAAATTACAGAAAAATACTACTACACTGACATGTTAACTGTTTGTTATTCTAGTTTCGCTATTCTCTCACAGATGGCGCTGTTACAAAATAACCATGACGCCCCTTTTGTTTGTTTAGAAGAGAAATTCTCGTGAAATATATCCACACTACCACATTATTTGGGAGCAATCGAGCAGTTAATTTTCAAATGGGCCCATTTAGTGAAAATAACGGACGGAGTGGCGGCGCGCGCCGGGGCTCGCTTGTAATCGCCGTAGCTTGTGTACCTACGTATGGGGCATGTATTGGGCATGTATGGGGCAATTATGACGCTGCCGCCGATTGTCCGCTGTCTGGTCATTATTGTTTGTGTCTGATGATGTGCGGCGATAGATGCTATCATTAGCGTCACTTTAGGTTGTTTTTTGTTGAACTTCAGGGGGAGGTGATTTATGGTTTAATTCATTTGATATTTACAATTGTTAGTTTTAACCATGTTGAAATCCGTATGTTTACTATTCTATTACAAAGAGATTATCAAGGAAGAGGGCGACATGTGATCATCAAAGGATTAGTTATCAACGATTCAATAAATCGAGGTCACTGATTTTGCTTGTCGCAATAAAGATTTTCTTTCTTTCTTATCACTAAAGTTCACTTCACAAAAGTGTATTAAATCCTTACCAACAATCTTTAGATTTAGACCAACAGTTGGCAACAGGCGGACCGCGGTCCGTTTGCGGACCGCGAAAGGTCGAACCTCGGACCGCCAAATATTGTAATGTATTGTATAGGTACCAAGTATAAATTAATACGTAGATCGAAATTAACGGACGCCCACCTAGAAGACACGCTTCGAATATGCTGTTCTTCTCGAGAATCAAACTATAAAAAACTGGCTCAAGACCGTCGGTGCAGTTTCTCACATTAATTTTAGGTCTTGTGTTTTATAATTCGGAATGTTATTTGAAACCATACAATTTTTTCTGGACCTCGTTAAATTTTTCCCACATAATCCGGACCCCACCTAAAACTACTTGCCGACCCCTGATTTAGACTATGTCTTCCGATATTCGTGATTGCAGGCGCGATAAAATTTACAAGTGTAACGGTCCCAGTAAGTGTGTGTCAGGATGCGGTCGTGGCCTATTTGTAATTTAATGTGCAATCGCGAGTCGCGCGGCATGCGGCTCAGGCGACCTGTGAGAATCACCTGCCTGATTGCTGGCGACGCATGCCACGAATACGAAAACGCTTTACGTCTAGGAACGTAGCTTTGGGAACGTTCTCAAGTTACCTATATACCTGCATTGCTGTGGCATCCGTTGGTGTTCGTGTGAAATATCCAATGAGGAAGGACGTAGAAATTTTCCCGCATGAACACTACTGAACGAAACTATAAATTAAACTAAGTATAGAACATGGCACCAAGTCGCGTAGCCATTGAACTGCCACGGTAGCGTTCTGATATTCTGACCGACGGATAGATGATTAGTCATTTTATGCGACATGATTTGATACACACTGGTTAAGGCTATCATGGTAGGAAAGATTGAAGAAAACAGGAAAAGGGAGACCGAGGAGAAGCTATTTCGATCAGACACAATGATAACTTATTTGTAATCAGAAAATACATCTCCATGCTATCTTAATCATATAGTATATATGTATTTTTTTTGTCAACCTGTGTTGTCCCACTGCTGGGCAAAGGTCTCCATTTCCTTCCTCCACTCCTCCCTGCTATATATCTTATATTTTAATGAGTTTACTTACTTGGTGTTTCAACTTTTATATACTTACTAGGTAAATTCATGAAAATATAAAGTTATCAAAAGATAGGAATTTATAACAGCAATTTACAACACTACTTAGGTACATTCACATGTTGTATTCATGGTCCCAGCGACGACGATGTAAGAGCTCATTAAGCAGCACGTTTCATTACGCAATTCGCAATCAGTAGCAGACACCAGACTCTGATGTCTCTGCGCTTTGGCTTTTGTTGTCAACGAATTGAAGGCATTTCACGATACATTTGATGTATGAATAGCCATTGTACGTTAGTAGGCTGTATCTTGAACGTTAATTACTATATGAAATTGTCTTATCATTGTTACTTAATTGCTTATGAAAGTTGGGAGAGTTTGCTGTCTTATGATAATAGTCTTCCCGAATTTCGGCCATGGCGGCCAATCTCCACGGAGACTATATAGCCATCCGCGCAGGATACATTATAGTGCACAAGTGTGTGCAAAACACAGGTGCACTCCCTCTTCCGTCATTCTCATAGTCCGTTGGGACGGCAATACAACACGACCAACGGCTTTACGTGCTCTCCGACACTCACTTTTGATAACCACATTTATGTCAAAACGTATGGTGTTCTCATAGAAGCTTACTCTGCAATCTCACCAACACTCAACCCCCCCCTTCTTCCCCTCCCTTCGTTCGACTCACCATCAGGTCGGCAACGTGCAAGCAATGCCTTTGGTATTGCAAGCATCTATAGGCTACGGTAACTGCTTAACATCAGGCGGGCCGTACCTTGTTTGCCACCTTCGTCCTATAAAAAAAAGTTTAAAGTCCCATCAAATGAAAGAATTACATCATACTCTTGCTCTACTTCGGAAATAATTATGCTCAAACGTCAAAACCTTATCCCGTTAGCCTGGATTGTATGCTTGTTCTAGGTCGTAGAACAACACGTACGTGGTTTATGCTAATGAGTGCAAGGGGGTAAGGAGCATAAACACTCGGCTCGAGGAGCCCGCTGCGCCTCTCCCCGCAAGGGCCCTCCACATAAACGGGTAAACGCTTTTACCCTCACCCGCTGAAATGTTTCATCACTTAATTTTGACTACACGCCCGTCCCGAACCGTGCCAGTGAAGGTTTTAGAGTATGTTATAATAACTTTACGGTGTAGTTCGGTGAGGTGACTTATTTCATAAACGGAATGTTTACTTTGTTCAAGTCTTCTCTTGTGAAGAGGTACCTACACCCAAAGACGGTAAATAATATTAACTACCGTCAGCCAAAGCTGCAGACAGCATGTACTTTTACTAATTCATTTAGGATTACGTTAGTTAAGATAGAGATTAACGTCCGTATTCATAAGCAATACTTGCAGTTCACCAACACACTAACAGTCCGTTAGAGCAGACACCTATTGTTTGTGGTACTTGCGACAGTCCGTTTACTTGCTGTATATGACGGTATTTCAGAGTGTTGGTGAACTCAGCCCTATTTTTTTCAATTTGCGTTCGCGCTCATCGTGAGCCTTCATAGTAATGTTTGTGAATACGGGGCTAAGATATTTTCACATTCACATTCATGTGTGAGTAAGTACCTAATACATATTCTTTAACTGATAAAAGGTTTCTTCATTAAGATACACCTCATAAGTTTTTTGACAGTCTGATTCAGAACTAATGCCCAGTTTACATTACATTGCCAGTGATGCGGCAGTCCAGTAACCCAGTCCAGCGCTGATGTCACGCGCATAAATCAGTCCAGCGGAATAGCCGCCTTTCTATATACGAGCAGTGCGGTTTACACGATGACAGTGACAGGACAGTCCAGTAACCCAGTCCAGCGATCCGCGCGTGTAGACACTAATTTCAACCCAGTCCAGTGCTGACTTCAATCGCAAGACAGTCCAGTCAGACTAACCATAAGTAGCTACAGAATATGTTAGAAAAGAGTGTGGAATTGTGTGCTCAGTGGAATCAAAGCGGGCCCGCGGGCAGCGTCGCGCCCGCCCCGCGCCGGCCGGCTGCACGCCGCTCACGCGCCGCCCTAACCTAATTACTGCGCCCGCAGATCCGCCGCCCGGAGAGACATGCCGCGTTTTTTAACCCCCGACGAAAAACGAGGGGTGTTATAAGTTTGACGTGTGTATCTGTGTATCTGTGGATCTGTGTATCTGTGTGTCTGTCTGTGGCATCATAGCGTCTGAATGGATGGACCGATTTGGATTTAGTTTTTTTTGTTTGAAAGGTGAGTTAATCGAGAGTGTTCTTAGCTATGTTTCAAGAAAATCTGCTCAGCCATTTGAGGACCATCAGCTCTTTTCTAGTTGATGAAAAGATATAAACAACTTCCACAGGTCTGATCGATATGAAATTTGAAATCCTGTCACTCGTCAATGATATTACAAAGTATGACAACCTTGACCTGATGCGCAGGCATCATCAGAAGAACTCCTCAACGGTGTACGGCATCTACCTTGTGTTTGGGCTCATACGATGCGTTTTGACGAGTACATGCTAATACAAGCTGGGCAGTTAGTACACCGGTAATATAAGTTTAAAAAAGCATGAAATAAAAATTAAATTAAAAATTTAAAAAACCCCCGACAAAAAAAAATTTGCGGCGGATTTTTTTTGTCGGGGGTTTATTTAAATCTTATAATGGAGACTTAATATGAGTAGTCTCGTCGCCTCTGTAAAATTTTACGTTTTAATATGAATTACAAGTAGAAACTCATAGTTAATTCGAACTAAGTGTTTAGGTAAGCATTACAAATTTTAGTTATTGAGAAAAGTTAAAAGCAGTGTGTTTATACTTTAATATAGTATAGTAATATACTGATAACACGAAAATTACAATTTTACATAAGGAAGTACGTCTTATTAGCAGAAAATTCTATAATAAAATAAAAATAGGTACTTACTTCATATTCATCAGTCTATGGTGTTATCAAGTCTCCTTCCGGCCAAATCTTGGACCCCAAAGAGCCTATTTCACGATTGAGCGAGGGTGGCACATTGTATCTAGCATAGTCGTTACCCACACGGATGCACGTCGCATAATTTACAGAAACACTGAAACAATTACATGTTATTTCTCGAAAGAAGTATGGGTAGGATGTAGATAAAAAATATCGTTAGATAGGTCTATACGTCTATTTGGTACTAAGATCCACCGGAAATTTGGGTTCATATATCAGTCGAGAGAATCGTAAATATTCTGAGCGCCCCGGTATAGCGCCAGATGTATGTATGTAGCAGTCATATGGACAATTTGTTAGATTTGAATACGGAGGGAACAACCTAGTTGGTATGAATAACTATAGAAACATTTCACTTTCTGCTTCTGGCATGACTGGCATCCGTATAGTTTCAGCTGAAAATTAGCGCCTGGCATCCTCAATCCCTGGTGGCTTATACTGAGCTGGATACCTATTTGGCGCATTAGACACACATGAGCGGCCAGGGCCTAGTCTCTTTACAATCGTCTATTGCGACATCTAGTGATGTTGCAATCGACGATTGTAAAGAGACTCCATATTATCTTAGATAATTTTTCATCATAAATCGTAAATTCTCGGCAGTCGACAAACTACAGTTGAACTGTAGCACGCTAAATCTTGTGATGTGTTAAATAACACATGAGACGGTCTCCGCGCACCCTCGATCCTATCGAGTATGTACACAAAACCTACGTTTACGTGCATTATTAAATACTGCCGTCACTTGAGCTATTCTCCACGTTCTTATGTCTTTAACGTGTATGCCTTAATTCTGTAATACGTTTCCTAATCTGCGCTATTGGTAGCTATTCATGGTAGCCATGGAAATCAACCATTCGGGCAAGACATTTGATTCCAAATATTTAAAAATACCTATTACCTCTTTGACCTAATTATCCAACAATATAAGAATTAATGCAAAATGCGAAGTATGAAGGGAAAACGAGTATTTCCCTTTGATAAGAACGCTCAGTCGCTCGGTAGCGGATGGCCCACGTTGCGAAACGGTTTGCAATATTTGTGTTGAGTTTATTTATATATTTTTAGTTACATGTAAGCATGAATACGTCCTTGGTGTAACTGAACAGAGCCTGTATTTTTTTTTTTTTTTTTTTTTTTTATTGGACTGCGGTGGCAAAAAAGCGTACGGCCCGCCTGATGTTAAGCAGTTACCGTAGCCTATAGATGCTTACAATACCAAAGGTATTGCTCGCACATTGCCGACCTGAAGGGGAGTGGGATGGAGGGAGGGGAGGGGGGGTGGGCTTACGGCTCTCTCACTCATCGTACGAAACGCAGCTGTAATAGCTGCTTTACGCCGATCTTCTGTGAGAGGGTGGTACTACCCCGGTCGAGCCAGCCCGTTTATGAGCTGCAGTCAATTGGCTACAGCTTGGCTCTACCACCTTCTTAAAGCTGTATATCTTCTTAAAGCTTCTTTACTGCCGCAAAGATACATGTGTATGTTCCTAAACATTTCAATGAATCCTGAAAACTTATTTTATCTCAACCATGTGCAGGTGTTATAACCACGTCACAATTGTTTCAGTTTATTTAAAAACATACCGGCGCATATAATGGGAAATACCGTGCGCATCCTGTCTCGAATTTATTCTCGTTGTCAAGGATTAGGAGCCGTAAATTATTTTCTTTCGGCTGAGTTATAGCCGTCCGGGGCGATAGAGCGTTGTTTTACGCCTTTAATGGGGTGACATATACTTCATTTTAGTTCGTCGTTTTTGTAAATATAAGACGTCTATTTAAGGTATCAATCTAAACTAAAGTTTAATTAGTCTAACGACCGTCATTAAATATAGCGAGACAGGTGGTTTCTTTGTCATAAAGTCAGTCGTGTTCTGTTTTGTAAGAATATTAGAGGCGCCGCTAGATGAGTTTATCTTGACGGTAAAAGCTGCTAAATAACTCAACAGGCATTCGGCTTTTTCACTAATCACTAATTAGGCGGAACAGACAGTCCATTGATGATAAAATCCCGGCTTAATCATTATTCATTCTACTCAAAATATGAAAGGATTTATTAGGTCTAATTATAAATCGTAATATTTTAAGAAGGGAGACTGGATTGTTTACTTCTAAAAACGTCTTAACAAAAGCTGAAACATTGTATTCTCCTTTGAGGTGTAAAAATAAACACAAATCTTTGAAAATGCGGCGACATTTCACACAACGCGTTAATTTTCAGCGACATTTGTTTCAGCGCAAATTAAACACGCGTTAGTAATTTTATGTCTCGACGATATAAATAGCTGGTAAAACGTTTTGCTTGTGGTGAGTTACAAATACATGTTATGATTTAGCTTAACTTGACATCATGACTTAGTAGATTTAGCTCAATATACCTACTCCTATTGCCCCCATTCATTGTATGGTAGCTATAGCTGTACTATAGTACAAGTGTTACTTAATTTGGGACTATACAGTTAGTGTGTTAGTCTGACGTTATTTATATTATTAAATGAAATTATCAAAATAATTATTTTGACGTATCATAGAACTTACAATGTCAAATAGTTAAATCTATTTCCCAACGACAAGGATACCGGGAAAGCAGTTGCTAAGTATTGAAACAGCCCTCTCGAGTTGTTGCTCTGAATTAGTAATAGTATAAGATTTCATATAAATTGCCGCCGAATTTATCTATCCCTCCCGACTAGTGACGGATGACAGGGGCGATAATTAGTATGATCGCGCTATTCTGGGCTGCGCCGGGCGCCCTTCCACGAGTCTGGAGGGCTAAAAATGGCCCAATCAGTCAAACCGTGCCTCCGCGCCACCGAATCACACGCGGATGTCTTGCTTAATGAACTTCAGAATAGATTTTATGGGGATACGTTCACTATTTTGATGATTCAGTTTAGATTTAGTTTTTGACGGGAGATATTTATTGGAAGTGCTCTGATTGATTCGAGTATGCATGGAGCTTTGCTCGAGTACAATATTGACATAGTTGTAGATTGTAGAGTGTTCTGTCCTATTTATACCACAATCTCATAAATGAGACTGCCAGTGACAACCTGCTTTCTGGATAACGATACGACTATGTAAGAAATTGTATGCAACAGGTAAAAAAATCTAGGCGATCTGTAGATGGTCGACTTTTTTAGAGCTTTTCGGTGTTAATGTATGTATTTCAGATTACGTCAGACGGCATTTAATTAGACCCGTAGATAAATAACTGTTTTGTAAACGGAATAGAAAAAGAAGACTAGTTTAGATTTCACCGTTTTGTATTGGAGGGTGGATTGTAAGATAAAATGTGAGGATTTTGTACCTAAATCGTAGTAATCTAGAAGAGCGATAAATTACGGCACCAGATAGAAAGTGAATTGTACCGTGAAATGGAACATGAACTTCGAACTGAAAACAATCCTTTTAGTTATCGGCCGAGTTCGTGCGTGGAGTTCTGTGATGAATCTCCTATAAGACATTGAGATAGATGGAGTATGTCCTGAAAGCTCTCTAAGTAAATTCGTAGTTAAGCTAAGCTAATGATTTTACGACCAAACCAAAAAAACTAAAAATTATGGCACATTATTGTAATTTTAGCAAAAACTATTGATTTGGTTGGATCTAGATGCCCCGCATGCCTCGCCTGAGCAGTCATGTTATGTCTATGCGTTCTGACGTGAAAACCAAGTGCTCCGAGTGCTGTAGACGCAGAAATGGGGGCGTCCGGATGCCTCACATTTCTCGCCCGAGCACTCAGTATCGATGTCGGAGCGCATAGATACCTATAATGTCATAATGAGTGCTCGGGCGAGACACGCGAGGCATCTGCCCGCACCAATTTAGTATAACTTACCTCACTATATGGTGTTTCCAATATTATAAGGAGTGACTGAAATTAGAAATTAATCAGAATTTTAGAAATCTTATTTTATCAACTGAATCTTTATAAAATGCTTTTAGGAGTTTTAAATTTATACAGTATCCCAAAATCGTAGACGTAATATAAATAAACAAACTCCAGTGCAATCTGTAGACTGGAGATCCAAGCTTAAAAGGATTGGAAGAAGAAAAATCAAAGGGCTTCCCGTTGAAACCAGGTAGGTACCTAGTTAGATGCAAAAAACATTGGCGTGCCGGCTTCGTCCGCCCGCACTTTGAGTAACTCAATCCAGCGCTCAAAGGGACAGTCGCCTCAAATAGATGGGCCGTCGTACTTCGGATCCGAATACGTGGATCTTCTCTGAGTTATTCAATTTGTATCAACTCGGATGCTATGAAGCTGGAAGCGACATGCGTTTAAGATGGAGTAAATAAAACGAAAAATAAATTATGCTCACACAATTTATAACTTCGTCTAAAAATAAACTTTAACTTTAAATGGAATCTATGTCGGCTTGAACAAAGTAAGGAAAAAGCTTAAATTTTTCACTCGTTTGTCATAGGGAATATACTACAGCCATTTTAATCCTTTCACAGTTTTCACGAAGGTGAAACATATTTGCGTAACTGTCTTAAACAAATGACTGTCGATATAGTTTTCTTTTCACTTTCGATCTTCTACTTGACGGCCGCTTGGCGCAGTGGTTCGAGCGCAAGCCGCTCAGCTTATTTTTTTTCTTCCTGCCTTCTCCCATACTTATTTGGGTCCGGGTTTCCAAATCATCTTTCACCAGAAACGTCATCTGGACACTCAATGGGTGATATTGTCTGCTAGATGACAGATATCCATGTCACTCACGGAATCCTGGCCTTCATTTTCCCCCTCTGGCACATCCAGCGCAGTTGTACATTGTACACAGAACGCATGCATCTGCATCCCCGCGGGACGTGGCTGGCTGTGCCGGCGGTGGCGGCGAGCAGGGCGGGATCGATCCGCCCCAGTAGCGTGCCGAGCGCCCCGCGAGCACCACGACCCGGCCCGCCCGCCGCAGAAGCCTCCGCGTTTAGGCGGGAACGCGAACATAAACATTGCGTCATTATTATACAATTTTTCAATCACGAACTATCCAAGTGATCTGTAGTTTTTAGTGTTAGTTATAGAATACCGACCTACGTGTTTATCTAGTTCTGTGTAGCGTGAAGTGATTAGGGATAGTTTGCAATAAAGGACACTGATAACGGTTTTATTAGCGAATTATTAAATTGATTAGTCAACATTAGTAAATAAGTAGATAATAATCTGAAGGTATCAATCTTGAAAATGTTCGATAGTTGTTATATTGTAATGTATTTCAATAGCGATTTCGCATTAAATATAACGATCTATACTATGTATATAAGGTACAATTAAATTGAAAAGTTGCAACACTTTCAGGAATTGTCGGAAAAACATAATAAATTACAGTACCTGCGTCTACTCTCTGTTGTCCCCCCAAAGGCACAAGTTTGTAAGTCTCGTTTATCACTGAATTGGCGAAGTTTATTTCGAAATCTCTGATCTAATTTGGCAATACTTTGTTAAGAATACGGAGGGAAAATTGGGAACAAATTTGAATTGGGAACACTATTTTCGTTATATTACACGTGTCTGTTGTATGTTGCTATGATTGTGTTTATTAGTAGGTATGTGTTGTTGCTCTAGAAATTACTGCATGTTAATCAATCGAAGGCTACATGGATCAGTTCTACATGGAAATAAATTACACACAGTTCATTTGTCACATATGTTTCGTATTGTAGTCGTATGTTCGTATCGTATGCATAAATAGTTCGTGCTGATTCTAACAGGTATAGTACGATGTGTACTATACGACGTCTTTCAGACGTTTAATGAATGCCCTTTTCGGATATGAGAAAATAAGAGCATTTCTAGGTACTAACGTTTATTTATGTAAAAAACAATAGTATATGCCCTGCATAGCAGATGATTCGAACTACTTAGTGATAAATATACCTACTTGGTAAAGTTTAAAATATTAGCCCTTTTAAGGTCCGACTGGCTGGGCACGGGCCTCTCCTTAATGCAAGCGGGAATCAGGACATAATCCACCAAATGATTTTCTAAAATTTGCTAGATTTTCACGATATATATATATATATTCTAAAATTTGCTAGATTTTCACGATGTTTTCCGTCACCGTAAGCAAGTGATAATCATATTAAAGATATAATCTATACATATAATAAGAATGTAAAATTGGTCGCGTCTGTACATTCGAAATATTTGGAAAAAAAATAGTGGGGGGGACTTAGATTGACCAGCAGAATTCATTTTTATCATTTTTAGAATTTTTGTCTGTGGGTATGTTTGTATGTTTGTATGTTTGTATGTTTGTATGTTTGCTCAGATTTTCGAAAGAGCACAACTTCGAATCCACCGGATGGATTTCAATGAAATTTTGCATGGATATGACTAATAGTCTAACTTAACATCTAGGATACTTTTTTTTTCGAAAATGTTTAGGGTTGCCACAGAAAATTCAAAAAACTACTTAAAAATTCTAAATGTTTGAAAGAGCACAACTTTGAATCCACCGGATTAATTTCAATGAAATTTGGCATGGATATGACTAATAGTCTAACTTAACATCTAGCATATTTTTTTTTTTCGGTAAAGTTTAGGGTTGCCACAAAACATTCAAAAACTACCTAAATATTCGAACACGCACAACTTCGAATCCAGTGGATTGATTTCAATGAAATTTGGCATGGATATGACTAATAGTCCAACTTAACATCTAGGATATTTTTTTATAAAATATTAGATTGTAAATTTTTATGACCACACGGAAATTCTAGCCAACCATAAGTTTTAGTCATTGAAATACGTCTATTTAGAGCGGAGCCCTACGGAGCCCTACGTTGTGTGTGATCCGACACTATTTGGAATACATAATCTTAATTTTAATAATAATAATAAATATTTTATTGCTGCGTTCTACCATCTTAAGTTTCGTTTTTCTTAACTAGATGTCGCTATACTTAAAATCAGACAATACCTGCCTTGCACCACATGTCAAAATTTAATATCTTCCTTGCTTCAAGAAATTTAGTTTTTTTATTCCTAATTA
Organism: Drymonia ruficornis; assembly: GCA_947859195.1. Lineage (NCBI taxonomy): Eukaryota > Metazoa > Arthropoda > Insecta > Lepidoptera > Notodontidae > Drymonia > Drymonia ruficornis. Next base: position 18,737,803 of record OX401904.1, read on the forward strand.
CGTATAAAAAATATTAAGCGGGTCTTTGTATCACGCGGAATCTTAGACGTTAACTCTGGAATTCATCTCCACAGTACTAATGCCGTAGGGAAGCTACCTACCTAAGAAGTAAGTCTAGAGGACCTGCTGATTTTGAATTAAGTAGTAATAGAAACACAGACATTGAACTCTGAACTCCAACCCCTCAGGAATGATGCTGCTGGGTAACTGCCTGCTTAAACCATAAATCTGGAGGACCTGCTAACTTTGAATTAGCAATGTGGGTATCAAGTAGAAACTTCTCAGGCGAGGTCGCGTTTCCGATCCGGCTACTTGTAAGTGCCCTCCTAGGCCTAAACATAATAAACGCTTTGACTATTGACTTAGACGATAAACTCCGGACTCTAACTTTTTAAGCACGATGTTGCGCAGTGACTCTTACCTAAGCCGTGAGTCTGGAGCACTCACTCATTTTAAATAAGGAACATGGGTATCAAGTACAAACTTAAACATTGAGCTCTGGAGTCCAACCGCTCAGTCGTGATACTGTGAGTAACTACAGATATAGATAGACGGATACAGATAGACTGGTACAGACAGAGATACTCACCTACCGATAGATTACAGACAGACCGATTCAGACAGACAGATACTTACAGCTAAACTGATACACACAGACAAATAAAGTCAAACTTTTGTTATACAACTAAGGCGCCAGGCAAGCGTACGGCCCACCTGTTGTTAAGCAGTTACCGTTCCCAATAGATGCTTGCAACCAAAGGCATCGGTAGCACGTTTCCAACCTGAAGGGGAGTGGGGTTAGTGGGAGGGGACGGGGAGGTGGCTGGGTTGCGCTTCCGGCTCTCTCCCTCATCATACGAAACGAAGGTAAATTAGCTACTTGAATGCCGATCTCCACCTTACTGGTCAGACTCTACCACCTTACTGGTATAGACTGGTACAGATAGACAGCCACGGACAGACGAACTCAGACTGATGCAGACTGACGTAATACAGATTAGACGATAGACAAAATTATATTTAAGGGCTTCACCGACTGGACGCGGACGGAGTCGCGGGCACAGCTAGTTCGCAAATAAATTTTGAAAAATCCAGAGGGCCGTGCCGGGGTTTGAATCCAGGACCATAAGCCTACAGGACGCGTGCTTAACCTATCGGCTATCACTGCTATTAAAATATTAGTTACTTGGGGTCTATGAACTATGTCTATGACTAACTAAGGTCAGTGTTACGTTACGGCGACAGTGCGTGGGCAGATGTTACTACGTTTTTATTTCAATGCGCTCGTTTTATTCACAGTTCACAGTAATAACGGTGCAAGAGACCCAATTTGTTACTTTTTAATAGGTACATTTATTATTAAAGTTCTAGTTACCGGGTTTAACTGCTGTGCTGCTTTGATATAATTTGACGTGTAGCGTTTATTCGCCAGATATTTTCATTGCATTACGTAAGATAGGTATTCAAGTTTTAATTTCTGGATACCTTATACAATTTCTAGGGTTCCATAGTCCCTATGAGGAGCCCTTATAAATTCATCCAGTCCATCCGTCCGCCCCAGTCTCACCACCGCTTTTGCAGAAGTGGATGAAAGGTAGAATAATAATTATGTACCTATAAGGTGTTATAAAATGACTCTTTTAGTTACCATATCATGTGTACCTTATAATATTTTCAAACAACATTTTGATGTCAGCCATGCTTTTTGCGAGATTTTTACGTATTAAGGTTACATAAGTAGATACAGGGTACATACTACATGCCCTCTGTAGTCAACTAGCAAATCTCATGATTCGATATTTTCATGCATAACCAAAACATGCAAAATCCCGAGAACCATACGCATGTCGTGCAAAGCTTTCTCCATCAGGAACTTGTCAGAGGCGATTAGTCCCCCTCCCGCCCGCACGACTCGTCGCAGCGTCTGAACTCAGCCTAATCCGGCTACACGCAACCCGCACACAATTACGTACACACAATATTATTTTATTAAATTAATAGCGTTCGCGTGACAGTTAATATAAAAGCAATCTAAAACAATAAAATATAATTAAGATTACGTAAATGATTTGTTAAAGCGTTAAATTATAGGGAACCGTAACCGTGAGGTATCGATAAACGTATTACAAAGATCAAGCGGTTTTGAAAATAACAAAAATAAAATTATTCGAAAAAAATATACCACACAGTAATGGAATTTTCATAGAAAGATCAGTCCTTTCATGTAATTCTATTTTCAAAGATAAAAAGGTGTGATATTCTAGGAAAACGTGTTTTATAAACATTGAGCGGATGTAGAGTCGGGACGTCGTCGTCGTTACGCTCGCTGTCTCCGCGCTGAAAGGGATTGGGATGCTCGACTCATTAAACCCATTGAAATTCGTATTGGACTGATACCGCTCCAATGACCTTCTGTTTATATACCACTATAACTAGGCCTGGTTTGTTGTAGGGAGATTAAGGAATTCAAACCTGGTGAATAGCTAGTGTAGGAGAGTTGTGACTTAGTTGGAGAGCGGGTTCCATTTGTTGGTTGTAATTTTAATGTTTGCTAAAATAATAGTAGCCTAAGTTACTTATTATAAACATTAGCTTTCTGACAGGGAAAGTTCTGTCAAAATAGACCCAGCCGTTTCGGAGATCAGCCGGAACAAACAGACAATTATTTTGTTGTTATAAGTACCGTATACTATACTTTTATAAGCATATAGTAAAAAGCTGTTATTTTGACATAACAAACAGACGCTTCAATTTTATGTATTTTGTTTAGATTTTATAACACCGAATGAAATGGCACAAAAATCCTTAAAAATCTGATAAACCTCCGCAGGTTGATAGGTATAGCTTTACCCACGAGTGTTCGGTTATCCCCATCCTTTGTACTAAATAATCATGTAATTGGCCGGTGGCCACCGCGTCGGCAGAGGCCGGCCATTTGCATTTTAATCACGCGTTGATTTGAAGTAATGCCTCTACGTGCACGTATAAATAACAAGTGTACATGTGTGAAACGAGTGTCATGAACTTTCGTGATACTGTGAGTAACTACAGATATAGATAGACGGATACAGATAGACTGGTACAGACAGAGATACTCACCTACCGATAGATTACAGACAGACCGATTCAGACAGACAGATACTTACAGCTAAACTGATACACACAGACAAATAAAGTCAAACTTTTGTTATACAACTAAGGCGCCAGGCAAGCGTACGGCCCACCTGTTGTTAAGCAGTTACCGTTCCCAATAGATGCTTGCAACCAAAGGCATCGGTAGCACGTTTCCAACCTGAAGGGGAGTGGGGTTAGTGGGAGGGGACGGGGAGGTGGCTGGGTTGCGCTTCCGGCTCTCTCCCTCATCATACGAAACGAAGGTAAATTAGCTACTTGAATGCCGATCTCCACCTTACTGGTCAGACTCTACCACCTTACTGGTATAGACTGGTACAGATAGACAGCCACGGACAGACGAACTCAGACTGATGCAGACTGACGTAATACAGATTAGACGATAGACAAAATTATATTTAAGGGCTTCACCGACTGGACGCGGACGGAGTCGCGGGCACAGCTAGTTCGCAAATAAATTTTGAAAAATCCAGAGGGCCGTGCCGGGGTTTGAATCCAGGACCATAAGCCTACAGGACGCGTGCTTAACCTATCGGCTATCACTGCTATTAAAATATTAGTTACTTGGGGTCTATGAACTATGTCTATGACTAACTAAGGTCAGTGTTACGTTACGGCGACAGTGCGTGGGCAGATGTTACTACGTTTTTATTTCAATGCGCTCGTTTTATTCACAGTTCACAGTAATAACGGTGCAAGAGACCCAATTTGTTACTTTTTAATAGGTACATTTATTATTAAAGTTCTAGTTACCGGGTTTAACTGCTGTGCTGCTTTGATATAATTTGACGTGTAGCGTTTATTCGCCAGATATTTTCATTGCATTACGTAAGATAGGTATTCAAGTTTTAATTTCTGGATACCTTATACAATTTCTAGGGTTCCATAGTCCCTATGAGGAGCCCTTATAAATTCATCCAGTCCATCCGTCCGCCCCAGTCTCACCACCGCTTTTGCAGAAGTGGATGAAAGGTAGAATAATAATTATGTACCTATAAGGTGTTATAAAATGACTCTTTTAGTTACCATATCATGTGTACCTTATAATATTTTCAAACAACATTTTGATGTCAGCCATGCTTTTTGCGAGATTTTTACGTATTAAGGTTACATAAGTAGATACAGGGTACATACTACATGCCCTCTGTAGTCAACTAGCAAATCTCATGATTCGATATTTTCATGCATAACCAAAACATGCAAAATCCCGAGAACCATACGCATGTCGTGCAAAGCTTTCTCCATCAGGAACTTGTCAGAGGCGATTAGTCCCCCTCCCGCCCGCACGACTCGTCGCAGCGTCTGAACTCAGCCTAATCCGGCTACACGCAACCCGCACACAATTACGTACACACAATATTATTTTATTAAATTAATAGCGTTCGCGTGACAGTTAATATAAAAGCAATCTAAAACAATAAAATATAATTAAGATTACGTAAATGATTTGTTAAAGCGTTAAATTATAGGGAACCGTAACCGTGAGGTATCGATAAACGTATTACAAAGATCAAGCGGTTTTGAAAATAACAAAAATAAAATTATTCGAAAAAAATATACCACACAGTAATGGAATTTTCATAGAAAGATCAGTCCTTTCATGTAATTCTATTTTCAAAGATAAAAAGGTGTGATATTCTAGGAAAACGTGTTTTATAAACATTGAGCGGATGTAGAGTCGGGACGTCGTCGTCGTTACGCTCGCTGTCTCCGCGCTGAAAGGGATTGGGATGCTCGACTCATTAAACCCATTGAAATTCGTATTGGACTGATACCGCTCCAATGACCTTCTGTTTATATACCACTATAACTAGGCCTGGTTTGTTGTAGGGAGATTAAGGAATTCAAACCTGGTGAATAGCTAGTGTAGGAGAGTTGTGACTTAGTTGGAGAGCGGGTTCCATTTGTTGGTTGTAATTTTAATGTTTGCTAAAATAATAGTAGCCTAAGTTACTTATTATAAACATTAGCTTTCTGACAGGGAAAGTTCTGTCAAAATAGACCCAGCCGTTTCGGAGATCAGCCGGAACAAACAGACAATTATTTTGTTGTTATAAGTACCGTATACTATACTTTTATAAGCATATAGTAAAAAGCTGTTATTTTGACATAACAAACAGACGCTTCAATTTTATGTATTTTGTTTAGATTTTATAACACCGAATGAAATGGCACAAAAATCCTTAAAAATCTGATAAACCTCCGCAGGTTGATAGGTATAGCTTTACCCACGAGTGTTCGGTTATCCCCATCCTTTGTACTAAATAATCATGTAATTGGCCGGTGGCCACCGCGTCGGCAGAGGCCGGCCATTTGCATTTTAATCACGCGTTGATTTGAAGTAATGCCTCTACGTGCACGTATAAATAACAAGTGTACATGTGTGAAACGAGTGTCATGAACTTTGCATGCATGATGAAATGTTAGAGAAGATATACCTAAACCATTCGTCAACATTTCATACATATCAACATTTTCATAAAATACGTGAATTGACGACCGTTTGGCGCAGGGGTTTGAGCGTAGGCCGCTCGGCTCACTGCATAGGGTGGTTGCTGGTTCGATTCCCGCTAGAGACTAGAGGCAAATTTCGGAAATAGCCTTTTCATAATTGCTTTTCGTATTTGCTCTGGTCTGGGTATCATTGGGATCGCCTCCAGTCCATTGTACGGTACCCATAGCTTTGTTTAGTTTGGTGTGTAAGTCTTGGCGATATTTTTTTAGGGTTCTGTACCCAAAGGGTGCCAACGGGACCCTATTATTAAGCCTACGCTGTCCGTCCGTCTGTCTGTCTGTCAGCGGGCTGCATCTTACGAACCGTAATAGCTAGAGACTTGAAATTTTCACAGAATGTGTATATCTGTTGCCGCTTCAAGAAGAAATACAATAAAATAAAATAAAATAAAAAATAAAATAAAATTTAAAAATAAAGGGGGTCCCCATACACGAAACTTGATATTTTTGACGTTTTTATTCTACGGTGGTACGGAACCCTTTATGTACGAGTCCGACACGCACTTGGCCGGTTTTATTTTATTTTATATTCTGTAATAATAAAATTTATTTGCCATAAAGATAAGTTCTCTTACAAAGTTTAACATTCACTGTTCACTTAGATAGATAGTACAAAGTAATTATAAAAGCTAGTTACATAGTATGGTTTGAGAACTTAGAAATGACGTAGGTGCCTGTGGCTTCCACACTAGGGCGAGCCTGTCTCGTGAAAGCCAACTAATATTTTGCTACAGTGCAGTTTCCGTGATCAAATATGTGTCGGAAAGCGTTCTGTTAATTAAAAAAATATTTTTATAAAAAAAACAAACCGACTTCAAAAAAACCTGGATCACTAGGCTTTTTAGTGATCCAGGTTTTTTTGAAGTCGGTTTGTTTTTTTTATAAAAATAATTTTATTTCACGATTTTTAGTGGCGCCATACCAATGAACATTTTGGCATATTGAACCGTATGAAGTAAGCCCAACAAAAGGTAACTGCTGTAAATCTTTGAGGAATTCCCTCGACTGTCTATGGTCTCCATCATCAGACCTGTAATGGCACTTATAAACGATATGGGTGCAAAGTTCTCATCAATAGAAATGAATTAAGTCCAAACACAAGGTAGCTACTGTAAATCGTTGAGGAGTTCTCTCGACTGTCTTTTGACTCCATCATCAGACCCTTAATGACAGTCACAACCCATCTAGGTGTAAAGTTCTCATCAATACTAATTAATCAAGCCCAAACACAAGGTAGCTTCTGTAAAACGTTGAGGAGTTCCCTTGACTGTCCCTCGTCTTCATCATCAGTCCCCTAATGACAGTCACAACCCATCTAGGTGTAAAGCTCTCATCAATACAAATTAATCAAGCCCAAACACAAGGTAGCTACTGTAAAACGTTGAGGAGTTCCCTTGACTGTCCTTCGTCTTCATCATCAGACCCCTAATGACAGTCACAACCCATCTAGGTGTAAAGCTCTCATCAATACAAATTAATCAAGCCCAAACACAAGGTAGCTACTGTAAAACGTTGAGGAGTTCCCTTGACTGTCCTTCGTCTTCATCATCAGACCCCTAATGACAGTCACAACCCATCTAGGTGTAAAGTTCTCATCAATACAAATTAATCAAGCCCAAACACCAGGTAATTGTTGTAAATCGTTGAGGAGTTCCCTCGGCTGTCTTTCGGCTCCATCATCAGATCGACTCCAGACCTTCATAAAATAGTAGTGCTTTAAAATACTTAATGAAATAAATTACAAACGCACTAGTCGCTCCTACGATTTTCGAAGGTTCCCCTCGATTTCTCTAGGATGCCATCATCAGATCCTGGTTTCCTTATCAAGGTACCACCGCTGGGATATCTCCTTTCCAACAAAAAAAGAATCATCATAATCGGTTCATAAACGACGAAGTTATCCACGAACACACATAAAAAAAATATATATATATACGGTCGAATTGAGAACCCTCCTCCTTTTTGAAGTCGGTTTAAAAATAAATGAATAAAAAATCGCATCGCTGCTCGTTGGATAAAACGTTTGTAGGCAATTTTCAATTTATTTACCTTAATAAGTACCTTGTCGTCGTAGTAATGTTAACGAAATAGTTTTCCGTAATAATCTGTCATAAGTCACGCTCATCCTACTTACCCAGTGCGCCAGAACAATATCTCATTTGTGTGGCGTGTCGCGCGGCACCGCACCGATGCGATGTAGAGGTGCGATCCGACGCGACACGTCCCTCGGGTTCTGTGAAACTTAATTTGGTTTCACTTGAGGCGACGTCTTAATTAAGCTCGGCTGACTCGTGCGGGTTCCGCGGTAATAAGCTTGTTGCTAAGTTTCTTCAAAATGTGTACCAGGGACAACATTAAGTGCTATTTCCTCCCGCAGCTTCTTTTGTTGCTACCTTTTATCTACGTTGTCTGTCATACTTATTTGGAATGGTTCGCGTTATCGCTTTTTACTCACAAATACGAAAAGTATCCATAAATAAATAAATATCGCCAGCCAACTATATGGTCCCAACGCAACGCTCGAACGATGAGTACCTGCAATGGACTGGGGGCGATCTTAGTACATCTGGATGTACTGGGATCGCCCGTGACTATTTCCGAAATTAGTCTCTAGCAGGATTCAAAGCCGATTAAGTGAGCCAAACCGGCAGACTCTCAAACCACTCCGCCAAGCGGTCGTATTTGGGCAATGGCGCAAACGTGCAAAGCAATGTAATCTACGTTCAGTGTTCACTACGAAAATCAGAAAACCTTTGGAATACAATACATTTGTCATGTTGTGCGTAAAATAGACACGAAATGAATCTTCCATGTCTTTCAACTCTTATTTCCGAATACAATAAGATAGTGGTAAAAATAAACATGCGGGTAGATTGTCAAGTTCGCGTGAAGCACGTGGGGAGCCGTCTATTTCTGATCCCGTGGCGCTGCAGTTATAGCCGCACCATTATTTTCTATTTATTTTGTTGACAACTACCAAACGTACGGGACGTACATAGGTCATTGAACTGTCTGTAACAGGAACTGGAAATATATTTCCGTCTTGTAGATTTTACGAGAAAAGGTGTAGTTTTATTGAGCACTTACGTCTAGTACTTACTTTCTATATTGTTACTTTTGTGGAAGATCATTACTACATTACTGTCTCATAATTTATACGTTACGCCTAATCTCCGCTATATTAAGATACAAGGAACGGGTTAATAAACGTTACTTCTGCAGTAAATATTACGTTTTTATGTTTGTATCGTGGGGTCAAGTGCGCGACCCCTCCCGTGTCATCTCGAATTCGTCATGTCATCGAAATGTAATAATTCCCCCCGCGACCGGGGCGGAATCGGAAAGCTATTTACAAAGAAACCGGGGACACGTGGGGAAGGGGCGCACTTTCTTATATTCGTAAGAAAACCAACTGGGGATAGTTCGGATCGAACGTCTCTTTCAATGTTGTCTCTGTGGTGATCAAGAGTTTTATCTGAAATTGCTTTATATAATTACTCATTGGATTCCGTACGTTGTTTTAATAAATTAGTAGCATAACGTACGTATAATAAGTAAGTGCGGTATATTGAAACTTATGTACGGTATGTTTTTTTATTACGTAAATTGTCTAAAGATTTTGTTGTGACCAACTAGACACACAACACAACTATTTTATGAGAGTATAATTGTCACCTGTTTCTTTTTCGTTGCCTATTATTACAAAATACTTCCGTAAAAATAAGAGCCCTCTTTAATATAACGGCTTAAAGCTCCATAACCTTAGATGATGGTTATATCGAGCATGGACCCGCGACAATAACATGACGGGGTCAGTGGGGGCCGCCCGGCTCGGGCGATTGACTGGCTGCAGCGATACAGATAATCGACTGCCGAACGGTAACAAACGAGAACAGCAGGTATCTCGCGGTTTTGATAAATGGCCTTAATAGGCTGTAATAGGTTAGGTATATATAGAATCGAGTGAGAGCTTTGCTTGTAGTTTGATTTTGATAGCTGTAATACCGGCGGTTCATAAGCGCCGAACGACGTGCCGCGCCCGAGTTGTATGTGACGTCTACTACTACACCAAGCCAACTAGGAACCTGTCAAATGTGACGTCACCCGCGCCAAAAGGCGGTGGCGGTGTGCGGGAGGTGTGGCGGGCGGGAAGCCACAGGCGGTGGCGGGTGTGCGGGCGGTATGCGGGCGGGGAAGCCGCATTCCATCCGAGTTCCTAGTTGGCTTGGTGGAGTAGCACCGCGTATTGCGCGGGCGCAGCTGCTACCAAATACTTAAGAAGGTCTTAACCTTCTTAAGTATTTGAGACCTCACTAACTGAGGCGATTACGTTCTTGCGTTTGTAAATTCGGTTCTAAAGTGACCCGGTAAAGAATTATTAATTTCTAAAAAACAATAATCATTTTTTTTGTAACAACAAAGAATTGGTAACTACATAAACTATGTGTGCTTATATCATTGTTTAATAAAGAGCATTCGCTTCATATTGATTTGAAAGATTGAAGAAAAAAATGTTATAGGTACCCATGAGCTGCAGTCAATTGGCTACAGCTTGGCTCTACCACTCATAGTTTAAACTTCTTGTACATTCCTATGGCAAAAAGCTTGTGTTCAATGAGTGCTTTGGAAATGCTTACTATGTCAACCTATAGTCCACTACATTGTTCTTGGATTCCCGCCAGATATTATTGCAAGATTTATATCGTCTCTCGTACACGGATCGAAACTTATCAATTATGTATAAGATATTTCACGCGTTATTTGTAAAACATAAAGCTCGGTTATTGCTCGTAAACCGACTATTTGATTTACATTCATGAATATGAATTAAATCTGTACTAGCGTATATCTGTTTTACGATTGTACAAATAATCCGAGTAGTCACCGTGTTTAAATAGAGGAAGCTTATAATCTTTTTGATACATCGAGAGTAAACATAAATTGACGGAAATCTATTTCTTATGATTCAATTAAGATTAATCCGGAGTAAATGTTGGTATTTATTTTATAAAATGGGGGCAAAGTGGGAAATTGATGATGGCTTCACAATTTGGCTGCATCTACAAGAGCCGAGCGGACGCATAAACATAATAATAATTGACGACTCGGGCGCGGCAGCTTGTTGTTTTACACCGATTATTTTCGATAAGTAAATAATACCTGTAAAACTATTAATGTAAAAATTCAAAATGTAAAAAGGTGGGAATCGAACCCGTAACGATGCGATGTAGTGAGCCGAGCGGCCTACTACACTCATACCATTCTGCCATGCGGTCCTCAGAATTGGAAAATTAAATGTAGCTTAGGTACCTACTAAGTAACTTTTATCGATACGATCGACTACCGTTCCTTGAGTGACAAGCGCCTGGGAAAATATAGAAATTACAATTTAAATTTCACCAAAGCCCGTGTCAGTTTGATTGCCGTGAAGTGTGCGTGCTGGCGGACCAGAGGGTTACGTGAACGTGTTTTACTTTCGCTATGAGCGGCGTTTCGTCGCGTTTCCTTTGTTCGGGAAATTATACCGTGGTAAATACGACAGGAAATTAATCATTCTTGGTGTATTCCGACCGAAATATTTGATTAATGTTCTGAGGATAGGTGTATCAAGCGTTCATAATTATGCAGTACAATTTAAAGTAAATTAAGAATACGTACCCACCTATGTAAGATGACTATGAAATTAATTCATATAAAAGAATAAACAAAGAATATAAAACACCTTTATGTACATACTATGTAGGTACACAATTTTACATATCTAAGCTAAAATCCGCTAAGGTAGCATTTCTTTCCAAAACATTAGAACATGAAAATTTAAATCCTTCAGCTCGGGACAATATTTTACAAACATTTTCATCGGCCAGTTTATATAACTTTCGACTTTATTTCACTAGTTATACGTGCGTCAACAAGTGCACAGTAATTTGTGCAGTAAGGTTAGGGTGGTTGTGTTTACCCACGAACAGCGATCGATAGGTTGTAGAGCCTCCGCGCGAAAATTGCAACCCGCCGCGAGCCGAGAGTAATAGAATTACTGGAAACGAGATGAAAGGGAATTAGTTATTTTTGGCGAGGTGTTGCGAGTTACCGAATAATGTATAGTCAACTACGAGAAGGTTGCCGTTTTACACCCAACAGAAAGGTAATCTTCTAGTTGAGCTTACATTATTTGGTATTATATTTTACTACCTAATGGCCGGCGCACAGTGAGGACGGCAGGGCATGGCATTAATTTTTTATCAATCGAATTTAATACTTATCCAATCGAAATAAGGTGCTCCAGCGGGTGCACCGAGAAAATACTCCGCGATACTCCGAGGTCGATCACCGAGCATTGAAATATATACCTTATTTCGATTGGATAAGTATAAAATTCGGATGATAAAAATTTAAATACCATGCCATGCCGTCCTCACTGTGCGCCGGCCATTATGGTACAATCGCACTACTTGGTAAATACCTCCCCGTATTTCTCCCATACTACTGTATCTAACGCAATTTTCGTCTACGTTTTACCCACTAAGATGTTCAGGTGATCTTGCATGTTCTAATTTTGCGTTTATCATCATCATGTCAGCCAAAAGACGTCCTCTTATACGCCTTCCAAAATCATTAACCATTCATAATCAAAATAGGTCTCGGAACATTTTGCAAAAACCTATAAAAGCTGTATCATATTTGACAGACGCTATCTCCTCCATCACTACTTCTGTGTACAACGACATCCCTATCAGTCTAACGCAATTCTCGTATAATAAAATGGGCTAATAACAATAAAAACAATTGATATCATAGTCAAATGATGACTTATCCAGTAAAGGTCTGGCTTGGTCTGCGACAGGTGGGGTTGGTATAGTTTACGAATCCACCCGCTATCTTGCCGGCTTGAGGGGACGCCATAGATTTATTCTGCTCGGTTTATTTTGCTCCTTTTTGATATTTACCTTGCGTGAGACGCATACTGTAGTGAAAACGTTTGATGAGAAATCGCTATTGAAGTAATAGACGGCCGAATACTCGTACGCAACTCAATTTTGGGAGCTGCTTAACTTTGAGGCGCCATACAAAAAGGTCTGAGATTACAGATAACGACGTCTCAAACTGCTTAGTAGTGTGACTTAAACATTTGATTAGCCTTTGAGTATTCGACTGATAGTTAGGTTATTGATACGCAAACATTTACTCATATGTAGCTCTATGTATTAAGACGATACAAGAAAAAAATGCATTTTAGTTTCGGGGTGTGGCTAGCGTCGCGTGAGCTGCCGAAGGATATATCCCTCTCGCTTAGCTAGGACAGAACAGCTATGGAGTAGACTATAGTATAGTTATTTTTTGAAGGAACAATATTGTTTAATTCGTACAATTAAAATAATATGTCCCAGTGCACCTTTTAAAATAGATGAAATGGATGAAAATATTCAAATATATTTTTTTCGTTTTATATGGGATTTTTATGTCGAGTGTATTTGAAAAAAATAATTTAATTTCTATGTTGTTTTTATTGCTGAAGACAAAGTAAGTCAAAAGAAGACAAACGATACCTACAATATGCTGATAGATACGTATAACAATATTTCGATCGTATAATAGCCTATAACCAGCGGACGATCCAGACGCGTCCAACGATATCTCATTAGTCAAATTATTATGATAAAAATAGTTTGGACGTTATACGGGAGCAGATGAACATACATACATATCGGTCAAAATCATAACCCTCCGCCCACCGTAGTCGGGTAAAAATGTACATACTCTGTGTCAGTGACTGACTGCCGGATATGAGTATCTTTTTCATGTTTCGTAGGCAAAGGAATACTTTGGTACTTAACTTCGATGCCGATCATGAAGTCATCAGCGGTGTCATAATATTTATTTTTACCATATTTAATTTATTTTTTAATTTAATTTTCAGTTTTTATTAATTTTATTGATTTAACCATGCATTTATTTATTGTTTATCTTTTTATCTTTATTTTTTTATCTATCAAAATCACCCTTAGACTGGTTACCGCCACAGGTGACAAGAGGGCTGGCTCTTTCCTTGCTCAAAAAATTCGCTTGACAACAGGAACAGCTTGAATACAGGGAGGACATGCAGCCAGTATCCCACGCGGACGGTATTTGTTTAATTAGGGGTAGGTTTTTATTTTATTGTATTTTATTTTAATTTATGTTATATTATATTGTATTTTAATGATAAAACATGAAAAATAAAAAATATTTTTTTATTTTTTTTAATTTAATTTTACTTTATTTATTGTTTTATATTTATTGTGAAATTATAATAATTTTAATAATCAATATTGGACTATGTCTGAAACAAATACATTGAATTGAATAATTTAAATACAAAAATTATCACATTAACTCGTTAAATCACGGTTTACACCCGCTAGAACGAAAAAGATCCTAACATGGTAGGTAGGACCTGAGGGTTGGCCAGTTAATTACTTAAAATACACTATATTTATTTCAAGAAAACATTCATAAGATCTGAAGGCGTCGGACTCGCACATAAAGGGTTCCGTACCACCGTAGAATAAACACATCAAAAATATCAAGTTTGAGACTTGATATTTATTTTTAAATGTTATTATATTTTTAGTATTTGTTCTGCACCGGCAACAGAAATACACATTCAGTGAAAATTTCAACTCTCTACCTGTTACGGTTCGTGAGATACAGCCCGCGCTGACAGACGGACAGACAGACAGACGGACAGCGTAGGCCTAGTAATAGGGTCCCGTTAGCACCCTTTGGAACCCTAAAAAGTAGCCTATGTTCTCCGCCAAGACCCAGTCTATCTCCATACCAAAATTCATCAACATTGGTTCAGCGGTTTAGCCGTGAAAAGGTAACAGACAGAGTTACTTTCGTTTATAATATAATAGATTGAATAGGACGGACAAACATTTTCCTATCCATATCTGTAATGTTATTTTTTACGATAATTTATTGATGTATGATATATTTATTACTTGCCCATCCATACCTACAACAAACGCAATAAAGCGACTCCATTGTTTTGACAAGCAATGTATTCCCACTGTCGGCCCAAGACCATGCTGCAAGTATATAACAGTAAGCGAAATAGGGAGTTTTTACAGAAATGACACGAATAACTATGAAATGACAAGAGATGACACAAAATGACAAGAGATGAAAAGAAATTACACAAGACAAGGAAAAGCAAACGAAAATCACGCTGCAGTGCAGGTCGTAGGTTCGATTCCTGCCCAGGACATGCATTTGTGTGCATGAACATGTCCGCATGTCCCGAGTCTAGGTGTAATTAAGTGTATATTTAGTTTGTATTTACAAATAAAAAGTAGTATATGTAGTAATATCAGTTATCTGGTTTCCATAGTACAAGCTCTGCTTAGTTTTGGATCAGGTAGTCATGTGTAAAAGAATTTCCAAGGATATTTATTTATTTATCATAGGCGTCGGCGGACTGTAAATACTGTACTGTACCTGTAATGTGGCACGACCGTAATATTTTTTCGTAATATTTTTTAAAAAATCCTTCACAGGTCCGACGTCGAACAAGTCCGATCGGACACTGACAATACAAAGTTAGAGAGAGACATGGTTAGTTCAAGTACTTAAAATGTGAGATGGCGATATTGTGCGCGCGCTCGGAAATAAACAACGTAAGCGCCAAACCACATTTACTTGAATTAAAAAAAAACTACTTCATGAATTAAAATATGGTTGAAAGGTAGTTTAGATATCATTATTTGCTATGTTTTAGATATAATTTCGTGATCTAAATCGTAAAAACATCGTGGTAGCAAGGAAAATTGTAAATAATTAGAGCTCATTTCATAAATTTTTTTTATCGAGAAAATTTCATCAAATCGTGATTTGGATTTAAAGATACTCAAGATAATATAGTCAAAAATCATACATCTAAATATAAGATTCCTAGTCCACATACTTACTTAAAGAAAAAGTAGAATAGAAAATCAACCAAATTTCGAACCCTCCTCTTAAACTTTGTTTAGTTCCAATGGAAAGTGACGCAAAATAATGCAAATGGAGTGATATGGCAAGAAAATACATGGAGCGGCGCTTCTCAAAATCCCACCGTACCACAATACCCAACAGTTTTAAAATAGCAGAACCTCACGAATTTTACAACAAAGCGACCCCATTCGTTCAGAGGACGCTATTGTTCGTTGCCGATGAAAATTCTGGGCCGAAGCCGGGCGGCAGCGGCGCCGCCAACACAATTGATAACGATACTCAAGATGCGGCAGCCGCGGAAACGGCCGCATCCACCTCTAAATCGGCCGACGAGCAAGAGAAATCGCCAAAAAAGAGCTCATTTTTCTTCTCTCCCTCGAAAAGTTGCAAGATTCACGGGCGCAGCTTTTTCCGGCTTCAAACGAGTCCTAAGAAGTCGAAAACGGAGACGAGCGAAGTAGTTACCGGTGTGAAGGGGGCGGCGGCTGCGGGGGGCGCGGCTAGCGCGGGGGGCGCGGGACTCATCAGCTACGCGCCAGGATGGTCCTTGAAGGGCGAACACCTTATGAAATGGCAGGAATCCGGAAAGACTACTATTGAGGTAACCTCTTTCATACATATTTTTATTTTACCTATGTGCATTTTGCAAACATCAAACCGGTTATATATCTATGCTATCTATAAATTCACGTATTTTAATTGAATAGAACTTTCTCCCGATTCTTTTAACGTCTTTACAAGCACTTAGAAAAAGTTGGAAAGTAAAATTGTGCATGCAAATCTGTTCGTCAGTGGTTAACAGGGTGGCTGGCTTCAGTGTAGGGTGGTTGTTTTTTTTGAGAGAAAATGAAAATTTCAATCTAAACGCGCCCCCAGGTGATGGTGCCCGAGAGGGACGCTGTTAGCAAAGAAAACTTCCTCGAATGTATTTATCCTAGATGCGATAAGATTGTTTTCGCATAATTTGCTACAAGTACCTAATTTTAAAGCTCTTTGACGTCGATATTGCTCTAGGGTTAGTTTCATTTATGCCGAGTGTTTAACGTACATCTTGGATTGGGTGTTCAATTTCTAGTTAATACTGATGCTAATGCTAGCTAGAGCACTGTCCCAGATACAGTAAACACAGTGATGAACACATTAGTCTCTGCAACTTCCACAGCATCAGCCCCTTTGAAGTAAGTGGGCTATTGACCAAAGTCATATGTCTCAAATCCTTTGAAAAACTTATACGGCACGTCATATCGACTATCAAGGAATTTAACAACAGCTAATTCTTTTATATTATATTCTTCACACAATCTTAATACAAAAACAAATAAATAAATAAAAACAATAGCTCAATTAAATTAAATTTATAAAATAACACCAATTAACATAAAATGTCTCAAAATGGAAAAACCCCAGCTTTATAGTCGGCTGCTGACCTAGTATCCCATAAGCGATGTCAGCAGTCGTCACTCAAAGTAACTCACTACCTCTCCTTAACATAAGCAAGGAAAGGTTAAAAAAAAAAAAAAAAAAAATGCTAGCTAGAATAAAGACCTCCAGCCAGATAGTCCGATGACATAAAAACGGTGGCCAGTAAGTACTCTGGACAAGACTAGCACAGGATCAGAACCAATAACGTAAAGGAGAAGTTGGTAGCCGTAGTTGGATACCGGGGCTGAGAGAAGAATTCTATAGGAAACTAAATGTTTCTTACCAACATAATTCTTCAAATAATATGTTCACCAATTGTTAACATATCGATTAAGCTGTGATAAAATAATTTCCACATCATTACCAACCAAACAGCAGACGGTTACAAACGTTTCTCGGCTGTTAATCATCGCGCGACGAATATTGCCGGATTCGTTTCGACGTTTTGGCCACAATAATAATATCAGGCGCATTAGCCGGCTCGCCACCCTCGCTGAGTCGAGCCTGCGTCTCTGCGAGCCGGAAAAGTGGGGAGATGAACACCGCCGATAGCCTTTTATATCAGTGTAATTTTCCTTTTACTACCAACATTAAGAAAAATGCTAGCTTGTTAATCGGTAAAGTTTTTCCTGTTTTACAAACGTATAGGTACGATTTATTTAAATGTGGGCGTATAAAACTTATAGGTACGATTTATTTAAATATGGGTGTATTCACGTAAAAAGCAGCCGGCAGCCAGCGCCGACATACGGCGCTTATGCTCTCTACTTTCTACGTGCACGCACCTTATGTGTATCTTCTATTCATTTAACAAACCACCTTCATGATTATTCGTATCCCTTGAATATGGCTAAGTTCTGAATCGAACTGCCTGCAGAAGTTGACTTGTACTTTCATTATTTTATCTATACTGGGTCAAGTACAATTAAATTGTGCAACTTACAGTAATTTATATCATGTAAATTTATGAACCGGGCTACGAATATAAAAAAAATCTTTAGAATAAACACTGAACATGTAGGTAAAATACGTGTAAAATTATAGATACAGTGTCACATTTCACTGAAAACTAACGTTTGTTGAGTAAAGTTTTCCTCAACATGCAAAAGTAACAGATATAGCTACACACACGTCTGAAACTTATTACAAAGTAGCTTTATTAGTAACATCCCTTACATGCAACCGTAGAACACAATAAAGGGAATCGCATCAAACACGACCTTTCATCAAAGCGTTCACGTACAAATCTAATTTCAAACAAAAGTTCGAAGCAGTGCATCTGACAATGCCTCCAGTCACCAGGGTTCATTAGGAGCACACGAGGCGCACGGGGGTAGAGTGGGGGGGTCCTCTGAATATGCATGAACACCAGCTCGCGGCTGACGCCTGTCGCCGATATTATGATAGGGTCGATGTCAACCGGAATGCTAATTATGGCGCTTGTTAAATAGAAGGGTAGAGTGGGATAACGAATATCTTGAGCGGGTAAGTTTGATTGCGTTTTGATTGAGACGTTTTTGGGACGGGCAGATTGTATAGAAATGGCAGATCAGTCTATAAAATCAGTGCCCGTAGTGTATTTTTTCATTTCCGCTTTGTATGGAGAATTGAACGTTTGGATAACGTCCGCTACGAGTGCTGTTTTATTAGGAATACAAAAAAAGACAAATACGCAGACTACAACAGTTAGGTTACAAAAAAATACACTTTGTGTGCAGGTCGTATTTCGGAGACGAACACCTATCAAACATTGTAGAAGATATGAGTGAAAAAATCTGTAAAGTAAGATCACCGCGCTTTTAATTAATCATATTATTTACCGCGTCGCTGAATAGAAACTTAAGTATTTTTTTTATTAAAATACCTCCCATTTATATTGTTTCTAAACGAATAGCAATATGAACGACCCTCTCCTAGATAATAATAATAGAGATAATTACAGGGATAATTACTGCAATCCCGTCCAATAATATCCTAGTAAATTCTCAAAATATTTATTGTCACCCCTATTCACAATATTTCTCTATTAGTTTCCGTAGGATGAGGAAGTACGGAAAAAGCAACATTTATATAGAGTTGTCATCCTCCCCCCATGGGGTATGCCGAATTGTTTCGTTAGTGAAGTGTGCATTACCAATGCACCCTCTTAAGTGCGATGCTACTTCGAATTTTATGAACTGTTAGGAGATGTATGTGTAATAAAGAAATTGAACGGGAATTTAGATTTATTGACGTCAATTACGTATACAACATTGAAGATAAACTGCTACGCGTAGCCCATTTATTTACCCACGAGTCACGGAATACTTTTGCATAATGGAAAAGTTTGAGTTACCAAAAGAAACCGGCCAAGTGCGTGTCAGACTCGCACATAAAGGGTTCCGTACCACCGTATACATTTTATTTGATTTTTAGTATTTGTTGTTGTAGCAACAGAGATACACATTTTGTGAAAATTCCAACTCTCTACCTATTACGGTTCGTGAGATACAGCCCGCTGAGAGACGGACGGATGGACAGCGGAGGCTTAGTAATAGGGTTCCGTTGGCACCCTTTGGGTACGGAACCCTAAAAACGTGGCATTTTATGATGTACCTTAAAAAATGCTCCTCATCATACAAAAAATATTTATTCCATAAACCACTCAAGATCCTGATCTTGATACTTCTCAAGTAACTCCACTCCCCGAGGAATTAATATCGAGTGGTTCCGTAATCGGTATCGACAGCTCCATTCACAATTCGCCGAGGTCCCGTCAGCTCACTGAATATTTCAGCGAGCGAGACTTATTAGCCGGCTAATTATACAAAGGAAGTAGTTAGGGAGCGCCGGAAAGACGGAGGGGCTCGCAGCTCTTAAACATTCTCGGGCGCACTAGAGAACGCGGAGGAAAAGCGTTATTTTAATTTATTTTTGTGGAGATTAACTTTACTATTTTAAGCTTCATTTCTTCACTACTTAAATTAATTTGCAAATAGAAAAATATGTTAAAAATGGAGTAACTAATGTAGCAATATAATATGAAATTAATATGGAAGATACGGAATATGGAATACGGTATGACCATGAGTCTCTTCAAAACATATTTGACCATATTTTCAATGTGTAGAAGTAATTAAAGGTACCTACTTTAACTTTTTTAACGTCCACCTCCACGTCCAATGGCAGTTGTAGTTTTCCGAAATATCGAAATGACTTTTTGAGTTATTCGGCCTCAGAATAGCAGTTTTTGTCAGAAAAATTTAAACGCTTAGAAACTATTTTAAATGTTCTTATCGCATCGCCCACTGCAATCCACGTCTAATGGCGGTTGTAGTTTTCTAAAATATAGAAATGACTTTTTGAGTTATTCGGCCTCAGAATAGCAGTTTTTGTCCGAAAAAACAAAACGCTTCGAAACTATTTTAATGTGCTTATCGCATTGGCCACATCAAACCACGTCCAATGGCGGTTGTAGTTTTCCGAAATATCGTAATTACTTTTTTAGTTATTTGACTTCCGAGTAGCAGGTTTTGACCGAAAAATTAAAAAGCTTTTATATAAATAAGCGAATATTTGTATAAAAATCACCGTCGCGCCGCAATCGCCTTACCGCTATCTCATAGGCACAGCCATGCATAGGCCATGGTCTGAGAATGAACTAAGATATTTTGTTTTTTTAAGTTTTATTTTCGAGGAGTTTTAACGTTCTGTTATTTACCAACTACCTATAGATAGAATATAGATAAAATGAATTGAATCCAGGCTCACAGCAATAGCGCCTACCCTCCCGCACCCCCTGTATCAGCACCTGATTGAAACTGACAGTATAGGTACTGCATTTTGTTTGTTAGCGTAATAAAAAGTGTCGACTTGATTAATTGATTAAATTGGTGCCGCTGGCATGGAATATTAAATTGTACGACGAGCATGTACCTACATGGAGTACATGTATATGGCTGTTTTATACAATATTTAAAGTATGTCAATATTGATAAATATATTAAAATTAACCTCCCCGTCACGTTAGCAACGAGCGAGCGATGTCTTTGGTATTGCAATCAGTAAGTACAGTAAGAGCGCGGCTCCACTAGTGCGCTGCGCTGCGTCGTCGCAACGGATCTAAGGGTCGATGGGCGATAGACAAAGCGGGGGAAGGTGATGCGCCAGTACAAAATCTTGCGACGACGCAACGCAACGCGCTAATGGAGCCCGGCCCTAACTGCTTAACATCAGGCGGCCCATAAACTTGTTTGCCGCCTTAGTTGTATAAAAAATTGCACTTTTATATTCACACAATAGCTATTTTACATAACAATGAGACATTTTCTCTTTATACTTCGAACTCTACCTACATAACAACAGCGTTCTTAGTTTATGTAGATATACTGAAGGTCGCTTGGTGGGTGTTTCCTGGACGTAGGGATGAATCATGCCATTTTAATCTGTGGGAACTGCCCGGCTGAGTCGGCGGGAATGTATTAGTATTTGATAAATTGGGATAGCATGGCACGCATGATGACGTCAAATACGATATACTAAACTAGAAAAGATAATTCGTGGTGATATTCGTTGGTCAATGCACACTTGTGATGAGAAAAACATGTCAATTCGGGGAGTTTAAACGACTCATTGTTTGCAGTTTACCTATATGTAGAGATTTATGCTCTTGTCTCTATTTTGTGGTCCAAAAAGAGACAACCCTGTACTAACGGTCACAGTTCAAATAATTTTTGCAATCTCAAGGATGGGAACATATTTGGACTCCACTCTATATTAATGTTTGTCAACTCCCGAAAAAATACCAAACACAGTTCAGTGAGCGAAAGAGCCACAATTGTGACGTCATCCGCCTGTCGGTCATGGGACAGTATCGAATAAATTACTTGTGGCATGCTCGGATTGTGGACAGGTGGGATTGTGTAGACGCCCCGGGCTCTACCAAATTGCTTCGCAAATATGTGGGGTATGCGAGCACCGACCACGGCTTAATTTTTTACACACGTGGACTTTATTTCACGCAGGTATTAAAATTACTGAGCGTTAATAACGGACTGATTTATGTTCTTTTTTTAAAAGATTAGCTTCTCCAATGCCCCGCAGTGCACTGATGATATATGGTTGCGCGAAAGGTCTTTGACCAGGTTTCGGGCAACCATATGTTGTGTTCTTCTTTCTGTATAATTTCATTCACAGGTACAATAAAGTGGGATGATGAAGCAGTCTGTATATTATTATACAAAAGGCCGATTGCCAAAAACAAAACATAAATTTTGCATCCGATACGGTAGCTGACATAATTTGTATAAATCGATATATGAATCGGGCGGTGGAAATTGGTTTTCCGTGGCTTTTCCGCGCCGACGGGTTGACAGTATAACGCGATATGAGAGACGCGATCCTCTCCACCCAAACAGTTTATGAGGGGATTCCGCTGCCTCCCGTTGCTCTTGCATTACCGCAAACAAAACGAACCCATGAAAATGAGTTTTTGTTTCCCCTATTGTGTTTTAGACGCGATGACTGAAGATGGAATGAAAATGCACTTTTTGCATTTTTGTATTCCGTAAAAGCACTGCGTTTTAAATCATTGTGCTGTTGATAAAGCTGCTACTGTTGTGAGTTTAATAGACTACTTGGTTGTTTAAAGTTGTGATGTGGTATTTTATTGTATCGAATATGCTGTTCATCTTTATAATAACATTTAAGAAGAGCGTTTGGCTGTAGTTATGCGTGTTATGCTGAATGTCCGTGTGACTGGACGTGTGGGGAAAATTGACATTATCATTTGTGATTAGTCGTAGCAACCCTTGGATATAGAGGCACGCACAATGGTGCGGACAGCGCTGTGGTTTTTAATATGCAATGAAAGAAATTGCAGTCATAGGTCGGTGAACTACCGGAATATGTTGTCATTCGCCAACTGTGGCCGTGGCCGGGGTCGTCAACATTTGGTAAAGTGACCGCGACGCAACAGTGGCGGGACTGCGATTCAAACCGTATAAACATACGGTGGTAGCCGCATCACATCGAAGACGTTTTTGTCAAACAACGCTAGACATCCTTGAGCAGCTGGCCCATACTTCAGACGATTCAATAGTCATGCAGATTGTCACGCTGTAATTAAACACATGATTGGTATCACGTTACCAAGTAACGTTCCAGTAACCCAACGTGTCAATTAAGAAACGTCGCCGTCCACCGCGTTCATTTAGATTTATACCAACTGGTAACAAAGTTTGTTAATCGGGCTGGTTCGTTACTCTGTTGATTTATACGCTGGTATATCCGCGTATGATTTGTTGGGACACGAGCGAATATGAGGATTTATGGCCATTGTCGATGGTTCAGCGGTCAAATGTGAAAGTGTAATTTTTTTGTACATTAAGAAAGTGACGCTATATTGTTTTTCATTGTAACCATTATTAAAGTTTTAGAGAAGTGCGAATCATAAAAGTTTAACTATATATTTTTTTCAAGTGATGTGATGAGTGAAACAAACTTAAAGCTAGTGGAATGCTGCAGACGTAATATAAAATCAATTAAGTCTCTCGTGGATCTACGGTCCGTCATTCAGTGGGTTTTTTTTTTTTTTTTATAGCCAAGGATGGCACACTGGCAGACGGTCCACCTGATGGTAAGTGGAAGCCGCCGCCCAGGACATCTGCAACTTAAGGGGAGCAGACGCAGCGCCGACCTTTTAGGGACCTGTAAACATGCCTTTAGAAGAACCCCATGTTGTAGTGGGTTAGCTCACTTAATAGGTAGGTAAGGTATGGTCCCAAACAAAGCAAGAGAAAACGCTGTTTCCGAAATTTGCCTCTCGAGAGATACGAACTCGCAAACACCCGATGCGAGCAGAGTGGGCTGCACTCGAACCAATGCGCCTACCGGTCTTGACTTGATATTCACTCATTTTATGAACAAAAGCACATTCGTAGTGCAGACTGCACATTAATTAATGTCGACTAGCATCACAAGGACATGTATCACATGACAATTTATAATTGGGAGCTCTAACCATGATCGGATCCCGAAGGCAATAAAGTCGCGACGGCCGTCACGGCTGGCGGCCGGCACACGACACCCCATGTCCCAAATTCACGTCACTCTTCATCAAACCGCGTGTACTTGATTAGATTCGTTTAAACTGTGTGGTGTTTGACAACAAGCGAGCAATCTGCTTTTATAGTCACGGTCATGACTTTCCTAATCGTATTTCTTTTAGATATCTTAGCGGCTTCTCGAAATAAACTCAAATTTGAGAGTAGCTTAATTTTGAATAGCGACATTTCAAACCGCTAAGACAGGCCTTTTAATGCACAAGAACAATGAAAGTTCATACTAAAGTATAAGTACAGCAGTCCATATTTAGGATTCTGCGGCAATCAGTTGTTATAACGGAACGCACGCACAGAGAAACCCGGTGCTTCAACTTATAGGTTTGATGAAATTCGTTATTAAATTTAGCTAGATGTTTTGATGACGCGGTCAATCTGAATCGGAAATGAAAGCGCTATGAAATAAATAGAGTGCCTATGTATTCGGCTCTTTGCAATTACCTGCTTTCACGGATACCAAAATCCACACAGGACGTGATCAATTGCGTGTTCTATTTGCTAATTAATTATTTAACGACCATACGCAGCGGCGATGGATCTATAACCATTTGTTAGTATTCGTTGCGCGCGTCATTAGCGGTTCATTACGATTTACCGCCGGCTTAATTGGCTTACCGTTGCGTGTCGTGCTTTGAATGAGAACTGTAATCAATTTTCGGGTCATCAAAGGGATATCGCGGCTTATCTCTAGATGTACAAGTGTCCGATGTATGAGTGATGTTAAATTTGCATTATTAGAACATTAGCAGACTATTAATGAGAACGCATACGGACCCTCCGCAATAGTCGACCGGCCCTTAGAAAGCTAACGTATTTTTTCAAAAGTGAATTATCAGTGGTGGTACATTAGTTTTAGTCAATTTAGTACCTACACAAGTTTTTGTGAAGTTACGTAGATATTATATGGCTGTATACTATAAGGCCAGTTTGAAAATCGTCTGATACATTTTATCAACCAAATATAAATTTGAGGTTTTGAGTGTTTTAACAGATATTTTTAAAAATGAAAAAAATATTTGGTGGATAAAAGTTATCATATGATTATGAGACAGGCCCTCAATACCGGTTAAGGTAGAAATACTGACGACGGCCTACCTTACGCCAATGCTACAATACATCACTTGAACGAACGATCAGTAATAATAAGTACAAAAAATATTATTTAAATAATATTTAAATTTTATTCGGTTGTAGCCATAAACGCATTTCGAATACGTCGCTTTAAAAAATTCAAGTATCCCAAAATAATTAAAAGGGTGGCCTACATACGCCCGTACGCGTTCCCATTTCTCCCTTTTGGGCGCTTAATTGTTTCGAACAACGAATTATTTTGATTTATAGCTTTCTGATTGCTGCAACTCGATTATATAGGGCCTTTGTTGCTCTCTAAATTGAATGAAATGAAAAATAAATTAAGTCCAGTTGTGAAGTGGAACGCTGCGGAAGAAAAGATTGTGGGCTATTGTGTGTGTTAAGCGACAATGGGCACAAGGTATGAAGGTGGCGGGCTACCACGGTTTCGTAACAATATCCTTTATGCGACGTGCAGAAAAAAAGAGTAAGTAATAAAACACTTTGTGAATAAGCAGGTAACATTGTGTTTTGTGAAGCAAATAAAATTGGTTATAAAAATGTTATGAATAGATATCATAATCACTATTTTTTGTTATAAAATAGATGGGAGTTTTATTCAAAATACTAGCCATAATAAAGCTTGGAGGATAAAAAATAACACGTGTATATTGTCATTACCAATTTTACTCAATCGGTTCAATTCATTGGCTGCGTTTACATCAGGCGCATGGTGCGCCCGAGCACTCAGTTTTGACGTCGGAACGCATAAATAAAATGTTATAACATGAGTTCTTTGGCGTGGAATGCGAGGCATCTGGATGCACCAACTGAGTAGCAAATATTGACCCTACCTGAGAATTGTCAGATAATTTTTATGTATCCAATAAATATGGAGTTTTGGCAGATATTATATGAAAGAACTGTCAAAACTCTATATTTATTTGGTGGATAAAAGTTATCTGACGATTCTGGAACAGTAAAATTATAATACAGTTAGCATGTCTCTAAAGTATATAATCACACAATATTTTCTATGGGGATCTTATAATTTTAGAGACCTTCTAGTGTTATAATATTATGACGAGGTATGATTATTTTGAACATTTCAGATACCAAGCTACTTTTGATGCCGACAGTACCAATTAATATTTTGAGCTGGAATCATCCTTATTGTACCTAATAATACAGGACGGAGAACACATTCAGTTGTCAGTTTATTAATTGCAAGTGGTTGCTATTGCACAACACTACAATGTAGGCGCGTCGTTTACGCCTATTCGTGTATTGCAGGGGTCGGCAACCTGCTGAATAAATAAATCCAATACATCATTTGATAAACCTATTGCAACACAGTGTACTGGTCAAGCTATGTTACAGGACCTACCTATGACCTATGTTATAGGATTGAATGTACCTGAACAGCCACTCTAGATGATAAGCGCTTCTTGAAATCAGATCAACCAGTTAGCTATAAGGATTTTTATTAGCATCTTCTAAAAGCTTTTAATTGACGCTGGTGGCCCAGTTGGAGCCAATTTGACTGCAGCTCATATACGAGCTGGTAGACCAGGTTAGTATCATCCTTTCACAGAAGATTGGCGTAAAATAGCTATTTTCGTTGCGTTTCGTACGAAGAGTGACAGAGCCGGAAGTTCAACACCTTCCTTCCCCTCCCTCTATTCCACTACCCTTTTGGTCGGCCACGTGTAAGCGATGCCTTTCGTGTTGCAAGCATCTGTAGACTACGGGAACTGCTTAACATCCAGCGAGCCGTACGCTTATTTGCCACCTTAATGTTATAATTATTTTATTTTATTTTTTAATATAATATAGGTATATCAAAAATAAAATAACATATGTAGTTGTTAATCTCTGCACCAGTGTTTAATTCAGGCACCTAGGTGAGGTGCAGTGAGTCAGTCGCCGTTGAGTCACCGCTCTCCTGCGACTTGGCTAGCTGTCTAGTTCAGTAGCACGAAATATTGAATCGATCTCAGCCCGGGATGAGTCCCAGACCGCGTGAGTAAGCGCGTCTAGGTATCGCACCATTTTTATGGACGAATCATTGATATAGCATTGCCGCACGCGCGCAACCAATCTTATATCAATGGGACGAATGTACTTACATATTCTTATCCTGTTTATTTTGCTTTTAATTATAATAAATGTTAATAAATATCACCAGATAAACACGCCGTTTGTCCCGACTCTAGTTAGTTTAGTAGAGTTACCAAAATACCGTTAAAAAGGTATGACTAACCGCGGGCATACTATTCCATGGAGTAGTTAATGACGCGCCAACGTTAGTTAGACCATGTTTAACCCTACCAAACATGTATTTATACAGTGAATCAAGCAAATAGAGTGGAACCATGTTGAACACTGAATATCAGCGATTGTTTGAAATCGAATCGCATTGCCATTAAAGTTTTATTTCCCGTGGCAGTAATTTAAGGTGTCTATTGATCTTTAATATGTAGAGCTTTTATTTTATTAGACCCGTTTGTTTATAAAAAAACTCAGTTATTTAATAGCAAACATTACTCCTAAAATTAATAGCACCCTCATTCGATTCCCATTCATCATTGCCAGCACATGGATGTGAAACACACTATTTAATCATAGAACTAATAATCTAATAAACTAGCGATGTGTCCGTAATAAATTTATATTACGCAATAAAGCGCACGCATTTCGTAGGAACATCCTATGAAGAAAGAATCATTAAAGTGATAAATACAAATATACCGCACATAAACCCAGTTCCAGCGGCCAGCGCAGGCGCAAGTTGCAGCAGCTTCAATCGCGAGTGCCGCCCGACGACGCGCCGCGCCGTAAAGCTGAATTTATCATAAAAAGTTGCACGTTTAGGACTGAAACAGTCGTAAATAAGAAAATAAGACCACCTATTTATATTTGTGGCTCAACTTGACGCAAATGATTTTGATACTTGAATTATTTTTCACTCTCCTCATCTCTACTCTTACATAGAATTGATTCACAGTAAAAACACAACGTTATGATTTGAAAAGATAATACTATTATGTACATTCATAGAATAAGCTCTAAAGCTTCAGTGTAGTGTATTGAAATAATGAAATGTGCACCATCTCAGCCAAAAGACGACCACTGTTGGACAAAGGCCTCCCCCAAGGTTTTCCACGACGACCGGTCCTGTGCCACTTGCATCCTGCGGTTGCCCGCGACCTTCACTAGGTCGTCGGTCCACCTTGTGGGGGGAGGTTTATTCTAAAACACACAGTAACAATTTATTTAATCGTGAATATTCAGTCATCAACATCAGACAAAAATAAATCAAAGTATCAAAATCTGTTCAACTACGCCGTTACCATAGGGCGGTGGCAAAAGTAGTAGGGCGAAACGTTCATTGATGTGGGGCGTCGGCGGGCGTGCGGCGAAACGACCGTATGGATATAGAGCTGAATGCACTGGCGACCCACCTGTACAGGGCACTCCCGTCGCCTGTGGACCGCATCGTTCGTTATCTGCATCAGATAGAGACGTAGAGTTTCCTTGCAAGACAAAATTTATCCAGCTAAGCTTACTTACCTAACTTCGTAAACATTCTCGCATTTAGTATAGGTGGAGGGTAACGTGTAAAAGATAATATACAATGCAAAACCAAATTCAAATAGATTAAATGATGGATAATTACAACATTACTTACATTAAATTACATTTTAATACTTAAAAAGCTGGATAAACATTTTTTTACCACTAGGTATAGTGATTTTAGCAATTCGACCCTTAACAGATTTTTTATTGTACGCTATTAACCGTCTTCTTCACCCCTACCAAAGAAAATAAACTATTAAGCTATTAAGGTGTATCAATGATTGTATCCAACTCTATTAGATTGCAGCAATCGTAATGTAGAGCACCAACACGTCTTGATTTGGATATAAAAATAGTAACATTAATGGCGTTGATATTTCCGCAGCCCACCTGCAATTTTATTGCTGCCAACATAGTTTCATAATATGTGGAAACTAGATCAGATAAACATAATGTAAGTATTTTTAACACTTACTGAAGTAAAATTACAGAAAAGGCCACTAAACGGTGCGACGATACTAAAAAACAAAATACCGCAGAAAATAACATCAACTTCTCAATTATGTATTTCATAATATGTGGAAACCAGAACAGATAAACATAATACAAGTATTTTTAACACTTACTGATGTAAAATTACAGAAAAGGACACTAAACGGTTCGACGATACTATAAATCAAAATACCGCAGAAAATAACATCAACTTCTCAATTATTTCATAATATGTGGAAACCAGAACAGATAAACATAATACAAGTATTTTTAACACTTACTGATGTAAAATTACAGAAAAGGCCACTAAACAGTTTGACGATACTAAAAAACAAAATATTGCAGAAAATAACATCAACTTCTCAATTAATACGAAAGCTTCTGAACGATATCGACACGGAATCCTTTATCATATTCACAAAATTAAGACCACACACCTACTCAAAATTAAAGAGAATTTTATTTATACCATTCATCAGAAGAGAGATGCGATCAAACGAAAATAAAACGATCGAAGCGACAGAAAATTTATAATAATAACTAAGTCTTTATTCGTAGTTTTTTTTTGTGGTGCCCAAATAGGATAAGTCACGCTTCCCTTTATCCCTTACACAAAAGATCTAAATACGTCGGTAGGTCAAGTGTCGGTTTCCCGGACGTGAGACCTCGCCGTACCCGTACAACAAAGACCTCGGCTTTTTTTAGTTGAAAAGTTTTGTGACAGGTCGAGAGGGTGCAGTGTGAGTAGAGAAAGTTCTTCAACAATGCGTCATTGGCAATTTGGTATGTTTTGGGTGCGGATTTGTTAGATTTTGATTAGAGGGTCTTTTTAATTTGATGTCATCGTTCGTAAATATTCAATTAAATTGGAACATTTTCTTCTCAGTATTTACTAATTAAACAGTGCAGGTGAATGTTTGGTGAAAGTTCCAGAAATACTTTATCTGTCAACAGATTTGTTTCTAATTTCCCTTTGTGTCGTTGCAATCTTTTAGGCCATCCTCTTTCGGCCGTCCCTCTCTAACGGTGGAGAGCTTTCGTACGGATGGATGGAAGCGCTTTTGGCTAAGCTGGCTCGGGTTAGTCAGAGGCGCGCGCGCACCGGCCACGCGCGTGTTGGCGACGCGATGTCACTGTGCAGCACGCGAAGGGTTACCTCGCACGCGGCTATATCCGTCCAGACTACAGTAGACAGTTTGTTACGATCCTACGGTTACAAGTGTTTGTTTTACCCTTTACCGTGTGTTTAGATTTCTGGGCAACATTCAGTTTTATTGATGAACCATAAAATTCAGATTTTGAGATGTAATTAAATTGACAGCTGCACGCAGTTCGAGCTAACCGTCAAAATAAATAAACATGCAACAATTACACGTGAATTTCCTAATCTGAAAGGACGTGCAAGCGTTTTGGCCTTGGAGAAGTTTGCAAAGTTCAATTTCAATACTGACGTTCCAAATCGTATCTTAAGATAAATTGCAAATGTTAGATTGTGAGTGCATTCGGAAAGATTTATTACGCGATCGTGTTTAAGCTTTTTGCTCCTGCAAATGGATTTGGATCGTACCAAGATCGTTCACTGCATTAAGGGTACACTATCATACATCTCGATATAGAATTGTGTTGCCATTGATCACCGTATTCATTCATCCGTATCGAGTCATTGTTCATTGAGCTTCAACAACAGTAGCTAGTGCAACAGTATTTTATTATATCGTATTCAAAATGCAATCTTTTGCAAGAATATAACAAAATACTAGGTACCTCATCGACATTACCAAGAACGAAGTGTGACCGTCCAAAATAGTATGTATGGACACAGTACAACTCAGTCATTCGCGGGAAATAATATTGAAACATGTCGGTATTACCAATACCGCTCATATTCTGATGAATAACACGCATCAAAACGCCTTTAGTTTATTGT
Organism: Drymonia ruficornis; assembly: GCA_947859195.1. Classification (NCBI taxonomy): domain Eukaryota; kingdom Metazoa; phylum Arthropoda; class Insecta; order Lepidoptera; family Notodontidae; genus Drymonia; species Drymonia ruficornis. The sequence continues at coordinate 18,769,015 of OX401904.1, forward strand.
CGAAATGCGGTTGCGATAACAGATATATTTCGCTGCATGTAGTGTGCGCTGAGCATAAGTCTAGTAATTGCAATGTTAGGAGGTATCATATCTTCCAAAATAATAATACATCAATGAGGTACCTACGTAATTGTTTTACAGTAAGAAGAAGATTCATAATGAAGATTTAATCGGCGATTCGGCGATTTCATAAGGCGTTTTTATATGATTAGATAATAATAATTTCGATTTCAACTACGACTCTGGCCATTATTGTTAATAGTAATGGCCCTATTAGGTTAATATTTCCAAGACTTAATGGACTATTACGTTAGTATTATATTAAATTATATCGTTTTTTTCATAGTCCACACACAATAAAAAACAATTGAAGTATCTTACGCGATCGTAGCTATGGCAGATATAGGAGATTTATCGGCCGTATCAATTGAACTTAAAACAAGCGAACAAGCTCAATTAACCGCGTATCTAATGACATCCATTGCTCGTGGCAGTAACCATACATCAAAAACACATTAAACTACAATGTTAATGAAATAATAATTGTGAATTGCACGAAGCAACCGCTCCCTGTAATGATCCATTGATTATTGATATCATTTTGTTGCATAGTTGATACCTATCGATTGATTTGGGCTTGGTGCGTCCAGATGCCTCGCATGAATCGCCCAAATACTCATGTTATGGCATTATGTCTATACGTTCCGACGTCAAAACTGAGTGCTCGGGCGCGGCATGCGCCTGATGTAGACGCAGCCAGTGACGAGTTGTTTTTCATTTCAAGTATAATTTTATTGGATAAATAAATGACTTGTGCCATAAATATATGGTCAAGGCGCCTCAGTAAATACTAAAGATGATGTCTACTACAAATAATCATCTTTTGCTTTCTTTTTTACCTACTAGTTATTGGGTAGATGAAAATAATCTGAATTAAAAATAATCACTTTTAATAACATAATTGGGTGGAACACTAAAATAACTTACTGTAGGTACTCTACTTTCAATATTATAATTTTCGTCTACCCACTTTCTTCCTAAGTTTCTTCTAATAGCTCTAGTTATGAATTGCCACTCCTACGCATCCACAATAGCTGTTTCATTACGTGTTTCCTTTACGACTGTATCTCGCAAATGAGTAGTCAGATTCGTTCAGCTGTGAATTGAGCGGGCGAATAATATTGACTTGGATCTGGGATAGGGTTGGCAGAAATCGGAATTTATCCAAATTTATTGATATGTTACAGTAATATTATCAAGAGCAGTGGAGTCGAGCACTCGTTAAACGTTTATTATTGGAAAATCCGCACAAGGGTTCCTTTTTTGCATACATGACTACCATCTTACTTGTAACCTTGGCAATGCCTACTGGTGTTTGATTTGATTATAAAAAATCTTTTTGCATTTTGGACTTTTTCGTTTTTATTAGGGTTTCGTACCCAAAGGGTGCCAAAGGGACCCTATTACTAAGCCTACGCTGTCCGTCTGTCTGTCCGTCTGTCAGCGGGCTATATCTCACGAACCGTAATAGGTAGAGACTTGAAATGTTCACAAAATGTATATTTCTGTTGCCGCTTCAACAACAAACACCTAAATAAAAAAAGTTTAAAAATAAAAGGGGTACCCATACAAGAAACAAGATATTTTTAACTTTTTATTCTACGGTGGTACGGAACCCTTTATGTCCGAGTCCGATACGCACTTGTCCGGTTTTTATTTGAATGTTAGGTAAATGGCTGAATAGCTTTATAATTTTTGCCTGACAACCCTATCCTAAGCGTAGCAACCACAGCTTGTTTACCTACACAGGGACTATTTATAAAATTCAACGAATTGTATGTGTGAACATTGCACAGAATTTATTAGTTCATGTGGCTACAATATTTCCACATGGAATATTTTTAATGTAGTAGATGATATGAGTACTAGTCATTTGGTTTTCCTAATCTAAATTCATTTCCTTCACTAGAATGAGTCTTGAAAATATGTAGAACAAAACTTGATACATAAGGGCACGGTGGTAGGTATGTAATAAAAATAACTGGTTAATAGTTAGTCATTAAATTAAAATTAGACAAGTTTATGCGTAATATGATCCTGCTACTTACGTATAATACTTATAGCCAAAAATAAGTCATAACCTTTGAATTAGCCCTCGATAACAAAAGCGGCCTGACTCACTCCGTTAGGCGATTACTACACCTACACTTTATTTAAATGCACCTAAAGAGCAGACTATTTCGACTTGCTTAACATGTAAATAGGTTATACTGATTTATCATTCAAAATATTCACGAAAAATTACATTTGATATTTGCCTTATAAGTCCTTAATCCGACATTCATGTTGTTTGCATACCCAATGGCTGCGTCTATGAGAGGCGAGCGGCGCGCCCGAGCAGTCAGTTCAGACGTCAAAACTGACTGCTCAGGCGTGTCGCTCTCCTCTTGTAAACGCAGCCAATGTACCTACATAATGAACGAAGTGTGTTGACATATTATGCAAAAAGTTGTCAGCCTAATCAGTTGAAACTTGATAGATGGTACGTGGTACTTGTATATAATAAATAAATAATATCCTGGGACATTTTTGTACACACGGTTACCTGATCCCAAACTAAGCAGAGCTTGTACTATGGAAACCAGATAACTGATATTACTACATATACTACTTTTTTATTTGTAAAAACATACTTAATATACACATACACCCAGACTCCGGACATACAAACATGTTCATGCACACAAATGCATGTCCCGGGTAGGAATCGAACCTACGACCTGCAGCGTGAAAGGCGCCTCAATGCCAACCACGCTAACGGGCCCGTCATATTTGTAGAAACAATTAAACATGGAAGCAGTCGCGAGCTGTCGACTGCAACCAGCTGCAATAGAGCTGTCGGTTCTGACAGCAAAATGCAGTCCGTGTATGGCGGCGCTTACTTGTAAATATTAATGTAGAGAAAGCATGTCAAATTATGAGCCTCGGGGTAGGTATTTTAAATTTTGAATACAATCACACATTGAGCTTTTAAGTTAGGGTATTGAAGCAGCATACCCCTTATTTCAAACAGTCCTCGTTCTGCTTTTCATTCAAACTGCTATCATTAGATGTGTCCATATGGCGCGCATGCCTCACCCGAGCACTCATATTATGACATTACGTCTATGCGTTCCGACGTCTAAAGTGAGTGCTCGCGCGAGGCATGCACCTGATGAAGACGCCGCCAATCCGTTCAACCCCAATTTCCTCTATTATTTCTTGAGCTAAACGTTCAATTGACACCTCATAAGGAACGTCACTCCAAATCAAATGCAGTCACTCATGGGACAATGGCGAGACCGCACATCTGCGTCCCAAATTCAACCAAGGTCGATACATCCACTTATCAAGCATCGGATCCAATAACGGAACGAACCGTTTTAGTGACGAGCTGTGCCTTATTTGAGATGTTAAATGTAAACAAAGATGACAGGAACTTTGATCTTTCGCCACAGTACTGCACATAATCTCACGTACTACAGATCAGAAACCCATCTTCACATTTATCTCTTGCCCATTAACGACGTTAAATTCTAGCGTGATTTTGAGGCCATTACATTAGCCCGCAGCACTACTAAAAAACATGGAACTGGTTAGTAATCCAAGTTACAAACTATTTGGTGACGCTAGTCGCGCGTGAAACATACTCGCTCTACTCAAAAGGAACGCAACCGGTTAATATCTCCCTAAACTCCATACAAAAAAAAAACAAAACACAATCACTCAAGTACGAGGAGGTTTGCAAAATTGTTTTAACCGCTGAAAAGTTTCTCAAAATTAGTCTCGCGCAACCAGCATGTCGAGTCGCGTGCTACTAATTACTAATTATTTACTTACCAGTTTCTTTAAGTAGCGTCGTGGACGAATGGCCTAACACTTGTACTTACGGAATACGAAATTGTTTTTTGCAAAGCACAATGTTAACAGCCGCATTCAATCCTTTTACGGGAATCCTAAATTTTAATGGACGAATTATCTCATATTGTGTGTTTTGCTGTAAATGTCCATGTTTTATGATTATGTCACAAGGGGTCGTTGCTCCGGGGCGCACCTTCCGCGTAGTTATAAATACGGCGGCGTGTGTCGAACTTTTGACAAGCGTGTAAATAAACACCGCGGATGCGGACGTAGCGTCAACGCCGCGCCGCCCGCCCCGCACAGCGCAACTTTTGCGTTTTACGCGAGCTTACGCAAGTCTTCAAACGATCTAAACGATACGATATTATTACATAAACATAAATACCCGATATTTATCATCAACGGTGGTAGAAACGGTAGGTAGCAATGGAAGGTGATTGGCCAAGCTTTAGCCAATTGACTGCAGCTTTTATACGGGCTGGCTCGACCGGGGTAGTACAACCCTCTCCCAGAAGATCGGCGCAAAGTAACAATTACAGCTGCGTTTCGTACGATGAGTGAGTGTCTTCGTTCCACTATCCTTCAGGTCAGCAATGTGCGAATAATGCCTTTGGTATTGCCAGCATCTATAGGTTACTGTAACTGCTTACCATCAAGCGGGCCATATGCTTGTTTGCCACATCTGTCCGAAAAAAAAACGGTAAAATTATGACGTCAATGCTTCTTTAAATTTTATTCCCCTTTATCTCATCTTTAATTTTATAGCCTTGAAGTGTTTATTGTGCTTTATCAGTTTTTATGTTTCACAACTTCTTTTACAACGCGGGAGCTTATTTTTGAGGAGAAATTGTCTGAATGCTTTTATTTGTATTATTATTTTCTCCACTTGTGTCATTATGCGTTTCCGTTTTCATCGTACTAACGACGACTATAACGTTTCAAAGACACGTCCGCGTCAGGAACGTAGTGTCCCGTTTTCCTCTTCCCCCGTGGTCTCCTCTTCCTTATGCGTTATTTATTTTTCTTGGCAACATTTAGCTGAATATAAGCGTTTGTAACGGTTCAACGATAGTGCACTTACGTAATAAGATTTTATAGCTAACGATTTTTAATGGTAATTAAATTAAACTGTGATTAAATAAAAAATATATCGCCAGACTATCACACCAACTGTATGGTCCCAAACTACGTAAAGCTTTTACTATGGCTACCATTACCATACAATGGACTGGGGACTGGGGGCAATCCGAGTGTCACCGTTACCAGTTCAACTTACGAAAAGGCCATTTCCGAAATTTGCCTCTGGCGGGAATCAAACCTGCAACCACCCGTGAGTCGAGCAGCCTACGCTCGAACCGTTGTGCCAAGCGGTCGTCAAATTAAATATTGGATGATTATTGCAGCAAAGAATGAAACTCCGCAAATAAATCTAATTTCTCAAAATACCCGGTAAACAGCACTATCGTTCGAGGTCTGAACTAATTAACTATTAAATTTATTGCAGGGAAGTTGCTTTTATCAATGGATTGATAGCACTCTATGACCTTTGCATATCTATATTTTTTTATCATAAATCGTTGCTATTTCGCACAAGCCACACGATAGCGAAGGGGGTGAGTGACGACGACCTCGCTTTATCTCGTGGGCAGATCATATCGTAGGAGGAACGTTCAACCTTTGCCACTCGGTTTATTAAATGAACCAAATTACCCAATTAAGTGTTAATACATCTGGTCATGGTGATTCATTTCGAACTAATATCTAATTTATATGCGTTTTCTTCATTGCTTTTCCGGCCAACCCACGTAAAATATTATAACCAAATTTAAATCTATGGTAATCTTATCAGTATTTGTTTATGGAACACTTTAGTGAGCATAATATTCGTCGCGTTATGAATTTGCATACATTATTTGATTAATAATGTTCCGGGTGTAAATATTATTAATAACTATTCTCATAGAGATGTTCTAATATTTCCTTTTGACCTCGGTCCATGCATAAAGACAAAAGTAATAAATAAATATTACCGGGCCCACCCACTGAACGGTTCTCAGTCATTGTTTCAAGCTTGCATCTACTATTTCATTTCAATATAATTGTGTGGCGCCTACACTCTGATGTTGATATTCATCTCTACAACTACACGCATCCCGATAATGATTTCATAAAACCGAGGTGCCTTGTTCACAATGCTTGGTTGAGATTTAGAAAAGAACAGCCTGTATTTATAATGCTAATAAAAAAAAAACTGAGTTTTGGTTAGATCTTCATTTGTTTTCGAGTGACATGACTTTTTATGACAACCTTCATAGAATAAAGGCACAGTAGTAAAGGTAGGAGTTGGTAGCGAGCGGCAGACGGCAGACGGCAGGCGGCACACGTCAATCCCATAGAAATTGGTGCCGTCGTGACGTCATGGCCCATGTCATCGTGACAATTTTGTATGAAACTGACGGCGACAACTACCGTCGCAGCAACTGCCGCCCGCAACCAATTCCTACCTTTAAGGGTAATGATCTGTAGAGTCGACACGATGCTCACAAAAATATTATATTGCGGTTACTGTGTACAATATTACATTTAGGAACGGATTACTCAGTTTAGAACACGTCAGCTCGACTTTTATAGCGTTCGTTCTTTGAATTATTTGTTTACAGTGTCACAGTGGGATTTATCGAAGTCTCAGTTCTTCAAAACCTAAACAGATCGGTAGAGTTATAGCTGTAGGGGTAATAATGTTTTCTCTGAATATTCTGTTTGGCAGTTAGGTCTACTATAGCATCGTGTTCGTTAGTTCTCTGACCCAGTGTAGTCTGCGTAGTGACGCGCGTGGGCGTCTCCGGCGCCGGCCGTAGAGTAAATATTCTCAGAACTTTATCGCACAAACGCGCAGACGTAACCATTCATTCATGAACCGTAGCATACCTTGCGTTTGTGTAGATCAGTTCAATACGCACAAATATTCTGAGGGCTGCATAGGTCACAACATATTGGTTTGTATCGATCATTGTGTCGGCACAACTCTAAACACGTCGGAGGAAAAATACGGGCTGTGTGAAATATATGGGCGCAAATCACTTCCCGGCGGCGACTGAAATCATAAACACATTGTTGCATCATTGATTTTAGTTTTTTGTCTTCTTGTTGCCCAGAAATCGAATAGCAAAGCACAAAAAGCACATTCTTAGATACAATAAGTATATCTACAATTGATTCTCTTTCAGTTCTGCTTATAACGATCGTTCACAAACACTATTAACTTATCAAGATTAAAAATGCACTTAGTGTGGACTCGTTTCCGATATAATCGCCATAAACTATTGATTAGAAAATTAGTGAAAGTGTGACAACATGATTCCGACGTGCATTAGAGCCCCTCGTTCAATACAAGGCTCCACCGATGATGTCACTCGGCAGACCCGCTCTATTGTACAGGTAAAGATATATTTAGTATGTTGCCCTAGTTTAGCAGTAGTCTTACTAATATTAGGCGTGTCCACAACACACGCATGCAGCGAGAGGCAGCTTTGCTTCGCTATGTTTGACATGGCGAGCGCGTGGCATATGCTCGCCCTGCCTCACCCGACCGCTGTCATTTGCCTCGCTTAGTTTGGCCCAGTCATGAGGCAAAACTATAATGTTGATAATGTCAGCTATACGCTTCTCTGTCGAGAGTGTAGGTTGGCTCACTGTTTGCCGCGCGTGGCATGCGACTGAGGCAACCGCGCGTGCCGTGCGCGGCATGTGGGTGAGTAGCCTCGCGCGGCATGCGTGTGTTATGGACCCCGCTATTAAATTATCACTACGAGAGGCTTGCGAAATGCAATTTTAAATATACGAAAAACCTAACAACATTTCTGTTAATATTTATTTTTCTTTGGCCTAGTGTTGAAAGAAATATAAATAATGTTTGGCACTCACGACGGATTTATTTTTGTTACGTATTAGAAAACGCTTTATTGAAACGTTCTTACCGAGCGCAGACGTTGTTTACCTACTTTACACCTGATACTGCTAATAAAGTGAAAATGACGAGCTAAATACACTTACTAACAAGTTCTTAGAAAACTCAATACTGACCTCGTTCCCCCTTGTCTGACAATGTAGGATGCTAAACGCCGCTTCAGGGCGACACCTATAGGCTAAAGGTTACGATGTAAAAACCACTCGGTCACGCGAATTGTCATACATTGAAACATCTGAATACCGATACATGCACTTGACTGACCTACTTGTTTTATTTTTTTTACACTGTACTGTGTGGAAGTCCTTGACCCAAAATGGGACTTTAAGTCTGCACCCTTTAAGCGAATTACATTGTATCAAAAGAATAATTTATTGAAAATAAATAATTTTACTTCATTGTGTTTAGACTCGACGATTTTAAATTATAATTTACCTAGGAATTATTTATGTATGTCAAGCAATCGGCATTAGGTACGTGACATACATTACCGTAATTGCTAAATCATACAGGAATCATTATATGCTATCTACAATCCTTCTAAACTTTAGAGTCTAAAGTGTCCGAGAGTTAGTGGAAGCCGTACGGTGTCACACCTAGTCCCTAGCTCTGTGATATTAAAAGCCCCGCGACCTCATTCCACTTCCGCACTAAACGCTTTTAAGCTCCACCTAACGTCGCACGGATTGACGTCAAATCATCGATAGTGTTGGTTGACGTCTATAACGTGAGTATCGCTTACACGTCACGGATACGTTACGGAAAGTTAAGTAAGTGTTTGATAAAGTGAACAATGTATAAGAAAGTTGTTGCTCTATTTCAAAGAAATGTTATTTTAACGAGACGTTTTCTGGATCGTAAATCTTCGTATTCCTCGTCTGTGTCTCATCCCATTGTATTGGAGTCTGCTTTTAGTATATCCTGATTAAGCTGATTACCGATAGGTATTTGCGAGTGATTACTCACAAATGAATCTACAATAAGAGTTAGACCATGTTCAGATTTTTTTCGGGTTTCTGATTGCCTTTATCAGAATGGTAAATATAAACCGTTGTCGTTGAGATTATTTTCTTAAATTAGGTATCTTAATAATTGTGAATGCCACTTACAATCTTAATAGCGTCGTTGAATGAACACGACTTTCAGTTGACCACAATCAATGTCAAAGCCAGGTCGAAATTATGCAAATGTCTCGCGCTATTATATCTTAGCCTCGATTAATTTTTATTGGCTCAATTGATACAAATTACATTGTAGATATAACTTTATAGTACCTACTATATGGTCCCAAACTAAGCAACGCATGTACTATAGCTACGATATAATGGACTGGGGCGATCCCAGTGTCACCCAGACCAGGGCAAATTACGAAAACGCCGTTTCCGAAATGAGCGGCCTTGTTAGTATACTTAATTAAGTGTCTTGCAAAGTGGAACAAAACAACACACCAGATAATCAAAGATGTTTAAGTAATCAAATAGTTATAATTTAATTCATCATTCAGTAACTAAAAGATTATTATTTGTATTGGAAACAGCAAGATAAAATATTATTAACATACAGTGAATCGGCTAGGTATAGTGGGATATAAAATAAGAATTTCAATCGCCAAATCTGCAAGATAGTAGTTCTAGTTCTTAGCTATTCTCGAAATATACTTACTAAAAGTTTTAAAGTTAGGTAACTTAATAAATACAGTCTCATTTCATTGACTCCCTACTTAGTTTTCACTAGACTACCCTGCTATTACGACTTTATTATTCTCTAGATCCCGGCTGCCATGAGACACCGATGAGTCAAGCTTTTCCTGGAAAATGTTCTACAAGTTTTTCGTTTCTATTGGCACGAACTGAATTTAAATTACTTAGAACATTTAAATGGCTTGTAGATATATAACAACAACTTTCTTGTTATTTTGCACTACAAATATCTTCATATTATTTTTAGCTATATTAAAAAATATATACAATTCAATTAAGTAGATATATAATATAAAAAAAACTTTCCTTTTTAATTCGTACCTTCACATTCAGTGTGAGAATACCTACGCTTTCTTAAGATAAAGAATATAAATTATTTTGGGAAATATTTTGTACATTTCTCATGTCAATTGTACATTATTTACCGGCAATTTATCAAAATCGTGACGATAATGACAACGAGAATGCACTTTCTTTATGTAAGAACATGATAAAACGGAACGCACGATTCCTAAATTTCCAACACACAGTGGTTGACGACTCCATTATGCCTCCGTGCGAGTGATCAAAGCGTGACTTCATGTCACCAAGATGATCTCCTTCAAGGAATTATTAAACTCTCTCTGCTTATCTATAAAAATAAATAAACAATTAAAGTGTCTGTTTGTAATGTCAAAATAATAGTTTTTTACTAAATGCATATAAAAGAATATACGGCACTTACATAGACTTAGCACGCGCTCGAACGATAATATATGTAAGGGTACTTATAACAAAATAGCAATTTAAAAAAAAAAACTGTCTGTCTGTCTGCCCTTCTGTCTTTCTGTCTGTCTATCTGGATGTTTGTTTTGGCTAATCTCCGAAACGGCTGAACCAATTTTGACGGAACTTTTATTGGTAGGGTATGGTAGATAGCTGATGTTATATTGAGTAACTTACTTTTATTTTGGCAAACATTGATAAACATTATATTTTTATTAAATCCCACGCGAACGAAGTCGCGGGCACAGCTTGCCTATAAAATCACAGTCCAAAATTAATTCAGCTTGCAAGTTTTATGAAAACAATCGAGGCAGGGAGCCACACGCGGGGATACACCGTGCACAGTGAATGAATCCGACGACTTGTTTATTTTGGCCAGCGTTTAGGGACGGACGAATTACGCAGCATATTGTGAGCGTAAATTACGTTTGTTGAAAGCAAACAAAGTCACGTTATTCGGTATTATACCAAACCAGTTGAATACATTAATTATCCCTATTTTAACTTTCTACCCCAAGTTTGCCTATTTATATTATGAGCAACTCATTTACATCGTACTATGGTTAATTAACCGGACCACAACTTAGGGAAATAGAACAGTAATAAGTAGGTCTTAGATTAGAATAAGGAATAATATTTTACGCAGTTTCCAACAGTAGGTGCCAACAGTTTGTGAGCTTCAAGCGATATAAAGGCAGACGCCGCTGCCACTGCGGTCAACCGCAATGAAAAGTGGAAAACTAGTTCTGCGATAGTCTTGTTTCGAATGTCAATGCTTCTTACTCGTCGTATGGCGGCACCACACACTGGCTTATGACTTGGATCCAAGCTTGGCTACAAATTGAATGGCCAATAATTGTAACCAAGGTATGCGGCCACACGTTGGCTCCATTATCTTTTGGCAAACACACTAGCTAAGACCATGGAGCGTCTAATTTTTACCATCTGATTCAACGTAGCCTTCCCTGATATTGGCCTATATGCGCTTCTAACTGGGTCTTCACCTCATGAATCAAAATATTTGTTTGTTAATGTAAATTGGTAAAATATTGCAATGTCATTTCAGCTAAAAAATATCGCCAGACTTACACACCAACTGTATGGTCCCAAACTAAGCAAAGCTTGTGCTATGGGTACTGTACAATGGACTGGGGCGATCCCAGTCACACCAAGACCAGGGCATGAACGCTCCATATCAAGAGGCCAATCTAGCAAAATGGAACGATCTTGTTTGTATAAGAGATCCATGTGAATAATAAATGAACGGGTACGAAACCCGTCGTGGTCTGAACCTTATTTTTTCATCTATGGTCTGAACGTGAAAACACAGTATCTAAGGCAGGTAGATAAATAAAACCGATGATATGTTGTCGGCGGCACAAAGAAAGAACCCAGTAACACGGTCCACCGTGTCAGAAGCGGATACAAGTTATTCTCGATACATTCATCTATATGGCGATAAAAATGTCCCGTCGGCCAGATTTATTACAATCGGCGTCTATTCGGGCCCGATTTGAATAAACGGCCGTGTGATAAGACGAAGCTTCACTTATCTGAAGCACCTTCGAATATAACTTGTCATGATTATTCTATTAACATGTTCGATTACCAGATACAATCTTGGAATATTTTTTTATGATAATCACTTTTTAGTATGGAAGCTATCTATTTGATCTATACAGAGTAACTTACTTTTTTGTAGTAGATACATATTGTACCTTTTGTGTTTTGTCAGAACGTACAAGAATCTTTAATACGATTGTATGTAGAAACTTTTTGGGGCAAGTTCCATCCTCCTATTGTTTGCTTCCTGTGAAATCTTAAGGTATATTCATCGTTCGTGTATTCAAACCAGCGGCAGTCTTTATGCAGGCTATAAAATTTCAGTATAGATGCAGTTGTAGTGCAGTTAATAGTGATACAACTGCACTAAAAATTACAACTGACAGTGCAGTCCGCTTGCAGTCATTTTAGAGTTGCAAACCATAACCAAATATATTCAGCTATTTCTAATTAAACTTCTAATCTAGTCATCATTAAGTCATTAAACGGACCACCCTCTGGAACCATTAGCATGTAAGATGAGCTAGTGGAGTGGCATCACGGCATCACACATAGACTGTTTAATCCAGTACTTGTGGATCTGACGGTCGGCCTCCAGTCGCCGCCGGCGTCGCACTGTCGCGTCTGCGCCACTTGTCCCCATTCTACAGTAAATTTACTCGAATATGACTTAATCCTTTTAAGAATTCATAGCGCTGCACATTACACTCACTTATTAACTTACGGATGACCTCATAGACCTGAATACAATGGCATTTTTTACCACACACTTCAAGTTAAGTGCTTCTCGAAAAGCTGTAACATAAAAATCCTTTTTACATTTCTTCTCAATGAATCAGGGTACAGAATAATGTAAGGATAATGTGTGAGTAAGATTTATCATGCTCTTGGTGGCATTCCCAAGTTTCCGATGCGCTAGGTACCCGATACTGAAGCACCGTGCGAGAAATTGCCGTTAAAGTTTTAGTGGCAATTATACATCATAAGTCCTATAAAACCTTATCTGCGATCCTTTGTTAGTCATTAGTCGGTAGTTTGTTTATCTGAAGCGGCTGAAGCTCGCCATATCGACTTTGTTAATGCGATAAAAACACTTGTTTGGTAATTGAGTAATCATTTTGAAAAAGGTGTTATACTTTATGAGGATATCTTGTATCATTAACAGCTTTAACCTGATCCATATTTACACCCAACCGTTATTTAATTGTTGTTATTTGTCAATAGATCTACACCGACTGGGCGAACCACTACCTCGAGAGGGCGCGGTCTCGGCGGCGCGCGGGCGCATCGGGCGGCGGGCTCGCACGCGACTGCGCCGACGGCCTGCTGCTGGCCGACGTGCTGGAAGGCGTCACCGGCCTGAAGGTGCCGAGAGCCCATCGCAAGCCGAGGAACCCACAACAAATGGTGAGTATCCTACAAGCTACTGCATAGGGATGATGCTGCGGTGGAACCTGGTATATTCTTATGCTGACACCCGTCAAACCTCCTCGTGGTTATAATTTCCTGGTATTTGAAACGCATCTATCATGAAGATCGTTAAATAAACATTATTATATATTTTTTAGAATGTGATGTAGATAAATTAAATAATCTTACTAACAATGTCAATAACCTATGGAATCTTAATTGGCGTCAGACGTGATTAATTAATCAAGATTATGGTGACTAGCAAATTGTCTAGACTCTATTCCATATAGAGCGTCTATAACACAAAAAGCTCCGCCAATTATTAACGTATTTTTAATATCGTTATTCCGCTTAGTTTCTTATGAGACGTCGTTATTAATTTTCCAATAACCAATAAAATCAATCATCGTTTGTCCAAACAAAACTTTCAAATATCCGGCGCGTTTTGTTTATTATTATTCACGGCCAAAAATGAAAGCGGCACAGGAATATTTGGTTTACCGAAATAGCTATCGGCTCACAAATCATTGGGGCAGGTACACACACGGCACTACACAAGTGGAGTCCGTGCCTTGTATGGTGCGCCGATGTGATAGGTAACACAGAAACCCGAATCCTGCTGCGTAAACGACGCTCAGTTTCCGGTGCGTACTATGAAAGTATTACCTGTACGAATTTAACTGCACGTTGTTATAATCATCCAATCAAATGTAACGTAGACACGTGTAGACTACTGTACAGACTAGAGCTAGTCTAGTATATAGACTAGTGTGTGTGTAGTGAGTCCTTGAATATTATGATGGATTTTAAATATTGATAATTTTGATTTGACTGTAGTACATTGTGCAATAAACTACATTATCTTCATTTTAATATGCCTTCCGAAAACTTTAGGGGCTTGGATCATCCTACGATAAACTCAGCAAAATGATTTCTCAAAACAAAGATAGGTGGATACTGATAGTATTTTGTTACCTATTAGATTTTATTTACACAGTAGTAATGTGATCCGTTGCGGCGTGGAGGCCAAGCTCTGGCGACCACATCCGCCAATAGCCGACATGATACCTACCTACAGAAATTACGTAACCTTATGTATAACTTGTACATGCCTGATTAGTATAAATTAATTACATAATGGTGGTAGAGACAAGCTGTAGCCAATTGAATGCAGCTCATATATTATGGGCTGGCTCAACTAAACCACCCTCTCACAGAAGATCGGCGTAAAGTAGCTATCACAACTGCGTTTCGTACGATAAGTCAGTGAGCCGGATGCCTAACACCCCATTCCTCTCCTTCTACCCCACTGCCCTCACGCACTGCCTCTACAGATCGGCAACGAACGAGCGATACCTTTGGTATTGCAAGCATCTAAAGGCTACCGTCAACTGCCTAACATCAGGCGGGCCGTACGCTTATTTGCGGTTGATTAATTCATTTGACTGTACCTACAATTAAGAAACTTAGCACATCAAAAAACCTATCAAAATACAAATCGAAATAATCAAACAATTTAATTCATTCCAATAGAAATCATAAACGCCATTAAAATATAAGAGGTAAATTGAATTTAATTTATATATTAGTACCCATAGCCAATTAAGCACCATTTTTCGAAGTAGGTAATTATTAATGTCGACGAAAACCGAGATTTACGTCGGCACTAAAACCGGAGCACTTTTTGATTTGTTACCATTCTGACGGAACCGTTGACTTATAACAGCCCCATAGCCCCATTTTAAATACGTATTTGACCATAAGCATAACACCAGAGGGCTAAGAATAAGTCGTAAAGCCCGGCCCGATAAGCTGACAGGTTGTTAAACATGAACTAACCAATCGATAAAGCTACAATCGTAGCTTAACTTGTGTAATTTAATTCAAGCAACAAGCTCGAACCGTATCAGGGGTGTAAAAACTGAAAAACTATTAAACCATTTCAAAATTACCCTTTCACCACATAATTTTTATTATAACAAGCTTTACTATAACAACTTTAGCATCGACAGATAATAATTCGATGACAAAAAGAGAAAAAAAAAAAAAAAAAATTTAGTATTTCCAAAAATACAATTTAATGTTTTAGAATCCGTTTTCGATAACGATTCAAATATTTAAAAATACCCGTAGATTTCGTTATTACACATTTACATTCCTAGTATATTAGTGTCAAAATTCGTAGGTGATAGGGCCTGTTATATTATAAACATTCTAAGATTGTCGAAAAAGTTTAGTGAAGTTTGTAGCTTGGCCTGTAAATATTTACATAAAAACCGCAATTTTGTTATTTACCTACTAAACCTACCGTAGGTTTCTCGGTAATATAACATCACAGTGGAATCACTTGTTTGTTCGGTAAATATAACAGGCGCCAGAGATGACGGTGTGGTCAGTAATGAGTAAGTAGGTCTAGCCTCTGTGTAAACAATGTTTCTAAAAAAAGAATTACTATAGACTAATAAAACAAGACGTTACATCGACGACGACGTCCACTATTGTATGAAAATGCAACCGTCAAAAGATCGCGGGGTATTGGAGAAGACCGCGCATTTTCATTGGCCCGTTCAAGATCAAGCCTTGAACAGACCAATCAAAACGTGGTGCGTTCGAATATATGCAGTGTTAGGTAATGCACATGATAGCCGAGCGGCGTCCATAGCTTATTGGTCTGTGAATTGGTATTATAACCTTTGCCCAGTACATCAGCATAAGGAAAGCCTGCCTTTTTCCTGGCTAATATGGGTCAACTATAACTAGCTGTGTGGCCTGGTTTGTTGTTGACCGGCGGCGTTTTAATCCAGGATAAAGTTTATCTCTGAAAGTAGGCACCTATGTTAAATTGCATCCCAATATGATTAAATGTTGCGTCATGTCAAACGTTTAGTGTTCAAATCAAATAATATGTGGGAAACGAAGTAACTTTAAGTTACTTAAAGTTATCATTTAACGTTACCTGAACTTACCAAAAGATAAAAATACCTCATTTAATTTATAATCTCCTTGTCGTGTAATCCCTTGCACATGAAAAACCTAATTCTAGAAATAAACTAATAATTATTTAAGCAACATCACATTCCTAGGGCACTTGTTTGCATACATTAGATCGGAAGTAGAGCATTGTTTGAGCAAGTGTTGAGGGAAATGAGCCAGCGTGAACTAGCCCCCGTCTGCGCACGGGCATGCGTCGATTTCTTACCAATTGTTATATGCTGTTGACCTCGCAGGTCCTGGATTGGCTGTAGGAATATGTTTATGTTCAACGAACTAAAATATATGGTTTGATATGCGTGGGTGCTATGGGTTTGAAATATAAAGATAGGTTACATTAGCTGCTAGACTAAACACCTAATACTTACCTAGATGAAAGTATGTTATCATCTGAAGTCTTTCTATTTATCACAGTTGATTAATCAGACGGAGTTAAAGAATACTACAATGATTGTAATTAAAGATAGCAAAATGCACTTGAGAAAGTTTCTACAGACCTAATATACCATCACTAATGAGAAACCGATGCCGTACAATGAATCTTATTAAAGAAATTGGTACATGTAATGGAGATCTATTCATGAAGCTAAATAGCGACAGGTGATAAAAAATGGTGAATCCCATATTCAGAAATTCAATCACAAAACAAACAACAGGATACCACAATCCTTCTTTCCCTAAATACACCCTTTAAACTGTTAATGGGATGTTTACGAGCCCTCCTAGGGAGATCTTTCATCGGCCTCACCGCTCGCGGGCAAAAAATCAAATACTTTAAATATTTTGAGTTATTTTTTGCGGAGCATCTGTGATAGATCGTTAGCCGAGATGACTGGGAACTGACAAACAAACGAATTGTTTGCTTGTCTAACAGTGTGATTTATTATGGACTAACGGCTATTACAAGTAGACAGAGACATGGGCTCACATATCGCACACTCGAGCTATGAAATCAATCATGGGACGAGTAGATATAACGTTATGTTGTCGCGATAACATCATAAAGCTTCAATTGCGTAGGAGTATGTTCTATTTAACCTACAGTCTCACTATCCTTGGTAGATCAATAATGTAAGTGGACCTTTTTAATTGCTCACTTTTATGCTAGCTCCTAGAACGTCTGTAATATTGATTATATCTTATAATATACCTGCTTGTGTTATCATGTAAAAATAAACATAGTCTGCAGATCATGAAATTGAAATAAAAGTTATTCTACCTAGGGTAGTAGTAAGATTTGATTCATTCATTCATATAAAAAGTAACAACGGAATATATCTATCATCAAGGTCAAATAACACGTTTCCTAATCGTAATTATAATTTTAATTGGTAATTATAATAAATTACACAATACCTTGTTTTGTACTCATCTCTTTAGATCGCAAATTGATTGGTAAAACTAGTCTGGATATAATCGCGGAACTATTACGCGTATTAAATCTGGGTGTTTCCGCTATAAGATACCGTTAGCCATTACAAAGTAAATTATCAAGTAATTCAATGCTTGTTTCATTTCGCATTGCGCTAACGAGCCATTTAGCTCACAACGGTTCTCTTTCCTACGTCTTGCCTTCGAACATGTGTAGCGTAATTGTGTCTATTTTGCGCTATCTATATCCACATGTTTCATAAAAAATAGGTCCAACTATTGAAGTCTCAAAGCTCAAATCAAGCAATACGACTAAATTTCTATTGAACTGTGAATCCTGTGGTTAAACCGATCAGAAATAAGTATAATTTACAGTTCGCTTACTGTGAGGGAAAACATCGTGAGGAAACCTATCTATCCCTCGGCATTAGGTAATAGTTAGTTCCTGTATACACAGCGACAAGGTTCACCACCTGTAGCGTCGGGTTCTGACTATCTGGTGAAACGTGGGCTTTGAGTTGGCTTAATACCTCCGCAATGTGGTGGTGTATGGCCACTCAAGCCTCTAACTACCCCCGAATGGGGATAAAAGTCGTGACGTATATGTTAATATGTTAAATAAGTATAAAGAAGACAGTTACGACAATTTATTAGTTACTTTACTTTTCTCATGATATATCCCTACCCTCATATGAACATCTGTAGCTTTTAAACGTAATCTCAGATCTTTATTCAGCTTTACACTAAACCATATTTGCACAATCGTTTACTGGCCGTGACCCGCCCGGGTCCCGGACGCGGCTTCCAGATAATCATCTCATCTGATCTTCGAGATGACGATGCACAAGTGCGCCATTGTTCCAGCTATTTAACCGTTACGGTTATGGGACAAAATTTTAATAATTTTCCTTATTAAATTTTCTAAGTATAGCCCCTTAATTTTGTAGGTTCACGAAGCTAAATAAACATAAATCTAGGGTCGTTAAGTTTTCGCGCGTTTTTGCTTGCTCTTTCGATATCACGTCGCGATCACGTATCTTCGGCTTCTAGACGTGAGTCTGTAGTGGAGTGCTTTGACTACTAAGTCTCGTAGTCTCGTACCTACCATTCATTCGCGCGCACGCCTTGCTCTGTGACGGCTGTGTTCATCGACTCGAACATACGCTCGTATGTACGCCGATATATCGATGTATTTTTCAATCGATTAATATTATTTTTAAACTCGCTACATTTATCGAGAATTGTGTTTGTGCGATATCAGTGCAGTGATACGAAAGTTAGTGATATGTGCTAAGACATTTTGATAAGTGAATTATTGACACATCTTATTTTAACGTTTAACGCAGTTTGAATACAGGTCAGTATGATTAACATTACCTAAAGAACTATGATTTAAAAAACCGTTCGGCAGTAAAGACGTGGACATATGATTGGTTATGCAAATTGGACGTTTTATTCGTTAGCTACTTTATTCATCTTTCAATTCTGTTGTGCACCGGCTTTGTGCATAATTGATTGATTTTTGATTGCTTTTTCATTTTATGATAAGGTGTTAATCATTTTAATCAGATCTACATATTCATTAGCACTTAGCGTGAGTTACAAGAGTTAAATTATGAATATTCTTTTTAACGGTAAAAAGTTAACAACTTTCAATATCTACCTTCTTGTTAGTTATCTTTACTTTTTCGTTTACGATAGAGCCTACTGCCATTAAAAAAACGTTCTTATGTATTAATATTAGCAATATCAAGGAATAGATAACACTTTATTTTTACCTTATAACCGTCTTCTCTCAGAACTAGATCATAATGGAATATGTCTAAAAAAATAAAATTGATGATATGTTCTTACAGAACATCTGTTCTAAATTGCTTTTACGATCTACCATCAAAAAAATTCAATGAAAAAAATTGGATATCAGTACAACACATAGGTACATCCGAAATACTATCCAAGTTCCTACTTATTTTCGAATCAGGTGAACACTATAATAATAATAATAATATCCTGGGACATTTTTGTACACACGGTTACCTGATCCCAAACTAAGCAGAGCTTGTACTATGGAAACCAGATAACTGATATTACTACATATACCTACCACTTTTTTATTTGTAAATACATACTTAATATACATATACACCCAGACTCCGAACATACAGACATGTTCATGCACACAAATGCATGTCCCGGGTAGGAATCGAACCTACGACCTGCAGCGTGAAAGGCGCCTCCGCGCCAACCACGCTAACGAGCCCGTCAGAATGACACTGACAATGCAAAAGTAATTATGCGGCGTCCCTAACTTTTAACGTCAAAAAAGCATCGTAATTCAGTATAAATCAGTCGTGATAATGTGTACAGCTGTAAAAATTATAATGGTGTTGCTCCCTCAAGTATCGCGCGATGCGCAGGCGCCGCTCGCACACATCGCCGCGGCCGCCTTGAACTGTCACAGCGCGCTTCAAGAGTGGCAGATTTAATGTCAGGACACTAAAGAGGTTCACGCCAACAAATGAATAATATCTACACTATAAACAAATGTGTCTGTCTGTAATTTTAAAAGTTCCGGCAAAGTATTAGTAATTGTCCCAGATTGTCCAAATTAAGTAATGAAAAGTTGACTGCTATTAATGATGGGATATAAAAAGTTAATACTCTACTATTTTGTTATGACTCGTGGTCGTTTCTTCAAATACCTATCAACGAAACGGTTGAAATCAAGACGGTATGTTTGCTTCGTTTACTCAGAGAACTAACGCTTGCGTCTGGGAGCCTTCTAACATAAAATTAGAGATACAGTATTTTGGTTTAACTCAAAATTTTGGAGCAAATCATGACACTCAAAGATCTTTGCACCTACCGTTTCCTTGTCGTTATTCCATTAATTTTTCATTACCACCTTCATATTAACAAGAGATTTCTTAAAGGACTTGTTTATTTAGAACTCGTTTAAAAGTAGCAGATAATGTCAAGGCGCGAAGAAGTCAACTTTACAACATGTACTTATTCATAATTGCCAAAACCAGACGCGAACTGGGCCGCACTGATTAATGCCAACGTTTAACAATATTTTTTTCTTGTGGTCTACTCAGCTAGTAAACAGGTCAGTCGCTCAAACCGGCTGTCATTTGTGGGAATTAATGTACCTATCTCGAGTTATTTTAAATGACAACGATTACACCCTTGATCCTAATGTGGCTAATTATTGTACTATAATAATACTATCCTTACCGGCGGCTCCGCATGGACTGCCAGGGTAAAATATAGCCTTAAGTTATTCTAGGGTATAACCAACCTGTACAGTAAACTGCCCAGCTATGCTTGCGCGAAGTTCAGTCAAACTGACAAACAAAATAAACACTTTCGGATTTATAATATTAATATAATAAGTCATTTTTGCTATCTGAGATTGATATAAAAATCTATTTTTCGGGTGAAGCTTGCCAAATCACCAATCGTGTAGGAGATCCATCAAACGATATAAGTACATTACCCAAGATCGTGGATACGAGATACTTTATTAATTTTGGGTGTAAGTCAGTGTAACATAATATCGAGTGTTCACTTTGACAATATATTCAATAAAAAAAAAATCTATAGGCTAGGTATTGTTAATATTGGAATATAAATAATGTATACTACCACTACCTGTAAAATGTACTCTTGACTAGTTTACCTTAATCTAAAAATTGTAAACAAAATATTAAATTTTTTGCAAAGTTATCAAACTTAAAGTTTATTCTCTCACCGATTTCATTTCTCCGGAAAGAGACCTCCACTATTTTATAATAAGCATCAAATTCGTTGACACTGCTCTATTTTCCTCATCACAAACCATCTAGAGACAAATAAATGCCTCCATTACCTCTGAAAGTATGAGTCAGGATTCAAAAAGTTGATCTTACTCAACGTATTGGTCATAACAATCTGGTTGTCAGAGTAATGTTTTTGCTGAACGCAATTAGAGGTCTCCAAAGCGATTCCTCGAATCGAACCGTAGATACAACAATGTGCTCACTTGCTCAGCCGAATTATCGCTAATTCCACGAACAGCCAACTATTAAAATAGAACAATTACCTCTGTTCTCAATTGTTATGATACATGAGTCATATTTGATTTATTATATTAATATATTATATTAATAATTGAGTTTCCTGAATATTTTACTAAAATAATAACCGATTCAACTATTGTTTGTTTAAATTAATTAATACAGTACGTAATGCATGTTGAACTAATTTAACCAAAACAGAACAATAAATACAGGTAAAAACCATAGGATACATTATTTTCCCGTAGTCCTCCATAGTTGAATACGTTGGTAAACTAAAAACAGTGTGACAATTAATAAAAACCAGGGCCCTACCACCACCTCTTATAGCAGTTTTGTTTTAACGTTTCAGCGACTTTTTGTGCAATGACGTACCTTATTATCATGACAATAAGAAACGTCATTGCACAAAAAGTCGCTGAAACGTTAAAACAAAACTTCTATAAGAGGTGGTGGTAGGGCGGGCCCCTGGTTAAAATTATATGAAAAGTTCCTGAATATTTATGGAAGTCATATGTTGAAAGTTAACATATTATATTTATTAGGACTTTTGAATGCAGATTCGTGTAACATAAAAAAACATATGTATTCGATGGTTTACCAGACAGACATTAAATTTTAATTGCCCATCAAGTTCAGTGGTCCACTGTAGAAAATAATATCTTTAGTGCAAATCCACAATTGGGTTAAGGCTGGGTTCATCACGAAATTGGCTAGTTGTCAATTCCTGAGAGTCGGTGGTGAGATCACGGCGGGTCGGTGTCACGTCGCCGGCGCAATTGTCACGTCCGCCAAGAAATCCTATTCCACCCACAACGATGATAATATACAATATATGGGATAATCGTATCTTTTGGAGGAAACAAAACTGTCCATTACGACTTGACCCGCAGTCTTGTGTGAGCACAGCCGGCTGTGACAAGATAAAGTGTGAGAAATCAAAGACATTAACAAGTAAGAAAGAAACACGTGACAGTCCAAAATCGTTTGTCGTAGTAATGAGATAAAGTTTTGTCGCGTTGGTGTGCTATTACTGATTTGGAATTAACATAATGTTTAAAATATAAAAAGCACTGTATTATAAATTAGATTTTCTTCGCCAAAATTTAAAATAAGTAGACCTAGAAAGAATATAACTTCCATATGTATTGTGAGTATTTGTGAGTTAACCCGCTTGAATATCCAGGAGATGCGTCAGGGTAACTCCCTCTCCTCAATTGAATAGAAGGAAGTCAACCACTAATAGCTGGCCACAAAAAAAAACTGTTAATAAAGCACGTATAATTATTCCACATCTCATTCGTCCTGTCCTCAGCTGTCGAATTAAACATGAGGCTGCGGCTACATTAGGTACGTTAGGTATCTATTGATATTTGGTGGACCATATTGTAGCCATATACGAGAACATTAATTTGTTTGAATCGCTTTATGTAGCAGGTCGCGTCGCGGTTTAATGTAGCCTCAGCCTAACTCATACATAATACAACCATGTGTTTAGTATTAGTGGATTTATTTGAAAAGACGTCGGTATGTGTGCTCTTGACCGTGAACTTCATCCGAAGGTCGATCGACATCGGAATCATGTCAATCAATAAATGTTTGGCGCATTCTCTTTTTTATCGTTCTACCAAATTGACGTATGAACAACATCTTTGTTTTAACGTAAAAAGCGGATGCTAACAGGCGATCAATTGTTTGAATACATTGTAGTTCTCATAGTAGGCCGTTTGTATGTTGGTGTTGGGGGTTCTCTGTTCTGTCTGTCTTGTGTTTGTATAACAAAGCTCTTTTAAAGTGTTAGTTAAGATACATCTTTATAAACATAATAACGTGTTCATTGCTAATATAAACAGAGTACAGTAGATATGACACTACATTACTTCTTACATACTTAATAAAAAGTAAGTTAAAAAACTAAAACCCGACTACTGAAAAATCGCGCTCTAAAAAGTATGAAACAAGAAAATATTCTCATCTAGAGGATAGCCGTGGTCCGTGTTCATATGCCATTTGGCCCTAAAGGACCTACACGGACCACGGCTATCCTCTAGATGGGAATATTTTCTTGTTTCATACTTTTTAGAGCGCGATTTTTCAGTAGTCGGGTTTTAGTTTTTTAACTTACTTTTTATTTAATTATTTTGGAGTTATAGTTAACAATATATATATTTTTGAAATGTGCTTATCAAGCTCTTTCATTTGATACCCCTCACGGTTTCATTAAAAAATGTTTTTTTTTTAGTTTATGACTATATGTCCTCTAGAGGGCGCCATATGCAATTTTATGTGAAGTCACATAGCCTATAACCAGCGCGCCATTAAGCCGCTTCTAACGATACCTCATTTGTCAAATTACGACAAGTCGTCTGGAAGTTAGGTGGGAACATACATACATACATACATACATACATACATACATACATACATACATACATACATACATACCGGTCAAAATCATAACCCTCCGCCGTAGTCGGGTAAAAAATGAATTGGTGCTTAATTTTTTATTGGCAACAATTAAATTTAATGACCGAGTCGACACGACTACGAACGATAAAATGCCTTAAATAAATAAAACATAAAGAAATATCTTAGGTACTTATAAAGCTTGCTATCTTTTATTGAAAGGTGAGTGATATAATTCGGACCAAAAACGTCGTCCAATTAGCAATGTCGTAAAAATTAAATTTAGGTTATCATAATTGACTTATCTGTTTAAATATAGATAGCTGTGCATGCATGCTACACTTCTGCATAATATTGGTGGAATATCGACCCACTAACCTATATCAAATACAAGGAAGGTACTCAACTGCGCATTGCTATTTTCTAATAGATACCTAGTGTTATTTACTGCATAAAGCACTTCATAACCTAGAATTGAAATTCCTATGTGCCTACTCGTACACCTGTTTAATTAAGATGTAATCGCGCGTATGTAAAAGTGTAGAGTGAACATGTCTATTACAGTCATCGTAATATTCCCGTTTCAAGGTGACAAATATTGGTGTAAAAAAAAGTGACTGTAGCCTAGGGGCGAACACGTTGGGCTAGCAATCAGAAGGTCCCAGGTTCGATCCCCGGTGGGGCATGCACCAATGGATGAATTTTCATCTATGTGCATAATTTACAGTTCGCTGACGGTGAGGGAAAACATCGTGAGGAAACCTACCTATCCCTCGGGATTAGGTAATAATCAGTTCCTGTATACACGGCGACAAGGTTCACCACCTGTCACGTTGGGTTCTGACTATCTGGTGAAACGTGGGCTTTGAGTTGACTTAATACCTACACAATGTGGTGGTGTATAGCCACTCAAGCCTCTGACTACCCCCGAATGGGGATAAAAGTCGTGACGTTACAAATATTTTAAAATACTTGTGTTATTAATAATATAGTGTGATAATAATCCATACAAATAAATAAAATTAAAGTGTCTGTTTGAAATGTCAAAACATCAGCGTTTAACAAAATGCATATGAAAGTAAAGTTTTTGTCTGTCTGTTTGATCCGGCTAATCTCCGAAACGGCTGGGCCGATTATGACGGGACTTCCACTAGCAGATAGCTGATGTTATAAGGAGTAACTTAGGCCAGTTTAATTTTTGCAAACATGCAAAGGATAACAAACTTTTTTTTTGTAAAATTTAACGCGTACGAAGTCACGGGCTCAACTAGTTTATTAGGTATAAAGTGCACAACGGTATACGGTAGTCGGTAGTGCACCAGCCAAGTTCGCAATAATTTTCACTGCATGTAAGGTGGTCGGATCGATTGTAGTGTAAAACTAAGGCGCAAGGAACAGTTATTCTAACCTTATCAATCAATGTTATTGAAGACTTAAATGGCGGTGAAACTAAGTCTAGGTTTATAGCGTTGCACTTCCGGCGTACACTTGAACAAAATTGTATGCGATGGATACAATCACTAATGGAGTCGGTAATAAACGAATTACGGGTGAGGTTTAAACCAGACCTTATAAGTACCTATTGAGGCGCTCATAGCAACAAAGAACATAAAAGTAGTATATGTAGTAATATCAGTTATCTGGTTTCCATAGTACAAGCTCTGCTTAGTTTGGGATCAGGTAGCCGTGTGTAAAAAATGTCCCAGGATATTATTATTATTATAGCCAGTTGTAATCATTGATCGCTAATCTATCGGAGGTCAAGCAACGCTTGGCATGCTCAGTTAAAGATGGGTGAAAATTTGAACTGAGCGTCTCCGTGTCTCAGAGAGCACGTAAATTCGTCGGTCCTGCACCTGACCTCTCCCGGTCGCTTTTTTATCGGATTGTCGTCCCATAGGACTATGAGAGTGAGGGAAGAGAGAGTGCACCTGTGTTTGCGCATACGCTTTTGCACTATAATAGGTATCTCCTGCGCAGATAGCTAGTCCAATTTGAAATAGTGAAGTTGGCCGCCGTGGTCAAAATTCGGTCAGGAGGACTAATTATTATTATTAGTGTGGTTGGCAATTTTTATTCTTCCTCCATGTTATATTAATATCGCCAGCAGTCTGTCATACGTTTGCGCTTGCTTGTACAGCATCTGGGTAAACATTTGTATGGCTAATTGTATAGTGCCAATTAAATAATTTTCCATATCTATTTTACGCACACGCTAGCGTATATCGACTCCTAGCGAACGTATAATGTCACGGTGGATCTAGTAATGTAAGTAGGTTGTTAAATTTAGTAAAAAATATAGTGTTTAAATTATGCGATGTGTTTTGACTTATAACTATATGACTACTACTATGACTATATGCTGCGTTTCGTACGATGAGTGAGAGAGCCGTAAGCCAACCCCCCCTCCCCCTCCCTCCACCCCACTCCCCTTCAGGTCGGCAATGTGTGAGCAATACCTTTGGTATTGTAAGCATCTATAGGCTACGGTAACTGCTTAACATCAGGCGGGCCGTACGCTTTTTTGCCACCGCAGTCCTAAAAAAAAAAAAAAAAATAAGAAAATGTCCTCAATCAAACGGCTTAAAATCTTATGAGAAATGAACGTCCATTTCTCACGCCACTTCAATAGGAGCCAACATTGTTGAGAGTTCGTTATACAAAACAAAACACGTCTCTCATACAGTGATTTGTTCCGGCTGTCGAATCCGGCGCACCTCGCTCCAAATGTAAGTGGGCTAATTTGTAATGTACGACAGATTTATGACGGTTAAGGTAGTGTAAGTACTCGCATTGTAAGCGAGAAGCCACTCCAAGAGGAAAGCAGTTAATGGGTGAGACTAAGGCCGGTTACACATACCACGCACGTTGCTTCGTGATGTTTGATGGTGCAATTTTGCCGTAGTTAGATGAATTATATCTCGGTAAATTAGGCGCTGCTATAGCAACTTCAAAGTGCACCTATAGGTATGTAAGCCACCTGTATATCTTTGGTTAACATCCAAAAAGCTGAGTTCTATTTATCATTGAAACCCGTAATTAAGAAGGTGCTGCTTATGTTGGAAATTACCATAGACGTTGTAGGCGACTTTACCTATAGTAAAAATACTATGTTTGAAATGCGTCAAATATTAAATGTACCTACCTGACCAAACTTATTTGTGTCTGGCAAAAAAAAAAAAACTGTCGTGTGAAACTAGGAATAACAACCACTTTAGAATATTAGTTTAAGAAGCACACCCTTTGCGAGTACTATTTATCTCCATTCCAAGCCATTTCTTTGTAAAGTGAATAGGTTGGTTCTAAGGTAGATTTATTATCTAAAAATGTAACAAAATCTGGACACAAACGATATAGGTATAATAATAAATTAATAAAACTACTTAAAAATACATTTGTACATTATCTATAATTTGTTTATGTTATTGTTGTAGTATTTGATTCCTAAAAAGTCTAACTCCCAAATTTATAGAAAGTTAAGATCAGGACTCACACTGGCAATACAAATCAATACATTCCAAGAAATTCTTTGAAAAACAATTGTAAGCTAGCTAAACATCTCTACAAATTAGGCGGTAATTTTCATGTAAACCCCTGTCAAACCTTAAGAAAATAACAAGAAAACTAATTCCAATCCTTGGAACCAGAATTTTACTTGTAGCAAGGTGTATGTAAAACACCTAAACGCCGATTGTAATGGAATGTTAACTCTCATGGAAATGAAGCGGACTCAAGTGCCAGTGGGTTACGCCTGCTAGACTCATAATGATGAAAACATTTCTCCATTAACAGCTGTTATGCATGTGGGAAGTTCTGTTATTATAATTTACGTAATGTCGAGCAATCGCAAGATCACTTTCCGAGTAACTAAACTGTTAACTTAATAACTTCAACTTGATAGAACAAAAACACTTCAGGGATAATATTTTTTTTATTTGAAAATAGATACACGCTGACTTTTATGTTCTTAGGGGCGAGCGAATGGTGTAGTAAAAAATACATCTACAGGTAAAAAAAAAATACAGTCGGGGCATGTAAATTGACCGGTTATTTAAAAAAAGTTAAACACGAGGTAAACAAGAGTTATCTCAAAATTTACAACATGGGAAATTGGACTAGACATGCGTTTAAAACGAGTTTAACCTTGTAATAACACCGTAAAAATGCGTTATTCCCTCTGTTTTCAAAAATAACAAGTTTATACAATTTTAAATAGGTACCTTTTTTAAAGTTATTAACGTGGCAAAAAAGCGTTCGACCCGCCTTATGTTAAGCAGTTACCGTAGCGTATAGATGCTTGTAATACAAAAGGCCTACTTCAAATACTCTCAACAGTACTAAAACACATTCATCAAGCACCATTATATGTTGTAGGTGCATTACGTTTACCATGTCCACCGGTCCACCACCGGTTCTCGTCCGTCCATCGCGTGACCGCTACCTCGCGTCGTGACACTCAACATGTTCTGTTAAATGGTTATCTACGCACTTTTCAGTGGCCCGTGCGAGGGGCCGTTATCTTGATTTATGAACGCTTAAGCCAACTTAGTTCCCCGAAACGTTATTGTATGTGGACGAATTGGTGGATTGTTTACATGTTGAACTATCTACCTATTTTTTAATAATCGTTGTTTTAAAATAACTCATGATCAGAATTCAGCTACTGTGTTCTAATAAATAGTATTAAATCGATATCAGCGTCTGTATGTTTGTCCGCTTAGTTCGCAAAGGAATTTGATGCGGTTTTCAGTACTATCATCTAGCTAGTAGATGATTCCATCCGATAGTTTCATAGTAAGTAATACATTCTAATTAAATAAATAGTAGAGAAAAGCCGAACAAAGCAGGGCCGGTCGCTAAAGCTGTACTTGAATTTGATTGCTCACACAAATTAACTTGGCTTGCGTATTATTTCAGACCGGTTGGTTTTTACGTATATTGTCAGTAGGAGACTACACAAAACCTACATAAATATTAAAAGAGATTTCACAAATTCTCACGATGAATAAATAAACATTATTAAGAAATAACTCTCCATAAAAGGGAACGTGTTGTTTACATTTCAGTTTCATCTTCATTTTATTTAAATTTACTTTTATTGCGTACGGTTATTGCTTATTCACCTTTAAAAACAAGATTTGCATGATTTTTAATGGTGGAAGGTGCGAACGGTTGCGCATACGCAGATAAGGTGCGTGCCAATTGTCGCAGGACAAGGCCTCGACACACATGCGTGCTAGGGTTGTCAGCCTTAAATTATGTTCGTGAAATGTATATTAACTGGTGACAAAAAACTTCGTAGGTAAAAAACTTATGATAACTTAATTATTAAATAAAAAACTTATGTAGGTAGGGTGGTATAAAAAAATAACATGTTTGTATTACTGCTACTTTACCCGTGGATAATTTGGAATTATAATGCGCATTTGGCAACACTATAACCGCCGGCCCGTGCGCCATGACCTAACGCCGAATAACGGGATACACTTGACTTTCAGAGATTATTAGTGGTTTTAGGTCGGGCCGCATGGCGACCGCGACGCGACAACGACGCAACAGCTACCAACATGAGCAAAGATTTGTATAGAAATCGCCGTCGCGTTGCAATCGCCTTACCGGTATGCCCACGGTCTTAATGCATCGGTAACCGCAAAACTGTACTTGTTATCCTATCTATTTCTTTTCTTCTTCGTCCAAGACTTTTCTTTAATTTCGCGATGGGCTATTTTCGGTATTATCATTAAT